>JANHMN010000009.1:76597604-76775500 GCA_030674055.1 Rhabdomys pumilio
TTCTTCTTCTTCTTCTTCTTCTTCTTCTTCTTCTTCTTCTTCTTCTTTGAGGCTCACAGCTTCAGGTATTACATTATGGCAACATAAAACAAAATCACTCAGAACAGAATTTCAGTCTCCATTTCAGATCTCAATAATAATAATAATAATAGTAATAAAATAACAATCTACACACATATAACAAATATACACATGGGAAAATGAACTCTTGCTGGATGAATTTATCTTAATTAGAGAAATGAATATTGAATAGGGGATTTATGGAGGGAAAAGGCAAGAAGACATTCTAAAGGCAGAGACAGGAGGAGGTAAGGGATGCTGACGGGCATCTGAAAGGACAGTGACAAGAACTGGGTTTATCTGGAAGAATTCCATAGAGGTAGAGATCTATAGCAGGAGTGGGGTGTGGGGGAGTGACAGACAAGCAGATACACGAGAGCGGTCTGATTATGTGACATGGATCACATAAACCAAGGCTCCAAAACCTACAATTTGAAGTCTTCGGAACCTGCATAAAGTCTGGAGAGCTTCAGCACAAGGCCAAAGGCCCGAGAAGTTGGAAAGTGGGTACTGCTGGCAGGCCCTGAAGTCGTAATGTTCAATGGCAAGAGAAGAGTGTCTCCGTTCCAGAAGAAAACTGAAACTCCTTTTCCCTCTGTCTCACTCTCTACAGGCTGACCGGATGATGCTGCCCACACTGGATACTGCTTACTCAGTCCACTAATCATCTCAAACTCCTCCTAGAAGTGCCCTGGGAAGCGGCAGAAATATTGCTGCCCAGGCTTCCTAGGGTTCCTTTAACCTACCAAGTGTGTGTGTGTGTGGGGGGGGGTGTCAAAATTAACCACCACACTAGGGTTCCTAGAGCGAGAATGGATTGTGCAGAACGAGGAGAAAACAGAAGGCACGCGTACCTACAGCCCGGTATTACGGTTGCCTAGCACTGAGAAAGGCAATTTTACTTAACTAGCTTGGGCTTGATTTTCTTCCATGAGAAACACCCCGGGGGACTCTTGTTACAGGACAGTGGCAACAATGGGATAAGACAAGCTTTCCTGTCCAATTCCTTTGCAGAGAGACAGATTGACAGAAAACAATGGGAACATATTCCGGGCACAGATGGGCAGTGTGCCTTGCTCCGGGTGACTTCACTGGACCTAGCACACTAGAGACAGTTACAAGACCACTTCAGGAGTGTGTGAGGGAATGAAGCAGTTGGTTGAGAAGGGGGATGGGTATGGTCCAAGCGTCTAAGCGGCTCCCAAGGGAGAAATCAGGC
Source organism: Rhabdomys pumilio (assembly GCA_030674055.1). NCBI lineage: Eukaryota > Metazoa > Chordata > Mammalia > Rodentia > Muridae > Rhabdomys > Rhabdomys pumilio. The sequence goes on from JANHMN010000009.1 coordinate 76,598,884, forward strand.
ACTGTGCTGATGATCTTGTGGACAAAACGCAAAAGTCAGTGGCTCGACTGGGGCAGCATGAAGGAAATGGAACTGGGGGTGGGGTGCTCACAAGATGGTGACACCAGGAGGCTTGCAGGCACTCTTTCTTTTTCTCTCATTTTCCTTCCCTACACATTAAGCATTCTTCATCTTTGTTACGTGCACATTTCCAGTGTAAGGAATCCAAAAAGACAACTTGAAAATTGCCTGAAGAAAGCCCACATTGTTTGTGCAAATCAAAGCGGAGAACGGAATGGAATGGGAAGGCACCGTGCAGCCTTCTCACAGGTTGCTGCACTGGAACAAGCAAACACTAGCTGCAGAGGGACTTTTTTTTTTCCATATGTCAATGGGGTTTGTGGGCAAGGGTCATGACTTTTTCCTCATTTTACTTACAGACTCCGAGCAGCGGGCAGTGAGAGAGCAGAAGAGATTTCAGTACCTTTTACCTAGATAAGGAATTGTGAAGATGATAATGTGTGTAAATGGTTTTTCTTTTCTCTTCTTCAGTAGATTCAAGCTGACAGTGAGTGATATCTTAAGCATGGCTCCTTTGTACTCTTCCCCTCCTTGTCTGTCTTACTTGGCTTGCCTGTTCTAACAAAGTGGCGCCCTCCTGCATGCCATGGGCATAGCAGCAGACATTTTTAGGGTTCAGGAGGCTGAAGACCAGGTTGGTTGTTTTAGGCTCCTCATCTGCTTGCCACTGTCCCTCTCTCCTGGCACCTTCATGTGGCAGAAGGAGGGTGGATATGCTATAGTGGGTCTTCCCTGATGGTGAATAATCCTATTCAAGAGGCCAATTCTTGTGACCTAATCTCCAGTGCCATCATATGAGGGGATCATTATTTCAAAGTCAGGATTTGGAAGAGACACAGACCTTGAAGCTACAGCAGTAGAACCATTCACAGATTGTTTGAGACATTTTGGGGACCCATCACTGCCAGTGGGGAGTGGCAATTCCTGGATCTATTGAAATTTCAAGGCACTAACTTCTGCTTTAAATATTTATCTTAAAATTTCTACCCAGTAGGCTCTGAGTACTGATACTTCCCAGTCGCTGTGTCTTGTCTATGACTTAGAGCATCCTAGGTGCAGAAGACAACTGGCTTAGACCTCTGACCACTGGTGAGCCAAGTTCAGTTCATTCATTTCTTTCTGTTTGAGTTTAGGGTCTTGTGTTTGCACTGAGGACATGTCCTTCCACGATGAGAGGACATAGAAAGGTGGCTGACCGTTTCTTTCCAGCACCTACTGTGTACACAGGGCTTTCTTCTGGTGCAGGGGACTATCTTTGGTCTTGTAAAAGGAACCTGAGGTTTCCCAGCAAGAAGAAGAAACTGGAAAACATATCCAGCCACAGATGCATTAATTTAATTTCATGGCCTGGCATCAGCTGCTCTTCTGCACTTAAAAGGGACATTTGCACCCATCTGTCATCTCTCCTTTCATTTCAGAATCTCTTTGCTCTTCTTTCTCTCCTTTCACTCCTCTCCCCACCACAGCTTGATGAAATAATGGGACACATTTAAAACCCAAGCCTGCAATTCAAATTCTGAAGCAATGTGATTTTGTTCCACTCCAAGTCAACCAAAGGGTGTCTTGGGAGTAGAAATCAAGGGGCCAAACAAAAGCCAGCCAGAGAGGGAAGATTTGAATGCAAATGAACCTCTTCAACCTATTTCAAACAACCTGCTGTGAACCGGGCCCATTATCACCTTGTTAGGTTGTCAGCTGGAGTGGCCTGGTGGGGCTGTAATGGGGAGAAAGTGGCTGGGACCCTTTTCCAGCCCGAGCTTAGAGACATTTATTCCTCTACTTCTACTTCTAGGGCCCATGGGACAAGAGTAAGAGTCACTCAAAAGAAAAGGAAGGTGGGAGGAGCAACTTAATTAAACTTCCTAAATTACGTAGAGAAGAGAGTTCCCAGCACAGCCTTGTGGCTAAAGTAGTGCAGGGTCTGGCAATAGATTTGGGGAGCACGCCCACGTGCTTGCACCTCCTGCTTCAGGATATAGATATTTGAAATTAGTAAAAGCATAAAGCATATGAAAGGATGCATGAGAGAGCCTCAACCCTCATGAAACAAACTTGGAAATGGCTCTAAAAATGCACTATCCCTGGGCTGGGAGACAGTGTGGTGTGTAAAGCACGTGCTGCACAGGTGCGAGCATTTTAGTTGGGATCCTTGGAACCCACGGAAAGCCAACATCTGTAACCCTCAGCCTCCAGTGGCTAGACGGGAAGAGGAGACAGAAGAATTCACAGAAGCTTCTGGGTCAGCTGGCCTGGATCACTCAGCAGTGGACAGTAAGAGAAAAAATATGGAAGGAGTGTGCAGATACTCAGAGTTGTCCTCTGACTTTTATAATAGTCGGTGACATACCTATGCCTGAAACACACGTATACATACACTCACACAAATGTGCATGCATACACACACACACACACACACACACACACACACACACAAGCTTAAAAGAAAGGAAGAAAAATAATGTATTGTTTGAGAATTTGGACAAAGCGAAGCTTCTAGAATATGTTTGATTTCTTTTCTCTATAGTGCTTTGTTGGGAGCTGAGTTAGTGATGTTCAGTTAAATCCCTGACATGCAGGGCGCAAAGAGGTTGTACTGGCAACAGTATTTATTCTTAGATCATAATGATTTCAGAATCCCTATCCTTAGGCAGTATTTGTTTTCCTATCTCAAACATGAGACCAATATTATGTACTTTTCTGTAAGTACATGGAGGGGTCTTACTGTCTTTAATTAGAGATGTCGGTAAGATAGCATTGGGTAAAGGGCTGTCACACATGGGGTAAAAACATCGGCAGGATCAGGCTTAACGAGGTTGGACTAACTTAGGGTCAGTGACCTTACTGACTTAGAGTCTGCATGGATAAACAATATATCGAGGAAAACAGAAAGCAACAGGAACTATGTGAGTTAGTTCAGAGGCTAGGAGACAGCTACCAGCTCACCCGTGTTTTCCATGAGGCACACTGCCAATTCCCAGCCACGGTTCTTTGAAAGCATTTCAGAATTATCTTGTCACCATCCCTGAACAGGTTTAAGTTGTTTTGTTCCTGGTAAGATGATAGATTCATAATCTGTTAAGGTTGCTGGAATGTTTCTTAGCTGTAGGTCTGCTTAAATGCCAAGAAGAGATAAATAATCCAAGGGTATTTGTGCCCTTATTTTGGACTGGAAGTGGGACTGAGACATACAATAATAAGTGCCTTGTCTTTCTGTCAGGATGAAGACTGTGTGATAAATAACCACGTTACACTTAATTTTATAAAAGTGCAAAGTGAGTGCAAAAGTTTGTAGATGTTTAAGTGGGCAATGAAAGTGTTAATCAAGATAGTCTCTGTATTTCTTTCCCAGAGAGCTTCTTCACTCTGCTTTTTGTTGGCAGGACATCCCCCCCACCAGTGGTAATTCCACACCCTGCTTTTCTTAAGGAATATGGAAATTTCCCAGGGACAGCTGTGTTCCCTGGCTAGCAAAGGAGCTTGCAAGGTTAATGAACGTTGACAAAGACCGAGGAGAGCCGGCATTCTGCACTCATCATGAGGGCTGCATTCTCCCCTCAGAGGTGATGATGCTGAGGAAGATGCCTGGTGATCCAGGAGCAGATGAGGGTTGCAGCTTCCCCTGCCCCAAATGCTTATTAAAATTCATTTCCATTCAAATAGCCAAACTGTGACTCTCATCATCAAACAAGCACACACTGTACATATTTAACAGGCAGGAGACCTGTGCGGAGTTCATGTCTTTTTGAAGTGAAGGCTTGTTCTCTAATGAGGGTCCACACTTATGTCTGTATGGAAATTTCTCCCCCACTCCCCATCCCCCTCCACTCACTACTGCCTCAGTTCTGGGATCTTTGATGGGCAGCCTGGATGCTTGTTATAATGATAATTCATATGGAGCAGGATGCAATCTCCTCCTCTAGTCCAGCTCATTATAAAGGTGAAGCCCTCAGGAGGGCAGGCTGAGAATGAACAGGCTTACAATGTTTTTATTGTTTGCTTGCTTGGTTGGTTTTTCTTCTAAGAGAGGGAGAGACAGAGGCAGGATGCGACTGGATTCCTAGCTTTTCTAGGTTTTGGGTGTCTTTCCCTCTGAAATAGCCTCTATTCTCAGTTCTGATGACTGTCCTGTGAGACCCTGGGGCCCTACTGTTGTCACTAAGGAGCCAGGAAAAATGCAAGTTAGATGTACTTCCATGATCTCTACTTTGGAATTTTTGCAGTGGCATTGAAGACCAATGACAGGAAAGCTGTTGTCTCATTGGCAAAAGAATGGAATCCACCTCTGGCTGGAGACCTGCCATTCAAAATTAATACAGCTGAGTTAGCAAATCACCTAGCCAAGGAACCGTCCCTCAGGTAGGTGAGTTTTCCTTATGCCATGTTAAAGAGATGAGTGGAATAATTATCCCTTTAGTGAGATGATGCATTTTTGTTTCAAGACTCTCCCCACCTGGTACAGCCCTGTGTACCACCATGAAGGGTTTGCTAGGTCTGCTCACATTTCTGAGTCCTAACCCAGAGAGACATACATTTCCCTTTTTCTTCTTCTTTGTTTTTTATTTTATTTTATTTTATTTTATTTTTTTAATGCTGATCTAAGTATGGTTTCTCTAGTGCTTTGAGCTTTGTCATTCTTTTTTGAAGTTCCCCTCTCCACCATGTGGCTTTTGATCAAAAATATGACTGACCTCCATGCCTAACTCAAACAACATGGCTCTCTTTGTTCCTCATAAGCTCCCCCTTATGGATTTACAAGTTTCTCTTTAAATCTCATCCTCTATGGTTCTGTGAGTTTTCAACAAAAGCCATTGGTTCAGGGGCAACCTTTGGTGGCTTTTGAGCCATTAGAGATACTAACCCCACAAGCCTAGGAAGGTTCCATCATCCTCAAAGAGGCCCCAATATTTCTGTATGAGCTATACTGACCCCAGTTGTGGTGTGTCGTATAGAAATTGGCCTGGCAAAGCTTACTTTACGATTATCAAACACAGGGGCATGATTTTCTCAGAAGCTTTGGAAATCTCAGAGATAGTGACCAAAAACAATACTAGCAAAACTCCACAGATCACCAGGGAGATTCTTGTTAGATTTGGAGTCAGGGTCCATCTTCTGGTCTGATTTACTTAGTAAATTGTGATAGATTACAGACGACTTTGTTTCCTACTGTCTTACTTGCATGCTTGCTTTTATCACAGTTGCCTTTAGTTTAAAAAAAAGAAAAAGAAAAAGAAAAAGCTTTCATATCTAAAATAACTTTACTCAGTCTTATGAGCTGAAAAAAAAAACCTTTTCCTTTTTTTCCTTTTTTTCATTTGTGAAGTGTCCCGATGGGGGAGAGTGGTAAAGGAAATTGGTTTTACAAAACATATGCTGAACAAAATATAAAATAAGTGAGATTCTGGGTTAAGCAAAGAAAATATTTCTTGCTCAGGGTCTGAATCTCGTGGTTTCTTTCTTCTGCTGAAGCATATTGTGTCCCCTAATTTTAGAAATATGGTTATTTGTAGGAAGTTCATTTTGATGAAACTGTTCCTGTATTTTTTTCCACCAAGAAATTGGGTAAGTTCAAGTTTTCTAGTCCCTTCTGACTGGAGAAAGAAGCAGCTCACTCACGGCATCCTCCATCGGTTGCAGGCGCACATTCTGACTCTCAGAAGCCCCAAGACCAGCTGGCCAGCATAACTTAGACACAAAGTGACCTGACAGTACCCACTTCTTTAGTGTTCTGGCTACATTGTTTTTCACTTAGGGAATGCTACTCACTGCTTGTTGTGCAATAAGAATGAAGTCATAGGGATGTAGAATTATTAGTGCAGTTCTTTCGGCCTCATCAATATCTAGGTTGGCAAACATCCCCCTTCGTATCTATAAGAGGACCCAACCAAGGCCCTGTGAAGGATTCCGGGAGAGGCGATAGTGATGAAACCATTTATTAGATTTATGAGAGCTGAAGGAAGGCATTGTGACTATCCATCTTCTGTGCTTTATTGAGAAAAGGCCCAGTGACTCAGCCTATCGGGATGTATCTCTGGAGCAGAACTGAAGCCTTAAAGTAAGCAGAGAATGAGTGAATGCACCTTAGGAGAGGAATGATGGCAGGAGTCGGAAGTGTAAGAGACATCCAGATACACCGAGCACCAATCTGTGACCTTGTGCAGAAGCTCTCCCTTCAGAAGTCTGTAGATTGGTGAATCTCTCTCGGTCAGAACCCAGACTCCACACAATGGGGAAAAATAGCAGAATATGGGTCATGTGGGGTGCATGTGTGTGATTATAAGAATGGAAATACAAATTATGGAAAGAGGAAATAAAAGCTGTTCCTACAAATAACCAGGAGATGTTAGCTCTGCACCTTTGTTGTAAGGAGAATCCCACACAAGCCAAGCTATCTGGAAGGAACCCTGTTCTGTGCTAAGTATCCAGAGAACCTGAGTTAGAGGATCAGCCTGAAGCTGTGATCGCAGGGCTCACAAATGCCCAGCAAGGGTTTTGTTTTCATGGATTAGATGCCGACTTCTGATTTCTAAAAATGTATGTATGTATGTATGTATGTATGTATGTATGTATGTATGTATGATTTTGGCTTGTACTCTACTGAATAATAAAGGCTTTTAAGCCCCACTTTTCAGTTTACAAGCTCCATGATCTGGGAAGATCTAACTTGTCTTCTTTGTGGCTTAGTTTTTGCTAGTAAAATGGGAATCATAATAGCCCTTAGTACATAAATGAAACCTTGTAATGGCTAAAGCAGCAAGGTTGGTCCTCAATTATAAACATTGGGTTTGATATTACTCAGAGAAGCAGGTGACAGCCGCCTGGGCCATTCTAGAAGTGAGCTATTTTAAGGCAGGAAGAGGGGTTGTGGACCAGGCATTCTTTCTGTGACAGTTATACAAAATTAAGACTAAATTTTTAATTTCATTGAAAAAATAATCTAATAGTTAAAAAAACATTTGCGGAGTGTGCATTCAGTGTTTTTCTGTAGACTATATTCAGGAAATGGAAATAAATAAATCTCCCTAACTTCCTTTGCTTAGGGCAGAAATGTTCATTTGTTTAACAAACGTGCATTGACTGTCTGGCAATGCCTAATTAAGCAGGAGATGCAGCAGGTGCTTAGATTTACATAGTGGAGCCAGGACTTTGAATGGATATCCTTCTAGACTTTTATGACAACAAGAATTACTGATTGCTGAATGATTGACTTCCCTTCAGGTCACAGTGATCACTTTCCTTCCTCCAACAACCATGGTGATCCACTTCCCAGACAGAAGATGGCTATAGTCCACATTTTATTGGCAGATATCAGGAGACAAAAATCTTAAAGTGGGAAGTGTGTATATTACTGTTTTCCAACTGTCCTTCATATTCTTTAAGCTTTCCAATTTTACATCAAAACACTAATTTTCTCCATATCCATATCTGCACCAACAGCTTTCTGTCTGTCAATGTAAATTTCCTTAGGATTTTATTTTGTTCATTTTCTTAGTGATTCTGTGCTTAGTTCTTTCGTATCCTAAAGTCTATACTTTATCTCCTTGCTGGCCTGCTCTGCACATTTAAGCTCCTGCCCCTCTATTCCACTTTTAGTGTTGACTTTTCTGGGCAATAGCTTCACAGTATTCAAGATGGTTTATGTAAAGGTAAGGAACTCAGTTATAAAGAAGAACACAGGATGCAGGCCTGAGCTCTTCGGTATCTTCAAGAGAACACGGTAGAAATAAAATGTTGATAGTTCCTGCCACTCTGCTCCTAAAATACAAAATTACTGATTTAAAGACAATGCAATTTATTGGAAAATCTGGTGATATTATGACTTTTAAAAGTATTTGTTTAGTTGACAAACACATTTGTCTTTGGATTACTTAATGCCTTCAAGTTCCTGGGGTGATATCAATTTTCAGAAGGTTTTGAAATCCTGACGGTGGGAACAAGTCAGATGCCTACCCCCAAAATAAAGATGAATAGATGCAATTGTTACCCTATAAAGTAACATAAAACGTTAAGAATTTAGTGTTTTGTGTTACCTTATAGGAACTTCTCTGAAGTTGAAGAGAGAAAGCAAGGAAAGAAGAGAAGAAAGAAGGAAAGTAGAAGGAAGTGATGGAGAGAGAGAGAGAGAGAGAGAGAGAGAAAGAAGAGGAGAGAGAAAGATAGAAAAGAGGAGAAAGAGAGGGTGACAGGGAGGGAGGAGAGAGCAAAAGTGAGCTTTAGAATGCTCTGTCCATGGTCCTGAAAGTCATGGCTGGACCTCAGAGGAGAATCAGAAGAGTTCTGAACTAACACCATTTCCCAGGGACAGCGTGCTCCCCTTATAACTATTCTCTACACTGTCACCTACTAACAGCCTCCTTTTAATTATTTTTTCTCTCAATTTATTATGAGTTATTGCAAGAAAGTATCAGTGGTTTTAAGGGGAAGAAAATTGCACTTATTAAACACAGAGGATGAAATTGTAGCTACAATTTGCCGTTTCCCATTTTAAAACCTTATTTCAAAAATTTTATAATTTAACCATAAAAGTTGTACCGTTGGATAACACTTTGAAAAATAGCAATGCTCTAACTAATTAGGGGAAGCCTATAACCTACAAGTTATGCTCCTGGGAAATAAAGTTAATGCCGAATGTTAGGATACTAAGTGCTCACCACTCACTGAGTGAGGTTTTGGTTGAAAATCGATAACTAAATACTGGACTAAAGAGTGCAATTCCTGGCACCGCTCAACACCAGCCAGTAAGCTTCGAAGGAAAGCATTGGCAATGTTGCCGAGAGATGGTGGAGGCGCTGGAGCTCATGAGACATCTGCCATACATTGGTTGTGGTCTTTGAACTGATATCAGTAAGAGGAAGAGGGGTTTCAGCTGGCAGGAGCACCTGACACTTCTGAAAGCATTAGGAGAAGTGATATTACTTTGGATTGCACATAGCCACTTGTGCTTTCAGAGAGCAGGTACACAAGTTTCTTCACATAATGGGATTTAAGACTAGAAAAAAAGGAAAGGTCAAAACTCAAGATTTCTGGCTTTGTGCTATAAAGCGATTCATATATCTCTAGCTCTACAGAAATATAAAGGAAAAGCATAATGAATTTATTTTTCCTGGCGTAGTAAGAAAATATCTAAAATTTTAATGTGAAGAATATTTAAAAACTTCGGATGTCTATAAAGATAAAATGTTTGTTCTAAAAGATAAATGACTGGCATTTGGCTGCCATGTGGCTTTCTCTCATAGCCGAGACTACCCAGATAAAAGAATATAGAAGTGTCAATTTTCTGAGAGTGCTTCTCTGTTCTCCTGCGTTAATCCTGAATGAAGCATCACGCAGCTCTCTCCTGCAAAGGTGCTGCCATTGTTGATGACACCATTTTCTTTATTTACTGTTGTCATTACAACAGATAAGGTGCTTATCAGTTGATTATAACCACCAGAGTTTCCTGGGCAATGCTTCTCCATCTTCTTCCTCCTCCTTCCAGCCCTTACTTCACATTGTTTCTCGACCCCTGTCTTGTGTCTTAGTACAATGAAAGTTAAATGTGAGAAGGCAGAACGCCACTGTGCATGCTCCAGTAGCAGCACAATGGTCTTTACCTCTAGTGTTAGAGAGTTCCAGAAAGATAGTCAAGGATTTTTGTGACGTCAGGGACAGACATCAGCCTGGGATTCCTCATGTAGAGATGAGAATAATAAATTTAGTCACAGGTTTTGATGAGGGAAAACTCCAAAGAGTCTTCCAAATGATCAGCACAATGGTTGGCTTTTGGCATGTGCTCTAAAAACAACCTTTAGGAGTGAGAAGGTAGCTCAGGAGTTGAGAGCACTGGCTTCTCTTTCAGAGAACTGGAGTTTGATTCATTAACATTCACAGAGGCCCATGACCATCTGTAACTCCAGTTCTAGGGGACCTGATGCCCTCTTCTGGCCAGGCATACATATAGTGCACAAGCATACAAGTAGGTAAATCACCCACCATAAGTATAATTTAAAAAAAAATTAAAATCTTATTTTTATTTGTTTGCTTGTTTTTGTTTGTTGACTCAAGGATTCTCTGTATAGCCCTGGCTGTCCTGGAACTTGCTCTGTAGACCAGGCTGGCCTTAAACTCAGAGAATCATCTACCTCTGCTTCCCAAATGCTGGGAATAATGAATGGCATGCACCACCACCACCTGACTATTTTCTACTTTTTCTAAATATATTCTTTGAGAATTTCATACATATATACAGTGAAATATGATCATATCTAGTCCCCATTTCCCTTCTCCAACTCCCAACAGATGATCCCACCACGGCACACATCCTCTTCCTAGCTTAATTCCTTCTCTTCTCTCTACCTCCTCTTCCTCCTCCTCTTCCTCCTCCTCCTTCTTCTTTTGAAATAATACTCTAAGTGCTGGCCTTTTGCTCATGGGTGTGGGGCAGTTCATCCCCCATAGCATGGATAACTTGCCAATGGCCACCCTCAGAGAAGAATTCTCCCTCCTTTAACAGCAAGCTACTTTACTTTAAGTTTCTGTCCTTGTGCTTTTAGGGTATGGGAGATGGGCACTGGGACCTAATGCCTTGCTCAGGTTAACTATGTGTTCTGTGGAGTAACAATGCAAGGCTCCCATTCTTGTTCACCTGGAAAACTTAGAGATTCTCAAATTGGTCTTTGAGTAGACATCAGAGAGAAGACACTGCTTGATAGTCTCCCACTTGAGGTAGTAAAGTTTCCTCAGTCTTCCAGACCCAGGCTCCAGGTCATCTCAGCATGAAGTTCCCGTGTGCATCTCCAGTGTCTTCCTCTTGAATAGTAGTAGTGGGGTTGTTTTCTGTCAACTTGACTCAAACCTAGACTGGGAAGAGGGAATCTTAACTGAGAAAATGCCTGCATAAAATTGGCATGTAGGTGGGTCTGTAATGTATTTTGTTAATGAGTCTTTGATATTTGAGGGCCCAGATCACTGGGTGTGGTGCCATCCCTAGGCAGGTGGTCCTGGGTTGTATAAGATAGCAAGCTGAATGAGCCATGAAGAACAAACCAGTAATCAACTTCTGCCTCTTATTCCTGCTTGAGTTCCTGTTTTAGCTTCTCTCAATGAACTGTGACCTAGTATATGTAAACTAAATAAACTCTTTTCTCCCCAAATTGTATTTGTTATGGTGTATTATCAAAGCAGCAGAAACCCTAAACTAAGACAGAGGCTTTTTGCTGCTCAGTCAGCCCCAGTGAGTACCTTTAATGTATGCTCAACCATCCTCGGTGAGTACACCTAACATATTCAGTAAGCCCTGTTGAGTGTGGCTACTATGTGCTTGTGCTTAGTCAGCCCCAGGCCATGTGTAGTGCTGCTTTCATTGAATAGAAGTTCTTACTTAGAAGTGATTGCAGACTCCAAGAAAAAAAAGTATATGTTTAGTGTGCACAAGCTCATGGGTTCCATCCCTAGTACAAAAATGAAAGAGTAGCAGGAGGAAGGGGAGGAGGAAGGGGAGGAGGAAGGGGAGAAGAAAGGGGAGGAGAAAGGGGAGGAGGAAGAGGAAGAAGAAGAGGAAGAGGAGAAAGAGAAGGAGGAAGAGGAGGAGGAAGGAGAGGAGGAAGAAGAAGAGGAAGAGGAAGAGGAGGAAAGGTCAGGGTAGCCTCTGTCTATCTTTTGTTTCTAAGGTATGGCTGGACCTCTGTGCTCACACTTGTTCTTGCTCTTTTTCTTTGTCTTGTGCTCTCTCTATAATGGAGCAAGTTACCATATCCAGTTCATGGCTAGATTTTGTGACCCTTCTGTGTAATCCAGGCATCTTCAATATCCTCTACTCCTCTGCTCTTTGGTGGTTGATCACAAGCCACCTTCCTTGTTTGTTTAATGATACTGTTCACTCCATTCAGGTACTAATCTATAAACAGTTCTGTTCATGCCTTCTCTAGGTGTGTGTCTTCCTACAAGTATCAAATATGTAGCTTTCTCATTTCCCTCTATGTGTATGGTCCTCTAGCATCACCTATCTCTTGCTGACTTGTTTTATTTCACTTAAGCTTTTGTTTGCATAGGTAGACAAAGGTGACTGAACCTATTCACATGCTTGACAGTATTTTTTTTTTAAAATTATTATTATGTTTAATTATGTATATATTTGTGTGTGAGCATGTGTGGGTGTGGTACCTGTGGAGGCCCAGAAGAGGGTGTCAGATCCCTTGGAGCTGGACTTTACAGTTGGTTGTAAGCCACCCTATGTGGGTGCTGGAAATCAAATTTGTTTTTCTCAAAGAGCAACATGTGCTCTTAACCACTGAGTCATCTCTCCAGCTCCAAATAATGTGTTTAATACCATATTAATATTATAGTTACTTCTCACTTAGTACAGATGACCAAAATTTTGTACATTTGTACCACAACTCAGTGGAATTGATGGAAATATCCATAACTCAGGTTACTCACACTAATAGTTTTACCTAGAAAAAGTTACACATCAGGTGCTTATTGCATTAAATCATCTTTTCCTCAGTAAACATAGACTCAGCATTATTCATGGTTTACATATTCTGGCTTTATTTTCTATAGTCATCAATCAGAAAGTTCATATTTCTCTACCACACTTGGTGCACATTTGGACTTGGTGTTTGTTTATTTTGTAGTTATTCTTTTCTTTCTGTAGATCAGGATAACATGGAGGTGAGGTGAAGGAAGAAGGATGTGTTCTAGGCAACAGTGAGAAAGATGGTGGCGGTACCCCCAATGTAGTGCACTGGTCAGAAATCTGCTGAGTTCTCATATGTTCAAGGGCAGTTCTATAGATAAGTGCTTGGTGGTCACAAACCAACATGATCCAGAAACCTTGCAAACTCTGCCAGTTTCAGTATTACAGAAATTCACTGTGTTGCTCAGTTGTTTTAAATAGTCAACTGTTGAGTCTTTGGCTACCCCTGCGTGTGGAGTAAGAAGATAATTGCTCTGATCCCAGGGTGAACCATCTGCTGGTACAAATTACTCTGCTCTCTGCTTCATTGAAACACTTGTGTTCATTATATTATGTTGAAATGTTCACGAGATGTGGTTTATACTGAGCTGTGTTTCTGGAAAATTTGATTCTATAAATGGGCAGAAGACTCTTAATTGCAACGTCTCTCTCTCTCTCTCTCTCTCTCTCTCTCTCTCTCTCTCTGGTTTTCTAAGCTGCTTTTCTGATTTAATATGAGGCCCTAGAGAGTCAATATCTGTGGTAGTGGCTGATTATTGGCGTCTGATCAGATATAGCAGTGACCACCTGGATTTATAGCACTCAAAGTGCTCTGAACCATCTTTCAGAAACAGATATTCCTGAATTCTCATATCTGAAAAATGCCTGTCTCACTTTGTGATACAGTTCGTGTGGTGATGCTTCTCTCAGACAGCCCAGTTAGGGCCGTGTCTATGCAGCCTCACATTCATGTGACAGCACAGTAGGGGTGCAGGAAGACATGATAAATGCCCATTCTAATGTTTTTCACTGTTGGTGGGTATATCTGTTACTTTTCTTGTTGCTGTGATAAAAAACCTTATAGGAAGCAACTTATGACAGTGTCATAGTTTGTTTTTCTGTTACTGTGATAAACACCACAACCAAAAACAACATGGGGAGAAAAGGTCTTCTTTCTGTTTACACTTCCAGGTCAATATCCATCATTGAGAAAAGTCAGGAGAGGTACTCAAGTCAGGAACCATGAAGGAAGACTGCTTATTGGCTTGATCTCCCTCATGCCCAGCAAGCTTTCTTTAAAAATGTTTTTAATATTTATTTTATGAGTATGGCTCTTTTGTTACTCTGTGTTTTTCTGTACATGCATGCATGCCTGGTGCCCACAGAAGTCAAAAGAGGGTATCAGATTCCCTGGGACTGGAGTGAGTACTGAATTGAATTCAGATCTTTTGGGAGAGGATCTGGTGCTCTTAAGTATTGAGATATTTCTTTATCTTCCATTATCTATCTTTCTTATGCAACCCAGGGATGATGCCAATCACAGTGGGCTGAGCTCTGTCTGCCATACCAATCATCAATCAATACAATTTCTCATAGACAGACATGATGTGTTGGTTTGAACCTGCTTAGCTCATGGGAAGTGGTTCTGTTAGAAGGTGTGGCCTTATTGGAGGAGGTATAGCCTTGCTAGGGGAAGTGTGTCATTATGAAGGTGGGGCTTTGAGGTCTCATATATATGCTCAAGTGTGGCCAGTGTGATCCAGAGGCTCCTCTTGGCTGCCTGCTGAATACAGACTCCTTCTGGCTCTCTTTAGATCAAGTTGTAGAACTCTCAGCTCCTCCTCCAGCACCATGTCTGTCTGCATAGTGCCATGCTTCCCACCATGATGATAATGGACTGAACCTCTGAAACTTTTAAGTCATCCACAATTAAATGTTTTCTTTTATAAGAGTTATGGTGGTCATAATGTCTTTTCACAGCAATAAAGCCCTAACTATGACACATGACCACAGGACAATCAGATGAAGGCAATTTTCCAGTTGAGGTTCTGTCTTCCCAGAAACCTCTAGGTAATGTCAAGTTGACAATAAAAGCTTACCAGCATGAGGAGGAAGAAATAACTCTGACTTACGGTTCATAGGGACACAGTCTATCATAGTAGTGAAGGCGGCAGAAGCATGAAGCAGCTAGGCACATTGTAACTACAGTCACGGAGCAGAGATCAGGCAGGAAGTGGTGTCAGGCTATATCACCTCATGCTCTACCTCTAATGACCTACATCCTCCATCAAGACCCCATATCCTAAAAGTCCTCTTCTAAAGCAACGCTGGCAGCTGGAGGTTAAGTGTTCAGATACACGCATCTATGGGGCCCATGTCACATTCAAACCCCGGTGGTGAGCTAACAAAAGTTTAATGAGTGTGAGGGTATAAGACGGGATGTTTTGGGATAGTTGGTTTTTCTATGTCTCACTACCACACAGAATTGTAAAATGCCACAGTGTGGGAACAGAATGGCTTAAGAGAGGGGTCAAGACTGATCTCTCAGTGAACAGACATTAACATTTAGAGAGAAAGTTTCTGGTTCCACTTTCAGGCTTATTAGAAGCAGCAGTGAGGACAGACAAGAGATGATTCATGAAAATTAACCCATCCTGTCTCAATTTTTTTAAACATACTGTAAATAAACCTAACACTAATATATTTATCCTTGAACTATAATTTCTGTGTGTTATGTGTGTGCATATGGGGGAAATACATACATTTGTATATACAGGTATATATATATATATATATATATATATATATATATATATATATATATACATGTGTAGTGCACATGTGCATATATTTGTGTGCATGTGTGTATCAGAGAGTAACTTTGGGTTTCAATCAAGAGTCATTCACCTTGCTTTTTTGTTTGTTTGTTTGTTTTTAAAAATATTTATCTATTTAATGTGTGTGAGTACACCACTGTTCTCTTCAGTAGATGTATCAGAGGAGGGTATCGGATCCCATTACAGGTGGTTTTAAGCCACCATGTGGTTGCTGGGAATTGAACTCAAGACTTCTGGAAGAGTAGTCAGTGTTCTTAACCATTGAGCCATCTCTCCAAGCTCACCTTGCTTTTTGAAACAGGGTCTCTCCTACCTATTTCTATCTTTTAAGCACTAGTATTACAAACATATACTCCATTTATCTTTTCACATGTATTCTGGGGATTGGATTTAGGGCCTTATGCTTCCATGAAAGTACTTTACTGACTAAACTACCTCCCAGCCCCCAAACTATGATTTTAAAAGCCATAAGACAAAGATTCAGACAAAATGGCAGATACAGTCTGATTGAAGACTCCAGTGACCTCCTGAGACATGTTGACACTGTGTGGATATCAGGGAACCTACACCCAGAATGCTGGGCTGTTCCCACCTGTGATCTTGAGACTCACCTACAGAAACTATTTCTTTGGGTAGGATGATGTTTGCTAGATGATATAGATTTGGGGCCAAGGCTGAGGGTGTGTCAGTTCAGCTCCAAACAAGAGGACATGGCCCATAGGTGTCCTCTACATTCTGAAGGAGGCCTAGACTCGGTATGGAGGCAGTTCGGCTCCTGTGAAGTAAAAATAGTTTTAAATTCCCTCCTTTATCTTCTTAGTGGCTCCAGACAGCCAGAATCAAGAGCCGAGCTATTTATTTGAAACATCTCTCCTCCGTCTTTCTTTTCTCCACCCTTCATCAGTTTGATTCCTTTTTATTATCATTATTTATGTTTTGTATAACTAGAAAAAGAATTTGTCATAGATTACGTCTTATTTGCAAGAGGCTCTAGTAAGATGGCAGCCAGGCACACACAATATATCATAATTTAGTAGGCTCTGTTGTAACTATACTGAAGTAATGGTGGAAAAAAATACATATAAACAAGTCTGTGGACAGATTTTGAATGATCCAGTAATTTTGATTTATACTTGGTATTTTATGGAACTGTATTAGCAGTTAAAGTCAATGGCTAAATGATTCCCAGCACAAAATGAGCCAGAAGTACAAAAGAAGCCTTCTAACTCCTTCCTTAGCGAGCCGAGCTCCCAGCTTAGATCGGCAAAGTGCACAGTAAATTGTAGGCCTGGTTGTCACTCTTAACTAACAATTCCACCCAGTGTGCTCTAGCTAGGTAATTTGTCCACTATGCTTTTATGAAGCAGTAAACACCAGCTTAATTCCGTTGGTTTTTCTGGAGCAAATTGCCTCATCTCTCATACGTACTACTGGGAAGAAGTGAGTTCCCACCTCTGATAGCAGTCAGCTCTACTTAGCGAACTGTAGAAACTGAGACTTGGTTAAAATCATCTCTCATGTCTGTCAGTGGCCTGGGGAGCTGGCCACCTTAAGGCGTCCTGGCCTTTCAAGTGCTTTCATTGGAAGGACTCCCACAATCCTCTAGTTCTCTTGCCTGTAGCAGCCATTTGCTCTTTCTATGTTTCTGCCATGGTTTTTCTATTACAAAGAAGTAAGGGATGAATGAGTTGGAAACCAAAACCAGCCTACTAATGACCAATATTAATAGGAAGAGAAAAACATTGCAGACTTCAGTAAAGAGGCTCCGAGCATCCAAGCAGAACATGCAATTAGGTCAGCAGACGCCAGCTCAGCAGCATCCGAGAGACTGATTTCTGCTGCCTTACTCAGCTGACTCATTAGCTATGGACAAGTTCTGTGTGCGTATGGCATTTGCTTGTTTATATTTGAAATACTCAGGACTGAAACACAGGCCTCATGCAAGCCAGGCAAAGGCTCTGCTGTCAAGCTACATCACTACCCTCTTTTAAATAAAAGGATACAGTAATTGCTCAGGCTAGCCTTGAACTCTTACCAGAGCCCAGACTGCTCTGGAATGCTCCATGCTCTTGCCACAAGCTCTTTAGTGCTGGGATTCCAGGCATGCACCACTGAGTCTAGTACTCTGGGGAAGTCATGCTTCACAGCGCATGTTCTAGTCAGAAACAAATCCAGAGATATCAGATATGGAGAAAAGAACATCCAAACAGATGTTTGATGACTCCAGACCACATAGGAAGATGAATAGATTTGAGCAAATGCTTCCTGGGGCATCACCTTGGAGCAGCCACACAGGGAGCTCCTCTCAGTGTGTGGCTATGAACTCTGCAAATCTTTTGGTTTTTTGGGCCATTTTCAGACCACAGTCAGCCCTCACATGTCCTCACTGGTTTTCATTGCTGTGTTTTGGATCAAAGGATACAAGTTTTGACATTGTCATTCATTTCAGATGAGTTATTATAATCGCCTGATCATTTATTTACTCAAGAAACAATTACTGCGCTTTCACTTTTACTAAACATCATGACGATCATAGGGGATTAAATCATAAAATGAGCCTAGACACTGTCCTCAAAAAGCTCAAAGCCTAGTAGGAGAGACAAGCATGCACAGAGACCTGGGATTGTAATGATCACCATAATACGTGCGAATAATAGGTGTGATAATAGCTAGTTAGATATAAGCAGGCTTGGAGGTCACTGAGGATCGACCTCTCCCTTATAACCAGCAGTTTGTATGCCCAGGGATTCAAACAACAGACTTACTGGTCAAAGAATGGGATCTGAGTTGAATTTCTGGCTCTGGGTGGAGACATGACAATTTGGAACTGTCCCCTAAATCATAGGCTATAGAGCCTCGTTGGTAAAGAACAAAGATATACCATTGTCCCCTCCCTGAGAATTAGTTCAAATGGGTTTGCCAAGCACCCAGACAGGATATTTGAAGGAAGAAAACCATCTGTCCTACATGCTTTAATATACAATATAAATCCAAACTAAGTATACATGTACACAGAATAGTCCCTTTGGTCTGCTCTCCCCAATTGGCAATGTTACTACACAGCTGTCTCTCTGGCAATTACTCTCCTCTGCACTGTTCTTGTAAACCATTACTGATACACTCTTGCCCCCTGAAAGTGTTTTCCTCCATAGCAGTCTCTTTGGAACTACCCATTCTCCATGGGTACTTTTATCTGCAGTGGTCTCTCTGGCCACTGTCCCTTCTTCCCCTTGAAGACACCTACTTTATCCTGTAATAAACAAATCTGGCCTCTGTGTGGTGCTCTGAGCATCTCATCTGAGTTCTCTCCACAGAGATCACAAGGTCTGGATCACAAGGTCTGGAGATCTAAAGGGAGATCCTCATAACCAGAACCAAGAAGCCCAAGAGCATCAAGGAGAAGGCAAGCTACTTGAGAGACAAGAAAGAGTTATAAGAGCAAGTGACACTTGCTTATGCCCCTGAAGTAAGCGGAATTTGCAGAGTTGGATAGAGGGTTGCTATAGAGGTAGAGGGAGAGGTCTAGAAAGACATTGCTCACCAGTTGCTGTTTCCAGCATGAGCAGACAGTGCATCAGAGCAACATAATTATTATTTATTGTGGGCTCTTCTGCCCATCTTCCCTCCAGGGGAAAAACAGTGAGTGGATGGCTCTGGAGGTGAGGAGGTTGGAGTTCGTTTTTGAAAGGGCATCTGGAGAAGATGAGTGTGAGGCAGCTTCTCTTTGGAAGTGTATCTTCCACCCAGCTGACAAAATGCTGCCATTTAAGAAGACCCTAGCAGAGCTTTACTCTTTAATTTTTCTGCTCATTAAGCCTTCACTTCTGAGGTGTGAAAATGACTCCGGGCTGGTAATAAACTGCTGGGTAAGTCATTATTTTAAAAATGATCTTTCTCCCAAAGGGGCTGGAGTGGCACAAAGCAGGATTGCTCCTAGTTCAGCTCCTGCAGGATGGTGAGTGTTCTGATGGATGTTTCAGTTATCATAAGAAGAAAGGACCGTCTAGTTACAGCCAGAGAGACGAATGCCAAGTGCTCAGACCTACTCAATAATCACAATAGCCTATTTTTTGGAGAGGGGAGATGGCATGTTTCAATGGGGGCAATTTACAGTATTGTTAACCTTCATATTAAAATGCAAAGGGAATGGAAGGGCACAGAAAAGATCCAAGGAGACAGAAGTCAGTCTTCTTTCAGGTTTTGTGGTTTTAAAGAAGAGACCTTGAATGAACTGGAATAATAGTAATGTTATTAAGGATAGAAATAAAAAAGACATCCAGGAGCATTTATCTTTTCTTTTGAGAGAACTGAGGCCTGTGCAGACAGCACCTCTTCAGTGCTGCCTTTTGCATTTTGCTATCAAGTGAGTGATGTCCCCTGACTTTCCAGAGACTGTGAGTCCCAGACCTTTAGTATATTAACTTTCTATGTCCTGTCACAACCCTCTCCCCACTTCTGACCTGTCCCTTCTTTTTTTTTTCCTTATTTTTCCTCCAGTTGTTTATTTCAAGTGATGATTATAATCTCCCAGAGGCACCATAACTTGTTATGTAAACCCCAGTGTTCCTCTTCAAGTAAAGTGAGTTAGGACCTATTGATTTTGAAAACTTTTTGATCGCACCATGGAACCTATTTGAGACAATCACAAAGCTTCTTATTACTTCCTATTTGGAGTGAGTAGCAAGGAGCAAGAGACAATTTGACTGTGGATCAAATATCATTCTTAAGACAGTGTCTCATCTGTCATTTTTGAAGCCTCTGAGCTGTTGTCAGTGGCAGTAGGAGTGATCATAAAGACTTCGCTCCACGCCGGCTGCTAGAACTCATGTGTGAGAAGTTCTAGCTCCTCCAGGAGAAGCTGGATTCTTGAATCACTGCAGAAACCAATCCAGGATGAGATGGTATAAAATAGATTTTAAGGTTGTGATGAAGAGATATTTTTTTACATGAATTTATCCATGGATATTAATAGCAGGAGGTACTTAGAAAAAGGACAGCACCCAAGTGTGGGTGTGGGCTTCTCAAGGGAGAAAAATGAAAATGAAAGAACTTAGCCATTGCCATATGTGCTGATTAATCTTTTGTTAACTTGACACAAGCTAGAATCACTTGAAAGTGGGACCACCTAATGATCTATATAGAGAAGGCCCAGCCCACTGTGGGTGGCACCATTCCTGAGCAGGTGGTAATGAGTTGTGTAAGAAGGCTGAGTAAGGCCTGGGAAGCAGGCCAGAAAGTAGCATTTCTCTTGGTTTCTGCTTCAGTTCTTGCCTCCAGCTTCCTGCTCTGACTTCTCTTTACTATATGTAAAATGGAAAATGAACCCTTTCCTGCCTGGTTGGTTTTGATCAGGGTTCCATCACAGCAACAGAAAGCAAACTAGGATACTATGTTTGGATTTTGTGGCTTCTGAAGTTATTTTGTTCAAAGGGTTTCTAAGGACTCTCCTTATACCCTCATTTTTATTTGGTAAAACCATGGAGCATAAGGACTCATAAGTAACTTAAGACTTCTTTAAAACTGTAAGTGAAGAGGGTAGTCTTACTTGTGAGATTCTCAGAAAACTGCAGATTTATAGCTGGGAAAGAAGATACGCCACACTTGAAAGGCATATATATTTAGGCCCTAAGCATACTTAATTCCATGCTTGTTTATCACTCAAGACATTTCGCTATGCAGACAACCTCACAGCAAATCTTGTCAATTGTGTTGGAATTCATAACTTTCAGCTGTTGAGAGACTTCAACCAGACTCTAGGGTGAAGCACTCTTTCCTTAGCCCATTTTCTCTTCATTTTCCCTTTATATTCAATCTCATGACCACCCCCTCACCTAAATCAACCTAGGAGTACACTGAGAGGGAAGCTGAGCTGTTTGATGGCAGAGAGGGATGGAAGCATATAAGGAAGTATTTTTCTGGATTCAGCTGCAGCTGTGGTCCAAGGGAACCTAGTAACTGCTCAAGCTGGCAGCAGAAAGAGGGGTTGTCCACATGGTGCTGCTGGTGATGGCATGCATGCATAATGCAGGAGTCACTAAGGTTCTAAAGAAAGTGCAGGAGGGTTGAATTCCCTGCAGGGAGAGCCTGGGATGAAGTCCAAGTTATGATTGTACCCTTGGATGTTGGAGATGCCTGCAGCATGTGATACCTTCTGTGGTATTCTGCAGGCACCCAGGGAGAAGCCACATGTGCTGCAAATGGCAAGTCCACAGGGGCTGGGCTATAGAATTGTTTGCCTTGATAAGTTCAGTCTTTCCTTGCTATCCTTCCTACTCCTTCCTCTTGGAATGATAATTGCGACACGACTCTGTGCCATTATATATTGGAAGTATGTAACTTTCTGATTTCCTAGAGGCTCACAGTGAAAAGATTGCTTTTAGTCTCAGTGGAGACACTGTTTTTGAACACTGCTGAGACACTTAGGACTTTTGGTTTGAGACTAAATTTGTTTTGCATTATGGGATGGCCGTGAGCCTTTGGGAGTTAGGTAGAATATTATGGTTTGATTTTGAAATGTTCCCCACATACTCATTGTATGAGTACTTGGTATCCAACTTGTGGCAATATTTGGAAGAATTAGGAGCCTTTGAAACTCATGGAGTCAGGTGACTAGGGGCAGGCCTTTTGAGGCTTTGTCTACCTCTGGTTCTGACTTTCTGTCTTTCTTGTTTGGTGTCATGTGACTAAACCTGCGCTGTACAGAGATGCTCCTCAACCATGAACTCCACATGAACTCCCATGTCTTTCCACCATGATGGGCTGTGTGGTGGTTTTTATAAGAATGACCCTGATAGACTCAGAGATTTGAGTGTTTGGTCACTGGAAGTGGCACTAATGGGGGTGTGGCCTTGTTGTAGGGGGCATAACCTTGCTGGAGTAGGTGCGGCTTTTTGGAGGAAGTGTGTTACTGGGGCACGGGCTCAAATACTCAAGCCAAGCCCAGTGCCTCTCTCTCTCTGCTGCTGCTTGCTGAAATGCAGAAACCTCTGCTGTTTCTCCAGGACCATGTCTGCCATGCTTCTCATCATGACAATGGACTAAATTTCTGAATGCAAACCAGCCCGGATTAAATGCTTTCTTTTGTAAGAGTTGCTGTGGTCATGGCATCTCTTCATAGCAATAGAAGTGACTAAGACAGAATGTATCTCTGCCACAGAAGTCATAAAAAGCTTCTCCTTTCGTATGTTGTTTCTGTTGGGCATTCTGTTCATAGCATGAAAAGTAAGTAATGCACCATGAGAACAACATGAATGCCTTATATATCTGATATAATGTGATATATGATATATATTTGATATACATGATATATAATACATGATCTATATCACACACATATGTATTCATACACATACACATATACATATGTATACATCTGCATAGACATATTCAGGAAATCTTGTTATGTGAAGCTACATGGATGATCACATATCACAAGAGTATAAATACTGAATAATTCTACTTATATAAGACACCTATCATCATTAGACTCATAGAATCAGAAATTAGGTGGTTGACTGCCAGGGCCTAGGGTGAAGGGACATAGAACCTCTCTGCTCAGTACACACAGATTCAGGTATGCAAGATGACATACTCCATAGATCAATTCTGTGACATTGTGCTTGGAATAGATGATTATGTACTAGGTTTTCAAGATTTTAAGAGAGTAGAATTCAGTTTTAAACCACAATGCAGAGGGCTGGAGAGATGGCTCAGTGGTTAAGAGCACTGATGGCTCTTCCAGAGGTCCTGAGTTCAATTCCCAGCATGGTGACTTACAACCATCTGTAATGTAATCTGATGCCCTAATCTGGTATGTCTGAAAACCACAGCAGTGTACTCACATATATAAATAAATAAATGTATAGAAAGGAAAACACACACTACATAAAAATTAAAAGCTGAGGAAGACAGAAAACATGATGACCTTGGCTGGAGCTATATAGGTGTGTTACTATTATACTATGTAGATGTGTTGTTAATGGTTGTTTGCTGCCTAGGAATTAAGGTCATTAGAAACTCGGTGGCTTATTAGACCAGTTTTGGTAATAAAATCACCATACTAAAATTACCAATGTCAGTACTATTTTCATCTGTCTTTACCACTATCACTATCATTACCGCCATTCCCCCTTCACTACCACCACAGTCACCGTTATCACTACCATCACCACCATTAGCAGCACGGTGATTATCACACAACCTCTGCCACCATCACCATCATCATCACCACCACCATCAGCAGCAGCGTCACCATCATCATCACCACCATCACCACTACAAACAACAACTCCCTAACCACCAGTACGTCCACTGCCATTACGTAAGGGTACTTTCCTTATATTCCAGAAAGTTCACATTTCACTCCCTAATGCTATTTAAGGAATCATCATTTTGCGTGTGTGTGTGTGTGTGTGTGTGTGTGTGTGTGTGTGTGTGTGTGAGAGAGAGAGAGAGAGAGAGAGAGAGAGAGAGAGAGATTGATTTACTTATTTTGAACTTTTTGTTTACTTTAAAAATTTAACTTTCATTATGATGAGAGGAAGTAGCAAGGATACAGCAGTGAAAATCCTCTTCCATTTCTGTCCTCTGTGCTCTTCCCTGCCCCTGTTCAGTGGGGTGCCAGTGTGAGCTTGCTTCCACAGATGGGCTGCACCTGTGAGGTCTGAGCAAACAGTTTTCTCTCTCTCTGCCTCTGTATAAATTCTCTTTTAATACTAATGGGACCACATGGCATGCATTGTTTCTAATTCTTTCTTAATACTGTCTCTTAGACTTCATGGTAAAGGAGTGGACAAGGAGATCCTACAACCTTCTTTTCTAGTTTTCAAATTAAAGTTTGGCCTTTACTTATATTGATCCACTCACTCTGTTATTTGAGGTTGTTTAGGCATTTTTATTCTACCTTCTGAAGGACATGTACTTAACAATCATTGATTTTCAGTTTTTCCACATCTTGTATGTAAGCAATTATATACATGTATACACACACGTGCACACACACACACACACACACACACACACACACACACGTCTGTGTGTGCACGTGTGTGTATATAGACATGGTTATATTTTTATGCCAGCCCACAATAATATGCATTTTTAAATTTTTCACTTAAATACTTGAAAAAATTTATTCTCCTTTATTCTTTGACTTACTTAGAAGTCTATTTCTTAATTTTCTAAAATAGGGTGTTTTTGTGTTGTCTTTTCAGTATTGATTTTTGGCTTAATTGCACTGAGTTAGAGAATACATTCTCTAAAGTTTATTTCTTAAAATCTCTCTGTACTTACTTTGTATCTCAGTATATAATTTCTCACCTCTCTTATGCCCATTTTGTTAAAGATTTTTTGTATATTTATAAACTTGATTTTGCTAGAATTTTTGTGAATTACTTTATTTTGATAATGACTATTTTTTAGTCTATCAACTCTTTATAGTTGCAGTTTTATGCTTTTATATATTTGTAACTTGTGTTACCTGGTGCGGCAAAATAAAATTTGTTTTACTTCCCTGCTTAAATTCAGGTTTGTAAATCATTATAGTGTACCCTCCTTGTTTTCAACTTTGCTTTTTATTTAGACATCCATTTTCAATGATATTTAATATCTCTATAGGAGCCCTCTTCGTTTTAAAAAGTTTTCAATTTATTTTTAGGAAACTTCTTGAATTTTAGACATTTCCTTTTTTTGTAATTTAAAATTCTATAATTTAAAATTTATAATTTTAAATGAAATTAAAATTCTGTTACATCTTTCTCCCTTTTCCTTTCCTCCTACCAATCCCTGCCACACAGACTTCCTTGATCTCCCTTAAATTTATAGCCTTTTAAATTGTTGAACACACCCCCCCACACACACACACACACTACTCGATATATGCATACAACTCTGTCAGTTTATATAATGTTAATTATATATATGTAAGAGATGACCACTTTGTATTGCGAAACCAATGGGGGAGGGGGAGACGCTTGTCTGAGAAAGGCTTTTCTACTCTCAGCCTCCCTAATTGCCTGTAAGGTTTTTTGTTTTTGTTTTTGTTTTTTTTTTTTTTAATCTCAGGTTAAGGCCCTGTGAGATTTCCCCACTTCGTGTTAACATGTCTGTTGGTGTCATATTGGTGTCATCCTTATTCAGATCTTATTTAGACAGCCTTGTTGATGAGGCTTTATGGGTGTGTGTTGTTTAGGCAACCAGGTTGATGAGATTTCATGGGTGTGTAGCTTTTTGTTTCTAGGAGATGCACTCTCACAGCAAACATGTTCTTCTGACAACAAGGATCAGTTCACTCTCTCTTCTATGATGATTCTTCCGTACAGGAGTTTTGCCGCAGATCATCACAGTTAGACTTTCTTGTTATGGTCTCCATACATTGCAAAGAGAAGATTCTTTGGTGAGGGGTAAGAGTGGCACTTATCTGTGGTTATAAGGGTAGATATTTAGAATATAGATAGGAATTATGCTGATTGAGTAAAATGATGATTATAGGTCCTTCTCTAAGATCTAGGACTTCACTGGTCCTGGGTAGTTAACTGACTGTGTTTTCAATACCAGGAATGATTTTCCTCTAGTTATGTGGGTCTTATGTTCAATTACAGAGATGTTGGTTACTGCAAAATATACAAGTTACTATTGCACCTTTAGAGTTACTGTGCTAATGCCAGTCTTTGCTGTAGTTCGTAGGTGTCATATGTGGGAAGGAAAATTGCATCATTACATCATTATAGATGGTTGTGAGCCACCACGTGGTTGCTGAGAATTGAACTCAGGGCCTCTGGAAGAGCAGACTGTGTTCTTGACCACTGAGCCATCTCTCCAGCCCCATAAGCTTCTTTAGTTTCTAGTATTTTCTTTTTTCTTGTAATTGTGTTTTCATCTTGCTTACTTACTCTACCATGTGTTCTGCATGATGCTTACTCTTTCCAGTTCTCAGCACATGAATATGAGTTTGTTATAGATTTCTCCCTAATAGCCCTGGCATCTCTGCTCTATCTAAATCCTCTCTTTATGCTTGTTCTTGTTTCTTCAAATTATCCCTTTCATCTTTTAACTCATCTTGTAATATTTTTATGAAAGCCAGATGTAATATGCTGGAAAGAAGAAACCGAGACAGTCCTTTAGTGTGAGCTTTTGTGCCCCTCCATCTCTAGGTTAGATTATATTTATAATCTTTAGTAGGTGTCAGAGGCGAGAATTTGTTCTGGCATTGTAACAGTGTTAATCACAAACTTGGCAGGTCTAGAATCACTTAGAAGATAAGCCTCCAGGAATACCTCTGAGAAATTACTTAGTTTCTGGGCTTGGCTATGAAGGGTTGTGTTGACTGAGTTAATTGAGATGGAAGACTGTTGAAGGTAGGAACTGTTAAGAAAAGCAGCAGGGTGAGGGGAGGGCTAAGGAGATGGCAATTAAGAGCATCCTAGCTCTTGCAGAGGACCAGGTTTTATTCCCAGCGCCTGCATGACAACTCACAACTGTCTGCAATTTCAGTTCTGGGAGATCTAATGCTCTCTTCCAGCCTCCAAGGATACCATATACACACTGGGTGCACATACACACATGTAGGTAAACAGTTATGCACCTAAAAGGAAAAGAAGAACACCATGCTTTAATGGTATTAAAAAAATTGCTGCCACTCTGTCCCATAAAGATATATGGGGCTTGGTCTGCAATTTCCACTGTGAGATCCTAGTAGTCCTGGGCATAAGCCTCATGAGTGTTTAGGTAAATCTCCAAAGCTGAAGTCTTCACCTTAGCCTCACGCATATTTGACTTCTGGTGCTCAGTTCATTGCAGTTGAATCTTGCTATAGGAACACTGGTTCTGTGAAAGTAAACAGCCCCCAGACTTCTGCTGCAGGAAGGTACGGTTCTTCACATTCATCCTGTGTTTCTTCTGCTACAGCATCCATCTTCTCTGTGCCTTCAATCCACTTGTGGATCTAAGATAAGATGTTAATTTTAATTTTGTCCACCTGTTTTCTTCTGAGGATAGAATTAATGACTCCAGTCTCCTCCGTTCTGGTCTTGAAACACCTCTCCTCAAGCATTTATTTTCTTTAAGTAATAGGCATAAATGTTTGAGGTTTTCATTTCTATGGCCTTTGATTTCTGAAGTCATCCAGACCCTGTCTCTGCTTCTTGATGTTTGAGTTGGTCTCATCCTTTGTATCAGTTTGTTTATGTGAGTGAGACACCTGGTCACTAGTGCCCAAAGGTACTATTCTCAAAGGCTCTGAAGATCATCCTTTAGAGCTAACTGGACTTTGTCTTTTTAGGTACCTTGGAAAATGCAATCAGACCTGGCATTTTTGCACACAAATTTGAGCAATTTCAACTCACTGTTGAATCTGCTTTTACAGCAGAGTTTCCCTCTCTCCACACATCCCAGCAGACTTTTCCATCTCTCCACATTTCCCATCATCCTCCCTACTTGCCCTATTGGGGTTCATGTTAACTTTTAAAGAGCCTGAACACAAAAGTGAAGAGAGTAGCTTTTTCTGCCTAATGTATGTACATGTATGCATATATATGTATATACTTACGTTATTTATGCATGCACATATTTGTTATGTGTATATGTGTGTATGCATATGTGAGAGTGTGTATGTGCACATGTTTATATAGTTTGTATGAAAGGAGATTGCTCTATAGTATTCTACTTGACTAGTACTTGAGTATATCTGTAGAACTTATCAGCACTCTAGATGGCTTTATAGCTATTTTACCTTGATACTATAAGGATAAAAGTGGAACCAAATGCCAGCTTGTTCCCCTAAGTCTTAAATTGTTTTCTATTTTAAGCCTAGCAACAACACATCTTTTCAGCTCCTTCATACTTCAAAAATATTCTATCTAACATCTTACTTGGTCAGACCACAAATCCTTACCTCACCCCATCATCTGAGAAGATGTCCCCTGCATGTCTTCAAAGTGTTTCCTGATTCCTCTTTCAGGCTTTTGTTCAAAGATCTGACACATTCACTTTCTTGTGATCACCTCAAAGCTAGCACATACTTACAGAACTAGAGCCAAGTCCTAGGAAGCTCAGACTCCTCAGCTGTCAATTCTGTTGCATTTGCTTTGGTTCTGGTCTTGGTAGTAGAGTGGGGTGCAACTGTGATGTCATCTCAAGCAGCAGATCTCTAGCTGACAAATTCTGTATATCTAAGTTATCATTTTCCCCTCAAATAATTGCACCTTCTGTCTTTCAGCCAGTTTGACTCTTTGGGGCAATTTGGGTGATAAGTTTTCACAGATAAAAATTAAAAGCCAAAGACAAACAATTTTAAGATTATGTAGGTAACCTTGAAAGAGCTATTTTTCAGTTTGAGTTTCTGTAACTCAGATTCCTCTAATGTTAACATACCATCAATCCACGCTACAATGATTAAAAACTAATAAATCAATATGATGTGATGCTGACATCTCTCAATTTTATACAGATTTCCTGAATTCTTTCCTCTACTCTCCTGTCTTTCAGGACCTAGTCAAGGCTCCATATTGGACTGAGCTCTTACATTTCTCTATCTTCGGTCTCTTTCAGTGACAACTCTTTAGTCTTCTCTTGTCATTTATCTCTGAGGCACTTTGGAGAACTCTGGTTAAGTTTCATTATAGATTGTCTTTTACTCTTTGAAGGAGTGGTGTAGCACTCTCCTATCATCTTAGCACTCAAGATGGGGAGGAAGGAGGATCATGAATTCAAGTCTAATGTAGGCTAAACGAGAACCTGTCTCAAGAAGAAAGAAAAATAAAAGAATGTCTCTTTCTTTTTTGCCATATGTTTTCTCATGATTAGGCCAAGGTTTTTCATTTTAGGGATAAACCACCACAGACACAATATGTCCCCCTCTGTAAGTCATGTTACCATTCGTGATGCTGATGTGACTTGTAACTGGTGATATTAACTTGGTTGAGGGAGTTATATCAGCTTCCTGTACTGCAGAGGAATCAATTTCTTTGTAATTAGCACACACTTGGTCAAAGATTTCTAGAGATGAAACTTGAGGTTCAAGTTCTGATACCAGAAAGCAAGGAGAATTTCAGGAGCTTAAGAAGGTGGAAGGCATGAAGAGGAGCCATAAGACATACTTTTCTCACATTGAGGGAATGCCAGCCACCATACATATAGCTAGGTAGGGAATGCTACCATACATACAGTTAGGTAGGCAGGTACCACTAGTCACCCAGATATAAACTAGTATACTTGGGCCATATATATGTTGACTCAGTCACACAAATAAACTGGCATACAGGCTGCACAGAGGTAAACACACAGGCCTACAAACAGACATATCTGGGCAAGCTAGTCAAGACTGAGGCAAAAGTTCACACCTCTAACCTCAAGGGCATATTTATATAGACTCATACAAAAGTAGCAATCTGCCAAAAATTATATAACAGATTGCATCACCATTTACTGAAATTCTATGTCATCCATTTTATACTGACTCATAGCCTCCTAGATGTCCAGCAGTAGCCAGTTTTGTTCGTGTTCTTATCAGTGACATATTGTCTAAGCATAAACTGGCCTGATCAATCCTTGGTTTCCAGTAAACATGGTTCCTTCAAACCCCTTGCCCACTTACTCACTACTCATTAATTGCTTCCTGCAGTTTCCTTTTTATGAGGTAGACTCTCTGGAGACAAAGTCATGTCCAATTTTAATCCCTCCTCAGGGATTCATGTGATGATTTAAGGGAGTTTAGGTTGAAATCAGAAGAGAGTTGATATATGAGTGTTAACTGGTGTGGAAACGTTCTGTCTTAAAGTAGAGTACAATGTGGAATTATGGATCATTGGTGTAAATGAAACCCAGATGTGGCCACAGCTAGTTAAGACCAGAACAGCTCATTAGCAAATAAAAGGGAAACTTGGACAAGATATATGGCCACAAGGCAGATGAATTCATAAAACAGCTTGTCAACTTCAATTCATAAAAAGTGTAATGCCAGGAGCATTGGCCAGGGCTACGTTGATGCTTAGAGCTAATGGTCCCAAGAGGAAGAGTGTCATACAGGGGCTTTTCAGAGTTCAGAAAGAACTAGAAAAGCCAACCCATGTAAGGTTTCAAATTAATAGTCAGTTTATAATCATCTAAGGTGAATAATTGAGTTGTATCCACCATGGTGTTCCCATCTGAGTGTGTCCACTGAAGAGCTGGTATAGAATGTGTCTCTGAAACATCCAGTCATAGAAGGATGTAGAGACCATTTATTACAAGCTCCTTGTTTTATGATCACAAATTCAAGGGTAAAACTCCTGCTTGCTTCTCAGGTGTGTAGACACACCCAGCAAAGCAAAGCACCAGCAAAGGCAACTGTTTGTTCTTTCTGCTATGAGAGGGATTTTGATAAGGGGGTGGGTACAGAATAACTGAAAAGAACAAGGCAGAATTATTCTCCCCTTTGCCTCCTAGTTAGGAATCCTTCAATGAGAAGTGAGGAATAGTCAATGTTCTCACAGATTCCCTGTTGTCCTTTTCCTCCACTGGGATGGATAACAGAGGAGGGACAAGAAGAAAAAGAGAGTAAAGCATTAGGCAAGAAGGAACAGATTTTTATAGCTGTTATCTTTCAGAGAGCCTAGAAAAAAGGGTAGGGCCTTGGCTAGGTATTCCCTGCAGCTTACTCTGTGTGACACCGGAGAAGAGTTATCCATCCAAAATCAGGTAACAACTGGCAGGAGGCCCTGACTGCTTTGCTCTGTCAGTACTTTTGTACTGACAGGGTGAATACCACGGTTTTGACAGTGGGGAACAGGGCGCTTTCTGAGTTGACACCTTATCTCAGAACCTCCCATTGTCTTTTCATAATCTCATGTGTGAAAATGTCACTTCTCTTGAGAAGTATCATATAGCCAGTCAACATCCCCTTGTGGAAGAAACACTAACCAGGCATTTTTTGAAGCCTTAGGGCTCTGTAGTAGGTTTCTGCTGCTGTTTCAACACACTATTCCGAACTTAGCTGCTGTCTTGTAACTGAATCTCAGGTGTTTGTATTCCTTCCTGGAGAAGAATCTGCTTCTGATTCTTGTAGTTTGTTGGCAGTTCCCTGTTGTGTCTACTCTGCCATTCTTCTTTCTTCCAAGTTGTCAGTAGAGGATCATTCTTAGCTTTTAGAGTTACTCTGCATGCTTTGGCTTCTGTCCTATATCAACAAAACTAGCAATAGCAGTCCAGTCTGCACTCTCCAACCTCTGCTTCCATCTCAATTGCTTGCTTCCCTATGTCATATCTCTTTTACAGACTCCAGCTGCAGACATTGCTCATATTTAAGGGATCAAGTGATTAGATGGGATACAGCAGGATAATCCAGAATAATGTACCTGTTTTAATGTCTGTAGCATTAATTAAATCTCCCTAGTCCCCTTTGCATTGGGATATAATATAGTAATATTCACGGGCTCTGGAATTTAAGGCTATTATTTGGTTTCTCATAAGCTCGATAGCAGGAGAGGAAAGGAGGAGAGATGAGAGAGTAGACAAGGTCCTGGAACATTGCCCACAACAAAACTTTAGGAGGACACTACCCAGAATGCAGCATGTGTGGGTCCCATGAGTGGGTAGGAGATAAGGATTAAACCAAAGAGAACAGATGGAGGCAGCAGGGATGGATGACAGCACTACCATCCTACATGTAGCTAGGCTGTGTTGGCAACAGGGAGTCGGGTTGACACCTGGAACATTCAGCTTATCTGAAGAGTGTGTGTGGGTGTCTACCTCCAGAGAGGTAGCTGCAGAACACACGGTAGGTCGGTCTTGAAGAATGATCTGTATCCTCCCAGGCTGTGCCCTCTGGCCTCTGTGTGCTTTGCTGGCAGCTCTGTAGCAGCTACTCTGTTCCTCTGCTTACTAGCAAGAAATATTCTGAGACATTCTCTCATATGCCTGTGTTCATGTTGGCTCCCTTTCCAAATTCCACTTCTTTCCAAAGTTATCTTTGGTACTGAAGACCCCCCAAATTCGGGAGACCCTTACTCAAGTCTCGAACACCCACAAACTCCAAGACACTGTTACTGGATGCAATTAGCAGAGGTTTATTAGGGAGCTGGCAGCCAGCAGTCAAACTGCATTCTCACACAGGAGTAGAGTTTGACCCTGAGTGGTGGGCTAAGAGGCCTTTTAAAGAGGAAAACCACAAACCAGGGGAGTGAGGAGGGGGTGAGGGGTTGTCAAGGATACATAACATAAAAATAGTGGAACATTCCAGAGGGGCCCAAACCTAAATGATACAGGATCATGTGGAAAGCACTCTTGCACACCCATTTCTCACAAAAATGTCACTGTGTCCTACCCTGTCATTACCAACTATTTCAGGTTAACTATTTCTCACTTGCTCCAGTCATAGCCCCACCTAGGTGACTTGCATCTTTTTGTGGTCAGGAATGTGTCTTCCTGCTTTGGGCTTTTTACACCCACATGTGGGTTCTTTTCCCTGAGGCTTGAGGAATGTAATCCAGCAAGTGTCCTCTGATTCAGGGATAATGTCCTCCACCCGGAATGTATCTCGGGGCAATGAAGGCCTGAAATCTTACATTCAGTTCTGCCTTCTGGAGCCTGCATTCTTTTGCTCAGGGTAAAAGAAAAGCCTATATATATTTCATAAAATGGTCTTTATAATTTTTCACTCTACAGTACCACCCTGTCCCTGGAAGCCAGGATATCAGACTCCCAGCCTGGCATAGTCATGTAAGGGTTAGTATGACATGATTTCCTGCCTCTGGAACAAAGCCAGCAAGGTGTGGGCCTCCATGAGTGTTAATGGTTGCTGTGGGAGTAAGGCTTGTTTGTATAATAGTGTACATTTTCACATTCCTCCTGTAAGGAATGTCTTCTCTGTCAAGGTTAGTGACTATGATAATCAGAGACAGCATAAGTCCAGGAGTCGAGGTTGTGTCTCATGTCCCATCAAAATGGTGAACACTGAGTCCTTTGGGCAGCCTCTAAGGCTGTGGGAAAAAACTCTGAAAACAAGAGCTTGAAAATATATAATTTCTAAACTATGCAAAATATAAGAATACAATATGAATTGAATAAGGAGCTTCACAGATCTAAAGGAACAGAGGCAGCTGCAATATGAGCCAGCTCGTCAGAAAGACACTAAGGAAGGAAATACAGAGATTTAGGGTGTGGTGATGTAAGGGCAAGATCCTACCCAGGTAAGCTTATTGTTTGTGTTTACAAAGGCAGACAGATTTCTATGTTCAAAGTCAGCCTGAGACAGAGGGAGTTTAGGTCCAGGCCCAAGCATGGTAATTTCAGGACGGGGACCTACTAAGCTTGCTTAACAAAGACAGGCAGATTTCTGAATTATTTTGCATTGTTACAAAAAACAAAACAAAAACAAAATATGTGTTTGCTGTTGTCTAAGGACCAAGGAGCTGAGGTCCTGGTATGCTGATTCATGGGAAAATCAAAAGGGAAACTGGGGTAAAAACTGAATTGATATGTAAATAAAAAGCTGGGCTTTTGATCTGCAAGAGATGAGTTATCTAGAGAATGTTTAGAATAGAGAGTGAGAACTGCTTGGAGAACTATCTTTAGTAGAACATAGGGAGGGCAATCTTAAAAAACTGTCTCTAGCAAAACATAGGCTGCCAGCTTGGATCCACAATTTAACTTTGAGTCATTTGTTTTGCCACTTTCAAACACCCTTTCTCTCAGAACCCCTCTCCAAGCCAAGGCTGGTCCCTGGCAATCAGATTCATGTAGTATAATGGATTCCAGGAGTGTCTTCTCAGGCTTGCTCAGCCTGCTTTCACTCCAGCTTCTACTAGGGCAGCTGGCTTTATACAGGTGTAAACTGCCATTCCTTGCTTTCTGCCTTTGTGAGGATGCTGGTGAAACACTGTAGCCGCCTGCAGCTATGAGTACTGGGTTCTCCTGAGAGGAAGCCTGGGAATGAACGGGAATGGAAGGTGAGAGAAACGTGGGGCCAAGACATAGTATTCTGATCAAGACCCAAGGTTTAATATTTTGCTTTCACATATAAAGGGGAAGCCCTGCCCCCCAGAGTCTCTTCTCAGTTCAGCCCAGGGTCTGGGTAAGGAGATAGCAGTCTGGAAAGTGTCAAGGCTAACTCAGTAGGCAGTCCATTCTTCTTAGCTGGGTAGCAGACCGCAGGACACCAAGGCTGGCAAGGCAATGCCTCTTCTTAGGTCCTACTTAGGTCCTACTGTTGTTTGGTCTATTGTGATAAAAGATTCACAGGCCTGCTCAGGCCTGGGGGAAGGGCACAAAATATGTATCTCTACACACCTGAGAAGCAGGCAGGAGTTTTACCCTTGAATTTGTGACCATATTACAAGGGAGCTTGAGATAAATGGTCTCTACATCCTTCCATGACTGGATGTTTTTGAGGCACATTCTATACCAGCTCTTCAGAGGAACACTAGGAGACTGGAGTTTAACTATCTAAAGCAGTGGTTTTCAGCTTTCCTAATGCTGTGACCCTTTAATACAATCCTCATGCTATGGTGACCCCTGACCATAAAATTATTTTGTTGCTACTTCATAACTTTAATTTTGCTACTGTTATGAATCATAATGTAACTATCTCATATACAGGATATCTGATATGCAATTCCAAAAAGGTCGTGATTCACAGGTTGAGAACTCTAGTAAAGGGAAGTCGGTTTAACAATCTTCTCCTGTGCAGATTTTTTTTCCTCTCCAGTTTTAGCCCTCCATCCTCATTACTTGATTTTCATTTCATAAAATTGTTTTCTAGAGAAAATGACTTGCATACAGTTCTGGTTCAGTGGTTTCTAAGGCACATTCTTAGCAGGTGAAGCTGAAGAAATTCTGAGTCAGGATCAAAAGTTTTTAATAAGAAAAAGCCTGACCTCAGACTCGAGTTAGAAGTCAGGCCTGAGGGAAAGCCCAAGGCATCTTTCAACATGACACCTGACTCCTAGAGAACGACAGGGCTTCATAACACCCGTGCAAGGGTGGTCCAGGCAACAGTCAAATGGCAGCATAACACTGGGCATCTTATTAGTGTTCTAAACAACTTATATGGGCATCCTGAGGAAACTAAGCAGAAAGCTTGTGATGTGTCAATTACTCAAATGAATTAATTGTAGTACTTTGTCTCCTGCCCCTTTATTCTTAGGAATAAGCAGGCAGAGCAACAGACGTGGTCCTCACAGATCTTTCATCTAAAGTATATAATTTGACTGGGGATATAGCTCACCAGCAGAACAGTTGCTTAGCATGCACAAAACATTGAAAAAAGTATGATAGTGTCTGGGGAAAGAGAGGTCTTTAAAAATGCCACCAAGGCCAGGCAACCTAAGGCTAGTATCAAAGCAGCTCAGCCTCCATTCCAAGGACCATGTAGCCAGAGCCTTAACACCCATTAGCTGTACTTGTCTTATCTGACATTGGGTATAGTAAAAATTTTATTCTTGGTGTTATAGGAATCAAATAACAAGATGCATATAAACCTCAGTTAACAGACATGCACTAAGACTGGGACTTCCCTGGACACTTAGAGCAGTGTTATATGCCCTTGACACTAAAGAATTTAGGGTAATAAAAACACACACGTTTGTATGTGACTATGTAGAAGGAAAGTCACAAACGGTACAATCTGAGGGACTCAGAGAG
Organism: Rhabdomys pumilio; assembly: GCA_030674055.1. Lineage (NCBI taxonomy): Eukaryota > Metazoa > Chordata > Mammalia > Rodentia > Muridae > Rhabdomys > Rhabdomys pumilio. The sequence goes on from JANHMN010000009.1 coordinate 76,634,827, forward strand.
GAACGAATCAATAATCCTGTTTGGGAAATGATGAGCTGCAGTTTAATTTAGAGGATTATTAGTGTTCTTCAGGCACAGGAAGAAGTAAAACGAAAGATGCAGAGAAGACATTACATGAGAATGTGGGAACACAACTGAAAGCATGCAGTGTAAAAGTGAGAGACAGAACTAAGAAAACCGGAGGCATGTTTGGGACTTGTCAGACTCAGAGTTTCCTGAGACCAGTGTGTTATTATCCTATAAGTTGCTGCAATTAGAAGTCAGAGACTTGGGTGAGAGAATGGAACTAGACAGGATTTGGACTAATTTGCATGCCTGCAATTGTTGCTAAGAGAGTGGAAACAGTTGAGGGGAGACATAATTGGCTCAAGGACAAAACCCTGTAGAATAGCAATGTGTAATGGTCAGGGAAAGGAAGACGACCCTGCATGCAAATTTAAACCTTTAGAATTGAGAGATGAAAACACAAAAGTATAATAAATTACAAGTCAGTTATGGATAGATAAGCTGGCATATATTTAAAAGTAAGGGTATGAGAATATTTGGTGAAGTCCATGACAATGAGAGATGTGGAAAGATGTGCAGGTATTTATGAGAACTTCTTGGGGGAAATTTGCTCTATCGTTTACATTATCTCTCATTCGAGTTTAAAGGGGACTCGATGGAGAGCTTGATGCTCAAACTGCATCCTTGAGCAAACTACCAACTCCATCTAATTCACGACTACAGAATAATTGAGTAATTGGTCTACTGAGATGGCCAATCCAGGTGTTACAGCATTTCTTCCAGGTGTGTACAATCCCTTGCAGGGCATAAAGGTTAATGTGAGAATATAGTGTCATCTGAAAAGTTATCTTGACCAAGAAATCTGTGCTTACCAACTTGCTATTCCTGCAACAACCCCTAAAGTAACATTTTGCAAGGAGACACACTGTTTGTCTCTATGGTCTGGAGATTTCAGTCCATGATCAGCTGACCTCATAGCTTTGAGCCTGTGGGACCCATCCTGGCCAGAGCAAAGCTGCTCAGAATCATAGAAGAGAAATAAAGGGCTTGGAATTCCATCGTTCCCTTTGACTGCACACCACCACTAATGACCTAAAGACCTCCCACAATGAAGTCTCACCTTATCCTACCACTTCCAGTGCTACCAGACGGGGGACCAAGTCTTTAATAAATGGGTCTTTGGGGAGGTCCAAACTTTAATGAATAGGTCTTTGGGGAGGACCAAGTCTTTAATGAATGGGTCTTTGGGGAGGACCAAGTCTTTAATGAACGGATCTTTGGAGAGCACTGCAGATCAAAGCTATAGCAAAGCCTTGTGCTACAGAATGTCATGTGTAGGCTTCAGTCAGAAAGCTTGCCCTCCTGCCCCAAGCCTGCAGTTTATTCATGAAAGAAGAACTAGCTTTAAATTTCTGCCAGGTTTCAAGATAACAAAACTACTTAAAGAAGAAGCCCTCTTTTCTTCTTATCCCATAATGCAACCATATCAAGTTTCAAAATGACAATTGGGAACAGTAAGAAAAAGAGCAGAAGTCAAGTTCACGTTTGTTCTTGCTGGTACCTTCTTCCCTTCATGCTCTGTTGGTATGCACAGACAGAGAGTGCACCCTCTTCTCTTGAGAGTGAAAGCCCAATTAATGTTTAAGAATTTGTAATTTCTAAATAATTTTTTTGACTGAAAGAATTGGTTGGATCTACCTAGTTCCCAGGAGTAACTAACTGTCCAGAGTCTTACCCAGGAATATGCAAAAGACATTTTCCAATGTCAAAATGTAAATAGAGAAAGAGATACCAAAAAGTAGACTTATATTGTACAAGTTTCAAAATTCCGAGTTTTGACATAGGAAGGTTCAAAAATTATTTTTAAGGAGAAGCTAAGAAGAAGCCGAGGAGGGGCAAGAGTCAATTAGGCTGTAGAAGGGGAAGCAAAAAAAAAAAAAAAAAGCTTAACAACAGAACTGGAACAAGAAACAGGTATCCCCTCTAACAGTGAGTCCAGGCTGAATTACCTGTGAGGTCATAGCATCCCCCACTCCAAATCCATCAGAGACTAGAGGCTTTGAAATATACTAAAATGTGTGGGAAAAAAATGAGCCCTTCATGGGAGAGAATCTTGCAGCTGCTGTAGGTGCTGTAGGCACTGTGGGGAGAAGAGTGAAAACTCATATAACAAGAAGTTTGTTTGACCCTTAATGAAGTCTAACTACTGCGTATGGACTGGCACGATGGGTCAGAGTCTTGAGAATCTCATTTATGGAATTTTTACACATGCGACACTTTCCCCAGTCTTTGATGAGTGCACTGGAGCAATTTTCTTGAGAGGGATTTCCATTTTCATATAAGGGGACTTTTCTACAAGGAAAGCAAGGATCTGTGGGGCATAGGACAGAGGGATGATTGTTGCATTGGGCATTTGCCAAATACAATATAGTGAAAGTGTAGAGACAGGTCTGCAGGCTGGATAGATATTCCAAAGTATGAGGACCCAAGATCAGAGCCAGCCCAGGAGCCAAGAAACTCTCAAGTGACCCTAAGAGACGTCAAACAGCTTGTGAAGGAGCGAGATGCTCTTCACTGTGACAAGTTAGCATCAGGAAAACCTACAGATTGTTGCATGCACAGACCCTGATTCTTGCTCAAGGAAAAATACCTTATTTCACCCTCATAATAACTGACGTTGTTGGGAAATTTGATAAAATTAAAGTTGCTCCAAATACCGGATTCAGCTGACATGCATTCTAGATTCAGTCTGTGTTTAAAATCTTAATAGCCTGGCATAGGAAGAGATATTTTCTGAGGACAAATATAATTTACTTTAGTCTCTACTGTCTTTTTACACATGACATCTTGAATATGATATGAACTTACAAAAATAGGAAGAAGCTTGGTAATGTGAACTATAAGAAATAACTTTGGAAGACCCAATAAATGACCAAGATTTAGGAAATTAGAAGATGAGAATTTTAAATGAACCATTGTAAAGATAAATGATTCAGCAGATAAATGAAAGCATAAAAGAGAACCATGTGGAAATATTAGAAATGAGAAATATAGTATCAGAAATAATCTATTCAGTGATGTGTTCACTAGTAAAAAGTTCGTTTTTGATAATTTTTTTCAAAACCAACAAAGGACATCAATTCTAAGAACCCATAGTTCATCAAATCCCAAAAGTAGAATAAAACAAAGTAAATGAAACAAATGCATAATTATCAAACTGAGGAACACAGTATATAAACTGATTTGGGCCAGCAAAATGGCTTAACAGGTAAAGGGGCTTGCCTGGTAAACCTGATGACCTGAGTTCAATCCCTGCAACCCACCCACATAAAGATGGAAGGCAAGAGCCAGCAAAGTTGTCTTCTAATTTCCACACTCAAACTGTGACATACAGTGCCCACATGGCACATCATATGGGTGCACACGTGTACACACACCAAACGATAATACTTTAAAGAAAATCTTAAAATCAGTTAAATAAAAGTGATGTGTTATACACTATGGGGAGAGCATAAGAATGATGGCTGCGTTGAAAGGATTTGTCTTGGTTCAGGACCCACCAAGATCAAGTTGTCAGCACAGGAGAGTTTGATTTGCCCCAGAGGGACAAAGGGCAGGGAATAAGAGATGAAGACAGGGGACAGAAGATGAGAAAACAAGGGAGAGGGAGCAGGGGTATTTGTCCTAGAGGAACAAAAGACTACTTCTAGATAGAGAGGAAACAGACATGGCCCATAGGAAAATGGCTGTTTATAATTGTAAAGGGGGAATCCCTGTGTTATGATGAGATGTTTAATTTTAGTTGGGCATTTTAATCAGATGAGCCAAAGGGTGCTTTTGGTTGCTGGACCTAAATACATTGATAGCTGGAGTACATCAATACTAAGGAGTAGCCAGCCTCAGGAGGAGGTAGTGGCCAAAGAAGGGACTAGACCTTGGGGCTAGCTTTAGGAATGTAATCTAATGGTTTTTAGCAAGGCAGGGGGAATAGGGGAGGACAGCCTTCCAAAGACATGTTTGCCATGTTCTGGCTAGCTAGAATCTCTTCCCATATTTTATCAGAAATAATGAAGAGTACCTGTCTTGAAAATGCCAACAACAACAACAACAACAACAAAAACAATGCAAACCACACAAAATAAGTGACAAAGAAACCGAAGCAAACTATTATCCTTTAACTCTTTAGTTTGTGCCTAATAAAATGATCGTTGTTATTTTCCCAGACAGTTACAAATAGATAATTCCTCTCTAAAAACATTTATATTTATTACTAAATTGAAACATTGTTTCCTAAGAAAAGAAAGAACAAGACAACAATGAGTTAATCTGTAAGCACAAAAATTCTTTTATATTTAAATTCTCCTGAATGAATTTTGACTGTTAGCATACACAAAATGATAGCAACTTTGGTTAGTGTGAAGAATTAACTGCTGTCTTGTGTGTCCTGCAGGATCAGGGCCAAGAATCTCATTAGGATGCAGATCCTAACAGGGATGGTGCCAAGATACAATGTAAAGTCAGACCAGTACACCACAACCAACAGAGAGAGACACAGCGGTTAAAGAAAGAGATAGGGAAAATAAGTATTTTCAGCTTGTTGGCATTTCCCTTGTTTCTTACTACTAATTAGGAGATACAAATATAGACGAGGAGAGGCAACAGAAAATTCTACAGTGTTGGGTTGAAAGTGGAGGGCCCGGTGTAAACTCATGGCTTTGTGTCTGTCTAAATATATCCAGGATGATACAGGAATAGAAACAAATGTGCATATGTACACACTTCATAGGTTTACTCATCAACAAGACATAAAAATCAATGAGTTCCCAGAACAATGGACACAGCTAAGTTTTGCTTTTTAAGTGTCACTCTCGATTTAGGGAAATCAGAACTTCTTAAAGAAATATTTGAAATTAGGTCACAGGTCCATAACATCATTATATGATGGAACATAAGACAGTGGTCATGGATTGACTAGGACATCACAGAGATAGAAGAGACTATGTAAGAGACTTCTACTTTGAACATCTACTGACTAAATCAGAGATAACTTGAACATCAAAATAAATAATAGTTTCTGGTTCATTCTGTAAAGAATCTATAATTTCATACTAGTACAAATGATGGAATAAACAAAACTATAAATATTTAAGTAATTATAGGCATTTTTAAAACTCACCACGTTCTCCCTCATCTTTTTGCCATGTGGCACAGGCAAGAATCATCAGTGAATTTTAAGATTAGCAGATTACCATTTGAGTAGCAGCAATGTATTTATGTACTAAGAACACATCTCCTACCCACTGTTAATTAATAAGTACAAATGTATACTAAGTAAGCCTGTAGTCGAGATACCTATTAAAGTTCACTTTAATCAAAGGACCAAAGTTAATAATGCCAGTGTTAGGTTGAGCAGTTTTCTTGGATGTTTTGATAGGTTTTATGGAGAAGAATGTAGAATGTCTGTAAATATGACTGTAGAAAACATACAGCCAGATGTAAAGTGAGATGAAGCATTCATCCTCTGTCAAAGGTCTCCACTAGGTGACTGGCTGTAGTGACAGCGATGGATCTGTTGGCTCCTCTGCTAAATGTTTAGTTATATACAGTAATGGAAAGCTTTGGAGGGTCAGGGCAATAGGGCGCCAGGGATCCAGAGCAAGCAAGATTTTGAAAAGTCCTTCTTGCTCATCATGCATTCTTGACAATTAGGGACTTTTAAAAAATGACTAGTGAGCTCTTTTAGGACAAAAGACAGGTAGAAAAGTCAAAACCCATATTGCCACATTAGTACAAAAGTTTTAAATTGTACAAATTGTTTTCTTTTGAACACTATAACCATCTTAATTTGAATAAGTTGAATTTTTTCTCTTGTCCTGTTAATTAAATTATTTTGGGTTATTGGTATTATGCTAGTTAGTCTTAATTGTCAATGTGATACAACCTAGAATCATCTGCGAAGAGTCTTAATGAGGAATTATCTAGATCATGTTCCCCTGTGGTCATTTAAGTGGGGGGTTATCTTGGTTGTCAATTGATGTAGGAAGAAGCAATCCACTGTGGGCAGCACCATTCTCTAGAAAGAGGGTCCTAAACAACATACAAGCGGAGAAAGCTAGTGTGCTCTAGTTTTGTGTCAACTGAACATAACCTAGAGACATTTGGTAAGTGGAAACATCAGTTGAGAAAATGCCACTGCCTTATTGGCCTGTGGGCAAGCCTGTGGCACAATTTCTTGTTAGTGATTAGTATAGGAGGGACCAGCTCACTGTGGAAAATGCTAGCCCTGAACTGGCAGTCTTAGGTCTTATAAGAAAGCAGGTTAAGCAAACCATGAGGAACAAGCCAGTAAGCAACATTCTTCCATGGCCTCTGCTTTATTTCCTGTCTTGAGTTATTGTGATGTGGATGTATAAGCTACATAAATCCTTTTATTTCCAAGTTGCTTTTGGTCATCATGTTTCACCACAACAGTAGAACACCTAACGAATACATCCAGCAAGAAAACAGAATGTGTTCATTTCTCTATGCTCTTGACTGTGGATATGATGTGATTAGATGCTTTGAGTTCCTGCCTCAACCTCTGCCCAATTATGGATGGTAATGGGGAATTATATGCTGAATAAAGCCCCTTCCCAGAAGTTGGGTTTTGTTGGGTATTTTATCACAGCAACATTAATGAAACTAGAACGGATGGTAACTTGGAGCATGTAGCACTAAGGCAGATCCATTTGCAATGGAGGAAGATCAGAAGCACCTGATAGTCAAGGATCCCTGCAGAAGAAAGCAATAGCATGGAAGTTGAAGATGGAATGAAAGACGCTCAACTAAAATTTTTTTGCTCCCTTCCCCCAACGCCTCGTTGTCTCAGCTATCTGCCTTCACATCCTAAAAATTCACCCAAGTGGCCACTGTCCTGTGGGAGGAAGGTAATTGTCAACCCCTAGAATAGAACTAACGGGCAGTCAGGAGGGTTTCAAGGGAATAATGATGATATTTGTGAGTCATCCATTTCTTCAGAGTGCTAACTAAAGCCATAATCATCTGGGTGGAGCCAAAGCCCTAGAGATGAATGGGGTTCCAGTAAGCTTGTATAAAAGACCGTAAAGCTGGCTGCTCTGTTGCTTCAGAAACATGATTCACTGAGCTGTCTATCATCCCAAGGCTGGGCCTGAAACAGTAGCTGTCCTAGAATGGGAGCTGGAACACTGAGTTATCAGAAAGTCAGGAAAACAAAACAAAGCAACACGAGGCTCTGTAGTCACTGAGTCATGACCCTGTAGCTCAGGAAAAGAAGAGGAGGCTTTTATTGAGAAAGGCAAGAATGGAGAGCAAAGAATGGTAGGAGGCTTCGATCTGTCTTTTAGCTCCATCAACATCTCCGATCCAGGGAAGAGACTCATGTTATGCTGCTGTGCTCTGGTGGGGTTCTCTGCAAACCTATCATCTGCACTGTCAGTGTGATGACAAACATAGAAACTCATACACAGATCTGATAGCTCCAGCAATGTCATTTGCTAAATGAGAATGTCACAGACACCTGTGTGCTGAAGAGATTCACGTTGAGATCTGAGGACTGAAGAATAAATTCATTTGTCACTTGGGCCAGGGTCAGGGCAACCAACTCATCAGTTTACTCAGGATATTTCTGCCTTAAGTACCATGTCTTTAATGCCTCCTTCATCCCAGACAAAGCTAGAGAGTTGGCCATTCTCCCAGGAGGACTGCCTCAGTGATTTGTAAAGCCCGTCCAGTCCTCAAATCCCTTTATTCTGATGCTCATAAATGCAAGACAGTGTTGCTTTCATGAGCTTGGCTTGAAAGGAGAAAATAATGACGGTGGTGATACAGGGTATGGAGGACGGAGTGCTCGCCTGGGAATTGGTGGATCTGCCAATAAACAAGTGTGTGACCTTGGGAAAAATCTTTTCTCTTTTAGTCATTTTTTTTCCCCAATGTAAGGAATTCATATGATGCTTTATAAGTCTCCTTCCAACTCGACCATTCTACAGCTGTTTCCTGTGAATTTAAAGTGTCTCATGTGAGCCTTGAGAAGAAGTACTTGCATACCAATTCTTTCCTTACCTGAGTACACCAGGGGAGGGATAGAAAGTAGCCAGCAAGAAAATAAAGTGTGGTAAAAACAGAGGTCAGAGGGTGTATTACAAATCTATTCATTTATCAGTGCAGAAACACCTTTTCACTTAATAAAGTCCAAATTCCACCTCTACACCTTCATCCCAGAGAGGAATAGAAACTTGGTCAAGGTGACACAGTCACGGCTGGCAAAGGTCAGAGGCAGGGTTGATGTCTCCAGAGTGTGCTGGCTTCCCGCCTGATGGTGCACCCTATGACATGTCCTGTCCTTAAGGGGAGTAATAGAATCTTGGTCTTTTCCTTTTGAACCAAAGAAGGGACCACTAATGTCTGAAAAAGAAGCATAAGAGTCGGAGGATAATTTTCAGGCTTCAGCTCTTCTACCAACTCATTGGCATTGTTGACAATATCAGACATGGGTTAAATACAGGAAGACGAAGTCAATGCTACACCTTAAAAATTAATTGTTCAAGTATTCAGTCATTTCAGAGCAATGCACCGTGAAATTATGTTATTCCCTGGAAGAACTTTCATAAAGTTTAACATGCCATGACACATTCTTTTTCCACTGAGGTTTGTTAAAAACTGTCTACCGTCTTCAGTCTTCAGAGTCCAAGGGTGTGAGTGAACCCTTGCTGCAAATGGCTCCAGACTTGTTCATTGGTGTGTTCAGAGCAGCAAATGCTTTCGGGTGGCTGCCGAAGGGACCTTTTCACTAAGCAGTTCCCATAAATGCCCAGCCTGCCTGGTATCCATGGAGGCATGGATAGAAGAAGTCATTAGTCTTGGTGCTTTTTACTGTTATTCGCACTGGGATAATGAGATTATTAAAATATTTTTTTTCTCTAATGAGTATGAGATAGAATACCTTGGTCTCTAAATGATTTAGTCACAGAGGGAAACACATTACTCTTCCCCTGATTGCTGTCAAATGCTGGAAAATTGGAATATTATACTGATATTTATCGTGATGGGCAATATTTTTCCTGCCTTCTCAGTGTCAAATGAGATGGGGCAAATATTTGTCTGAAAGCGATCTCCTTTACAAGGTTTATAGAAAGGAAGACAGATGAAGATTTGAGATAAAGAATGGGAAGTGGAGGTTAGAAGGAAGATAATTGGAGGATGGCTTTTTGCTGTTTCTTCTTCTTTTTTTTTCTCCTTTGATAAAACTCTCTCGTTTTCGTTTCCTACAGACTTCTCTTGTGTTAGCTCACCAGTGTTCAGGGCTAATTAGATGCTGTTTAGATTCAGAATAGAAGGTTAATTTCAAGGGAAAACGGGCTGGTGTTGGTCTGAAGGTCATTAGGGGCAGCTGGTTAATTTGTTTCTTGGGAAGGATGGCAGCCTGGAGAGGGAGAATTCCTCACAGGGCAAACAAGGTTTTTGTTCTCCCTTATTCTTGAGAACCTATCACCTTTTCTTGCTGGCAGTTTCCAGGACCTGTGCAGACTAATTGGAGGCCTACCACACTGATATTCAATCCAGGTCGGAGATACCTTGGCAGCTGTGCTGGTCATGTCCCACCTGCAAACTCTTCCTCCAAGAAGGCGATAAGCAAATAAAAAGAAAAAAGAAAAGAAGGAAGATGTCTTCCCTGCCATTTCTCTGCGTGATGCTACCATATTCCTATGTCACTAGCAGGGAATTTTAGTGTTCTCAGATAGCTTAGTTTTTTATTGCTATGATAGAATACCCAAAAGAACAAAGGAGGGGAGGATTTAATTTGCCTCATGGCTTGAGGATCACAGTCTATCTATAGCAGAGAAGGAAAAAGACCTTGCATGGTGGCTTATTCGCATCTCAAAAACCAGGAAGCAAAGAGATGTGTCTCAAGCAGTATCAGCCTGTGACCCTCAAATCCTACCCCAGTGATGCACTTCCTCCAGCAATTCTAACATCAAAAATTCCTACAGTTTCCCAAAACAGCACTACCAGTGGGGGACCAAGTGTTCAAACACCTGGGTCTATGGAGGACATTTCACATCCTACCACAGTGTCAACATTGACATTAACATTTGGATGCTGGAGCTATGACTTTCAGATGTCCTTTGCAGGATTCATTCCAAGGTCCCATTGTACCTACAGACATTGATGCTCCAATTATGAGGTACAGATTCTGTTAGATGGGGAGATAATCTATTCATTTGTACTGTTACAGGACTAAGGCCTGCATACTTGTGGTCTAATAAAATCTAACAGCTGTGTTACAGAAGAGACAGGGGTTTCCTGAGAAGGAAATTGACTTGCCTAAGACAACAACACAGTTGAAAGGTGACAGGGTTATGACTTGGTCCCAGAGGAGAATCTAATGAACTTTGCTTGATCCATGCTGAGCCCTGTACTGCAGTGAAGTCATGAATAGCACTTGTCTAATTCCTTGATTGATGTTCTGTCCTGTGTACTATTAGTAAGTAGTCATCCTTCTATACCTGTGCACACCCTTCTTGTGGTTCTCCATGAAGCTCTAAGGCATAAACCAAAGAGCAGATTTTCTTCAGAGACAGACATGCAGACATGGGTATAAGCCGTGGTTCCTCCAGGAAAAGGACATCCAGGAAATAGATACTGAAGACCATGTAAGAATGAATGAGATGCATATTTCTGGTGTACTTATGAACCTAGAAGTTTCTGGATGTATTTTCTATTTCAGCGTTAAGTCATACGTCATTTTGTATCCTGATGTCTTCTGAGATCAAGAAACTCATCATCCTGTGGACCCCAGAGAAGAATCATACCTTCCTGTTACATAGGAGGGCACTCATCCCAGATGATGCTCAAGCCATAATTCCTCCATGAAGTTTTCCCAGCCTGCAAAATTCTGATGTGTATCTCTGAGGTGATGATAATCTCCTTGACTTGGTCTATTGGTTGTAAATTAGCTTCAGCTGAACTGATTACTGCTAATTGATATAAACCATGTCTTTTGTGTAACTTTGTCTTACCACTGATGATTTCTAGAATGTCTCGCTTGTACTTGAAATCCAATCTATTTGCTTGATATGACTCATGGTCAAAATGCACTACCAATGGGTTTACCCAGTACATGACATTCCTTCACCGATTCTGACAAAGTCCCTGGTTTCCAACTTTTGCCTTCTTTTCCTTTTCACTTCCAAGCTAACCCCAGGAAATTCACAGGTTTCTAGATAATGTTCTTCCCTTTCTTTTCTTATTGCTTTCTCCATCTTTTTATTACTTTTCCTTGTTTGGGGTTACCAAGAGGAACATTACTTAGCCTATTAGTTTGTCCATGAGTAAGAAAATTCTTTATTTTCTGCTGCTCATATTTACATAACATGGATTACTTAACCTCTGCTTATGAAAATGTGTGTTTTTTTTCTCATCTCGGAGCTAAGCAATTCTGCAGCAGGCACCAGCTGCTGTGCTGTGGTTCAGCTCGGTTCTGATACTTCCCAGGGTCACATCAGATCCCACAAGTTGAGAGGGAAGTGAAAAATAAGTCATCTCAAGAAAGGATGAACTGGCTTACTAAGACTATGAAGAATTGAACCTCTGAAAGTGCTTTTGTCCTTTACCTATATGCAACAAACCATAAAGATTCTTTGAGAGATGTTCTTCATGTGTGAAGGCTGGGAGCGGTCAGTCACCTGAGACTGGTCTCTGGGTTATGGTGAGCTGAATAAACACTCTCTGATATGATCCTTAGCTTTCTCTGTCTCTCATATCACAACATGTATCTCCCAGTAAAGTCCTTAGAACATCCCTTTCCAAAGGTTCACATGACTTTTGCCAATGTACAAAGTAGAGACACCTTAAACTCAGCCATTTCTTGTGAGGAGCTCTGCTTACTTCTGTGCTTTTCTATTCTAGATTCTCATTGCACTAATTCCTAGATCATCCAGATAGCCCACTCTGAGAAGCAAGGAGTACAGGAGATGTCCACACTTACCTTCCTCCAGACATTAGCCTGAGCATCTTCGCTCGTAGCTCTAACTACAGATTGGGTTCTCAGGACTCTCTCCTTGGTTCTGCTACTTTGTTCTAGTGTTTCTTAAAGTTCAGGAAAACACATAATTTCTGTCTACTAGTTTGTTACCAAGGATACAGGTAAAAAATCTTTGAATATATTTTGGTTGGTAGAACACTTGTTTGCCTAGTATGCACAAAATCCTGGATTCCATCCTTAGTACCACATACACTTAGTATGGAAGTGCACACCTCTGACTTAGCACTGGGGGAGAAGAGGCAAGCAGAATAGAAGATCATTCTCTGCTACACAGCAAGCTCCACCCTGGGCTACAGGAGACCTAGTCTGACGAATATAAAACAAAGCAAAGCAAAGCAAAGCAAAGCAAAGCAAAGCAAAGCAAAGCAAAGCAAAGCAAAGAAAGCAAAGCAAAGAAAGCAAAGCAAAGCAAAGCAAAGCAAAGCAAAGCAAAGCAAAGCAAAGCAAAGCAAGCAAAGCAAAGCAAAGCAAAGCAAAGCAAAACAAAGCAAAGCAAAGCAAAACAAAAGAAAAGGCAAAAGTGACCAGCCAAAGGGAAGAGATGAAAAGGCTAGGCAGGTAGACTGCAGTAGACTTCTGAGCTCTCCCCAGGTGAGCTTCCATCCAGTACCTACAACTACCTAGAAACTTGCTAAACCCAATCCTTCTGGATATCTGTGGCACTGGAGAATGAACATGGTAAATCATTTAACCTTTAGCTCTTCTGTGTTCTCTTCAGGGAGGGAGATGAAGCTCAATATCAAATCCCCATAATCAGACTTAGGCCTTTGTGGTGACCAGCCCCATCATAAGCTCCTAGGACTGCTGTCCATCTCAAGCAAATGGTTGGTATTCATCACACATGAATTTCACTCTGGAGTGTTCAAGGACTCTAGCTCTGGGCCAGGAAATGGAAGGTTCCAGGAAACCAACTATACATTTTCTACTGTCTCAATGGTTAGTGGCTGCCATTGCTGCTGAGGACTCTGGAGAAGCTGGGGACTCAAATCTTATTTTGCACCTGAATGCAAATGACTTCCTGTGAAGGGGGTTGGGGAGAGGTAAGATATTCTAGTCATGCCCAGTTAGCTTTAAAATTACTTGCATCTCACCCCTAGTAAAACTACTGATCTATAGCCTATCAATATATTGACAAGGTAAGAAGCAAGGCTTCCAGAGGTGAGGTATGATCTCCAAGAAGGGGACTGCAAATTGTTCCCTTTTGTTTATTTGCCAGGAAATAATTGCTCTTTTTGGAGTCATTGTTTACTGGAATTTATTATGTGTTTGTGACCTTGGGGGATAGACAGAGGGGATGAAACCCAAATCTCCACTCAGTGAGGATTTCTCAGATGGGCAAAGGCTCTGCTACTTCAGGGCTGGAAGAGGATGATGGGGAGAATAGAGGAGAAGGAGGAGGAAGAGAAGAAGGAAGAGGAGGAGAAAAAGGAACAGGAGGAGAAGAACAAAGAGGAGAAAGAAGAAGAGAAAAGGGAGGAGAAGGAAGAGGAGGAGGAGGAGGAAGAGGATGACAATGACTATGATGATGACACTACCACCACCACCGACAACGACAACGACAACGACAACAACAACGACAACAACGACAAGACGGCTGAGCTTCTTATTCTGCCTTGGGGGCTTTCCTGGAATTGGTGGGGCAATAGGTGAAGTGTATGAGGAAATGTCTGTCTACATGCAAGAGTAGGGACCTTGTCCAAGGAAATTAGTATTATGATGCCAATGGGTAGTGAGCTTCCCCACTGCACAGCTAGCAGCAAGCATGGACATGTACAAAGGGGATATATATACTGAGTTTTCTACATCCTTCTGAGAAAGAAGATTCCAGGTTCTTTATGAGAGTGAGCTGTCATTTTTTTTTAAACCCCTCAGGAATCCTGTTCTGCCTTGGAATGGGGAGAGAAAGTCTCCGGAGCTCATATGCTACCATTTTCTCTTTAGGCATCAACGTGGGGACAGGGGAAAGACTGTAGGTTTTCCAGCTGAAGCAGCCTGCAAGAGTAGGCTCAGAACTGGACACCCCACGGTCTCTGCTGGCCACAGCCTTCAGCAGCCTGCCATGCAGGAGGCTGAGGTTGAGTCTGGGATGGGGCAAATTTTCTTACAGGACTGGTGACTAGGGGATGGTGCAATGCACAGCAGACACAGGGAAAGGCTGAACATAGGAGGGATGAGTTTACATCAAAGCAATTTGCCCGGCTTTTTTCTTTATTTCCTTATACATTTTTAAAGCAAATGTATTGCTTGTAAAAGAGCCGGCTGGACAAAGCTTGCCCCTGCTGTGCATGCTGCCTTTTCTATTCTGAATATCTGTGAACCTCTCTAGGCATCTTGTCTCTTGGACATGGACTGGCAAAGAAACTTAGGCAGTGTGGATTCCCAGTTTGCTTTTGCAGGAGGCTTTGCTGGCTTGCTGGCAGCCCTGCCTGGCTAGCTCCAGCCCTGCAGGGCCCAGGCTGCAGGCTTGCAGCACCAGATGGAGAGAGGGAAGGCAGACCCAGTCAGGGTACCCAGGAGGAGAAGCAAAGGCCCAGGAAGAGGGAGCATGTGCAGGGCTTTCTGGACAGGAGCCCAGCCTGGAACAACTCTCCTGATTTGGGGAAAATAAAATCACAAATGAGAATAGCAGGGGGCCAAGAGCCAGCTGGAGACAAAGGAGTGTTAGCTTCTAGTGGAGGCTTCGAGACCAGAAAGGCTCTGATGACATGCTCAAAAGTCTGGCCTGCCACAGACAGCTGCCATCCAAGCTTTGGGCCTGGAATATTGTCACAAGCCCAGAAAACTGTGCTGTCTGCCTTATCTGAGATGAAGAAAGACCGATGAGAAAGGAAAGCCTGAGGCTCTCTCCTGCCTCCCAATTTTATAGCCTTCCCTGTCACTCCAGGTTACTTAACCAGTAGGGCCAAGGTCCAGCTCCTTGTCCCCTAGGCAGCTGACAGGAGCAGTAGGAGAAGAAGGGGGGGGGGAAGTGGAGGGGAGAGCTGCTGAGGAGGAAAGGAAACAGAGGGGAAGGAGGAGGAGATGAATGAAGAAGTAGGTTTGGAGGAGGAGAATATATAGGCAGAGGGGAGGATAAGATGGAGAGAAGAGGAAGGAGAGACAAGCTGCTAGGGATGAGAGAAAAGGAGAAGGAAGAAGGGAGGAAAGAAGATGATGAAGAGAGGATCCATAATCTTCTGAGAAGAAAGGTGTAGGAGAAAAAAGTGTGGGAAGGAAGAGATGTAGGAGGTGAGGAAGAGAAGGAAGGGAAGAGGAAGGAAGAGGGGAGAAGGACACAGAGATAAACGAGGAGGGAGTATCAGTCTTGAGGTTTAGACCATGTAAGTTTCAGAACATTGGCTCCTCATCCACCATCATCCCTAAGACAGTCTTTGCAAAGGGCTCTGCAAATTTCAGCCCAGAGGATAAAAATAGAACAGTAGCTTGAGAGGTTCCAGCCTGGCCCTGTTGGGCATATACCATTCTCTAGGTTCATTCTTGAACAACTCATTATAGAGATACTCAGAGAGGGCTGCTCGTCCTGCAGATTGAAGGGCATGTCTGCAGTTAGGAGCACTTTCAGGTCTGCTACTTTACTGCTCAGCATAGGAAGAACCCTCAAACCTTAGCCCCCTAGAAACGAAGAGCCTGACCTGCCATTTGACTATTGCTTCGTACTAACTGATTATCATCTGTCTGACCTTTCAGGACATTTCTAAACCTGGATAAAGGTGGGTAGAGCTTGAAAGAAGAGCTCTTCTCAGTAAGGGAAGAATAAACCTGTGTTTGAAGCATATTGTATTATGTGTATGTACGCACTCATGCATGTATCTGCACACACATGTATGTACACATGAAATAGTTATACAGAATTTCAAATATTTGTATATTTTGCAGGAATGTTATTACATTATTGTGGCTCATGATATATAATATCATAAGATATTAATATTGGAATCTTAGTTTCATAGAGGTTTAGGAAAAAGAAGTTGTAACTTTGTAAGTTCCCTCGAATCCTGAATGACACAAGTAAGATTAACATGTAGTTTTCTCATCTAATATAATATTTCATGTTCTTTCTATTATATGGTTCTGATTCTCAGTTACAAGGTGGAAAAATGGGGGCAGGTAGGCTACTAATGAGAGGTTTTCCTTTTTTTCCCCATAATGTAGTAGGGGCTACTTTATCTGACTTGTTTCTTAGATCAGTCACTCTAATTAGAGAGTACGAGTCCTCAGTGTTTACATTGTAGAAACAGGATTTTAACCAAGATCTGCAGTGCTACCTGGACATAGTCTGTTCATGACTCTGGGAGAGGGGACCATGACATGCATCCAGAATAGAGGAGTCCCTGATAATCCATACACTGCCAGCAAGGAGACCTGGCTTTGAACTTTAGATCTAATGTCAGCTCTGAGAACTGGGACAAGATCCCAGGAACCTCAGTTTCTTAGCTGTCACTATGACACCAACAAGAACCATCTTGTTTACATTTGTAAAGGTGAAGAAAGGGTTAAAGGTGGGTGTCTAGCACAGCTTCACACACAGTGGTCACTAAGTGATGTCATCAGACAACCTGCAGATTTTTCTTTTTATATTTTGGCTGTATTCACTTTATGTTGCCAAGGTGGGTGTGATTTGCCAAGTTTCACTTAAACCTAATGGCCCATTTAGATCAAGGTACTGTCTTTGTAAGAAGAGTTGATGCCCAAAAGAGGAATTTTGAGGACAAAACTAATACTTTAAGGGATGAGTGAGATTCCCTGAGTGTAAACAGTTTTTACAATTCTTATTCTTGGTTCTTCTGTCTCAACTGTACCTGACTTTTGCCACGTTAGGGCACATAGCCTCTTATGCTGCTCCCTGCCCTGCTCTCAGGAGAGTGTGAGTCATGTCTTCCCCACCTGGCCCCATCCTGTTAGCTTGAGCAGGGGATTTTCTTTGACTTATCCTTCTCCAATGGAACAAAAACAGAGTTGCTCCTGCCGCAGCTGCTGGACTGGAAGAGATCCTCCTGGCATCCTGTGGTGGTTGATCCTGATTGCAAACTTGACTGGGTTTTGAATCAACTAGGAGACAGCCTCTGTCTGTCCTTTGCCATTGAGAATTTGCTGAAGAGGAAGGGCCTGTCATAAAAACAGGAAGCCTGAAATAAAGGGGTCCTTTTGCCTTTGCTTTTTCCTATATGAGTATCCTTCCATATCTACTGATGTTATACTAGCTTCTTGGTCTTCCAGTGTGGGCTCCATATAATAACTCTACAGATATCATCAGGCTCCTATAGTTTAAGTCAGACAGTACTACATAAATTTGAATCTATATGTACATTGTGTTGGCTCTATTCACCCTCTCCTCACCCTAACCCGGATATCATGTAAGTCTTTGTCATAGTGCTGCTATCAACAATCTTTCAGCAAAGACAGAGACCACAGAGGTGATAGCTAGCTTACGGAGGAACGGAGGAACATTGCATCACACATCCTCTTTGCAGGTGTTGTGCAAAGCTGTTAGACTCTGAGAATAATTTCTGTCTCTTTTGGTTATTTTGGACTTCAAATTATTCTTTTGCGTTTCGGTCCTAAAAATAGAATAACATGCTCAATTGTGTCCTTAACCCCTCTACTCTGATACAGCCTCTGCATTTCTAGGCCTTCTGTATCTGCCCCCTCCATGCATGTGACATCCTGATAATCCTAACATTGGACTAGAGAAATGGAAATGGAAACAGCATAATAAGATACTTCTGGACCATGCTAGAATTAGTGATATTTTTCAAGAGTGATCAATTGCATGATTTAGCTCAAGAGCTTAGATTATAAAGAGGGATATAATTAATAGCAAGTGTGCCCAGGTATATAAAGACAGATAGGTCCAAGGAATGGGAGCCTCTGTCCATTTCTTCATGTTCCACTGGGAAGGATGATGTAAGCTCCAAGACTCCTTCTAAGTGCTTGAGAATAGATGGAATCAAGCTGTCTCTGAATGTTGCCTATACTGAGAGAAAAGAATTCCTACAGGGAGCCAGCAAGCCAGCAACCATCTGGTCTACCTCCATAACCAGGCTGTTCACTGGGTCATTTCCTCCTCTACAAGAGGGCTACTGTGTTTTAGACAGCAAGTGTCTCCCACCAGCTTATACACTGGAAGTTCCCACCTGTGGTGCTCTTTTGAGAAGTTTGGAAGTTTGGAAAATTTTAGGAGGTAGTAGATCTCTGGGGAATTTCATTGGAGGCTGGACTGTGTTCAGGGTACTTGTTGTCTTTCTCTGTCTCTATCTCTTTGTCCCCCCCCTCCCGTGCTCTCTTGCTTTCTTTCTCCATGTCCCAGCTTGACAGTCACTAGGTGTATAGCTTCTTCCACATGCTACTATCAGCATGATATACCTTACTAGGAGCCAAAGAACATGACTAAAACCTTTGAACCCACAGACCAAAATAAACTTTTTCTTCTATAAGATATTTGTGTCATGTACTTTGCAACAGTAACAAGAGGTAAGGGTAGCAAGACAGCCAATCACAATGATCCCTCCTGCCTACTGAGAAGCAATGATAAGGCTATGGCAGACATCTGGAGGTGGACTTGCTTTGAAAATTGGGAGCCTTTTACTCATTCACAGGGAGGTTTAGAATATTTCTTCAGTCAATCTGACTCTTTGAGAACAGGTAGGAGCTGGCTTTCTGGAAATGGGTATGGGAGGTTATCAATACAAGGGTCGGGTATAAGCCAGGCACAGAGCTAAATCATGAACTTGGCTGTAGCATGTGATGTTTAACCAGAAGCTGGAATCATCCTATCTAAAATATATACTGGGGCAGAACTTGGGAGCAGAGAAGCTTGGCCTTTCTTCCAAATCAGGCACAAGTGGGAATGTTCCAGCAGAAATGACAGTCCAGTTAGCTCTGCAGAAAGACAGAGTTGGAAGTACCTGTATAAAGACCTTTGTTGGAGTTTGGGGGAGGACTGGATAGGAAACTAAGGCAAAAAAGAAGATGAATACGCACAGGACATGGTCCCAGCAGGGAAGTGTTGAGAGAAGTCCTGTGCAGAGGTTCTGACTGAATTTGACTGAATGCCCAGAAGCAGATAGGATGAGAATGAGAGTAGGAGCAGGGAAGGGTGGAAGAGTTAGAAACTCATCACAGATCAGAGTCTGGTACATAATGCATCACTTAAAATGGCTAAAAGAAGGAAAGAGGCAGGTCTGATGGATCAGGCCATTCTGGAGTACAGAGAGGAAGGCTGCTTGGAGGACAGCTTGAGAGGCATTTTCTGCCTCTCTTCAAAAGCTTCTAACTATTCCAACGACAGGAAGGTGTGAGGACCATTATTACTGTTCTACCAATGTCCTGAGAATATCCGAGAAACCTTTCTATTGTCAGAGGCCACTATAATTCTAGTCAGCCACATTAGCCTCTAGTAATCTGAGAGACCAATCTACAACTGATAAAGAATTGCTCTGGAGGATGGATGCAATATTTGGATGCCCTGAGTCCCCCTTCTTTGAGAATACATATGGTCTCCGGGACAGCTGCATTAATAGAAAGCTACACTCTTCTTGACTGGAGTAGCCTCCAGTGTGAAAGAGTGATCAGCACAGGTCTCTCTTCCAGGAAAACCTGACCACAGACTCTCAAAACAGTCACAGAAGGGAGAGAATGAATGCAGATTGCCAAGCTACATAACTTTCGGTTTCATTGCTAAAACTCCACCCTGTCTCCCAATAGCAACAGTGCCATCTTTGCTCTGTACCTCTGGGTGCCTAAGTATTATTTTTACTGTTTGTTTATGTCTGTGCATGTGAATGTTTGTTTTTAAATATCAGACACATGCCTTACGGGAAGTGTATTGGTATTTCAGAAGTCACCGATGTTTTGCGATATCAGCTGTTAGGGACAGGGGTCAGGCTGAACAACCTGACATAAACATCACCAGGCTCACAAACCTGTTTTCAAGTGAGACACCCAAAGGCAATATTCATAGCAAATTTATGAGCTCAAGGCACCTAAATGTGATCCACTTTTAAATCTCATCTTTTCCCTCTGAACCCTTCAATCTAATTAGGCTCACATCAGTATATTATTACAGAGAGTAATCATTCCTTTCTTCTAATAACATTCATGGATAATTTTATTTCTCATTTCCAGCCTCCTCCTCCTCCTGTGGTGTAATTAGTGTCTCTGGCACCTCGTGCCTCTCAGAATGAGCTGCAGCTGCTAATTGCTAATTGAAAAATTAGAAACTCAGTTAGAAAAAGGATCTAATTAAAATGAAATTAGATAAAATCCCTTCAAACCAGCACCCCCACACTTTTCTTTGTTTTTCTTTTTCCGTTTTTTTGCTTTCTTTTTTCCACCACTATTAGCACTTGCAAAATATGTGCAATAGCTGAAAGCCGATGACCTTTCCACAGCGGACAGCACGACAGCCTCGATGAAGCAGCAGCTAGGAAAACCGCACAGCAACTGAGCTGAATGTAGAACATGGGCTTTCTTCCTGATGTGTGTGGATTCCATCTTAGCAATGTTTTTCAGGTCCTCCTGCAAGGACGGGGATATGGTCAGCCTTGTGTGATTCTCCTGAGTTTAGAAGGGCCAGTGTTCTCTTTCATGACAGGAAACTAGGGATCTACTCACTGCTGGAAGCGAATCTGTCTCCACCTTCTTGTACATCGAAACATACAACAGATAACTACCCAGCAAAGATTTAGAGTTAGAAGAGACACAAAAGGAAACCCAGGTCCTTTCTGTCTCCAAATTATGGGCAATCTGTTGAAAAGCCTAGACAGAGAGGAATAACAGACTAAGATAAAATGGACCCATGCAAAATAGCGTTTCAGATATGTGGTGTTTACTTCAAGACTGCAATGTTTTAAAGCCTTGATATATACCAAGAACCATTCGAGAAAGGGGCACACAAATATGTGGGCAGGCTACAGTGGACCATGGACTCCTTCCATTAAGAGGCAAAACTACAGAGAGTAAGAGAGAGCAGGAAGGCCAGAGAGGGTGGAAGGTGAGGGGACTTACACAGGGGATGGCATTTTAGCCAGAGTAGACATGTTTAAAAAAATCTCATATATAACAATATGGTGACTTCTGGGAATTTAAGCAACTGAAAATGTTTGAGGCTTACGTTTGAAGATGTGTGGCTCAAGTTAAAGTTGGGGAAGTTTGGAGAGCAACCCCATAGGAAGACCAGCAGTCTCAACTGGCCTGGACTCCCGAGATCTCTCAGACACTGAGCCGCCAACCAAGCAGCATCTACCAGCTGATATGAGGCCCCAGACACATATGCAGCAGAGGACTGCCTGGTCTGGCCTCAGTGAGAGAAGACACAACTAATGGTTCTCTAGAGACTTGAGGCTCCAGGGAGTGAGGAGGCCTGGTGGGGTGGGGTAGAGGGTTGGGACATCCTCTTGGAGACAGGAGAGGAGGAATGGGATGAGGAACTGTGGGAGTGCAGAAGAAGAGGATGGTGACTGGACTGTAAAAAAAAAAAAGATTAAAGATCATTTTTTTTTAAAGTTTAAAAGTGTGAGAGGAGGGCTTAAAATCTGAGGGAAGTTTTGGTTCACATCTTGGGATGTGCATGACCATAGGTGGAGATTTTGTGTGGCAAGAAAATATTCCAGATTAAAATTTAGTAATGCAAAAAAAAAAAAAAATACTGTCAGGCATGTGAGTCGTTGAGTTTTGCTTCAGCAGAGGGGAAGCTTAAAAAATACAAAGAGATGATGCGCTCTGAGAGTGGGCAAAAACCAGGGAAAGGATTGCTTTAGAAATAAAAATAGGCTTTGAGAGATGGCTCTTACCTACTGGTCTGAAAGCTAACACTCAGGGGAAGTCATTCTTTTCCTCGAGAACTCTCAGTCATCAAAAATCAGGAAGATGAGTGAGGGAAACAGAGACTGATGGGTTAGGGCAGACCTTCCCTGTGTGTGTCCTGGAAGATACTGCTAGGAACCCATTCACTACTAGTTAACTGTATCTAGAAAGTTCCAATAATTAATTTTCTGCTTTGGAAATGATGGTCCAAACAACTCTGAAATCATTGGTATAAATGTTCTGTTCTCATAATTTCCTCCAGTTTGAAGTGGTGAATCGGACTAGTGATTTAGAACAAGCTGTGTCTTACGATACCCTTCTTTATCACCAACTCACACTGTTCAGGCTTCATCTCAGCTTCCAGTTTGTGCAGTGAGGCCTGGCATTTTGGTTAACCTGTATCTTCTACAGTCTTTAAAATGCCCAGGTTTGTTTATGATCAAGCACATTGAAGACACGTTGAGTGGATACCAATGGGTAGAGGCTCAGTAATGTTTCCATAGTGTATGTTTTTTCATTAATGACACGAGTTCAAATTCCAAAGTGTGTCCAGTAAATACTGGCTATTATTTTTATTTTTGTTATTGGCATAGGAATGGGGGGGTGGGGTGGAGGTGAGAAGGTAGGGAGAGGAAAATGGAAGAAGGGAATGCCTGACCTATTTGTAACATAAACCAGAGCCCAGAGCCTGGCTGGATCCAGGCCTCTGTGCTCACCACGAAGCTGATCTTTGCTTGATTTGATCAATGTGGCTTTTGGTCAATGAAGTGACAGGACTCCCTTGCTGGCTCAGTAGAGATAGTCTCATGTATTCCAAGATAGGAAGTGACACACTGGTGATCTCTTTGCTGTTTATAGGAGGAGGCAGATCGAGGGCTTCCATCCCTGTTAGGAACAGACACCTCAGATGCACGCACGGGGCTCTCACACTGTGCAGTCCTTGTGGTTCTTCTGCTCCACCATTCAAAAAGTTCGGGCTCTTTCTGGAAAATTGCTCGGAAGCACTTCATACTCATATCTCTTCAACTTCTGGGAGGAAACCACTGTCATGGTCTGAATGTGCTTGGCCCAAGGAGTAGCACTATTTGGAGGTGTGGACTTCTTAGAGTAGATATTTTACTGTGGGTGTGGGCTTTGAGACCCTCATCCTAGCTGCCTAAAAGTCAGTCTTCCACTAGCAGCCTTCAGATGAAGATGTAGAACTCTCAACTCTGCTTGCACTTTGCACTTGATGATAATGGACTGAATCTCTGAACGTGTAAGCCAGCCCCAGTTAAATGTTGTCCCTTATAAGACTTGCCTTGGTCACGGTGTCTGTTCATAACAGTAAAACCCTAACTAAGACAACCACCATGGGAAATTTTTGTAAAATATTGTTGAAAGAAAGTTAAAGGGGAGTTGTTAGCTCAGGGCAATTTGCTCTGAAGGCAGATTCACTAAAACAGGAGTGTAAGAAGTACAACATGCTCAAACTTCAGTGGCGATCAGCACAAGCCTCCTTGGGAAGCAGCCTCAGTAACTGGCCTCTTTGCTAGATCATTTCTCATGGTTTGTTCAGCAGCTCTTTCTCTGCTTTCCCTTACACAGAGCGTCAGTACCTATCAGTACAGAAATACCTCAAGCTGACACACAGGAAAGAAACATCGCTATCATCTCCTCCTGGACTTTTTTTCTCCCCTTCCTGTCAAACACTCATCCTAGAAATCAGCCCATGTCCCAGACCCATGCTGTGAAGTGGGAAATGGAAAACTACATCTGTATTTAAAGCATGGTCCTATGGATAGGTCATTTATTCTGTGGTTCAAGTCACCTCTACGTGCACACACTCCAACTGCAAGCAAGATGGCCAGCTATTGCTATTACTGTTGCCGCAAAGGGATTTTTAGAAAAAGGTGACTGAAGGATTCAAGGTGAAAGCTGCTGTCAGCTGGCTGTTTGCAGACAGAATTCGCTAGGGGATAAGGAAGGACCAGGACTCTAAGTGTGTGATGTAGCTAAGCTTCCATCTCAGAGAGGCAGCCGCTCTAATTATCTGTCATGTCACCTTGCTCTCCAGAGAGACAGATGTTTCCTTCTTTGAGTTTTTAAAAAATCCATTTACAGTCATGGAAGCCCTTTCCCACCCCATCTTTCAGAGATTTTAGGAATCAAAGTATATGTGGTGAAATAGGGAGAGATTTCTTCAAGGACTTTTGAATATGCTAATATTTAAAAGAAGGCAATGCTGCAGCCATCCCTGCACTGTCTTTCCATGGTGGATGCTGTGAGAGGTGTCCTGCCCTGGTGGGGAGCAGTAGCTCAGGCTAAACCTACAAAGGGGGAATGATGGGTGTGTTATTATGTCATACACCGGACTTGACTGGCTTTGCCTGTGGGGAATCAGCATTATTATAATGACATGTGTCCATCATATGCAAATACCTTGACTCTAATTGCATGGTGATGCTGTTATAGAGAAATCAGATTCAAGGAAACTGAAGCCATGCCACCAAGGGAGACCTGGCCTGTAGGAGGCGCTGAGATTTTCTGATGAGGCATAACTGACTCATCAGGGTTTGGGGCCCTCAGCTATACAGGTTCAGAAACTCAGTATTGTCAGTGTCCTCGGGTTCACAGAAAAGACCCATCACTACTCACACTGCAGTGCTTAATAGAAATATGTCCGTCTGTCCTTCCTAGCACTGAATGACTGGGACCTTGAGGAACTCAGGGCCTGGTCAGATTCAAAGTGACAGTGTCCAGGGCCATGCCTTCTTCCTGTTAGCAGAGCTTGCTGATGATAAATGACTGCTATCGCTGTCTGACTTTGTGGCTGGATGCTTGGCTGGAGTGGAGGGTGGTGTGGATGGATGGAGGAAGCAAGAAGCATCAGGAGGGACAAGGAGTCACAGACGGGGTTATAGCATCCATATTCCTTGCTATCTATTGCTTAGTACTGTGTGTCCATCTGGTGTTGAGTGGCTTTAAAAAAAAAAAAAAACAGCACACCTTTTAGTTGATATGCCTCCAAAAGAAGCCAAAAAAAAAAAAAAACCATGAAAGGTTGTGCCTTCAAATATTACAAACAGGGAAACAGATTTAGAGGAAGGTAAGATGCCCAAGGACACTAGTAAGTAAATGCCAAACAAGTCTTGAATATAAGAATCAGTTCTCTATACTCAAGGTACAAAGGTAGAACCTTTAATTTAGGATTTTATTTATTTACTTATTTGTTGATTTTTAGAGTGTGTGTCTGTGTGTGAACACGTGAGCACTAAAACAGATGTGAAGAGGTCGGGGGAAATTTGTAGCCCTCTTATTCCGTTATGTAGGTCCTGGGCATGGAACTCGGGTTGTCAGTCTTGCCAGCAATGACCTTTACTCTCTGAGCCATCTTACTGGCTCAAGGGTGCTAGAACATCCAGGGAGACACTACAGCTAGATTTTATGGTGACCGGTATTCTCATAAGTCACGTAGCAACCAAAAGTGGTCTATGACCTCAGAATGAAGTGTCTCTAGGGCTTGAAGATTTTACATTTCGCAGTGCCTCTGTGTGTGTCCATAACAGAGACTGCCCATCAGATGATCAAGCTTTTACAACTCCAGAGCTCAGCTCCCTAGGAGGACCTAGGCAGGAAGTTCTGTTTCTCCGTATCTACTATTCTCCTTGTTCATCTGTTATCCTGACTTCTTCTTGAGGTCAGACTCCATTACAATCTTCTCTAAAGTCTCCACTCTGGTGTATTATGGATAGGATTTAGGATTACCTATAGTTACCCACACTTCTCCTGTTTTCAGTCCCTGAGGTGTACCTTAGTGTTTTCTAATGTAGCTCTAGGTGAGTGATAGAGTGGGAAGAATCATGGCCTGCTCAGATGGATGGCAGAGCTCCATGGTCTCAGCCTGGTACTTTAGCTCTCTACAATATCCATGGTGACCAGGGTAGTATCATTTAAAGAACTATATAGTCAATCAAATTCAAGTTAATTTTTTAATGTGATTTGTCATGACTTTTTGATGTTCTGTGAACCAAATGTACAGAGATGATTTTTAGTCATGAGACTTTTGACAGCTTTCTATGAACTATCCCAAGCCCTCTACCTGTTTCAGCTTGTAGGCTTCCAACTGGTCTTCCAGGCTATGTCTTTGTCTCATGCCTTAAGGTCTTCTTAAACTGGGCACAGATCATATAATCACATCCTTATGTGAAATAAGTAGACACATCTTTTAAACCTACATGTCTATTTAGACATCAGAAAGTCAAGACACTTCTGTAGTGTAGATAATCCTGCTCATCAGATCATTAACTGCAAAAGCAAGGGGCTAATGGCAGGGCTTTTCTTCTTGCACCACTGTCTACCCCACTTTGCTCTGCTCCCTGTCAGTGCACAGCCCAGAGCTCACCAGTGCTGGCTTTACACAGGTACGTAGGACTTGCTTTCACTCCCCCTCATATTCTTCTATTTTTGGCAAGGCTGTATCACAGTGCTCTCCGGGTGCTTCATTATCCACTTATTTTCTGTTTGATTTGTCCCCTTCTCTGGCTAGTAATTTCACTGGTATAGCTCAAAATTACTTTTAACAGTGTCTTTCAACTCATTTAAAATCACCTCCCCTTCATGCTAGACTAGGCTTTCTCCTAAACTAATCTCTGTGGTAGCAAATTAAGGTCAATCTACATTAGATATACCACCAATCAGAGTTTGTAATGAGAATCCTTCCACTTATTAGTTTTGTTTTAAATTAAGTGGAATGATAAATGGGAGAGACTCGGAGCACTGAAGACCATGGCTAGAACTCTCCAGGCGAGAGCAGAGAGGGGCTCCGCATGTGGAGTTACCCCTCCAGACATCCCCACACCAGAGTGGCAAAGTAAGCTGCCTTGTAGGGACGAGGCCCAGGGACCTGTTGATAGGTTCTGGAGAGTCCTGTTCCTAATGTTGAAGAACCCCAGAACACAAGAGCCAGGCAGAGCTCACACCCTGCATATCTAGATGTTTTAACATTCAGAAGGTAGAAACTCCTAAGTAAATACTATACTTAATGCATTGGTTATTTTACTCAAGTAACGTCCTGATCACCGACTAACACTCAGGATCTTAAACTCAGAATTCTCAGGGTGCTGTTGCCATAGGGCAGCATCGGAGTATGGAAACAGCTGATCCCTGG
Organism: Rhabdomys pumilio; assembly: GCA_030674055.1. Lineage (NCBI taxonomy): Eukaryota > Metazoa > Chordata > Mammalia > Rodentia > Muridae > Rhabdomys > Rhabdomys pumilio. The sequence goes on from JANHMN010000009.1 coordinate 76,661,850, forward strand.
CCTTGGCCTTCTTTGCACTCCCAGTTCTGATTTGCACAGAACCTTTGAATGCATACATGTAATGTCATGGTATGTATATCCATTCTTCTGTGTAGACATACTATGCCCATTATATCTGGGCAGAGTAAGGGCAGGGAAAGTGTCCTCAAGGCTCATGGCTAGAGGAGGGCTCTCACTGAGTGTAGGTGTGGTACACTGGTGAGAAGAGGGCAGAATGACATTACGGACTCTAGGTAGCATTGCCCTCTTGGCCCATGACCTTATTTTAAGAATTGAGTGCCGTCAGAGGAGCTGGATAAAAGGTGGGGACACGCCAAACTGTAGGGTCAAGGTTCAGTCCTCCTGTGTGGAGTCAAAAGGTCACAATGGAACCTCAGTGAAGTTTTGACAGAGACTAAAAGGAGAAGCCAAGCTAATGCTAATCGTTGCTTTTCAGCTACTTCCATCTTATTCTTACTAGGCACTTTCCATCGTGATAACCACTCTGATTATATTAATAAGCACTACATACTCTCAAGAATCTCACAAACCATTCTGACTGTGGCAGTTGTCAGTGGACAACATAGTCTGCTGTCCTGGTGGTCTCCATCTCTCTCCTGCATCTCCTTTACCCACCCCTACAACATTGGCAGGGGGACAGAGGGCAGGACAGACTTCAGCCTAGGGTGAACCTTCAAAGTCTAACTTTCACAGATTGTATTTCTGAGATAGAAGCCCTGTGCTAGGGAGAACCTGATACCCATGCTGCTCCATCCCTTTGAGAGGTTAAGGTCAGAGGTCAAAAGACTATAAGCCACTGGCTGTTTCCTTGCTGAGTCTCATTACTTCTGAGCCAGGATAGTTAGTACTTAGTGTAGTACAAAGAAGAGGATTCCAGAGCGACTGACAGGCTTAGCAGCGGTACCGTGCTTACACCAACTGACCACGGGGCAATGGGGGACAATCCACTGAGTAATTACTACTCTTCCAAGTTGTGACAAAACTTCTCTCTGTTCTTGAGGGACATTGACTAATCAGGAGTGTGAGAGCTTTCGCCTGACTCAGGGGGAGGCACAGAGGCAAGCAGTGTACAATCAGGTGTATCAGCTGCAATCATGCAAGTCAGTACAGTTTGACAGTCACAGAGGCGACCAGCTTCCGACCAGGCTACTCCTGCGCCACGAGTTGATTATTTTTTGATCAGTTTTTGGACAGACTCTCTGGTGTTATGGGCTTTGTCTTTTGCTTTTCTTTTTGCTTGTTTGTTTGTTTGTTTTTTTACTAAACTGAAATGTAGAGTCCCTTCCTTCCAGAATCTCCTTAAGGGAACAAAATGGGGCAGCCCATCCCCTGCCCTGCTACTTGACACTGGCCTGACACTCACAGCCAGGTCATCTTGTGTGATTCTCCTACTGGATCTGAAAACAAATGTCACCATTGTCACCACAGAACACTTGGTGTCTTTCCCTCAGATTTGGTTTATTGGAATAAGCTGTCATAGAATTCCCTGTACTCCCTGATTACTCTAATCTGGGGTCAGCCATTCTACAAAACATCTCACTAAAATCCAAATCCCAAGATCCCTACAAATATGCACTCTCTCTAACTACATTGAGGAATTTAACTGTAGACATGGCACCAAAGGTTCCGGTCATGGAGGCTGTCACTTTCTGCCTACCTGACAAGTCTGTTTGCATTTTTTTTTGATGACTCCAAGAATGGAATGGATGGTTGTGCTGTAAATATGTGCTTAATTTTGTCAGACAGTTTCAAATTGTTTTCCAAGTGGTTGCTGTACTTTGCGGTCTCAGCCCTACGGTGTGAGCGAGCACACAAATCCCACCACATCTGTTCCAGAACTTCCTGCTTTCACTCCTTCAGACTTGGCCACCCAGGAGGTATAAACCGGGAGTTATTTGCCATTTTAAATCCATCGCCCTGTTCACTGATGATATTAGCATTTTAATATGTGTTTATGTATTCTCATATCCTTTTGGATTAAATAACTCCCTCCCACTTTAAATTTGGTTGTTTGTCTTTATCGTGCTATAATAACCACTAGAGCTCATTATATTTTGCAGATATTTATCCTTTTCTCAGTTCATTTTCCCCTTAAGAGTATAAAGAGCAACCTTTAACAACTTTGTAGTCGCTTAATTATTGATTTTCATCTTGTAGTTTTTCCTCTTTAGTTGTAAGATAGCTGTGCTGGTTAGTTTTGTCAACTGACGTAAACTGAGATTGCTGAGAAGAGGGAAACTCAGCTCAGGAATCACCTCTATCTGATTGGTGTGCAGGCACGTCTGTGAACAGGCTCTTAGTTAAGATTGACATGGGAGGGCCTGGTCCACTGTTGCTGGTGCCATTCCTCAGCAGGTAGGCCTGGGCTATCTATAACAGGTAGCTGATAGGCCAAGGAAGGTGAGCTAGACAGCAGCCTTCCGTCCTGGTCTCTGCTTCAGGTCCTGCCCTGACTTCCTTCAGTAATGAACCATAACTTCCAAGGTTTAATAAACCCTTTCCTTCCACCAAAGCAACAGAAAGCACACTGGGACAAAGTTGCTACCGGATCATAAAATGTTGCCATGCCAGACCTGACCATGATTTTTGGTGGAGGATTGTAAAAGTTTTTGGAATTTTGGGTTGAAAAAGCCGTCAGGAGCTTATCCCTTAAGCAGCTATTGGATGGGAGCTTGGAAGAGAATACTGAATGCCTGAAGGCCCAGCTTGTGGAGTTTTAGAAGAAAATGTTGTTTTCTTAACTGAAGGACAAGATTTTCTCCTATTCTATTCTAGAAATCTTCAGTGACTTGTTTGTAGTTTACATCACCAATGTATTTTACGCATCCATGCCAATTTTAATTGCTGGTTGCCCTCTTCTGGCTGGTAGCCACCACACTGAACAACTGGAGACTTGAAGTGTGTCAATACCATTGACCTTTTCAAGAATCAGTCTGACTCTGATTTTTCTCTGTGACTGTCCCAGTCAACATTTCACTTCCTGTCTTTTTATTTTACTTTTGCCACTTTGGAAGCAGTGGTGTGTGTGTGTGTGTGTGTGTGTGTGTGTGTGTGTGTGTGTGTGTATGTGTGTGTTGGGGAGTTTCTTCACTTAGACATTTGGATTGCATATGAGAAGCTTTTCTTTTCTGTATTCAGCCCCAATATTTTGAAGAATATCTTTATTTATACATTCTAAACTAAATTCTGATTTTCTTTTTGAATTCTTTTTTTAACCTCTTTGTTATTCAGACTGTAATTTTATAATTTCTGTTTTCATATAACTGGTAGTTTTCTAGATAACCTTTTATTAATGTGCATCCTTGTTCTGCTGTAGTTGGAGAGCTCATGGTTTTAACTTTAAATGTATTTGATGCATGTCTCATTGGCTAATATGTGGTTGCTCTGTGGACATATTTGTGTCCATGAAAAAAAGTGCCTTAGTCCTACTGACTGGAGAACTCTATTGCTATTCAGTCATGCTCATGGAGATAGTAGTCTACATGGTGTGTGGAGTGTGTGTGTGTGTGTGGTGTCTGTGTGGGAGGGAGTGTATGTGTGTGTGTATGTGGTGTCTGTGTAAGAGGGAGTGTGTGTGTGTATCTGTGTGTGTGTGTGTGGTATCTGTGTGGGAGGGAGTGTGTGCGTGTGTGTGTGTGTGTGTGTGTGTATCTGTATGTGTGTGTGTGTGTGTGTCTCTCTCTCTCTCTCTCTGTGTGTGGTGTCTGTATGGGAGAGAGTGTATGTGTGGTGTCTGTGTAGGAGGGAGTGTGTGTGTGTATCTGTGTGTGTGTGTGTGTGTGTGTGTGTGGTGTCTGTGTAGGAGGGAGTGTGTGTGTGTGTTGTCTGTATGGGAGGGAGTATGTGTGTATGTGTGTGTGTGTGGTGTCTGTGTGGGAGGGAGGTGTGTGTCTCTGTGTGCATGTGTCTGTGTATGTGTATAACTATTTTTATCCCTTCCTGAGAACAGTCTTGACATACCTAATAATACTTGTGGACTATGTCGCTATTCAGTGTTACTGGTTTTCTTCATGTGCTGTCAGGCTCTGGATGCGATATGCATACACATTTAGAATAGCTATCACCTTGACCCCATTACTATTTGGTTGTTCTTTCTTTATCCCTGCCAGTGTTTCTGATTCTAATGTCTACATGTCTGAACTAATGTGGCAATGCAAAATTCGTTCTTAGAAGTGTTTCTCTGACATACCTCTGTCATCCAGATTTATTATGTGGTGCTAGAAATAGGCCTCACACTGGCTAAATCATTGAGCCACCCGGCCAGTCCTCCTCTTCCACTGTTGAAGTCTGTACCTCAGCAAGGCGTATTTGTTACAGACAGCAAAACTGGGTCTAACTTTTAAAACTGTTTCAATTTTTCCTCTTTAATAGAGATGTCTGACTCATTTTTATTCTGCGTCATTACTGTGTGGCTGGTTGCTCTTCTGCCATCTTGCCGTTTCTCTTCTACCTGTCATGTCTTCTCTGTTCTTGTTTTTCACTTTTTCTTCTTTTGTATTCATTAAATTTAAACACACATTTTACTTAATTCACCGTGAGCTGATGGTCTGTTCATTGTAGAGTTTCAATGTAGTTTCAACACATCACCATCTAGTTAACATTAAAATAATAGTAGGTAACATTTAAAAGAAAGTCAGGTGACATTAGAAGAACACATGCTACTGTAAGAGCCTCCCCATGCTGCAGCTCCTTTTTCTTGTCTGCAACTTTAGCCACTCATTTTACACTTATTTATTATCATATGGGTTTACTATTTTATTTTTTGAAATTGCCAGTTATCTGCTAAAGATAATATAAAATAAGATAAAATGTTCTTTGTATTCATATCTATCATTTGCTGGTACTGTTCATTTTGTAAATTAAAAGGTGCTTCAAATTTGTAATGTGTATGTGAGTTTGTGTGTGTGTGTGAACATGTGTTTGCGAATGTTTGATATGTGTGTGTGGTGCATGGGTATGTGGTATATGATGTGTATATGTGTAGGTGAATATGTATACATGTGTTGAAGGTCCACTTGTACGCATGTGCACATGTATGAAGACTAGAGGTCAATGTTGAGTGTCTTCCTCAACTGTTTTCCCCTTTGTTTTTGAGGCAGAGTCCCCAGTTAGCTTAGAACACATCCCTTTGGCTAGACATTCTGACCAACAAGCCTCAGGGACGTTCCTGTTTCCTTGTTTCCAGTGCTGGGATTCTAAGAGTAGGCTCTTAGGCCTATGGTTTTAGAGGGGCTTTCCAGGATCCAGCTCAAGTCACTTTACTGGATGAGTTATATCCCCAGCCCAAAGATGACTCACTTTTTATATATTTTATCATACATATTAATTACATACAGTCAATTATGCCAACTGTGCATTATTTATTTTTATCTTCATGTTTGAAATACACCTTTTCTGGTTACAGAATTCTAAGTTGATCGCCTCTTTCCTTCAGTGCTCAAAATGACTTGTCCATCACCGTTATTATTATAATTGTGAGTGTAGTCGTTATCTGTACAAATCCGTGACCTACACCGACGATCCCTCTTACTGCAGTCCCTCCTCTCTCTCTTCTCAGCTTATCCTTTTCTTTGATCTTTCACTTAACGTGATAGCTCCAGTTACTTTACCATGTGGGCTGCAGTCTTTGTAATCTTACCACTTTGCATGGCTGTGAGTTTCTCTCGCTCTCTTTTTTGGGATTTCATCACGATGCGCCCTGGTGTGCTTTTGTTGATCTGTTAGCATTTCTATTCCTGGTGTGTATTATGATCTTCAAGTTTGGAAAGTTTTGACTAATTTTTTTTTCAAGAATTTCCTGTCTCCATATTTATTTCATATTGATAAACACGGCCATTCTTCTCAAAGACTGTTGGCTTATTTTACAGTTTTCCAATGCTTCAATTGTATGGAATGTCGTGTTGCTGGGTTTTTTTGTTATTGTTGTTGTTGTTTTTGTTTTTTTAATGTCAATTTGACACACGCTAGAGCCATTTGAGAAGAGGGAACCTTAACGGAGGAAATGTCAGATTGGCCGAGGGGCAAGCCTGTGGTGCAATATTTTTATTTTTTGGATTATTGTGGAAGGGGCCAGCTCATGGTGGGTGGGGCCACTCCTGGGCTGGATGGTTCTGGGGGAATGCTGTAAGAAAGCAGCCTGAGCAAGCCATGAGGAGCAAGCCAGTAAGCAGCACATTCCTATTGCCTCTGTATCAGTTCCTGTCTCCAGGTTCCTGTTTGCTTAAGCTCCTGACTTCCCTCAGTAATAGACATTTACTTGGGTGGTTGAGATGAAGTAAACCTTTTCCTCACTAGGTTGCTTCTGGTAGTGGTTTCTTATCATGGAAATGGAGACCGTAACTAAGACATATGTGTTGCTGTGTGACTAGGTTCCCTCACTTATCACTATCTCATCTGTTACTGAACACACCATTACCCTGCATTCTGTGTCATCATGCTAAATGATGGTGACAATGAAATTCTGCTTGGTGACTCTCAGAATCATTATTTTGTAAGCAAAATAGGTAACAAAAGGCTATATTTTATGTTATTCCATTTGTATGAATTCAGGGGAAAGCAGTGGCAGAGAGAAGATGGCTTGATTGACACAGCAGATACAGATCTGGCAGGAGAGGGTGACAAGGAACTGCAGGGTACTTGAAATGCTCCTTGTCTTGGCTGGGGTGTTAGTCATGTCTGTAAACACTTGTTAAACTCATTGAACTTGATTGAGTAAAGTCGTGGGTAAGAAGGGCACAGTTCTTAGTAACATCTCAGTTCAGGTGTGTGTGATACATGCTATAGAGAGAAAGAACAGGCTTACCCAAGTACTTAGGGGGCTAAGGTAGGGTGAGGACATCTTGTATTTGAAACCAGCCTGGGCTACACAGTAGTTCAAGGCCAACCTGAGCAGTGTAATGAGAAAGAAAAGAAGAGAAAACAAAAGAAAAGAAAAGAAGAGAAAACAAAACCAAACCAAGAGTTGGAGGGTGTCAGTGACAGAGCGCTTGCCTGATATGTACAAGACCCTGGATTTAACCTTTCTGTCAGCACTAAAATAAACAATCCTGACAATCAAAACCAAGCCAACACATACTAGCCTTCTTGTATTTTCTACAGTCAAGTGATAATATTTCCATTCTTTCTAATAAGGTAAACTTCCCCAAGAGTATTGAGTTTAGTAACTTGTGCTTTGTATGTCCAGGAGTTTTATTTGGAAACATGTGAATGTGTGCACACATGTGCACAAACACACACATACACATACACAAACACACACACACACACTCTTCCCTTCTCTTTCACACACAGACACACATACACACATTTTTCTCTCTCTCCTTTCTCTCACACACATGTACACGCACACACACACAAAAACACACACATTTTCTCTCAAACACACACACATAAACATACACATTCACACACACACACACACACACACATTCTCTCTCTCACACACACGTTCCCTTTCCTCTTTCTTTCTTTGTCTCTTTCACATACAGAGACATACATTCTCCCTCTCTTCTCTCACCCCCTCTCTTATACACACATTCTCTCTCTCTCTCTCTCTCTCTCTCTCTCTCTCTCTCTCTCACACACACACACACACACACACACACACTCCCATCTCTTCTTATTTTATTCTTGTTGTCTTCTTCCTTTCTGGGTGTAAGAAGTATATCAAAGATAGCAACTATAATAACTTTGTGGATAATTCTGTGTCACCTGTCATTTTGAGTTCTATTTCAATTCAATTTTCTCTGGTCCTGGCTCATATTTTTCTACCTCTTTGCACACGTTTGATTGAAAACAGATGTGAATGTTTTGTGTTGGAAGTTGGGTTTTATAGTATCATTTTAAAGATTGCCACAGTCCAGCTTGCTTTTCAGCTATTTCATATTCGTCTGACTTCAGTGAGCCTCTTCTTTTACTTCCCTTGTCAGACTCAGAGCAGTGCTTTGCCCAGGGATGAGTCTCCATATTAAGGTGGTTTCATTCCAATGGTGTCTTCACCATTTATTCCAGTGTCCCTTGGGACTGGAGTAAATGCCCACCCCTAGCTAAGGCCAGAATGCACATCAATCTAGATCTTGCTTTGTGAAACCTCTCTCCCCAGCTCACCATCATAGTCTTTCTTGCATGGTCATATGTGCTCAGCCAATGGCATTTCCTCAGAGTTCTGAGATTTCTCTGAGGCTACATCTACTACTCCCTTCCTGTGAACTCTAGTTACCATGTCCTCACTGAACACTTGCTTTCATCTCTTCTGTTTGGTGCAACCATTCTGCTCAGTCTGGATTCCATTCCTCTGAGTAGTGCCTGAAACACCAAGGCAAATGAGAACACACCAGAATAGATCCCATTTTGGCAACCAGGTATGATCTCCTCAGTAGCCAGACAATTCTCTGCTGATCTCTCTGCTTGGGTAAGCCTGTCCTTTCTCTCTATGGAGTAAAAAAATCTCTTCTCTCTCACTCATGCCTTTACTTACTTGTGGCTTTACCACCTCAAAGCTAGTCTTGATTTCTACACATCTTCTCTTTTGTTCTTCTCCTTTGTCTGTTTGATCTTGTGATCTAATTTGACTAAACTCTTTATACTGAGTTTTAGCATAGTATGCTGGTCAGATGGTTGTTGGAATAAGTCCTCGTCCTGGTCCAAGTGTTTGTAACATCCTAGCAAGAGCATATAGTACCAAAGTGATGGCCCATAGCTAAGGAAGCACTCAGAAATGCTGGTAGGCATTGTGAAAAGGTTCCAGAAGGAACAATCAAAGACACCATATATCTTGTATTGTCTATCCAATCAGCAAGTGTTAACTAAGTTATTAAATGAGTAGGAAGGTTAATATTTATTCTGCTTTCAGCAGAGCACTCAGCCAAACTTTTTCTGTGCTTTTATCACGTGTCTTTTTTGTCTCTGTGTATTTCTATTCTTTTGTTCCTTTGTAAATCAATGTGGAGTTGATAATTACAGATGGGCAGATCCTTTACTGTTGAATGAAATATGGTGTTTCATTTTCAATAGCATCTTATCTCATGTCAGCTAAGCACCATATTTCTTATTATCTTGTATAGAAGACATGAGGATTCAATGAGACCTTTTATCTGGTCCCTAGAGTCTCTATATAGGGTATGTTTAAGAACAGCTAGGTATTATGTTTATATTCTCATGATTGGTTCTTTATCTAGGCATATAGCAAACTCCAAAATTACTTTGCAATATTTTTTCTTTCCCAGCAGGTTTTTCTTGTTCCTATAATATTAATAGCCTTGGGGGATAACAAATTGAGTGTCATACACATATTAAGATTTGGTAATTTATGTCTCCCTCTTTACATGGTTTTTAGTTTTAAAAGAGGAGTTCATTAATCCCCAAGATGTTAAATATATACACCTTTAGCAAACCTGAGCTAAGCGTAGGGCAACTCTACATGAATGTTCAATTAGGAGAAATATTCTGGGAGTTACTATAGCTCATTCCACACTGAACAAATCCAATCAGTGACACCAATGCCAAGTTTAGTGTCTATGGCTCCTAGACGTCAAGGACCATGGAGGTGCACTGCTTTTCTTAATATAAATCAGCCAGCAAATTTTTAGAAGACAGAGCAGCCAAGTTCACAGCATGGAGATTAGAAATGTTTTACAAATAGAAACAATACCTGAAGCTGCCCTCTGTGCCGCATCCAACACAGCTCCAGGAATGGACCTGACTGAGGCAGTAAAAGAATGAAGAAAAGACTAACAGATGGAAACATGGACAGAAAGCTGGAATTAGGTATCTGGTTCTTGGCTAGAGAAACCACAGCATCTCAGAAACTCATGGTGTTTATTATGTATAGTTGAAGAGGGAGGTGAGGTGATTGCACACAGCTAAACAAAGTCGGGGTTATTGCATTGATAAAGGACGAGGCAGGGCTTATGATATACAGTTATGCCAAGGGGACAAGTTCAGTTAACTTCAGCAGAAGTCTTTGTAGGGCCATAAATATCCAGGGGATAAAGCTATGGTAGATATTTTTGTGCTCATACTGTTAGAATCTACACAAGGGTCAGAAGGGAAGGCCTTACCTTCTCTGAGGAGAAGACTGTATCATTTCATCATGACCTGATGCTCTGGTGTCCTTGACATGACCATGGTCACGTCAACAGTACATGCTTATTCATGATTTTACTCACTCAGGACTTGCATGGCTGATACTGTAGGACAGAGAGCACTTTCAACATTTCTGGATTGATCTGTGTGTTGATTTTGTAGCAGTCAATGATGGGGATGCCTCGTTGCATAAATACAGAATACTGAGTTCCAGAAGGCTGTTCAGGGTCATTCAGAAAGTGTTGGAAATCCCACTCTAATTCCAAGTTAAACTCCATTAATTATTTGTTTCAGGTACTCAGGCCAGCAATTCAAACAGTTTTTCTCCAAAGGAAACAAATATTCTAATACGATATACTCTAATAGCACATTAATTTCATGCTTGCCTGATGAGAAGTGATGGTAAGAAAATATGAAGTTTTCTATATTTAAACCACCATGTTTCTAGAAATCAGAAACGTTGTGCAAATAGTAGAACAATGCAATTCATAATGTACAGTCGGCTGGAATTTGAGCCGAGGTGTTCCAGGCGATGCTGGCTAACATTGTGTAGCCTGACTGCACACAGAGCGCTTAAAGAACCAGGTGATGCCACGTGATACACCTACCAGAAACACATCAGATTCATCAAACACTGGATTCTAGATGGATCCTTTTCCTTAGTATTCAGAAATCTTTGCTGTTGTAAGATTTTCCTGACACCCACATTCAACTACGTGACTCATATACTGTTCATGATCCCCAGTGTAAGAAGCTATGTCCTTGAGGAAGTGGCAGTCGCTGAACCTGCCCTTTGCTTCTCATCAGCTGTGTGCTGACCAATTTCTGCACCATGGTTAGGATGCAGCAGAGGAACGAGCATTGAAAAGGAAGAGTTATCAGACACAGCCCAGCTCTTTGTCATTTACTAGAATCTCTGTAAACTGGTCATCCCCGGTCCATCCTCAATTACCGCTGTTTGGCCCATCCCTGCACCTACCTGCTTGGGAACATCTTGTTCTCTACTTATTTTAGCAACGTTTTAGGCTGTGCGGCGAAGCAGAAATATTGCACTCTATGTGGGAACCTGAGGTCAACACAATTTCTTCCCAGGAAAATTATAACCTTTTGTATTGAGATTGGGATTTGGAGGTTAGGGAAAGGGAGAGGAAAAAAGTAACTGGGGTCCCGAAAGCCCTTATCCTTCCCGGAACATCAGAACAAAGACTGTAAGTTTATTCTTGGCAAGAAAATAGCTTCCCATCTCTCAGGCCCCAAAGAGAATGCAAAGCTTTTCACAAGTCACACTGTCAGGAGCGTTTATGTTGAGTGGCATGTGCTTGGGCTTACAGGTGACTTCTGTGGATTTTGCAATTTCAGTCCTGATTCCAGCATGGAGAGCGATGTATTAGCTATGTCTCTGCTTGCTGTGACAAAGCGTCTGACAAAAGTAACTTGTGAGGAAAAGAAATTAGTTTGGCTCACTGTCTAAGGATGCAGTCCATCCTGGTGAGGAAGTCCTGGTTGCAGGAACCTGAGGTAGTTGGCCACATTGCAGCCACAGCCAGGAAACAGAGAAATGAATGCTTCTGCTCTGCCCTTCATCTTTTTATTCTTTTTATCCAGTCTAGGGCCCAGCCCAAAGGATGGTATCACTCAAATTCATGGTGAATCTTTCAGTTTAATGTCCTCTGCATAGTCTTCATAGATATAATCAGAGGCTTGTCTCTTGAGTGATTGCAGATTCTTTCAAGGTGATGGTCTTGACCATTACATGTCACGTTTGGTCCATGTCACAGTCACGTTCCAGGACTGGGTCTTGCATGGGACCAAACTGAACCAAAGCTGTTTCTTGTGGCACTGTGACTATTAGTTATTTTATTCGCTGTGGCAAAGTACTTGACAGAATCAACTTAAGGAGAGAAACGCTTGATTCAGCTTACAGTTCAATGTGCATCATGATAGGTAGGTAATGGCTAGAGTGTGGGGCAGCTGGTCACGTTACATATACAGTTGGGAAGTAGAAAGATAAATGCTGGCACTCAGTTCACATTCCCTTGTTTATTCAGTCTAGAATCCCAGACCATGGGATGATGCCATCAGCATTTAGGATGGGTCTTCCCACCTCAGTTAATCTCTTGTGGGCATGTCCAGGGCTTTGTTTTGTCATGGATTCTAGAGTCTGTTAAGCTGACAATATATACTATCACACTATGTCTTAAGAGCTCAGGGTTATTTTGGAAAGTTTTTGAGCAAGAGGCATCTGAATTCAAATCCATTCTGTCTCTTACTTTCTTCATGACCTTCGTTTTCTCATTTACAACTTGAAGGTAATGACACCTTGAAGGTTGATATCATTTTAAATGCATATCTGCCGTTAATTGGTTATAGGGGTTTAATTTTCATTAAATGAATGCTGGCTGAATATCAACAGCATCGTTGAAGGAGAGAATACTTCTAAAGGAAGTGGTACCTAGGTTGAGGGAGACACAAGGAAGAGAGGAAGGACTAGCTAAGATTAACAGCCTTTGGGGATGCTGGTGTAGCTGGTGTTAGGAGGATGGAAGGCACTAGGGACTGGCTCTAAGTACCAGATCTTCTAGGCCAGCCAGCTGTGCAGGACCTCTCTTTTCAGTCTCAGGTTTCTTTTCACTGGTAGCACACCCCTAACCAGAGCTACCTTCAATACATAATCAAGATTAATGGTCTGGGATTACCAGCTTGTTGAAGTGAAGTGTCAGGGTGAAGTTTCCATAGAAATGACCCTTTTCCTTTTGTCGTTGTCAAAGCTTAAACTATATTAACTAGACCCATTCCCTCCCTTTCTCCCAAAATTCAGTCTCTCTCTCTCTCTCTCTCTCTCTCTCTCTCTCTCTCTGTGTGTGTGTGTGTGTGTGTGTTTGTGTATGTGCCTGTCTTTCTCTTTCTTTTTATCTACCATCATCCACCTATCTATCATCTATCATTTGTCTATCTATCTATCTATCTATCTATCTATCTATCTATCTAATCTATCATCTATCTATCTATTCATCCATCCATGCATCCATCTATCCAGAGATACATTCTCAACCCTTTTGGTGGGTTTTTATTTTGAGACAGAGGTCTCACTAACTTTCCCAGGCTAGTCTTGAACTCACTAGCCCAAGACGACCTGGAACTTTCAATACTCCAATCTCAGTATCCTGAGTAGCTGAGATGATGATTCACCCCACCCTCAGTCATGTCTTACTTTCCTGATGGAAAGCACCATTAGGGTGCTATCAATCTAGCATCACAAGGAGTCAGTTTTGATGGCAGGAGTTTGTGTGTGGTTTGAGGGGTGTTGGGTTGCATCATTCAGTGCCCTGCTTTTCAGTTGTGCATGTAACAAGAACCCTTGGTTATCTTAGACATCTACCCACAGTACATTCGTGGTTTTCCTCTTCACAGCACACGCAGGAATTCTTGTGCCATTTTGCAGATTTTAAAACAGATTCAGTAAAGTGAATCATAAAAGCATACACAGAGAGAGTGGAAGAGCTGGGATTAGAACCTAATACTGACTGCCAAATTTGGCTTCTTTCCTCAAACCTTATCAGTTTCTCCAGTGACACGGTGACTCTTCCCAGAGAAACACAAATACTAACATCCAGCACAACCTGTTCCATAGATTTAGAGAATTTTAGGATTCCCTTATGAATTTGACCCAAACTATGACTTTTTCGGTAGAAGCATGAATATACGTATCAAATTTTGTATCCAATTTTCAGAACTTAGCAGAATCCCTAACCTCATCCATAGAGTAGATGCTAGGGATTTCTGACCTAATCTCACCACAGATCTCCACTAAAGATGAAGCATATTTGCCAAACAAAAGAATTTCCCATCCAGTTCATTTTCGCAGTATAAGCGAGCACTAAGAAAGAAGAGACCTTCAGCTCCTTCAGGCTGGAACCCAGCCCACTTGTGTGATATTTCACAGTAGGACCACTCACACTCAACTGTGAACTAAGAAATGTAGAGTACTCAAGGAATGAATTCCAGCCAAGCTGAGGGGAGGAGCAGGCAGTAATTACATAAACACTGATTTCCAGTTAAAATTACTGTTGGCTGCGAAGGCAGAGCACATGGGTGGCTTCTGCTCCTTCAGGTGTTTATTAGTCCAAGAAGCCTGAGTCTCAGACACCTCATTTACTGAAAATAGTTTGCACACAGAGGACTTGTGACATCAATATTCCAGGCTCTTTCACACAGACAGATCAATGGCCTGTTCTTACCTGACAGCATCATAGACATTTTTTTCTGGATCGAAGTAGGAAGCGAAGAAATTGCAGGTAGGATTTGCAGCTGGCTGGCATTCATGATTTTATTGAAAGGCTTTACTGTTCCCCATTGCCTGGATCCCCCAAATCTTCAGTCAATTGTCTCGATAGGCATGAAAGAGTAGCAACAGGGCCATGTCACAGTGTGCACTGTCATGAGAGTTGAGGCCTTACCATATTGGAATGTTATCTTCAAGGATTCAAGCAATGTTGTGTTCTTATTAGAAAATATGTAGAAAATCCATGCCATGTTTAAGTCCAAATTCATCCCAGACCTGTTGAGGGTCCTCCCAAGGAGGGCCTACACACAAGGGGCAAATGCATGAAGTCACACTGTAACTTGGTTTAATTTCCCAAAAGTACCTCTCAGGGAAAAATCAGTTTTATAAACTTTATTGATTGTGTGCCTGGGACCACGCCAGGCAATGGAGAAATAAGATGAATAAGGCCCACGGCATTCATTTATTCATACACCCATCTACTCAGATGTCAGGCGTTTTTTTAAGCAGAATTTTTTCATGATTCTACACAAGCAGAGGAGTAAATACAAATCAAATTAAAGCATTAAAGCTGAGTCTGGTGGCTCATACTGGTAACACCAACATTAGGAAGGCTAAGGAAGTACTGGTAAGAGTTCCAAACCAGCCTAGGCTACACAGTGTATTTCAGGTCTGTCTGGGCTACATAGTGAGGTCCTATCTCAGGGCAAATAACTACAGCAACGGCAGCAAAACTTTTGGTGGATGTTTAGGCTGATTCCATTTTCTGGCTTTTGTAAATAGAGCAGCAATGAACATAAGTGAGCGAGTGTCTCAGTAATAGGACAACAGAGTCTTTTGTGAGGATGCCCTGGACTGGTATAGCTGAGTCACATGGCAGTGCTATTTTAATTGTTTTAGAAATCTCTAAACCAGCTTACTGGTGAATGACCACACACACACACACACACACACACACACACACACAGAGAGAGAGAGAGAGAGAGAGAGAGAGAGAGACAGACAGACAGACAGACAGAGAGACAGACAGAGAGAGAGACAGAAAGAGGGGGCAGAATTTTATTCAGATGTAAGGAAAAAGTACAAAATGTGCAAGAAAATGGATGAAAATGGAAACTATATTAAGCCAGAAACTCAGTCCAGGAAAGACACACATCACATGTTCTCTCTCATATGTAGATAGTTGCTTCAAATTTTAGATTATGTGTTTAAGGTCAGAAAAGGGCTACTGAGAGGCTGGAAATGCTGACTGGGGGAACATAGGAAACAGATACATTATGAAAACAGAGACAGTGCATCCTGGGGATATAGATGTTTGCATGGGATACAGAGTAGAAAGATGGTGGAGTCAGGAGATGATTAACTGGATCTAAGGATGTATGCAAAAGACCTACATGGTGACCTATTATTTTGTAAGGCAACTAAAAACTATAATATTTAAAAAGGAGTTTGTTGGATGGATAGCTTTACTCTTAGAAGCCATAAGTTATGAAATGAAAACAATAGTATCAGGTATGGGCTTCTCTCTTTATCAGTGTGTGGTCAGGAAGACCTTCAAAGGATCTAGCCTATTGTCAGTGCTGTGGCTTGCTCACCGGAACTAGACAGTAAGACCCTGTTGCTGAAGACACCACACGCTGTGGTTGCAGGACACAGAGAAGTAAAGCCGGAGCTGAACTGGATGCTACCTCCTTGCTGGGTAGCATTCATTGTGCTGAAAGGTGTTATTCAGTCTGCTGGGGATTGAGTGTGGAAACATCAATGATCATAACAACTGTGAACTTTGCTAGGTATAACGTTGACATGTCAGGCAAAATATGCCATTTGGTGCAATAAGAACATGGTTGTTATAGGAATAACCATACTGCTTTATGCTTGGGCTTGAAGCATACTCCACAGAAGGTAACCCATGCTTTGTACTGTAAACCTGGTCAGAAGCCCATGACTTAGTACATCCTAGGTCCTGAGGAGAACCTACTACCATCATTTTGCATAACAGGCATGTTTTCAATGCCTTCAAATAATTGTTTGTGGCCATAGACTAATGCAGATTTTAGCCTTGGTCAAAGAATCTTCTTTGCAGTGGATATTAGTTAATGCAGAGACTCACAACTAGTTAAAGTGCAGACATCAATTGATATTGAGTGTTCTGCCTTAAAGAAACATCTGTATAGTGTGATGAAATAAGAGGTAAGTCTAATAAGGCTGTTCTGTCAGGGTAGCACTGAAGGCTTCATATGATGCTTAGTTTTGCTAGCCAAGGTGCCTTCAGGCCTGTGTGCCCTGAGCACTCATTCTGTCTTGAGTGTATATCTTGAACGTATCATCTCAAGAACTGATGGCATATGCCAACATGTAACCCAAACTACCTTGGTCCTGGGTATCCCAGCCTACATAATAGAGAGGAATGAGTTTCTGTGTTTTATAAATTACCTAGACTCTGAAGTTCTAGGATAACAGCCTACACGGGCTAAGAACATGGCTGTGGCCATCACATGCATTCCATGATTGCTAGTGTAAGAATAGAGATTGCAACATTACTCAGTGGCCAGATCACAAAGAACATTATGTGCTATGAAGTTTGAACTTCATCTTGAAAACCATAGGGAACAGTTGAAAGATGCTAATGGGGCCACATTTTTATTATCAGTGGACGACACTGTTGGCAGGGAGGAGGATGTATTGAAAAAGGGGGCAGGCTTTAGAATGGAAAATAAGTTATAAGTCTTTTAAAAACACATAATTCAGACAAATTCAAAATAAAGCAGTGATGGCTGCATGAGATAGGAAGGAGAAATATTAAAAGAAATGTAAGATGTAAAAGACTTGGTCATGGTTACACACAAGCATAAGTGAAAGAGGACACTATGAGAAGAATGATGAATGGGAGCAATGGTGACCCAGAAGTTGAAAGCACCCAGTGACAACACTTTCAAGAAGGTAAGAAAGGAAAGGCACACTAGGCAGAATAGGCAGGGGAAGATGCCGTAAACTGCATTGCGCTGGTATAGACTTAGGAACACTGTGTCATAGAGGAGGCTGTGAAATGTTTTTGTTAATGTGGTTACAGGAACACTAAGCAAGAAAGGATGCTCTGAACTGTGTTGAAGTTGTGTGGTTGTAGGAACACTAGGAAAGAGAGGTGGCTGTGAACTATGCTGACATAGTGTGGATGCAGGAACACTAAGCGAAAGAGAACACTGTATGCTGTATGTGTTAGTGTGGCTGTAGGGACACTATGTAGGAGAGGATGCTGTACGGTGTGCTGAGTTACTGTCATTGTAGGAATATTAGGCAAGAGAGGATCTTGTTAGCGTCATTGTTGGACACAAGAAAAGAGAGACATCTTGAACTGTATTGCTTTACTGTGATTTTAGGAATATTTGACCACAG
Source organism: Rhabdomys pumilio (assembly GCA_030674055.1). Taxonomy (NCBI): domain Eukaryota; kingdom Metazoa; phylum Chordata; class Mammalia; order Rodentia; family Muridae; genus Rhabdomys; species Rhabdomys pumilio. The sequence goes on from JANHMN010000009.1 coordinate 76,679,608, forward strand.
AGGATGGATGCTGTAAACTATGCAGAATTAGTGTGGATGTATGAACACCAGGCAAGAGGAATATGTATACTTTTTGAGGTAATGTGCTCTTAGGAAGACTAGGAAAGAATCTGTTGTAAACCATCTTGAGTTATTGTGGCTGTAGGAACATAAAGCAAGAAAGAATACTATACTGTGTTGTGTTAGTGTTATGGTATAAACACTAGGTAAGAAAGGAGACTGTAAACGGTCTTGATTTGCTTTGATTCTAAGAATGTTGAGACGAAAGAACACTGTGTACTGCATCGTGTTAGTGTTGTAGAAACTCTAGGCAGGAGTGGTTACTGTGAAGTTGGGTGGGTAGGTGTGGTTAAAGGAATACACGACAAGAGGATTCTCTGAACTGTTGATAACTCAGCGTGGGGGTAGGAAAATTAGGCAATTAGAGGATGGTCTGAAATGTTATTAATTAGTGGTTGTATTAATACCTGGGAAGAGAGGACACTGCTATCTGTGTTGTCTGATGTGGTTGTAAGAACTCTAGGAAAGAGAAGATGCAATGCTGTCCATTGAGTTTGTGTCGTTCTTAGAACCCTGCAAGGGAGGATGCTGTCAACTGTTACTTGTATTAGTGCATTGTAGGACCATTAAGCAGGAAAGAACACTATTAATTGTGTTTATATTTAGTGTGTTTTCAGAAACACTTGGCAAGGAATATTGCTGAGACTTGAGTTGAGTCACTGTCATTGCAGGAGCACTGTTTAAGAGAGTATGGTATGAACTGTTGAGTTAGTGTCAGGGTGGGAACACTAGGCAAGAGAGGACACTGTGAATTGTGTTGAATTAATGTGGGTGTAGGAGCACGACGCCAGAAAGGATGCCGTGAAGTGGGCTGTATTAATGCGGTTGTAGAACACTTTGCAGGAGCGGCAACTGTGGATTTTGTTAAGCTAGTGTGTCTGGAGTTACACTAAAGTGGAAAGGATACGGTGGCTAGTACTGTGTTACTGTGGTCGGATCAACACTTTGCGAGAAAGCCTGCTATGAACTGCATTGAGTTAGTGTGGCTGCAGAAACTCTATGCAAGAGAACACACTGAGTTGTATTCAGTTAGTTCATCTGTAGTAATACGAGAGAGAAAAGTACTCTTTGGACTTCATTGTATTACTGGGGTTGTATCAACACTTTGCAAGAGCTTCATTTGTAAACTGCATTGAGTTAGTGTGGTTGTATGAATGCTGTGCAAGAGAGGATACTGTGTACTATGTCTAGTTAGTGTGTTTGTAGTAACGCTAAGAGAGGATGCTCTGAACTCTTATGTATTGCTGTTATTGTAGCAACACTAGGCTACAGAGGGCTGTTTGAAATGTGTAGAGTTAGTGTGGTTATAGGAACCAGAGGCCAGAGAGAAGTTTGTAAACTGTGTTAGGTTAGTATCTTTGTAGGAACACTAGGGAAGAGAGGATGCTCTGAACTGTGTTGAGTTACTGTTGGTGTAGTGATTCTAGGGAATATAAGGCCATCTGAACTGCGTAGGCATAACGTGTTTAGGACACTATGCATTATTCTGTGAACTGTTTGGTGATCTGTCTTGAGTCACTATAGTTTTAGGAACACTAACCAAGAAGGAACCCTGTGTGTTACATTTTGTTAGCGCCCTTGTATGAATACAAGGCAAGAGTGGATGCTCTTAAGTGTGTTGCACAAGTGTGGTTGTAGGAACAATAGGCAGAAGAGGACCCTGTAAATTTTGTTGTTTTATGTTGGTCCCCACTTAGTCCCTGGTTTGGGCTTTGTGGACAAATCTGAGCCTGGCTCAAGTTTTGAGACCCATCACTTCCATACCAGGGTGACTCAACAAGACCCATTTGTCCCTGCCTCTGCCCTGCTGTTGCTGATGTAGAGCTTTGCCATTGGCCCTGTCAGTCACTTCCTACCCTCAGTCACCCTTCCCCACCCCTAAGTCATCTCACCCCACCAAAACTCCTCCTCCCTATGCTCCGAGTTTATATAAGTGAGAGGCTGATATATTAAAGTTGAGTTCCTACTTCAACAAGACACCCAGCTGAATGTATTTCTTCTGGACTGTCTACATTCGCCATCCCACTCAGCCTGGAGAGAGAGAGACCTGGCGGGATGGGGACCACTCTTCTCTCACCTGGACCTGCTGGCAAGGAGCTGACAGTTTTAGTGTGAGCGTAGGAACACAAGTCAAGAGACACTGTGATCTGTGCTGGGTGTAGTTGTACATACACTTGGCTAGAGTGGGTACTGTGAACTGTGTTTGGGTTAGGGTAGTTTCCTAGGGACACTAGGAAAGAGAAGAGGCAGTGAATTCTGTAAGGGTAGTATGGTTATTAGCACACTAAACAAGAGAGAGTAGTTTATTTTGCTGTTAGTGTGGGTGTTGGAAGACTAAGCAAAAGAATACTTCGATCTGTGATTGGTTAGTACAATTGTAGAAACACTAGGCAAGAGAGGATGCTATGACCTGTGATCAGTGTTGTAGGAACACTAAGCAACAGAGGGTGGTATGTACTGCAGTGAGTTACTTTTGTTGTAGGCACTATAGGCAAGACATAGGACAGGGTGAATTCTGTTGAATTAGTGTGCTGGTTAGAACACTAGGCAACAGGGGACGCTGTGTTGAGTTAGTGGGCAGAAACACTAGTGTAGAAATACTAGGAAGAGAGAGTGACTCTTAACTAGTGTTCATTAGTGTGATTGAACACCAGGGGAGAGGACACTGTCCACTGTGTTGACTGAGTGTGGCTATAGAAACCCTAGGAAAGGGAGGATGCAGTACAGTTTGTTGAGTTAGTGTGGTTCTTGGAAAACTGTAAGGATGCTGTGACCTGTACTATGTTTGTAGGAACAGTAGGCCAGAGAGATTGCTGTGAAGTAAGTTGATTTATTATCACATGGCTACACTATTTAGCAGAGTACAGTGCACTGTGTTGAGTTAGAGTGGTTGTAGGAACACTGGGCAAGGTAAGATGCAGCTAACTGTGGTGGATTCAATTGGTTGTGGAAACATTATGTGAGAGAGGAGACTGTGAACTTCCTTGGGTTAGTGCAGTTGTTGCAAGACTAGGAAAAAAATGACACTACGAACTGTGTGTTGTATTAGTGTGGTTTTAGCAACACTGGGGAAGACAAGAATCTGTGAACTGTATTGTATTTGAGTGCTTTTATGTAGGTAAAAGAAGACTTTTGTGAACTGTGCTGAGTTAGTCTAGTTATAGAACACTAGGCAAGTTAACGATGGTTTAGGAACATTAGGTAGGAAATGACATCATGAACTATGATAGTTTTTGTAAAACTTTAATCAAAAGAGGAAGCTGTGGAGAGCGTTAATGTGGCAACTGTCTTGTGTGATCTGTTTTGGAGTAGTGTGGTTTCAGAAAGACTAAACAATAAAGAGCTCTGTGAACTGTCTTGAGTTACTCTGGTTACAGGAACTCTGAATAAGAGAATACTGTGTACTCAGTTACGTGAGTGTTATTTCAGGAACACTAGGCAAGAAAGGACACTGTGAGCTGCCCTAGGTTAATGTGGCAGTCACAACACTAGGGAAGAGAAGACCCTGTGAACTGTGTTGTATTGGTGTGGTTTTGGGAACTGTAGACAAGAGTGGAACTATTATCTATGTTTAATTAGTGTGCTCATAGGAAGATATGCTGTGTTACTGTGGTTTTGGACCATTATGCAAGAAAAGATGCCATAAACTGTATTTTGTTAATGTGGTATAGAAACACCAAGCAAGAGAGTATGCTGTGAGCTGTGTTGGGTTAGTATGTTTGAATGAGTATCAGGCAAGAGAGAAAGGTATGAACTGCCATGTATTAGTGTGGGCTTAGGAACTCTTGGCAAGGAAGGACACAGAACTATGTTAGTGAGGGTTTAGAAACACTAGGCAGGAGATGACGCTGTGAACTATGCTGGTTTATTTTAAGGAATACTAAACAAGGTGGATGCTATGAACTTGTTGAAGTACTGTTGCTTTAGGAGCACTAGGTAAGAGAGGATGCTATGAACTGTGTGGGTTAGAGGGCTTAGTGGAAACACTATCCAAAGGAGAACAAACACTGTGTACTGTGTTGTGTTAGTGTGTTTTTTATGAAAACTAAGCAACAAAGGACCCTGTGAACTGTGTTCTGTTAGGGTTGTGGGAGCACCAGGGAAGAGAGGATAGTGTGTGCTGCAACGAGTTACCGTGGTTGTATGAGCACTAGGTAAGAGATCTTGAAGTGAGCTCTGTTGATTTAGTGAGCTTGTAGGAACAGTAGATAAGAGGATACTTTGAACTGCATTGAACTATTTGGTTTTAGCAACTCCAGGCAAGATAGGACAGAGTGACTGTTTTGAGTTAGTGTGGCTATGGGAACATTCGGCAAGAGAAATCTCTGTGGACTGCCTTGGTTTAGCATGTTTGTAGCAAGACTAGAGAAGAGAAGACACTAAAATATGTCATATTAGTGTGGGTTTGGAACACTAGACAAGAAAGGACACTGCGAAAGGGGTTGAGTTTATGTGGTTATAGAAACACTAAGAGAAAGAGGACTTGTATTGGTGTGGTTATAGTTATATTAGGCAATAACGGCAGCTCTGAACTAATTGGGATGGGGTGGTTGTAGGTACAGTAGGAAAGAAATGATGCTGTGATCTGTGATGGCTTGAGTGTTAATTGAGACACTAGGCAAAAGAGATGGCTCTGGACTGAGTTCAGTTATTGTCATTGTAGAAATACTATTAATACAGTACTGTAGAAACCGTGCTGAGTTGGTGTTACTGGAGAAATACTAGGCAGGAGAGATCCTTGGGACGTGTGTTGGATTAATATGTTTATAGAAACCATAAGCAAAAAAGAGAGGTTGCTAACTGTGTTGGAGAACACTAAGTAAGAGAGGATGCTGTGAACTGAGTTGAATTAGTAGCGGAAAAACTAGACAGAAAGGGATACTATAAACTCTTTTGTGTTACTGTGGTTGTAGGAAGACCTGACTTTGTAAGAGAGGAAGCTGTGAACACATTCACTTAGTGTGTTTCTGCGAACACTGTAGAAGAGGATCTTGTGCACTGTGTTGCTAGTGTACTTGTAGTGATAGTGGGTAACAGAGGATGCTATGAACATCACAGAGTTAGTTTGCATGTAGGACGCTTGACAGGAAAGGATGCTTTTCATTGTATTGCCATAGTATGGATATAGTAACACAGGGAAGGGAAGACATTGTGAACTGTTTCACCGGTGTTGCTTTTGCCACACACTAGGTAAGAGCACACTGTCAACTGTGTGGCGATAGTAAGGTTGTAGAAACACTAGGCAGACTAGGATGCTGAGAACAGTGGTTGCTTTGTGTGTACGCAAGAACACTCAGCAAGAGAATACTATGTGAGTTGTTTTGAGTTGGTATGGTTACAGGAACTAGACACGAGAGGTCTCTGTTATCTGTTGGTTTACTGTAGTTTAGGATGAGTAAGCAAGAGAAGACACTGACTAGTGTTGTATTAGTGTGGTTGCAGGGAAGCTAGGCAAGAGAGGACACTCTGAAGCTTTTTGGGTTAATGTGGTATAGGAGCACTAGACAAGTAGGATGTTGTGAACTGTGCTGGGTTAGTGTGGTTAAACGAACACTTGTCAAGAGAGGAAGCTGTAAACTTCACTGTGTTGGTTTGAGTTTAGGGACACTAGTTCTCGGATTGCACTGTGAACTATGTGTCATGAGACTGGGAACACTACACAGAAAATGATGCTGTGAACTGTCTTGGATTAGGTTTTTTTCTTTTGGAAACTGATACTATAAACTGTTTGAGGCAGTATTCTTAAAAGAATTTAAAGGTAGCTCTTTTAAGTTCTTAAGAGCAGTTAAAAGAACTTAACTTAAAGGTAGTATTCTTAAGGGAACACTAGGCCAAATACTACAGACTGTCTCAACCTACCAGATCCTAAATAATGACACAGAGACTTACTATAATTTATTAAGTATAGGCCTTAGCTGACTACCTCTTAGCTAGCTCATCTCACTTAAATTAACATGACTATTCTATTCCATGTCCTGCCATGTGGCCCCTTACCTCTCTCACACACAACTGGTCCTGACACCTGCTCCTTCAACCTCTGAATCTCCCACCTCTCAATTTTTCCCACAGTTCCTATCTCTGCCCAGATGTTCCACCTTTCCACTCCTACCTTACTATAGGCTGTCTGCTATTTATTAAACCAATCAGAAAGTGATAAAGAAGAATGTTTACAAAATATGATGCAGGTGTTGAGCAAGTAGACCAACAATACCAAAGTCTGGACAGTATTCCGCACTCTGCTGGCACAGAAATCAACATTTGAATAATACAAAGAATCTTTATGCAGTGCACTAGAAGATTATTCCACCAACCAGAGAGGATACTGTGAATGGTTTTGCATTAGTGTGTTTCATGGAAAACTAGCCAAGGGAGAACACCGTGCTATGTTGTGTTAGTGTGGGTTTAGGCCACTGTGACTTGTGTTGGTTCAGTCGTGTTGTGGGGACATTAAGTATGGAGACTATGAGCTGTGTGGTTTATGTGGATTAGGTACAATAGGTAAGAGAGGATGCTATGAACTGTGTTGGGTAAATGAGGGGATAATAACACTAGGCAAGAAAGAACACTGTGAACTGTGTTGGATTAATGTGTTTGTAGAGAACAGTATGCAAGAGAGGATGCTGTGAACTATGTTGAGTTACTATCATTGTGTGTACCTTAGGTGATGGAGAATCCTGTGAACTGTGTTGAGTTACTATAGGAATCTTGCCAAGAGAAAATGTTGTGAACTGCATGGAGTTTGTGTGGAAGTAGGAATACTAGGCAAGAAAGGACACTATGAACTGAGGTAGTGTGCTTTTAGGAACACTGTGCAAAAAAGGATAGGTACGCTGTGATCTGTCTTGAGTTTGTGAGACTGTAGGAACACTACACAAGAGAAAACACTGTGTCCTACATTGTGTTATTATAATTGGAGGAGGTGAGAGAGGAAAACACTGAATGAGGTTGAGTTACAGTGGTTGTAGAAAAACCAGGCAGGAGAGGATGCTGTGAACTCTCTTGAATTACTGGGGTTGTACTAGGCATGAGAAGTTATTTTGAGCTGCCTTGATTTACTGTTGTATAAACAACCAGGTAAGAGGCCCTGCTGTGATGTGTGCTATGTGTCCTCGTAGGAACTCTGGTCCAGTGAGGATGCTTTAAACTTTGTTGAATTTATGTGGCTATAGGAACACAAGACACAGTAGAATATTTTGCTCCATGTTTAGTTAGCGTCATTTAGTCTTCGTGAGGAGGCCTTTGTTTGAGGGTGTTTATGTCTCAAAGAGGAAAAATTCACTTACAAAGGGATTTAACAAGAGATATTCGGTGGGGTGCTGTCTAAGAAGCTATAAAAAAGGATGAAATCTAAAATACAAACAGAGAAGCCATGCTCAGAGTACAGAGCATAGGAAGGAAGAGTTCATGCATAAAGGAAAGGATTGAGATCTTGGCTGAGAAAGCCAGGGACAATGATCTAGTGTCTTCTATATTCCCACAATGGAAATTTTACATTTGAGAAGGCTGGGAAGGTACCCCAGAGGACTATTGGACCCCATGCTGAGTAGAAGCTGTTAGAGGATCAGCCACATGTCATAGAGTCACTAAGGAACCAGAATGCTTTGTACTTAGTGCTCTTGAATTTCAATTTGAGTATAAATGATAATTGTACTCAAATGTCAAAGAGCAGCTCTGAGTGGCAGGTGGCAGAGTGAGCAACAAGGGTGAGAATCCAGGACCACTGTCGGGGAAATAATGAAACACAAGTGAGCAGGAAGAACTCAGAGACAAAAGATGGGCACATACGTGTTTCTTCTTCCTCTTTGTAGTTTTCAAGCAACAAATATTTTGAGTTACTAGATAAACAGAAATGACTAATGTGTAAAAACTAGGTATCAAGGTTATGTCTGGGGTGCCAGTTGTATTGTAGTTGTCGGAGGCAAGAGAGGAAAAGACTGAGTGAGGTTGAGTTACAGTGGTTGTTGACAAACCAGGCAGGAGAGGATGCTGTGAACTGGCTTGAATTACTGGAGTTGTAGCTCATGTGGTGAGCACTTGTCCAGCATATGCAGGAGCCTAAGCTCTATCCTTTACACTAAACAGAGTCATGTCTAGTTCTGGAAATGAGAGCTAAAGAGATTCAGACTGGGTGGATAACTTGGAGACAAGCATAGAATTTAGGAAATGAAAATGGATGATGGTACTGAGATAGCTCTAAGAAACTTCCAGAGGATATGCCTAGATTCTGGGTTCTCACTTCTCACCCTAGAGATGGTGATGGTGACGGTGATGGTGAGAGTCCTTGCTCCTGAGCTCATAATAAAGTCTCTATGTGTTTGCATTAGGATTGGCTCCTTGGTTGTCTTTTGGGGTCTCTGTGACTTGGGCAGAACAGCAATCACTGTGTGAGTTTTAGGGGATAAATGTAGGCCACCAGGCTTCCCCAAATGATAATGTGGCTAGTGTCATTACCTGTTGAGATTTCTTGCCTGCCCTGATATTTCTTCTTGAGCAACCAAGAGGGACCTTGTTACCTTGTTCTCCCCCATTCTCTCTCTCTCTCTCTCTCTTAAATTATCTGATGCTTCTCAATTGACCTGTTGCCAGAGAGTGCCACATTCTTTCTTCCTTCCTCCCTCTCTCTCTGTGTGAGAGAGAGAGACAGTGTGTACACGTGTGCACGCATGCACACGTGAGCACTTTGGTTTGCTGTGTCAAATCTCTTACATATAAAGTCAGTCTGAATTCTCAAAACCACTGTTCTAAAATGCCATTTTGGACCACACATTTTGAGGAGAGAAAGACAAAAAAGGGAGGCAATTACAGAACAATAGAAGGTAACATGTAACCCAAATTGAAGTGATGAGTCACAGATTGTAGGATTTATAGAAGTCCCCAAGGAAGGGTAGAAGATCACGATTGGAAGAAATATCAAAATCAGAGTTTAAAAGTACAAATTTCACTCCATTTTTCAGTTGCAGACACAGAGGCTGTTAAAGTTAAATTTACTTGTGTGGGCTGTTCAAGTGTTGGTGCCAGAGTTGGGAAAAAACAACATGGCGGCAAAACTAGGAATGATGTCATAATAGAAGGAGCTTCTGTCATTGTGAGCAAAGGTCACTGGTACAATAGTCCTCATTGCTCACAGTGTCACCAAGCATGTACTTCGTTTAGTGCCTGCGACAGTTCTATGACATAAGTTGTAGATACTGTTCTTTTTCTTTAAAAGGTAGCCATTCAAAATCTGGGTAATTTTATTTGTAAAATTCAGTATCTTCTTTGGAGACAAAGAGCCTCTCCAACGACATTAAAAGTACAGGGTAATAAGTGGATAAGACTATTCTTTCAGATCACTGGGTCTGTAGCCAGATGACCTAAGGTTCAATCCCCCTTTTATAATGGTATCTTGATGCTTGGCAAACTTACTGGGCTTTTCTGTGTCTTATTTCCTCATTGGTAAAAATTGGGATTATGGATTGGCCCCACAGAAGTATTGTGAGCATTACATAAGTTAATATGTGAAAATAACAGAAAAGAACTTGACATGTAGTAAACTCTCAATACATGATATCTCTCAGCACCATTTAAGTTTCCAGAACATGCCTGGGCTCATGACCCAGGACTCACCAGACAAATAGGCTTCCACTGATGCAGGCTCTTGGAGGTGACAAGACCTTTTAGGGTTTAGGTGTGCATTCTCTAGGGACCTAAGATTCCAGATACTCATGGTTCATCAAAGATGGACCTAGTGTAGTGGCTCTCAGTACACTGACTTGTGCCAAGGAAGATACTCTGAATTTTGTGGGAATATGCAAAACTGAAACTAAGGTTATTAAGAATGATTAGAGAACAACCAACTACTGAAGAAAATGGGAAATTAAGAAAGAGTTAGTGGAAACTCTTGAGGAAGGCATTCTCAAGGTAAGAAACAGCTCTCACGTTCCTTTGTCCAGAGCTTGTATAGGGCTCTCAGAAAAGCTGGGTAAAGGCTGGGGTATTACTATGAGACTCATTAGCTCTCCAGGCTACTCTGTGCTGTTCATTAGCTCTCTAGGCTACTCTGTGCTGTTCCAGGAGAATGATTGAAGCCCACCTCTGTCCACATCTGCCCCCAGCTTTGTTAATGACTTTGAATATCTGCTAGCCTTGCTCACTTGCCCGTGTTAGCAGCTACGACCTCGCAGGTTAATTTTACTAAGCTCTTTTGTTCTTACATTTACTTAATTATATTGTAGGTTTATCCTGGTATAAAAGTAGCTATCACAACCACTGAAATATAGCTGTAGTCTTTCATGGTTACCTGTCTGCAGGATGGTCTGGAGTCTCTGTCTTAAAATAAATGTAGGCTTATTCTTGTTAGGAGCCAGCCTTACCGTTTAGTCTGTCTCAGTCAGCTGCATTGGAAGCACAAATTATGAAAGGACAATAGTGTCTTACATCTGTCCCTTCACTGTCCCTCCTATCTGTTGGTTGATTGTCTCATACCCAGCCGTAAGTACCTCATTCATCACACTTAGGGTTACAGACTTTGCCATGTTGACTCTTAAGTTTCCTTTGAATTGTAGCCTCTATTTTTGACACAACATATGAGAGCAATGTACAGTTTTTAAGTACAGGACTCTCCCCTAACTACCCACAGAGAACTAGCCCCTGCCACCATCATGCAGTAATAGGAAAGAGCAGTAACTGCCAAATAAAAGTCCTTCTAGGTTAGTACCTGGTGGTATCCACAGCAGCAGCCACCATTGTCATCAGGTTCTAAGGGCATCACTGTCAGCCTTGAATTGCTGGCACCTCTTAGTCTACGCAAATCCAGCTAGCAAGTGCCTTTTCTCTCTAAATGCTCATCAAGTATCTGCTGCTTCCATATAAGATTCAACAAAGTAAAGGTACAATTTTGGGATCTTAGCAATTGAAGAATTTGTTGAAGTTCAGTGGAGACACTGGGATTCCAATCTAGGTTCTTCTCATTTTCTAAGATCGCTTTTGTGTGACATGGTACTCTTCAATAGACTCCAGGCTTTTGATATGTATCCTATATACAGGAATCGTCTCTTCTTCTGTGAGCACCCTGTTCCTGCTACCAGAATTGTTGTCCTTCAGTTTTGTCAACTGTGTATCTTTTCTGCTGCTATTATTTTCTTAGACACACACACACACACACACACACACACACACGCACGCACGCACGCACGCACGCACGCACGCACGCACGCACACGCACACACATGCACGCACGCACGAGCACACACACACACACAGCATGTATGCGTGGGGTAGATAGTGGTCAGTATCACAGCTGTTGATATACATGGCTGTACGAGTTTCCTGTCTCTGGTGGGTCACATTTACACAAACTAACTTAAAACCATCAACAGTCACAGCTCAAGATCTCAAAAGTCCAAAATAAAGGGTTCAATCCCATTATTTCCTTCTGGAGCCCTCAGGAAGTTTGCTCTTTGCCTAGCTCCCGATGGTGCCTATGAATCCTGGCATCTTTGGTATCAATCCCCCTTCACCCACACTCTGCCTGTGTGTCTTCTCTTTGTCTGCCTACATTGCTTCCTCTTTTCTCGCACAGAGTCTAGCATCAGTCAGTAGAGTCCATTCTGAAATGAGTATGGGACCAAAATCCTTAGCTCCACATAAAGGCATGCTCACAAGTATGGGGTTAAACACTGAACAGGTCCTGTTGAGTGATATCATGGAAGAAACATCCAGGACAATGGGTGGTTTGCAGCAAGTCAATTGCTGGATGGCTCCTGTGATCCTTCCTGGTAGATTATGGACCTGTACTGACAGACACCAGGACACTCCCTTCAGCTCCACCTTGAACAGCCTCCCAGGAATGAGCTCCCCGACTCCTTCCCCCATTAGCAGTGTCTACACAGATGGTTTTTGGATTTGTCAATTTACAGCAAAGGTACACTCTTTTCACATTTGATGACTCGTGAGGCCGAACTGCTGTTTTTTTGTTAGTTCTGCTTCTGTGAGTCTCCTGGTCATAAATACTTTTGTTGTTCTATTTATCTTTTTCTTAATTTGCGGTCATGGTCCACGCATTTTCTGTGGTCATGGAAGTTATTTTCTTGGCATCTTTCCCAACGATAATCATTATCCTGACCTTTCCAATAGAGAAGTTTGAGTGTTAGGTCTCATCTATGTGTTTCCGTGTATCTGTATTCCCTGACACGTTTGTAGCATTATATTTATGTTTTCCTCTTTTATTTAATTCTTAGTCATGATACGGCAGTGTGGATTTACTTTTCCAAGGAACAGCTGATTTCAATTCATTATTGAGTAGTCAATACAAAGTAATGGCAGGCTGCAGACCACGGAACAACCTCTGTCAGCCCCTTTCTTACTGAAACATCGCTGCTTGCTCTGTGTTGTCTGTAGCTGTTCTTCTACTACCATGCCAAACCTGAACAGTTATAATTGAGACCAGAGGACCCACAAAGCCTGAACACTTTGCAATCTTGTCCTGGAATAGAAGATCTCTGAGCCCTCCCGTTTTGCTGCCCCCAGTACTTCCTTATGTATTGGGGGAGTCATCCTGTGTAATGATTCCTCTCGAGTTCTATTTTGCTCCACTGAACTGCAAATCCATTCTTGGGTCAATGGCGTCCCATATGATGTCTGGTTCAGAATCTGTAGTGGTAGCTGATGTGGCAAATGCCTCTAATATTCCTCTTTTTTTTTAAATGTCTGCTCTTCTTCACATACTCCTTTATTTACAGCCAGCCCTCTGGACTCTGTGTCTGTGGGCTCAACCAACTGTGGATAAAAAAATATTTTAAAGTTGTGTCTGTATTGAACATATAAAGACGTGTTTTGTTGTCTTTATTTTCTAAGTCAACACCTATGGTAAGCTCTTTATATAGCAATGTAGAAATGATTTGAAGTCTAGGACATTTGAAACAAACACTGTGCCATTTTATATAAGGAACACATCTGTCCATAGTCATTGACATCTGCAGGGCATCTTCAGGCCGATGTAACATTGACACAGGAATTGCACGATCAACTTTAGGCTGTCTTTGTCAGATGCTAAACAAATAAACACAGGAAAGCTCACGTGCTTCTGATCAGAACACGATTTGGAGGCTTGGATCAGAAGAGGACTGATAGGGTCACAGTATTGATGCTGCACCTTCAGAAATGTGACAGGCCTCATCATTTATGTTGGACTGCGGCTTCCTTGAGCAAAGGTTTACGGTTTTCTTCTACAGGTCTTGCATATTTCTTGCTGGACTTGGACATGAGCATTTAATAGATTTTTATTGCTGCTGCATATCAAACAGGGCTAATTCTGTCATTTTGTCTCCTGTATTCTATTGCTGTTTGAGGGGAGTCTGAGGGTTTGACTCATACCTACCCCTTACCACAGAAGATAAAGCAGGAGGCATTTTTCTCTCTACACTCCTGACAGCTAGGGAATGGGTATATAATTTAAGCTTGTTCAACAGAAAGCTACTAGTAGGGATTTTAAATCAGAATGTGGCATAGGGGTAATGGGAGAGTTTTAGATATAGCAGTTGCCTGAGAACCAAAGTCTCATTCAGGGGTCCACAGTGAAGTTGGAAAACAGAAGAACAGGTAGCATGTCCGTGAGTTCTTGGGATGTTGGTGGCATTCTGCTCTAGGACTCACTGCTTATGTCTTAACGTGGCCGTAGGTCTGCCAGGATCTCTCCTGTCAATCAATTCGTGAAGCCACACGGCACCTTTCCAGTGAGTTTCATTTCTTCCTGAAATCACAAGACTCTGTTTTGTTGTTATTGTTCATTTATTTTATGACTGAGAGTCCACATGGGAACTTAACCTTCATCACTGTTCACAGCTGGCTATTTTGAGTGTATAAACAACGTGTTGCTTTGTGCATAAGTCTTCGAAGTCAGACCAAAATGCAATATTTTTAATTCGTGTTCTTCATGCTTAAAGGATTCTGAAATTGTAATAGAACAAGATCTTCTGTTACTTGAACACCTACTATGTGACAAGTGTACAATTTCCTAATTACATTTCTGAAATCTTCATAGAAAAGTTTGCTTTTACAAATGAGACTATGACATCTAAGGGATGGAATATGCCCAGGGCTACGTAATGAATCAAGAATGGACTCTGAACTCTGCTTGTTCTGTTACTAAAACATCCTACTCTCTTAGTTCATCACGCAGACTTTCTAAATAAGCTTGCCTTTTAAATATTTACTTCTGTGGTATATCGATGAAATATTTATTACCTTTTCTCCAGTGCACCCTGCTAAGGCACCAGGTCTTCACTTTAAACTACCACTTGTGGTTCAGCATCCTCTTTGCCCTCAGCTGCCTCACACCGGGGACAAGACGCTTTTTGTTCCATTGTTCCAAACATGTTACTTTCCCCTCTCCTGTTTCCCATTTTACATATTTAAAGTCAGCGGGAACTCTCTGTGGTTTCTCTTCCATCTCTGAACTTGTGCATATCTCAGTTCCACTCATTTGACATCCGATCTTCCACAGCTGTGAAGTTTTATTGGCTTTTAAAGCTTGCATCCTCCACTACCCATGTGAAAGCATCCAAATCTAGAAGGCAAAAATGTACCCTGCTCCCCATCATGTCTCATAGAATCGGTGTTAACTGGCTTGTGCACACTGATCCTAGTGTTCCCATTGATTCAAAAATATCTGAGGTCTTTAAAAGAACTGACCTGCCCTTCTGTGAAAATGATTTCTTGTTCATGTCTTCGAATTGCTTTGGACACGGTGAATATTACTCAAGTTCCAAAGGCATGGGTGAGGACCAGCTAATGATTCCAAGTACCATCGTACCTATGTGGAAGGTCCTGGGCAGCACTGCAGCCAAGGATAGCACAGGACGGCATGGGAGAGAGCTGCATTGGTTCTCCACTGTGCACCTGAAGGGGGAAGATACCTTCTAATCTTCATAGAACACCCCACAGCTAAGCAGAAAACCTAAGAAAGGGTCTTGGGGGCAGGATGAGAACAGCTTGTTACTTTGAAGGAAGACATTGCCATCAGTGGTGGCTTTCTTCCTACAAAAATTTTAACTTCAACAAAGTGATCATGTCCTTGGAGAATGTTTTATTTACTTAAGCGAAACACTGACAGGTGTGTGAACGGTTGTTGATTCTTGTAAGTCACTGAAGTGTCAAAGCCCTTTAAGTTTCTTGCTCAGAGGATCTGAGGAGAAAGGTTGGAGCTGCCGAATCTAGCTGATCTCACTCTGGAAGTGAAGAAAAGTCAACATCCCCAGTCTTCAATCCTTTCCATGTTTATTCCCATCCTTGATCTCTCTCCTCAAGCTGGGCATACAGGGGTAACACAAGCACAGACTCACACAGTCTAAGCTTGCTGTGCCCCTAAGTCATCCCCTCGAACTCACTAACACATGGTAGATTTTCTTTTTCAGAAGTTTTTACAGATCAGGGGGAGGGAATACGATCTCTTCTTTCACGGGAAAAATAATTTGGTGGCTTAACAAGAGACCTGTATTAGAAAAATAAAACACAAGGCAGACTCTACAAACAACTTTAATGTATTTTGCAAAACAGTCATCTGAACTCAACTCAATAAATTTAGTCTGAGACTAATAGTACCGTAATCAAAGTGCCATAAAGAGCCTTTTCTCTCCTTCTTCCCAACCCCACACCTCTATCTACAAGGTCTTAACATGCTGCCCAAGCCGGCCTTCTCGGCAACACCATCAACATTGGCTAGAGACCACTGCCTTTACTTCTGGTCCTCTGCTCTGACCAAGCATGTTGACCTGTTGACAGAATATGAACATTTGAACATCCATTTGAACGTGTTCAACATCCACCCTGCTCATATTTCACAGTTTAACTCTGAGGGGTAGTGAGGTCCTCGGTGCTTTTCCAAATCTCCTGTCCAGGGTCAGGTGCCTTCCTGGTGCTTAAGTCACCTTATCTTTACAGAGGTGCTCCTTAAGGAGGGCTGTTCACACAGTGGCCCTGAGGCTACCTTTCTCCAGAGCTTCTTCTGCACTCTTTGAGGAGGGGCAGTACAATACCCTATCATGTCTGGTTTCAAAATACTCCTAAGAGCAGCTGAAGTTCTAACATTGACTTTCTAGCCGTTAGCTTCCCCTTTCTGTAGGCTGATGTAGTTTAGTTTGTAAACTTGTCATTTTTGCCTTTAATCTGGTTTTATTTCCAGAAGCACAGGTATCAACATTGTTAGAGATGGTTCCAACCTCCAAGTTAACGTGCTGATCAAGTGTCCTGAAGATTTGGTGGCCCACCTTTTCCAGTCAGGAAATCGGGATATGTGGTCTGACAAGGTGAGGGAAGATCTGAAATTGGGACTGACCTAGAAAATCCAGGACACGCAGCTGTCATACATAATGCTTCTGTGTCCTAGATAGCACTGCCGTGCCTGCGTCATGTCTGCCTCTGGACAGCTTTCTTTGATGTCCGAGATAGCCTGTCTCATTCAGTTTTGGGTCATCCATTTGGTAAATCTCCATTTCCTTTCAGAGGAATGAAGCCAGTGTTCATTTGACTTGAAGCATGGGATGACTGACAAGCTGCTTCTTACTCAGCTCTGCCTACTTCTGGAGGTCAAACTGCCCGCACAGGAAGGTGGCTTCTTTAGAGACACTGGTCCTCAAGGGAAGCAGCCAAGCCACATCAAAGCTAGGAAGGTGGAAGACTGATATCTGTGCATAAGATCACCCTGGAAACAGCCATCAAGAGATACAGGAAGGAAAAGAATCTTTACACAGTCCTCCGGAGAAAGGCATGGAAAGAGGAGAGTTAAGGTGGATTGTGCTTGCTTTTCCAGGAAGCACTGAGATCAGGAAGGGTTGGTCCTAGTTTGGAGAAAGCTACAGAGCTTGAGTTCTTGCTTGGCTTTGTGGAAATTTGGGCACGAATACTTTGCTTAGGACCTAAGTAGCCAGAGAAGACAGACTCCTAAAAAGTAGCCCTCTTTCTATTCTAGAGCTCAGGTTTCCTAGTATTGGTGGCTTAGGCATCAGAAAAAAAAAACATCTTCAGGAGACAGAGTTAGGTTCATATTTTCAGTGTCCAGGTATCAGGAGAGCACCTGCCAGGGACAATTGTCGTTAGGTGATTCATAAGGTATGCCCTTACTGAATCTGACAGAACTGCTGTCCTTGTAAAAACAGAAATAGACTGTGGTGATGTCTCTCTTTCTACCTTATGGAGGCATGGTGAAAAGTGGTTGTCTTTAAGCCAGGGAGACACCTCACCAGGAGCTAGTTCTGCTCAGAAGTTTGCTCTTGGACTTCTAAGCCTCCCAAACTCCGAGAAAGTCAATTCCTGTGTTTTAAGGCACCAGTTGTGTTTGACAGACACTACACACTAAGTTGGAACCTGCCACAGATGTTATTGCTTCTAAGGATGCTGAGAACTTGCAAGATGGATGAACAACAAAGGGGCAGCATGCTGTAGCCAGACACAGTGAGTTTTTATCCTGCCCTGCCACTCACCTGTTCTATAAGATTAGGCAAGTTACGTCTTTCTGTGCTTTGCCTTATCTGAAAATAAAATGGATGTAATAGCTTCAGGATTAAAATACAAAGAGCATAGAGCAGTGGCTAACATGTACAAAGCTCCAGTAAGTGTTTGCTGTTAGTGGTTAATTTTGGTGCTACTATAAGGCAAATGAGAATACAATAGTTTTAATGGATTTATTTTTCAGCTAATTGCAGATCTTGCTGAAGCTCCCTCAAACAACCTGCCTAAGTCTTTATAGAGGGCGTCAAGAACCCCGTAGTCAATCAGTCAATTCATGTATCTTTGCAAATTTAGACATAAATATTAATGTGACCTCATTCATACCCACAGGCGGACGAGGCTGTGAATAACAGTGTAGCCTATAATTACAGTTTCCTAACACACCGTGGAACAGAAACTGCCAGCCTCCCACCAAATCCCCAGCCTTCCCCTTTTGTGTAGGCGACTGTGGCATCAGGAGAAAGTACAAGCTGTGCCCTTTGCAGTCTGGGCCTCTGAGATCTTCCCATGGGGCACCTTTTCTAGGCACCAAAGGCATCTGTGAAGACCTGCATAACGTCTTTAAAACATAGAGCCTGCCTAAGCTGGGCCCTTCATAGTTAGCACTGCTCATCTACTTAGCAAGAAGTGAATTTTTGTGAACCTTAGGCAGTCTGGAGGGCTATTTGTTGTAGCAGTTAGCTAGTGTGTTTCGAACACTGTGAGACTCTTTTAAGCATATGGTAAATCTTACACCTTTCCTCAAAGGGGTTATTTATTCACAGTTCCGTCATGGAGCTGCTGCTATAAAGAAGCAAGACTCATGGGTTTTGGTCAGAAAGTTGTGGAGGTGGGTTGGATGGGCGGAGTGTGTTTGTGTTCAGGTGCACATGTGCTTCTAGATATCAGAGGACCACCTTGGATGTTGTGCCTCAGATGCTGCCCACCATATTTTAAGACAGCAACTCTCATTGTCTTAGAACTTGCCGAGTAGGCTAGGCTGTCCGGTCAGCTGGCCCTGACACCCTTCTGCCTGTACATCCGTAGTGCTAGAGTTACAATCACACACTGCAGAGCCTAGCTTTTCGTGTAGGGTCTGAGGATTAAACTTGGGTCCTCCTGATTGTACAAGTACTTTACTGACTGGATAATCTTAGCCCCAGAAAGCATGTTATGTTTATCTCTGTCATCTCACATCTCAGCAGGAGTAATCCATGATACAGCGTCAACATGGCAGCTGCCAATATGTTTAGAAAACAGCCCCCCTTCTCCCAACATCACCAGCAGCCTAGAGTTGACTTTCAACTCTTCTGTTGGGGTCATGTGCTATTAAGTCTTCCAGCCTTGGTGCTGTGACTACTTTGAATTTTACCTGACTCTTGTAGGTTAAAGAGGGGTGTATACGAGGGGTAAAGGTAAGGGTGGGAGACGAGGAAGGACATCCTGCCTTACAGGCACTGTTGGCCTGAGAGATATTCATGTACTTAGTTTTTCTACAGGCATGGCTGGCCTCAGTGACATTCTTTCACATCGAGTCTTTCTTTCTCACACTCTTACACACTCTTCTGAGAGTTGCTATTACTGATTTGACAGTAGGTGGTTTCTCACTTAAAGGTTGCATAGCAGAGACATGTAACATTTTCAAAGACAATATATCAAGAAGCACCTGGTCACATCTGTTGGGTCCTGAAGAGGTATCAGGTCAGAGAGGGAACAAGGAAGAGCCCAGAGGACTTTTAGGGGAACCATAGGAGAAGCCAGAAGAGAAATTAGCAAGCAATCATTCGAGGATCAAATACTGAAATGCCAGCATTCATGATTACATAGACAAAACATGAGAATGAGAAGCAGGCAGAAGAGGCGCACAGATTAAAGTCAGAATGGAGGCACAGAATGGAAGGTCATGTGGAGAGAGCAAAGAACAGTGGAGAAGGGAAAGATCCAAAAGAGTCACTTTCTCAGAACCCCACTCTACAGAAGAATAAGCAGAGGCCTAGAAATGCCTGACAGGGTTAGAAAGCAAAGAAGTCACAGAGCCAGACTTGAAGCTGCAACAGACTAACCAACACTTCTCCTGCCCACAGTCCTCCCAGGAGTACCTATTCCTTCAGAGATGCAGGAAGAGGAGCGGGCTTGGTTGCTGAGCAGCACCTGACTCTCACACAGAAATAAGCAATCTGTAGATCACAGCAGGGGAAGGCTGGCTGGAAACCACCAAGCCTCAGTGTTTCGCATCAGCACCTGAGCATGCTTCTGCAGCTTTTTGTCTCTTAAAATTGTGCAGGCTTAGGCCACAGGGCTCTCCCTCAATCCTCCGTTGGCAGGAGGACTTCATAACTGACATTTGATTACGCTCAACACAGCAGCCAGGGGCCGTACAAAAACTGCAATAAAGACAGCAAACGCTAGCGATCTTCATAAAACATGGATGCCCCAGGGGATAAAATCGAAATCTTAATGTACAGATCCCTGGCCACTAAGGCAAATGACAGCAAAATGCGAACAAATTGTGAAGCCAATAATAATAAACTTCCTGCTTGTGCTGCCCAGAGGCCCTGGGCTCTTCCTCAGCAGCCCTGGGAAACACAGTTGGCTCTGTAGGGGGCCAGTGCTGGGTGTGCTGGGCCCAGCTGGACCCCTGTGGCGGCTGAAATGGCTTTGTGTTCACAGGAGAGCCAGCCTTCTAACCCTGTCTTTCTCCTGAATAAGTCACAGGCAAATTTAGCCTTCTTAAACCAGGCATCTCTGCCACCATTACTCTTGAATACAATTTAGAAGTTCAATGGTAGAGCCAAAGGAATCAGTGACCCCCCACAAGCACACAAACGAAGACCCAGAGAAACAGAAATATTCCTTCCAAATCACCCTCCTGTCATTCTTGACCTGGAATCTGGGACTCTGCATGTGCAGTCACAGCTCCCAGGCAGATGCTGTGGAGGGAACTGAGCAATAAATAAATAAGGAGCTAAATATAGATGCTCTCTTCCCTTTTTCCATTTTAGGAGAGTCGCAGCATTTACCTCAGGGGAAAATCTATTTTGTTTAGGAACACACTTTTTTTCTTTTTTCTTTTTTTTTCTTTTTTCTTTTTGGTCATAAAAGGCACAGCCTTGGGTCTCATCTGAAATGGGGACATTCAGTTGTCTGTGAAACTACATCAAGTAGAAGTGCACTCCCTCCAGGGCCAGAGAGGTCACTTCAATTCATCTGACTGAGGAGAGTGTGCTGATGGACTTTCTCCAGAAATGGGCTCTCCTTGGCTCACTGTGGCTGGAGGGAGACCATGCTAGGTTGAATGAATAAGGACAGACTGGAGACCCCAATCAGGAAGAGAGCAGTGTGTAATTTCCCTGACAGGAATAACAATATTCTAAGAAGACAATTGTGTCTCTCCATTCAGCCATCAAGCTTTTAAAAGAACGGACCCTAAGGAATTATAATTTCCCTGGAGTCTTACGCTGGGAGTAGAAACAGCCTGGTGTCAGACAGGACCAGTTTGACTTCTGGAAAGAAATTCACATGCTGACTTATCCAACTGCTTTCCGGGAGAGATGGGACACCAGAGCAGCTTGGCAGGCTCTGCTCAGTTATGCTTATGTCTTGTCAGGACCCTGAAGGTAGACCTGGAGCTCATTGGGTCTTTGTTCCTCTCACCAATGTGAGCACATTGACTCCATCTCTGTGCCCTGCTTTCACCATTGCCTTCTGCTTCACTGCCCAACTCTGCTAATAAGTAAACCCATCTGATGCAGGAGGCTGAGGACCTTTTCTGGGCAGAGTAGCCGATGATGTTATCCTTGTATTTTTCTGAGTGACCTTTTGAGGAAAGGTTAGTTTCACAACACTGCATCCCATTAACTGTGCTGAGGGAGGAACACACAGCCTCTGCAGAGAAAAGGAGGAACGCACAGCCTCTGCAGAGAAAAGGAGGATAGCTTTTTTGGCCCCTTCCTTCAAGACTTGTAGTTGGAAATAGCCAGAGGAGGAAATTACTTACCAGGCTTCTGACCAGCAGGCAAATGACCCAGAGAACAAGATCTGACCGGGCAGTGAGGGAGCCAAGAGGGGCAGATTGGACAATAAGACAGAGTCTGGGGACATTGGATGGAACTAGGAAGATGAATAGAAATTGGGAGAAATAAGAGACCACTCCAGGAAAAGAGAGATTAGGTAAAGATCAAACCTGCCATAGATGGATGATGGATTTAACTGTATTCAATGGCATTGTCATTATGTTGAGAGGTTCAATTACGTTCATCAAGTCCATTGTTCTGATTGTATGGGACCCTATTTTAAAGCACCATGCTGTCACTTAGCTCCCTGGCACTTCTGCTTCATGGTTACTCGTAGCTCACAGCCAGTCAGCAACATAAAGGCAGTGTATCTTCACCTCTGAGCTCCATACCCATGCCTGACACCAGAGGTGACAGAGGTGACCAGAGGTGGCGAAGAGCCGCCATGTCCCTTCTGTCTTTCTCCTTTATGTTTGGAAGTTTGCCACAATAGAAGAGGGCAGTATCTTATCATCTGGAGTTTGAAATGAAGAACCCAGAAAAATCAGTCAGTGTGAGAGACATAAGAAAATTCATTCTAATGGCCAAATGCTGCCACAAGGCAAAAGAAAGTAAGGAATACCACAAAGAATGGGAAGAGGGTCCCAGTCCCTCATAGCGAGCTCTCCAGAGCTTATGGGAAAACACCAATATGTATTTTAAGCTGTGTACACCTTATTTCACTGTTTAAAGGAAAATATCAGGCCTAAGCCACAGGGGGATCTGATGGAGAGAGGGGCCTTGGGCATACATACACTCAATACTGTGACCTTCTCCAGTGTAAACCACCGAGAGATGAATACTTTATGATCGCTGCTGATGCTGAGATCACTTCATAAATGAATGAATTAGGTTTGGCCACAGTAAATACAAACTGCCTAAAATGCAAGGCAACCGAGGAGAAGCTGGGAGTGGGGGCTTCTGCAGAGCTTTATAAGAGATGAACTACTTCTCATTGGTAGATTATGCAACGAACATTAATTTTTGTGCGGTAGGTTAGTTCTAAAGACAGAACAAAACACTGGGGTCTTTAATGGTGGTGTTTTGTCTGCCTGGTGCTGCCTCTGTTTTCCAAAGTGGTCAGGCAACCCTGGCTTGTTCAGGATGACCATGCATCTAATTATTTCCCAGCTATCCCGATCACACAGGGGAGGTCAAAATGGCACCATTCCGGCCAAAGGAATACCAATGGAAGTCACTAGATGGACCTTCTGGGAAGTGTGTCCAGGGAAGGGACACAGGTTAGCCAGCTGCTGCTTATTTCTGCATGTTCACTCTCTTGCCTTCTTCTAGGAACTGGAGCAGGTCAGTCAGAGGCTCCTTTGTGGCTTTAGGGAAAAGTTAACCCCATAAAAGTATTTGTGAATTTGTTTCCTAAAGTTTAACACTATTCTGAGACCACGGTGATTTTGTATTTCAAGGTGTGTATGGAGAGAATAAAATGAAATACTGAATACTGCATATTCTCTGTGGTCTTACCTGAGGATACATAGGTAGTAGTGTGTAGACCCTTTGCCCGAGGTAGCCACAAAGGGAAGGCTGCCCCCCTGCTCTCTCCTGGCTCAAAGTTGCAGCCAACAACCCATTACTGCTAGAATAATATGATTTATAAAACCCAACAGTGCCTCAAAGCTTGGGTTAGGAACCTTGCTCACTCTCTGAGGACAAATGCCAGCAAAACAGTCATGCTATTCTGAGAAGCTTCTTAGGCCTTGCTAGATATTTTCATGCTCAGCATGGTAAATGGGATGGGATTCAGAAGTCAGAAAGACTGTCCAGTTGCCCAGACAAACTGCCACACCGTGGCTGTGTAGGAAGAACACGGCTTGAGGATATCTGACTATTGAAAAGATCCCACTGCACCTGTATGGACATTAAGCATTCTTCCTGCAGAACCAACTTTGCTCATCTAGGGAAGTCTTTCTGGTGTCCGACCTTCACCCAGGAGGAAAGGATTCCTGTTAAATTTGACAAACCAGGCTCTGTTTAATCAGCAGAAAGGGCATTTTCCAGGTTCCTGGAAGAACATTTTACAAATGAGTCACAGAGCTACCTCTCTTAACTTGGTGTCTTACTCCTACCCTACTCCCTACCTTTCCTCACCCTACACCCTGTCAAATCGTACATCTCGGCATGTCTTGTTTTTCACCATTATGGCGCAGGTCTTCTTACCTGTGCATGATACAGGTGATTAATTTTTGCTTTCAGTAACAGAGAATCTCCATGGAGCACCAAAGAAAACATCAAACAACTGAAGGGTTAAGGGAGGTACATGACAGTAAACAGAGTTAAGAAAGTTAAAGTGTTGAGGAATTTCTGGACCTGTCAGCACAGTCTGTGTCTGCGAGCTCAGCCCTACTGATGTGGAGAAGGCAAATACCTTTTTCCAAATGTGGCAGCAAGGTGACTTTTTTCAAAGGAAGCATATTGGAGATAAAATCAAGCAACCTTTTAATATCCTGCCCTGAGCTCAGTTATTATGACTTACATTATACCCAACAGCATCAGAAGTTGTGTCCCTTGGTGAGCTCCCTAATGTTGCTCCCAGACATCTCATTTGTAGAGCTGATGGAGACCCTCTAGAAAGGGCAGCTGCCATGTGAACAACCCTATTCTGGAAGGCCCCCCTCCCACATTCCACACTCACAAAAGGAATTAAAATTGATTTTCTGGGTTTTGGCAGCCACTGGAGATTGTGGGTCCCCCAGCAGCATCTCCCAGAGATGACATTACTTATCTGAACCGGTCAGTATCAGCAATTGCTCAGATAAATAATTTATATGGGGAACTAATAAAATAATGGAGTAGTTTGGGGATGATAATGAGCCAGCGAGACCAAGGACTCCTGGGAAATGAGACAAAGGCGTGTACCTCTGCTTGGGTGTGCTGCTTCCCTCGTCTCTGTCCCCCTGAACCCCTCATTTTGACAAGGCCTTTCTGACTGTACCTTCTATAAACTCTGTACAAACCCTACCATATCCTGATAACCTGTTTTTCTTATACCTCTCCAAATGTAATATCTCTCTCCTGTATGATTTCTTTGATGACTTCTAAGACTGCCTTTCTGAATAAAGCATTTGTTACATTCATTACATTTGTAAGGTCTTTTCTGTGTGAATTCTCTGATGATATTTCTCTCTCTCTCTCTCTTTCTCTCTCTCTCTCTCTCAGGAGTAATTTGTTTATGTAACATGGTAGTAATTTCTCTACTTATAAATGTGTGAAATTCATGAGTATTTATTTTTGGCATTTTGTCATATGATCTCCTATTTCAGGATGGCTTTGACCTCATGATTTCTTCCCTTTAGCTCCCAAGTGCTGTGATTACAGGAACTATGCCTCCATCCTTGCCTTTGTTTATTTTTTATGATTCTTGGCCCTTTAAAAAAAAATCTCTTATTTTTTTGAAACCTGTCTTCTCCCTCTCTTTCTCCTTATCCTTTTTCTTTCCCTCTCCTCTCTTCTCCTTTAAGATAGAATCTCACTGCATGTAGGCCACACTGGCCTGACATTCATTATGCAGGTAACTGAGGCTAGGCTTGAAGTTATTAACCTACTCTCTTGCTCCATTTTTCTGTTTGCCCAGATTATGGGCATGTGCTGCTATACTAGTTTAGATTATAAGATAATTTGAAGCTGGGGCATGTTGAACTCCAAGTACATGTGTTTGTTGACTCATCTTGGAACAAGATTCCTCTACAAGAATCATCTTTCTATCCTGTGAGTGCAACAGGAAATTGGGGTGGGGGGAAGGGTCTAGATACATTGTATTCTTACAGCAAGTTCAAAGGCAAGAATTTATTGTTTCATTTTGAGGATATGAATAAGCTATCTGGTTCCAAAAATTAAAATGAAAATCAAATCAAACAGAAGGAAATTAGTCAAGAACAGGGGAGACTGAACAGCATTTAATTATTGTAGAAACTGTCCTTTCTAGGAGGTCTTTTGTTACAGCTTGCCTTCAGTGGGTAGTGTGGCATCAAAGAGACAGAGCCCTAGAGGCTGGAGGCCAGTAATGGCACAGAAGGCAGCTGGTTCCAGCGCACAGAGAGCCTGGTATCTCCGTCTGATGTCTTGGCAGGCTGTCTGAATCCTTGCCTCTTTCCCAGGGGTCTTCTTTGACCAGCAGGGATCTTTACACAGAATCCTCAATTCTTATAAATATTGCTCTGCGGAGTCCTGAGCTGGTTTGCCCTGGGAAAGTTTCCCATCTTTTTTGCCTATCCAGGAAATCCCAAGGCTTTTGATGAAAGCAGGTTCTCTGATGCCCAGGGTCCTTTTATATCCATCTCAACCCTCTAGACCTACACAAGAACTCTGCAGCCCCCAGTATAGTGGGGCATAGTTTCCCTTTGGGTACTAGCAGCTCTTACAATTCCATCTGTATCTGTTGGTATCTAGCTTCGGACAAACAACAGCATCCAAAATGCAGTGAATTGAGAGAAATCTAACAGATTCTTGCTTAGAATCTCAACTGCAGAAAAAAAATGACTGAGATAGTCTTTGGCAATGAAGGCAACAAAATATTAGAGAATTTTACGGTTTCTCCCCTTTTAAGAGACAATAAGGCCTGGAGTTATGGTGACGTGTATGACTGAGAGAAAGGGGGCATATAGCATGTAGTCTAAATGAACTTAAAGGGATCCTGAGGGCAAATAAAATCAACAAGTTTATAATTCTCTCTCTTCCTCCCTTCTCATCTCTCATTTTCTTCTCCCTCCTCTCCTTCCTCTTCCTTCTCCACCGACATCACACAAGATTTACAACAATCTTAAAATAGGCACCACAGGAAAATTATCAAGTCAGGTTGGGAGTAATCACTTCAGTGACATAAGGAGGTTGGCATTTCCTAAACAGAGCCAATCTTTTCTAGAAAAGAAAAAGTGCATCTTCAGTGAGCAGTGGTAATAAGATGTTCTCACCAAGTGTGACCTGACTTAGGTCCAGAGTGCCATTTCCAGAGGAATGAGAGCTTTATACTCTGGTTTGGTTGAGTACCTAAAGTCTGAGCTCTGAGCCACGGGGGCATTCTTTGATGTTCTTTAGTAATTGTTAGAGGAGTCTTTGATATTTCAACATGTTGGGCTTTGTTGGTCAGGCATATATTATGGAGTGGGTTCCATATTCCAGGCATTTCCTCATACAAACTGTGTTAGAAGGGCAAATTTATTTTCAGCTGGTGAGAAAATATTAAGTATAATTAATAGTTCTTCAGGAAAACACTAAATGGTGGATGACACCAGTACAGCTGGAGAGTCCAGGCAGCCCAGGATTAGGAGGCTGTGGCAGCTTCTGTGGAGGATTAGGCAGAGGTCTTAGGGGCCTGCAGTTGTGGTGGAGGCCGTGGCCCTGGTCGAGGGTGCAGGGTTCATGGAGGTAAAGCTGGAGACAAGGAGTAGATCCCTGTCATTAAGCTGGGGTGCCTGGTTAAGGACATGAAGACCAAGTCCTTGGAGGAGATCTACCTGTTCTCCCTGACCATTAAGGAATCTGAGGTTACTGATTTTTTTTTTCCTGGGCACATCTCTGAGGATCATGCCCGTGCAGAAGTAGACTTGGGCTGTCCATCGGTCCATGTTCAAGGCTTTTGTCACTATTGTGGTCTACAATGGTCAAGTTGGTCTTGGTGTTAAGTGCTCCAAGGAGGTAACCACTGCCATCTGAGGGGCCACCATCTTGGCCACGCATTATCTCTGCTCCTCTGCCTAAGAAGCTACTGATGATGGCCGGTATACATGACTGCTATACTTCAGCCAGGGGACGCACTGCTACCCTGAGCAACTT
Source organism: Rhabdomys pumilio (assembly GCA_030674055.1). Classification (NCBI taxonomy): domain Eukaryota; kingdom Metazoa; phylum Chordata; class Mammalia; order Rodentia; family Muridae; genus Rhabdomys; species Rhabdomys pumilio. Next base: position 76,706,967 of record JANHMN010000009.1, read on the forward strand.
GCCAAGACCAACTTCGATGTCATCTCTAAGACCTACAGCTCCCTAACCTCCGACCTCTGGAAAGAGACTTTGTTCACCAAGTCCCCTTATCAGGAATTCACTGATCATCTCGTGAAAGCCCACACCAGAAATTGTTCAGAGGACCCGGGCTCCAGCTGTGGCTACCACATAAGTATTTTTAAGTCTTCCATGACCACCATATAAGACTTAAAAACTACATCTGTTTATTTTTTTAAAAGTACAATTAATAAAGCATAACTCTAACCCTCATGAAGAGGTATGAATCTGGAAGGTGACGTGCTACATTGGTTACTTGGGAAAGGGATTCTTGGTCCACATTTGGCACTGTGGCTATTTTAGAAGCAACTGAAGAGCATTGGCTGGTAGCTGCACCAAGACTTGCAGATACACACGGGTTTCTAGGCAACAATACTCAGACTTCTTTTTCCTGGCCGCTGTAGGACACAGGAGTGGGGATTGTTGTCTTGTATAGCTAGTTAGAGATTCTATGGTAGAGCAATGGCAGCTGTTAGAGAATGTGTTATCATTCATAACAGTTGAGGGATTCAAAGTATTTTAGAGGGACTGGGGGACCTTGAAGAAAAAGAAGTCCTCCAACAGTCTTGATACACTGTCAGAAAGAAGAGCAAGAGGAAGATGGTGACAGCAAAGTCTGATTCATACAGTGTGATGAGGGGTTTCCCAATGTTCAGACACTGGTTCACTGAGCTTTGGTAGTACACTGCACACAGCCATGTTCTTATTCTGAATGTGAGTCTATGAAAAAAGTAAGAATATCAACGTCTGCAGGAGGGATAGTTGGCCTGGAGAGGGCAGGTCAGTTCAAGGAAATGACTTGAGGGCTCCTGCAGACTCCCAAGGGCTGCCTAGTAACAAATAGAAATATTTTTCGACAAAATCTCAATAATTGAATTTTCATGAAAAAATTAATTCATTTCCAAGTGTTCTCAAATATTACCATCCTTGACAAAAGTGCTTTAAGGACTGGACAATACCCTTTGTGGGCTATGAGCCACATGTTACAGTATCAGCCCAGGTCTGCAAGTGGCATGGGAAAGAGAGCAGGGCTTGCTTTTGCTACTGTGGTCTTTAGTGCCTTAGAACACCTGGGACCCCTGTCTCCATGTGTATGGGCACATGGGTGCCCAAGCACCCCACCTCTAGCCAGTCAGGCCCTACCCACCCAGCCACACTTCTATTGTCTGAAGTCCTGTGAGATATCAGTTTAATAAAAGAGTGTCCACAGAATTAATCACCTCCCTGTTTTGGAGGAAAGTCATTCCAGTATTTGATTTCTTTCCAACTTAATCACACACCCCAATACACCCAGACTTCTGTGAGTCAGACTGAGCTTTCTCGTGGTTTCCAGCTTTTTCTTTAGATCAGCTATCAAGTAGCAGTTATTTTTCCCAGTCTGGCATCTCCGAGTGGTTTTACCAAACATGTAGTTAATTAACCCTAATTAATTGGAATTTCAAATGCTTTCCAAGTCTGTGGCAGTGTGGTGCTGTCCTCTCTGGCCAATACGAAGAATCAGTGGAAAGTCCTGTATTACCATTAAGAACATAACAGTCTTAAAGCAAGTTCTCATAAAGGGTATGACATTGTTCAAAGGGAAAATCAGGAGAAATTGTCTCTATCAAGTGGTACAAAGCAATTTAGAGGATGTTACTTTGTCAAGCCAGCTTTGAGCTAAGTTATCTTTTGTAAGATTTCTTTTTTTGCTTTGAACATCTTTTTTTTTCCCCCTAACACTGCCCTACCCCCAATTCTTGTAATAAAATCAATATTTTCTGGAAGAACAGAAACCAGAGCCTTTAGAGGACTCCACCTCCTGTTTGCTGCAAAAACATTAATAAATGTCACTAGCAAAGTTGGGTACCAAGGGAAACAGGATGACCTCATGAATATATTTTCTAAAGAGCTTAAAATGTCCATCTTGTATATTATTCGTTCCTTAAAGAGTCTAAGAGCTATTGATTCCTTCAACTGCTGCAAAAAGCAATTTAAATGCACCAAAGGCTCTATATATGGATGGACAGAACAGAGCCAGATCAGAGTGGCTTCGTAATGCCTATTTCTCCATGTGCAGAGCCTGGCTGCAGAAAGGGTGCCTCTCGGTAGGGTAAATGCTATCACTAGGTCTATTACAGCAAAATAATGGAGAATTAGAACTGCCTTTGCCTAAAGTGGTAGCAGTTTATAGACCTGCTAAGATTTGTCTGCTGATAAAAAGTGATTTAAAGAAATTAATCGACGATCATTGCATGGCTATTTCCTGGTTCCAAAGCGGCAGACATCAGACACTGCTAGCACCGTCTGCACTGACATGCATTCTGTGTGTTCCAGACTTGCACAAAGCACAGTAACACGAGTAAGAAGCCACAGACAGAGACTCGGGTGTTACAGAAGGTTAGACAATATGCCCTTTAGTCATGCTGCTCTCTTTGGCACTACGTATTATATTGGGTTGTATACAAGTATATAATAGATTTTGAGCATATGCTAACATACCGTATTACTCCTCCTCACTCCTTCATCTCTCACTGTATCGTTACCACCGTGGAAGACCTGCTGGATTACCTGTTTTACCTGCTTGGTATTTTCCTCAGCAAGCAAAATGTCCTTTCCTTGACTCCAAAGCCAGCAGAAAGAAGGAAGACTAGTGCTTCCTAATGTGAGTAGCACATTTTTTTTTTAAGTTAGGCAACTGTCCATCCTACCTCACAGCCTTTGGGGCAGAGCAATTTTGTCCTTTAGAAATGTTAAGGTGCTTTAATGCAATTTATTCTGACTTTATGGCTGTCATTAGAGAACCAACAAAAACATTTTATTAACTCTTGGCTATTCCTGTTCTTTTGTTTATATTGACACATCTCAACAGTGACACACATGGAGGCCTGGATTCTCAAGTGATGCAATGAGTCAGACACATTTCATACTGAAGCCGGAGTGATACAGGGCAAAGGGTATATAATCAGGACTGGGAGACCAGCTGGCAACAGTGGAGTAAACTTGGCTAAGATGTTGGCTTTTCTGTGGTTTGGATCAGACTTCATTTTTCCCAAGCTTGTATGTGTTGGGAGCTTGTTTCCCAGCAAGGCAGTGCTAATGGGATGGGGGTATCTGTAAGATCTAGTGGGAAAACTTTAGGTCATTGTGAAGGTTGTCTTCTGGATACACTGTAGACACTTCTTTATCTAGTTTTTTTTTTTCTTCTTCTTTTGTAATGCCTTGAGGTCATGCTAAACTAATTCTGGCATCGTGCCCGAACCGTTAAAACTGAGAGCTAATTCAGGTAAATCCCAAGACTTGGGGTGTATGTGTATGTGCATGTGCATGTGCATGTGCATGTGCATGTGCATGTGCATGTGCATCTGCATGTGCATCTGCATGTGCATCTGCATCTGCATCTGCATCTGCATCTGCATCTGCATCTGCATCTGCATGTGTATATATGTATATGTTACCAGAAAAAGACTAATTCAGATATCAGGAAGTTTCAAGTTTTGGGGGGATTCTAATAAAATCGTGGGAGCTGTGAACAGGAAAGCTTTCTGTAAAAGATAGGCTGGTCACAAACAAATATCCCCAAATATCACTGGGAATAGTTTCCCATTGGTTCTGTGTGACTTACTTGTGTTCACACAACATCTTTGATCCTGTCTCAACCCCTTCTTGTAAATTTCTCCCTAAATCTTGTTATTTCTTCTCCTCTCCCAGTCTCCAGTCTGGGTGTGAAAATTCTTGTGTGCTAACAATCTCTCTTCAGCAGCTTTCCAGTATATCCTTTACTGATAGGCGTGCTACCTGTTTCTGTAAACATTAACAGCAGGGAGCCTATGACCACCGATTTTTACTCCCCCAAACATGTATGTTTTGTATTTTTAAAAAGCATCCTGAGCTAGTAGCCAAACAATTTGCTCTATACTCTGGAGTCAGTCTCTGTCAAATGTTAGAGTCTTTCACAGTGCCCTTGTTATGCTGCCCTCCATATTTGCTATGGCTTTGACAGATTCCAAATAGCAGCTGCATACCTCTCATAGGTAATGAAGTCAGGCTGGGCAAAGGTCATGCAGTTTGCAGAAGTTCAATGTAGGCACAAGAGAATGCTTCCCTTCTGGATAAGGGCTTCTGATTTTTGTCTTTGTGTTTAGTATGCTCATAGACTTCCCCAGCCTATGAAGACTCTACTCCACAGTTGATCAAGTGAGGCAGTAAACTCTACCCACAATCCACAGGCCCTGCCTGCAACTCAGCAAAAACAAAACCAACACATGTGTTACTCTGTCATAGCGTTCTAAGGTCATTGACCTCAACAGGATTGGGACCTTCCATCAAGTTTTCTAATTTACTACAATTCATTAATTCATGAGATCATTTTTGAATACAGATCTTGCCTAGGTTACATGAGTCCCAAAGGGTAACCAAGCTGTATTTCTAAAATGCCAGTGTAATCATGTGCTCTCACTGCCCAAGATGCTAATGGCCTCTTCACTTATGAATTCCTGAGTCTTGCTTCCAGAGACTACTTATTTCTGGGCAGGAACAGCCCCCTCTTGCTTTTGTATGCCTTTATAGTCACCACCTTCTGTCCTCCTATTTGTTTCCTCAAGCTCTTCCGTGTCTACAATGTTCTTTTGCTTATTGTCTGATGACATAACCACGGTCATTCTTCAGTGTCTGAGTCAAATGTCACCTCAGTGTGAAGTCCGTTGATCCCGTTCTCTTAGGACCACATGTGTAACTACATCATGCCTACTTTTCTGTAGCTCTCATTCTCTTCAGTGAAACCTCCTGTCATAGCCAGAGACACGTCTTACCTGTCTGGGTACCTAAGAGCTACCTAAATGCTTAACATGTAACAAGTTCCGGTAATTCTTTAGGAGAAGAAAGAATGAGACTCAAAATTGGCAAGCATCAAATCTCGCTAGTTTCAGTTTGCCTTTTTAAGATTCCATCATTAGCTCCTGTCTCACCTGTGTATCCCTTACAGCTGCCAGACTCCTCATGTGACACACCATCTTTCACACTCTGTGCTCTTTTAAAGGATCCTAAACACATGCTCCTCCTAACTTTTTCTTTGCAGCTGGTTCTAATCTTTCTGATTCATCTTTATACACTACATCCTGTTGATAATTTTAGTTCTTTCCTCTGGCCCTTTAAACCATTGCTACTTTATCTTTTATAAGATGAGGTGACTGAGGCAGCTGGAAAGGAACGCAGGAATTAGAAGATTCCTGTAGCCGGCGTTTGCTACTTAGTGCTTTCTCCTTTTTATTCACCCTTCTCCACTCCTTTTCTTCCACCCTTTCACCCCTCAATACTTGATAAGAGGGGAAAGGATATAGAGGGGGAAAAGGTAGAGATCTCTGAATAATGTCGGGACAGAAAGTAGGCAGTGTTATTGTTAAACCACTTCCTGCTGATTAGGGGTACTGAGTTCCTTGGGGCAAGTTTTGACAGGATATCTAATTTCTTCTTGTTGTTCTTTCTTCTTTGCACATGACTCCTTAACAAACCACAACCCGCCACACCTTTCAGGGCCCTAGCATTTATATACTGTCTGAAAAGTCCCCAGAATTCCAAATGTCACTCAGTTGCCTAAACTATCCGCAGCTAAACCGCACTCCTGCTAGACAGAGCACCAGGCAAATCATAGTCAGCTGCTGTGGACAACCTGAGTTAGCCCCATATCCCATACCTGGGATTAAAATGAAAATATATTCTTAGAATATTTCTGTGTTTTTAAAAAAGAAACCAAGAACTGGAAAGATGGCTCGGTGGCTAAGAGCACTGGCTGCTCTTCCAAAGGTCCTTAGTTCAAATACCAGCAACCACATGGTGGCTGGCAATCATCTGTAATGAGATCTGATGCTCTCTTCTGGTGTGTCTGAAGACAGCTAAAATGTACTCATATAAATAAAATAAATAAATCTTTAAAAAAGAAACAAAAATTCCAAAATTGTCACTACAGATTTGTGGAGTGTGTAAGGATGCAGCAATGCTACCAGCTTACTGCAATGTCTAATACTCAGTCAGTTCCTTTCAAATATAGATGTTTCCCCAAAGTCACTGCCTTATTCTTGTGTGGAAACATGTCACCACATTTCAGCCTCCCCACTGTTTTTTCTTACACTTTTCAGAAGTGAGGAGGAGTCTATCTACAGACATGGGGCTCTAACTAGATATTTTCTCTTCTACTTAATTGGCTAAAATCTTAAATGAGAGTGATCAGGATTCTAAAATCTTGGTGATCTTACTATTAACATTTTTATCACAGAATTCCCATTTATTTCAGTCCTCTCACTCCTGGATCTATGCCAATCTCTTGCTTTGAAGGAAAAAGAAAAAAGAAAAAAAAAGGATCTCTAATTCAGCAATATTTTAGAAAGAAAAAAATATCACTTAGTCTATAATTTAGTCGATGGCTTTTTGGAAGAAGAAATAATTGCAACTCTTAATCCTATTTTACTAAGTTCTAATTTATTCTTTCAGAAACACCACAAGAACCAGGTTGCTGAGCCAAGCTGGATAAAGGCTAGCTCTAGCTGCTGGTGGTATCAGAAATACATCTGTCACTAGGAGGGCCAAGAACAAAGAAGCAAAAAAGAAAAGGAAGAACATGGAGGCCTAGCATTTAGAGAGTCTAAGGACTTGTGTGTGTGTGTGTGTGTGTGTGTGTGTGTGTGTGTGCATGTATGTATGGTGTGTGTGTGTGTGTGTGTGTGTATGTGTGTGTATGTATATACATATGTATGTGTATGTATGTATGTGTATGTATGTATATACTTATGTGTGTGTATGTGTGTATGTGCGCACATGTATGTATGTATGTATGTGTGTATGTGTATAGATATGTATGCATGTGTATGTATGCATGTGTGTATGTATGTATATGTATATACATATGTATGTGTATGTATGTATGTATGTATATACATATGTATGTGTGTGTGTGTGTGTGTGTGTGTGTGTGTGTGTGTATGTGTGCATATAGAGGTGCTGAGGGAGACAGATGCCCATGAGAAGAGGCTGATAGAGTAAAGAAGCAGTCCACAGACAGGAAGTAAAGTCTTGGTGGGAAGTTACTTCAAAAATGGTTACTTTGATGAGCTAGAACTTCAGTTTTCAAAGGGTCTGGCTTATTTGTATGGATCTTTAAAACTGATTTCTGAAGGTATATATTTCTTAAGCATGGTTCCCCCTTGGTGAAACAACTACATACTGCCTTTTACTATTGAACTTAAAAGTCACTTAGCAGATGCCTATAATTTGTAGGTCATTGTGGAGAGAGTGGAGATAAAGAGGATCTGATTTGTCCTTGTGCTTCACACATACCGAGGGCCTGTGAATCACGTACATAGATAGCATGGGCCTCCACCTATATCCTGTTGGGTTTTAGTGTGCATGGGTTGATGTGTGGGTCCCGAGCCCCTCACCCCACAAGGGGCTAGGGCCGCTGTTCAGAGAGGCAGAGGCATGAGAAGTTGACTGTGTTCTCCCCATGCAGGCACCTCAGGGGTGGGGAGCACAGTCTGAGGTCCCTCGGGGGAGCCAGAGCTCTGGGTTGGGGGTCCCTGGACAAAAAGGCAGCCAGGAACTGGCTGGCTCTCAGGCTCTTGGGCCCTGAAACACCATTGAGGGTAGGCATGGAAGGGCCAAGAATGAAGCAGGGGCATGCAGGCTAGATTTGCCCACAGCCAAAAAGGGCAGGGGGAGAAGCTCTGACTGTGTCCCATGGGGCAGGAGAGTCCTTGCTTGGCTGGGTCATGGCTGGCTCGGTTTACTTGCTTGGGTTGGGTTGTTGTTCTCTGTGGCTGGGAACACAGAGAGCTCTTCTGGCTCTTCTGTGGTAGATTAGGTGGCAGCTCTGTGGATGACGGCCTGCTCCACTGTTCCCCACAGAGGGTCCCAAAAAAGAAAAACAGTTCATGGTCTTAAGACATTTATTGTCATGGCTTAAAGTAGATAAAAACTATACCCCAGTGTCTTAGGATGGACCTGAGGTTAAATACCTTGTGCAAGGAGGAGGGTCTGGGAAGGAATGTTTAATTGGCTACGCCCCTCTGGCCTTTAGGTATCTCATTAATATGGAGATCTGTCTTGAGGGTCCTTGGTCTGTAGTCATGCCCTCTACCTGTGGAGGGGCTAGTGGGCATTGTCCTACATAACTGAAGGACCCCACTCTATGAAGGTCTGTGGCCTCGTGTCAGGAGCCTGGAGTTTGGAAGTGTGATTAAACACAGCTGGTGCTTGACTACAAACCAGGCTGTCCTCCAGGGTCCTACAATATCCCACATACTGAGGGCCTGTGAATCAGTCCACACATAGCATAGGCCTCTACCTATATCCCAGGCAAATGAAGTCGAGGCAAGGACTGGGGCTGTGGAATGGCTTTAAATACCCTTTCTTAGGTCCAAGGCTCTTTACAGGTAGTAAGTAGAACACTGGTTTTCAAACAGCTTCCCACAAAGGAGTCAGGAGAAGGCCTCAGCAAGAATGCCCAGGTCCTCTGTGCCAACTTCAACTAGGCAGTTTCCTTTCTGGCTGACACACACATTGGAATTCTACAGGTGACACTGTTACTAGAAAGGTTTCATTTCTTTACAAGGTTAGACATTCTAATGAAGTAGTGTAACAAAGCGTTGAATGGCGTCCAAGAGCGTTAACTAAGAAACCTCCCTAACAGATCTCACATGTGAGTCATGGAAGGATCTCAGACATCCACAGATTCTTTGGAGGGAGCAACTTTGGTTTCGGATTCACAAAATCATCAAGAACATGCATAGAATATCAGACTAGATTCTGTCTACTGTAGACAATACACTCTCCAGAGGAGGCCTTTCCCTCCATGCCTGGCAGCAGCAGACGAGCAAAAGGAAGACTGTTTGTTAGTCTCTGTGGAATCTATGAGAAACGAAGCTCAGAGTGGTGAAGACTTTGTCTCAACAGCATGTGGTAAAATAACTGCAAGTTGAGGGAAAATTCCAGGACTTGAAAGCTTGATTATGTCCTGTTGAGTCAAACAAGGACAGCAGTGTTTGCATGCAAGAGCCCGTTTCCCCTGATTCCCAGTCCTCTGCCTAGTGGTGAGGCACAGAGCTCATCACATTCCAAGTCAAGCTGTGGGTAGCCTTGCATTCTGGCAGTTCCCTTTAGTACACTGTGAGAAATGGTTCCCTCACTTCTATCTTGCTTTCGTCTCTTGCCTGAGGAGGTAAGGAGAGTGTTCAGAGCACTGCTGTGTGTCCAAAAGCCCAGGACAAATGATTACAAGAGGCTGGCCATGCTGGGCAAGCTGCTCTACTTCCTTCTTGTTCCCCAACCCCCAGCTCCATGGGGTTATTTATGATGTCAGGGGGTTTCTTTTTTATTTAGAGACGGAAAAAATAATCAGCTTTGTATCAGAATAAGAATGATGATTCAACAGGACTGTTCAGTGCCAAATGACTTCCTGCAATCACATCTTTAACAGTGTTTCTTACAGCAGCAAAGTTGCAGGCAGACAGTGACATTGCTACCCACAATGCATATCTGCATTGGTAGCCTTGTATTTCGGCAGGTCCCTCTTAGCTCACTCCTAACATAGCCTAGGATGCCTGTCTTTCCTGTGGCCTTGAATGCTGGCTTGGTGAGGCCAAACTGATCCACAACTAGGGTGTGTGTGTGTGTGTGTGTGTGTGTGTGTGTGTGTGTGTGTGTGAAAGAGAGAGAGAGAGAGAGAGAGAGAGAGAGAGAGAGAGAGAGAGAGAGAGAGAGGAGAGGAGTGGGGAGGAGAAGGAGGGAGAGAGGTGGGATTGGTGGTAAGCTAGCGGGTAATGCAATTTTGATTGGATCATTTTTTACATGATATAAATATTAGGGTTTGGGGCAGTGTCACACATCAGAAGATCATCATATTTAAGAATGTAAATAGCATTGAAACGTATCTGCTTTAATCCCTTCCTGTCATAGATAAGGAAGCTGAGACTCAAATCAATTCAGTAAGGATTTATTGACTTTTCTGCTGTGTGTAAAGGATTGTGTTCAGCCTATGTGGCCAAATGACTTTTTCAAAGGCTCTCAACTTACTAGCAACAGCAGAATGCTAAATGGCCTCACTTTCTTACAGATCTTCCTGTCACCACTCTAAAATATGAATGTTGTCATAACTGTCTTGCTATGAAGAAAATGAGGAGGAGAGGACAGACAGATAGACAAAGGGATGGGAGAGTGTAGCTAGGAGAGGTATACTGCATCTAAACTGGAGACAGTAAATCAGGGTTGCTGGCATTTGCTTAGGGTTATGCAAACTTTGATTGCATTTCCAGTCCCTCCACCTACTGTAAGACCTTGGCTCAAGAGTCACTTTCAGATTTATTTTGTCATATAAAAACGTACAATAAATATGCTTAAAGTTTTAACGAATACATGCAGACTCATTGATGGTTTATTTTATTCAATGTGTGTGTGTATGAGAGAGAGAGAAAGAAAGAGAGAGAAAGAGAGAGAGAGAATGATGGAGAGAATGTAATGGTTAAACACAGGGTCTAGATAGTCTCAATAAGCTCTTTACCTCTGAGGTTTCACCATAGCTTAATTTAAAGGTATGGCCCAGGCTTACCTTGAACTCACAGTCTTGCCTTGCCCTCTTCAGTATTTGCTTGTGGCATGCATTACCATGGATGGCATGTTCATATGCTTGGATATCTTGGGCCTTTCTGACTCTGGAAGGACTACTCTCCCCATCTCACTGCAGCTCCATTCGTAGCCCACACACCTAATACCTTTCCTGTTATGCTCCCATGTTTCTGGCTACTCTTTCTCTAATGCTACCATCCCATCCACAAGTTCTAGACAATGGGGCCAGTGTCCTTCAGTCCCTAGTACACAGAAATTACTTACACTAGCCAATCTTAAGCCATTTTTTCTCTCCTGCTTCCATCTTGTCCAAGAAGCCAAAGTAAAGGTTGTTGCTTGTATCCTCCCATTTCCCTGCTTCCTAACCAGTCATTAGTGCCTTTCTCATGTCCATGTATTCTGTGTTCCTGTCTCTGGAAATTTGTGAGAAACAAGTGCATCTTCAACGGCAGCTCCTCAGGATATGGCATCTCAAAATAGCAAATAATGTGATCTATACCACAAATCATAGTGTTTCACAAAGCACCTCATATGAAAAGGTCTAAGTAACCTTCGTATATCACAAGAGTCTCACGGAATACTGTGTATGACGTCCCCATATATCCAGAAAGGAGCACTATCTATTTCTGTTTTTCAAGAACCTAATCACAAAACCTTGTCAGAATGAGGTGAAACATGAAATTTTTTTTTTCTCTGACAGGAGGAAGACTTTAAATTAGTGGTTCTCAACCTGTGGGGTCACATGTCAGATATCCTGCATATCAGATATTATCATTATGATTCTTAACAGTATCAAAATTACAGGTATGAAGTAGCAATGAAATGATTTATCATTTGGTGGTCACCACAACATGAGGAGCTGTATTAAAGAGTTGCAACTTTAGGAACCTTCAGAAATATTGCTTCAATTGATGGAGAAACAAAGACTCAAATAAGGTTTTCTAAAAAACAGCCCATGGTTGGGCTTTCAGTGGGACCCACTCATGACTTTGAGGTTTACCACGCCCTGTCTGTAGAAGAGGAGACAAAGCGTGCTTGGATGCCCTGACACAGTCCCTACCAGCTATCACTTAATGTCTGGGATTCTGTTCATGTGCTACTTGGGGAAAAATATTCATTTTTTTCTTGGCCTCCCGTCTATATTCCATATTCATTTATTTTCAATAAACAGTTTCAGATTCCTTATTTTCCCCCTAAAGCTTACAAATAAATTTTTCTGTCTTGCCTTTCTTGCTGCATTTACATAAAAGCCACAATGAAATATTTATAGCAGTAATAGAAATCTTCAAGCAAACAAAATGTTCCTAGAACCTCTGTAGCTTTAACCCGTGAGCACAGTGCATCAGGCTCACGGGCTCTCAGACTGCATGGTTACTTGGCAAGGTGTGGCTAAAGTACCAGGTATACCAACAAATGCTGAGATTAGGCCAGTTAGGTGCTGACATGACTTTACTCACCAAAGTCTTTTAGGTTACCTTCTCTTGTAACCATGAATGTAAATAGAGATTTACTTACTAACTTTTGAAGACATTGTATGCATTCTATGAAACTTTACTATCTGGGAATATTAAAAGAATGGGATATAGGTTAGAGCAAAATATGGCCTCACAGAAAATTTAAACAGCAATGTTTTACAAAGATTACATCTTAATCAGTTGAGTCCTGCATGGCTATGCAAGGGATGAAATGACATGGTTCCTGTCAGAACAGAGCCAGCAGGGTGTGGTCTACATGAACGCTTACATTTGCTGTGGGTGTAAAGCTTGTTTGTATAATAATGTACATATTTTCATGTTCCTTCTTTGAGGAATGTCCTCTCTGTCAAGGTTGATGGTTCTATGATAATCAGAGACAGCATGAGTCTTAGGTCAAGGTTGTGTCTCATGCCTCAGCAAAATGGTAAACACTGAGACCTTCAGGACAGCCCTTAAGGCTATGGGAAGGAACTCTGAAAACATGAGCTCTAAAAATATATAATTTCTCAACTATGAAAAATATAAGGATGAAATATGAATTCTATAAGGAGCTTCATGGACACAGAAGAGCAGAGGTAGCTGCACTATGAGCCAGCTTGTCAGAAAGATACAAAGGCAGGCAGATAGACTCCTGAGTTCAAGATCAGTCTAGGACAGAACAAGGTTAGGCCCAGGTGATAGGAATGGCAATCTCAGAGAGAGATCCCATACAAGAAGCTTATTGTCTGTGCTTACAAAGGTAGGCAGATCTCTAAATTCATTTGCAAGGCTAAGATTAAAAAGAAAAAAGAATGTACCTATTGTCTGTGTCTAAGAATCAGGGGGCTGGAGGTCATGGAATGTTGCTTCATGGGAATATCAAAAGGGAACCTGGAGTAAATGTCTGAATTGATATGTGCATAGAAGATGAAGCCTTTGTGAGAACTGAGATATTTGGATGAGCTGTCTGGAGTTCTCCAGAGAAACCTACCTTGAACGAACACAGGCTGTCAGGTTGCACCCCACGATTTGACTTTGAGTCATTTTTTTGCTGCTTTCAAACACCCTTCTCTCAGGAATCCCTCTCCAAACCAAGGATGGTCCTTGGCACAGTTGGAAATATACAAGACAAGAGAAAAAAATTTCTTTCTTTATCCATCAAAGAGTTAACGAGCATATTGCATAATATATCCAGCTTACAGTACTAATTCAGGGCACCTCCTTACTCCCAGTATATTTCCAGCCTAGTGCTCATTAATAGAAATTAATATTAATAAATTAAATTTGTTAAGTTGATAAAAATAGGCTATTTTGTAGTATAGCATAAATGTGAAAATGCTTGGTAAGCAAGAGATTATTTCTTAATGCTTAGAAGTAAGAGAAAGCTTTAATTTATGACCCATTTGATGCCTAAACATTTCAGATTTTAGGTTGGCATTCATTTTATCCTGGAAAAGACAAAATTTTGAGCCTACTCAACCCACCTAGTCACAGGAGATGACCACCATGATAGTCCTACTGAGTCAATGTTATGCAAACTGAACTCAATGGGCTTGACTGGTGTCTGCAATATTTCTTGGGCCTCAGGAAAGAGAGGAGCAGGAGTCACTGGGTGATTTCTAGCATTCCCATCTTCAGACAAGGTAGGAAGGTAAATATGGAGGTCCTGAGAAGAGGGATAGAAAATGCTGGCTTCTGATGTGCCGATAAAGCAGTGTCTAGAACTTCTCAGCTTACTTTTTCTAAGTATCCATCTCTCTTTTTCACCCTCCTCCCACCCTACCACCAGCTTCCCTTTATGATGAATTTTTTGTTCTCATTGGAAACGTAGCTGCTCCCACCTAAGGCTTGCTCTGTATTCAACTTGGGCAGGTTCTGAATGCTCCTTTCTATGCTGGGGATCCCTAAAGAGGTATACTGAAGAGAGGGCAGCTGGGCCACCGTCTGATCAGAAAGGTCATACCTCTGGAAATGCTTGGAAATGTCAAGGGACCTGGCCACTAACAGGCTATCTCTCTAAGAGGCAGCCATTGTGGTTGGAAGAAAATGACTATGAAGCTTTGGATGAGTATGAGCAGGAACAATTGGCAAAAGCTCTAGGGAGGTGGAGTCAGTGAATTATTACACTTGCCTTTGTTTTGTGGCTTATGGTAGGTGGAACACAGAGCTAGGTGAGCTGCCCTGGACAGTGCAGGAGAGCTTAAGAGATGTGCTCTTACTCCATTTTCTTGATGTATCTCAGTAGAGCATTCAAACTGTCCTCCATGGAGTAAATATTTTAATACATTCTCCTCATGCAGTGAAGACGTGGGGCAGGTTAGTTTCCCACTGTCCTCAAGTAATAAATTTGACCTTTATAACATGAACAAAAATTACACAAAATTGTTTGCTGGCCATCTTTTCTCATATAAGGCAGCATGGCAGATTCTCTAGATTCTAAATACTTGATTTTAAATCCCAGCTCTGCTATTTATTGGTTGCAAGAAATTGATCAAATCAACTAACCTGTTGGTGTTGTATGACAGACTTTTCCTGGATAGACACACACACACACACACACACACACACACACACACACACACGCACACGCACACGCACACGCACACTTACATGCACACGCACACGCACACGCACACGCACACACACACACACACACAGTCTTTGCAAGGAACACTAACAGGAATATATATGAAAGGTCAGTTATAGGAGTGGGGGTGACTCAAAAGAATTTGTGTCATTAAAAAACTTACCCTAACAAAGGTGACTGTTCACAAAAGCTGAATCCTTGGAGATGCCTGTACAACTAGGCAGCTAGAGAGGTCCAAGACTTGGCTGGTCAGTCTTGAATCTACTATTTCTATAACTCTGGAGATGGGGTCTTTTGAATCTTGAAAGTTTCAGCTTCCTCAGACATGTGAAATTTATTTACTTCTTGAGTGGCATGAGTCTGTCTCCCTTTGCCTCCTGGAGGGAACATTTCAATTTAGAGGAAACTTTTACGACAGCGTATGCTTCTGATTGAGGACACTCTTCCTCAATCAGCTGTGAGAATCAGCCCATGTAGCATGCTCTGAATGTGGTTGGTGATGATTACACCAATTGCAATGACTATTTTATGTGTTCCTCACATAAATCCTGAAAATGAAGTTTTAGCCCAATAACATGATTAAGAAACTAGGGCTCTGAAACTTCCTTGGGTTCAAGATTCAATGGCTAATAATTGAGAGAGGTAGGTTAGACCTGGAAACCCCTCCGAATATCTTAGTGCTATATGATCCTTTAACATGGCAGATTGCAAAATTCCTTTCTTTGCTATTATTTTGTGCATAAAATTTTGTTTTTCTGGAATGAGTCCTCTATCTAGTCTCTTAACTCTCCCTTGAGAATTACCATCAAAGTAGACCTCATGGGAGAATTCTTTCTCCTCTGACCTATGCCTCCTCAATGACTGGTATATTGTATGAAGCTTGGCTTTTTAAAAAATCTATTCCCATAGGAAGCCCTGAGCTTTTTGAAGCTGAGTTAGTGTCTTTTAAGATTGTTGGCCTTTAGTGCAGCACCTCAAGATATTAAGAACTCAGAGAAGGGCCACCGAATGATCCTTATAGCAAGAACCATCAACCTCCCCAATGCCTAAGTGCTGAATTCTTTGAATTTGACTCTCATTTACAGACAACAAGCCTCAACTGTACTCCATACACCGATTGAAGGATCTCTCAAAGACCACCTCTGTCATGTAGTCAATTATGGTTCTTAGACCTTCCTTGGAACAAATACAAGTTCCATTCTTTGTAGTTGAGGCTCTCAAAATCTATTAAAGTAGGTATATGGTTCTTGTGACATATCAAGACTTCTGTGCAATGCATTCCTTGTACTTCTCTAAACCTAGAGGTGGGTCTTATTTTTATTCTATCACTAGCACTAACTCGGGTGCACAATTTACAAACTTGCTTTTTTATATATTACATCATTATGCTTTTTACTAACCCTGGTGTGTTGGTAATCAATTGCATCATTTAATTACTTCTTGGTTTTCTACAGAAAAGCTCCGTGGTGAGAAGTCCTGACACCAGAATGAACTAGGCTTCTGCTGGGGTCTCACCTGGGTCACTTACTAGCTATATATCTTCAAGTGAGTTAACCCTATGAATCCTAGGAATCATTAGTAAAAGAGCATTTTAGACATACTAGATTGAAACTGCTGTTTGACTCCATCCTTGAAGTTTCAGAGATGTTTCAATCTTGCTATAAAATTGAAATGGAAAAGACATAATGCTAATGAAAATGGGAAACGCTACAAATGATTAAATTGTGCAGCATGGAACATTGATCAAGGAACCAAATTGGTTTAATGGAGTGCACTGGAAACATACTTTTTCCACAAAAAAATATATTGATGTTAGCATAATTTTACTTAAAATATTTGTAGTTAAAATGCTTTTGAAGGTCAACATGGAGTGGAAAGGAGAAAAACAGAGCCCAGAGTCTGATCCCACTTGCTTACTGAGAACAGCTTTAAGGCCTTTGCACGCAGTATCATTCAGTCATCACAAAAATCCAGGGTATAGAATTGTCATATGCCCCTATTTTATAGAGGCAAGATAGAACTTGTCTCTACCAAGTATTGCCTTCCTCTTGATATCCTTCTCATCATATTCTATCATCATCTTAGAGCCTCTCTTCTGGCCTCATATGAGTTTTCAGCCATACCAAATAATTGTTATTTGGATACTGTAACTTCCCAAAGGCCCATGTGTAAAAGACTTACTTCCTTGGGTGGTCCTGTAGGAGGCTGGGTCTTGTGGGAGGTCATTAGGTCATTGAATGTGTACTTCTGAGGGTGTTGTGGGACCCTCATCTCTTCCTCTTGCTCCTTGGCTTATAAGATAGTTTGTCATATGTTTGTGCCATGAAGTGCTGTCTCTCAAGAGAGCAAAAGCTGTGAGGTGAGTCAATCTTGAGCTAAGACTCCTGTTTTTCTTCATATGATATTGATACAGGGTATCTTTCTATAGTAATCTTAAGTTAACCAATTCCAAGTCAAAACTGGTTCCCAAGATCTGCAAGCTGTTGCTTACCTGCTCCCAACTTCTTTGGGTTTGTCTTTCCTTTTCACCTTCTTCATTGACTTCTGATGTGTCCCACACACAGGACAGTCTGCTTGTGTCCTTTTTTGACATTATTTCTAGAATGTTCTTTCTCTAAGTGGGTTTCTGTTCTTATCTACCTACCCCTTTTTCAGGTAACAGCTCCACCGTGGCGCATTTATTTTTCTCATTTTGACATTTTATATTTCTCCTTTACTGTCTTTGTTTTTGTTTGTTTGTTTATTTTTAGCTGAATATAATCTTGTCGGAATTTCTTGGAGGAAAGGGGTTATCTCTATCATGTTCATTGCTTTGTTTTTAGGGACTGGGATAGCACCTGTCACACAGTAGGTGCTTTATGGGTGGTTTTTTTTAATTAATAAAGAAATAAATGAACAGGAGTTCTTAATATACACATCTCTTACTCTGTTTCCAGGCCAAGAGGCCTCATAGGGGACATACTAAACCATTCAGCCAGCACTCCTTCTTGGCTTTACTCTGATTACAAAACTGCACAGTAGTTAGTTACACAGTTGATGAGATTCTTGATTCACCTTCTTCTTCCAGTTCGTGTTCTGGTTTGTTCTGACCTGCCATATGGAGTTACATAGCTCCTGTCTGTTGACAGAACATCACGTTGCTCCCATGAGCATCTTTCTAGTGCAACCATGCTTTACTCAGTTAACAGGTTTTGTGTTAGGATTATAAGAGTGATTTCTGAGGCCTGAAGAGCATGTAAGCAACCTGTGCCTCTGGGAGGACTAGGAGCAATTTGGGAGCCTCCCTGAGGGCCTGTCTTTGTTATTGGTCCCTGTGGTGCTGATGTTTGTTGCTTTGCACATTGCAGATCTCATTCCTATTGACAGGATCATGGATGTGGCATGCTCTGTCTCCCAGGTGGAAATTGATCTCAATTGAATAACTAGAAGTTGAGTTTCTCACTGACAAAATCAGCTATCTTTTTTTCTGCAGAATAAACAACAATAACAACAACAAAAGAAACAATAAAAAGGATAATAAATGAGGCATGTCAACTTTTAAGGAAAGAAGAGAAGAGAGAAGAGAAAAGTAAATATCAATTGAAATTATAGAACAATATTGAAGACAGCACAAGATCCTTTATTCTTTTACCTGTGCCAGGTAAAAAAGGAGTAAGAGTTTTAAAAAAGAAAGTGGGTCTTCATTAGGAGAAGAAGAGGCCTAGCAGAATTGGAAGGCACCCTAGTGACCTTCACTTGAATTTTGAAATATTAATTTCTATAAATGAAATTCTAAAGAGGGGCAGGAAAGGGACAAATCACAGATTCCCTGAACAAACACAAACTGATCATACTCAGAGAGGGGCTGTAGCTTTTGGGCTTACTGGGTCATTTGCCATCTTTAAATAAGTCCACTCTGACCTGGGTTACCAGTGGCATTTTCAGTGTGTACTGGGTCACCCAGTCCTCTCCACATGCTTAGGCACCTAAAGAAGACACAAAAGCTTTGTATCACAAACCAGCCACTGGCTGGCATCTCCTGTGAAAGAAAGAAAAAAGATGCAGAGGCCACCCAGGACATGCAGACACAGGAAGAGATGATGTGAGGAGTTAATTAAGAAGTGCAGAAGTGCCAAGAAATAATTTGCTATATGGTTACAGACATGGATGAAATACCTAGAGAAAGAACCTTCTGGAAATAAGGAGGCAGAAGGAAGAACCAGACAAGGAGTGTCAGTGGGCCAGCTGTGTTGAGCCAGGACAGTTCTGCTGATGAAGATATCTTTAGTACTTTAAAATCTTTCAAAGTAAATAACAGAATACATTTTATAGTGCTTTCTGGAAAGCTTCCTGTAAGAGGTTGTGGGGGTATCAAGCGTATCTTCTATCTTGGCATGCTTCATTTAAAAAATGCCGAAGGAACACAAGAACCTTATCTCATCCTGTAAGCATCTCATTTATCATGTGTCTCTACTTCTTCAGCTAAGATACAAGCATCAGTGAGATAGGTATTGAATGTGGTACTAGCATAACATACAAGATACTAATGATCATTATTATTCTCATTACTCTGTAGTGATGGGAATCAAACCCTGAATCTTTTAGATGATTGACAAGAACCTGTGAACTACATCACAGTCCTAAAATTGTTTCTAAGTATACACATTTGAATCCAGATCTCCCTAATACTGTTTTTATATTTTGTCTGATTGTTTTATGGGTCATAATTGTTAGGACATGAGATGCTCATTGATTTATGGAATAGGAGACTGGCTAATTCCTGTCTATTTTTGCTTTTGTTGGTGCTCCTAGTAAGACTTGCCAAAATAATGCTTCTGCCTTCTCTCTGTCTCAATAGTCCTGCAAGATTTGTACTTTGTAAAGTCTAACTTTGAGCTAGAAAGGAAACCTGAGAAATGTGTAGTGTGGGCTAACTCCTCTCTTTTGTGTCATGCAGGAATTAAAAAACAAAACAAACAAACAACAGAACAACAACAACAGGTGAAAATGTAGTTCCTGAGTAAATAACTCCAGAGAAATATCAGCTACAGGACACTGATGTTTGTGCAGTTAGCGTTGATACAGCTTTGTTGGTCATACAGTAGTTTACTACACGATGGTCATTTCCTTCTTGCTACCAGTGATCTAGTCACTCCCTGAATGTATGTCCTTCCAAAAAATCCTCATGTTGAAATTCAATCCCTATTTATGGTGGTCCTAAGAGTAAGGGCCTTTGTAAAGAGATCACAGATATTTATGTACCTATTAAAGAGGTTTGAGAGCTCCCTGGCCACCATCTTTTCATTTGTGTGTGGATGCAGCTTTCCCCATCCAAGGGATTAACAACAGGGTGCAATGAAATGAATGAGAGTGAGCCCCATCAGCTACCACATCTCCCATCTCCTTGACATTGGATTCTATAACTTTAAAGCTGGAAAAAGTTATTTGTAAGTCATTGTTTTGTACAGCAGTTGGAATAGACTAAAACTCCCGTTTATCTGCATGGGACTAGCAGAATCTCACATCCAACTATGAGGTGGATTTGTTGGGCTCAGCCTGGCTCAGAGGTCTATTTAACAAGTGATAGTACAGAAATATAACTCACTCTGGTGATGTTGCTGCATGGTCAGTTGACAGAAGGTCTTCCTCCTTGCAACAGTAGTGGGAGTCATGCATCTTCCTTTCATACCTGTTCAAAACACTAAATGCCTATTCTTGCTGCTGGCAGCTGCTCTAGATGCCTAGAATTAGAACTGAAATTTGTAGTGTGCCTGGCCAAATAGTTTGGAAATAACTAGTGTCCTTTTTAAAAACCTTGGGCCATCAAATTAACAAATCCCAAAGTCCATCTCCCTTCATTTTTATGATATGCACAGATACATTTTCTTATTTTTAAATTGATTTAAATAGATGTGGACTTTTTACTCGAGGCTGAAATTATTATAATAGATAAACATATTCAAGCCTATAACTGTAATAGTGCTGCTGATTTAGTTTTCCTCAATAAATGTCCCTAATGGAAGATAATGGTGTAGAGTTGCTTCTAACACATTAGAAAGGATATATAACACATAAAATTTTAGGCAGGCCTGTGTTCTCAGGGTTTATTGTACCCACTACCATGTTTAAAATAATACCATCAAAATAAGTAAAAGATAAATCTATTGTAACACATTAAGAGACAATGAAATATCACATTGTAATATGCCCTAGGCCAGGACACAACTGACTCACAATAAGAGTACCATCAGCCCATGGAAGCCAATATGTAGGCAGCAGCACCCACTAAAGCTGAGAACAAAGACCTAATCCATCAAAGTCCATAGTTCTAGGGAAGTTCCTTCATGTACTGACCTTGCTTTGTGGCTTCTGTACTTCCACTTTGGACTAACTGTTCTTGCTAACTGAGGTGTGTCAACCCAGGATATGGTGGTTGTGCTTAAAAGCTCACCTTGAGAAAGGCTTGGATTGCATTGGGGTCTTAAACAGCTAGTGTTGTTGTAGGTTGACTAACCAAGACCTTCTATTGGATTAAATTCACATCCAAGTAGTCTTATTTGTTGAATACCTCACAAAAACATTCATCTGGGGAACTATTTATCTACTGAGCTGAATGGATGTGAAGGGTGCTTTCTTTGAGCCTTCTTTGAAATATATGAGGAAGATTTTCTTTTTATTTGCAAAAAATTTTAAACTAAAAAATAATTACATAATTTCCCCTTTCCCTCTCTTTCCTAAAACATATCCCCCCTTCACTTTCTCTAAACTTCATGGTCTTTTTGTCTTTATCATTGTTATATAAGTATATAAACATATAACTTACTGATTATATAGTATATGTATATATATATATGTATATAAATGTATAACTTACTATATACATATTTATATTATATAGAGAGGTATATAAATATGCAGCTTACTGAGTATATATATATGTATATAAATGTATAACTTAGTACATATATGTATATGCACATGTATATGTACAAGTATATGCATATAAATGTATAATTACTAAGCCTAATTAATGTTGTTTGTATCTATGAGTATAGAACTAATCACTTGGTATTGGATAATCTATTAGGGGACTCATCTCTAGGAAAGACTAATTCTACTTCTTTCAGCAATTATTAATTGTCAGTATCTCTTTATCTAGTGTTGAGATCTTATCTTTCCCCATTATCATGTTCATTGATACTGTCCTTATCTGGTCCTATTCAAGCAGCCATATGTTGAGGTATTGTGGGCAAGTGGACAGTGCCACCAGTGGTACCTCAGTGGTGCCTGGATACGCAGGAGGTTTGGAACCACAGCAACTATCCCAGGCCCTGCTATTTCCCACCAGAAAATAAAAAACCCACAAACTGAGGACTCCCGTTACAGACTGTCTTCTGCCTCACTGAATGACTAGCTGGCAGTGTTTCTCTGGACACCCCAGTGGTGAGGACCCTCAGCCCAGTGTGGACGAAGCTTTTCTATAATTCTAAGGAGCTAAAATCTTGCAGAAAACTTCCTAGTCCTATGGCTCTCATAATCTTTCCATCCTCTATTCTTCAGATCACTGAGCTTTAAGTGTGGGATTTGTTGTAGATTGATCCACTGGGACTATGCAAGCATCCCAGATTTAGTTGTTCCTTGCAGTTTAACCAGCTCTGGCTTTCTGTAATGGTCTCTGTTTACTGTAAAGAAATGCTTTTTTTGATGAGGGATGAGAGCTACATGTATTTGTAGGTATAAGGATATGTGTTTAGCATGCAGTTGGTTATAATGCTGGTTTAGTAAAGTGGTAGCAGTAGGTTCTCCTATAAGATCCAGGACCTCACTAGCCATGGGTAATTTGCTATGTTTCCAGTGTCAGGTGCTATTTCCCTCTACTGAGGTGACCTTAAATCCAATTAGATGCTGTTGGTTCCCACCAAGATGTGAGCGCCACCAAGATGTGAGCGCCACCAAGATGTGAGCGCCACCAAGATGTGAGCGCCACTACTGTACCATAAGCAATATCTTTCCATTCTGATCAGTGTTATGGTTCACAGGTGTTACAGATGGGTAAGAGGTTTTCAGGTCAGATACAGTTGTATTGGGAAGAATTTTTTCTTTTGTTTTGTTTTTTTAATAGTTCTAGATGACACGGCTCGGATGAAGCTGGCTAAATTTCGATGGAGAAATTTTACACCTAAAATGACAAAGCTAAAAAAATATGTAGGACTTCTTAGAGACTACAAGATGAATTCTTGACATTGGACTAAAACGCCACCTCAGGCATGTTTGAGAGGAGAGTCGTGTTGTGGGAAAGGACTGAAGATAGTATCTGAGGGCTTTCTATGAGGTAGCATGATTTCACTCTCCAGTTCACCTCAGAACCTAGGAAAGACACAGCTGCCTGTCAGTCTCCTTGAAGATAAATGCCCAGCAGGTAGCTTGTCTTCATCACATGAAGTTCAAGTTCAGAGCTGCTACTATTCGGAAATGATAATCTGTCTTGTGGAGAAACGTGACACTTAGATTTTCCACTGGCCCTCCTTAAACCTGTTCATCTAACAAGTACCAAAGAGCAGATGCAGAAACCGGACAAAGCAGCGTCCAAAGCTCATGCCTCCCAGCCTGCCTGAAAGTCAGGGTAAGACCAACAATTAAAATATCTTAAGATGAGTGTTAGAGCCAGTAGGTGGAGCCTCTTTGTCTAATGACCTTTCCCATAGAAAGATAGCAAATACAACGGGCTGGCCTCATAAATCATACCTCCTGTGAGCATCCACGCAGCCATTCCCACTGTTTGCATATTCAAATGTCACCCTGATCACGGGAGAAAAAGACAAAACACTTTTTTTCCTCTCAAAAATGTCAGCATGGCTGGATTAGAAAAGATAATTTGGAAGTACTTCTAGACAATAATTACCTCTGGCACCTATCGGCAATGTACTTAACGAATGGAAAGAGGATTTTTTTTTTAATTTTAAAAAATTATGATTATTACAGTAATTAATCAGCTGCTCCGTGACAGCTTCCTTGAGGGGGAAAAGGCGTCGCAAAGGCCGTTATGTTTCAGTAGGGCGCCTTGTTGATCTCACATCGAGAATGCAAAATATGTCTCGTTATTATTAGCTGCTAAAATGCGGTGGCAGTAGAATTAGCCTCCATTTCCTAAATAGCCAGGAAACTCAGAACCTCACATTTCATAAGTGGAAGAGAGAGAGAGAAAAAAAAAAAAGCATTCCTAATCCCAAATGTTAGTTGGGAAAAAAATTTCAGACTTGCTCAGTTGTGGTTGTTAAACTAATCTTTTGCTCTTAATTACATGCAAAAGGTTCCCAGTTCTAATTACAGGCCTTGGGGAAATAGCCCATCTCCCCAAACCAATAACACCTCATGTTCGATTCCAGTCTTTTGTGCTTAATATGCCCTAGATTTCAGCTTCCCTGGATCATCTGTGAGTTCTGAGTTTTCCACTTCAGTGCGTGAAGCAGAATTAGAAGACTCACCTTCCCCAGTGACTCTTTTAGAACACCCCCTTGCTACTGCATAAACCCTCTAGTCTCAGACAGCCACATCAGAGGCAAAGTGGCTTTTGGTGCATTCTTCCATACTCTGAAGCTTGGTGCTCTCTATAACTGTGTCAGAACCTTGAAGGCAGCCTGGTGGTGAAGTTCACTGTCTCAGCCTAGAAGTTAGCTGTCTCTGGGTTTGTCTCTCTGAGCAGTCTATGCCACTACAAAGTGGCAAGAGCTGGCTGGAAGCTTGATTGCAGACATTTCCCACCCAGGAGGAGCCGGTGGAGAATGTTTATCCAAAGCCTTTGGATAAGCAGGGAGCCTGAAACTTAGCAAGGGAGAAAGATGCCCTCCTATCGCAGGGACAGGTGACAGTTTGAGTAAGATTCTGCATAGTTTTCTTACACAACAGAGATAGTACCATGAAATCTCTCTCTGAACTGGATTATCTTAGACTCAAATTGCAAGGTTGCCATCCTTGACCAAGAGAAGGTGAATAAACATGAACTAATGTACTATTCCCGATCCTGAGCCCTTTACTCATTCTGTTAACAGAATTTCGCTTCATGGATCTTATTATACACTATTCAAAGATATTGTTAAGGTGGGTTCCAGGTATAAAAACCAACTTGTTTTCATTGTGTATATCCACAATACACAGTACTGTGTTACATAAGGACACTTACACACAGGTATACATTGTCTGTCCATTGATCACTGCCCCCATGGTTAGTGTTAATTGTCAACTAGACCTGTGGGTATGTCTATGGGGGGTTGACTTCATTAAGGTAATGGATGTGGGAAGACCCAGATCACTGGTGGGAGGTCCTGAACTGCAGAAGAGTAGGAAAATCAAGCTGAGCATAAACAAAGAGGTGAGCACAAATGCATTCATTTCCTTCTACTCTTGACTATAGGTGTTCTAGCTGTTAGAATTTCCCACCTTGACTTCTCCACAATAATGGACTGTAACCTTTATCCCCCAACTTGCTTTTTGTTAGAGTGTGTTTTATGACAGAAACAGAAATGAAGCTAAACACCCTGTGTCCTTTTTGCCTCCCATTTTCTAACTCATCCTTGTCCTCTAGACAGTCTTACTTCTACCTTCCTGTCATATGCATGTACATGATTATCTATCTATCTATCTTCTTCTTCATTATCATCTCTCTCTCTCTCTCTCTCTCTCTCTATATATATATATATATATATATATATATATATATATATATATCTCATCTATCTATGATCTGTCTGTCTATCTATCTACTCTCATTTATCTCTATCATTTATCTATAAATCTATCTACCATCTATCAAAGATAGATATAGATAAATATATCTTTATAGATATAGGTAGAGATAGAAAAATGACATTTGTTTTTCTGCTTAATTCATTTAATATGATTACTGCTAGATGTATCCATTTGCCTGCACATGATACAGCATCGTAACTTGTTCATAACTTGTTAGACAGTGTCAGAGGTTACATTGCTGTCCTTTATATGAAGCCACTGCTTATTGTTTTGTATACAGTAGGTGCTCATCTTCAGAAAAATGTATGAGTGATCCCATCCTGCTCACCTCTCCTTTCCTTCCCCATCTGTGTTCACATTTGCAGGCCAAGTGCAGGATCTCCCTTCTCTGTTCTCTGCATCAATGGCTTCTGTGCCTACAGCCAGTGCATCCAGGCTAGAGACAGTCCCTTGATCATGGACAGTTTACTGATCTACTTCCCTCATACATTTAATTCCTTGGTGAGTCTTAACTCCATCTGGGAAGGTTCTGTTTGTGGTTTTTCTCTAGAACCCTTAGCATCTGACATGGGGTTAATTCAAGCAAGCAACAAATGAGTTCAGATTGACTGCTGTGGACACTGTGGTCTTCTGTAAAGCATATGGTTGTATACATACATGGGCACTATTGGCCACATTTTGTGTTAAAAATTTATTTTGCCAATTTTTAGATAGGCAGTAGATCACATTTGACTGCTAAGATACATCTGTTCTTTAAGGAGACAGAGTGGCTATGAGTCACAGTGAAATAACATATTAAATAGAGCCAAGGATCTGTGCAGCACAGATCCAAGGTGAGTCAGCAAACGGGCTTGGTTGGGTCAACATCAGTAGCCTGGTAACGCCTCTTCTTGAAGCCCAGTATATTTCTAACTTGTTGCTGGAGTCAATTTTCAAGAGCTAAATATATAGTCAGTTTCTGCCCTAGGTGATTAGAAACAGTGAAAGGGACAATTTAACATTGATTGGAGCACAGAAAACAATTTAAGTCAATAAATACGTAACAAGTGACTAAAACCAGTGACTTAACAAGTGCCTAAAATTCTATTCTTTTGTTCTCAAGAAACAAAAAGAAAGATTTTTAAATTTAACTACATAAACATTAAAAACATTTGCATCACAAAAATGTAATTAAAAAAAATAGCATATGCATACCACAGGCTGAGAGTGAATTTTCCTTAACAAAATATTCAATGTTTAAACTTGAGAATGAGACTAAAAACTTGATAGAAAAAAATGTAAATAATGATGATGATGATGATAATGATGAGTAAAGAGACTTGGGTTTCCTCATAGTGAGTGACATTAGAACAAAAAAAGCCAAAGCAACAAACGAAAGCAAGCTAATCCTGAGTGTCACTTCCCAGCTGTCTGACTGAAATATTGCCAATTGTCCTCTTCTGCTACCAGCCATTGGAGAAAGGCCTCTCATTTCTTTTTTGGGAAAGT
The DNA here is from genome assembly GCA_030674055.1 of Rhabdomys pumilio. Lineage (NCBI taxonomy): Eukaryota > Metazoa > Chordata > Mammalia > Rodentia > Muridae > Rhabdomys > Rhabdomys pumilio. Next base: position 76,733,865 of record JANHMN010000009.1, read on the forward strand.
TTAACAGTATCTATCAAATATATATATACCCACCTTTTGACCTATACTGATATCTTCTGAGGAATTGTCTAAATTAGATTAGCTAGCTGAAATATATGTGGGGACATTTTCTTGATTGATAATTTGAAATAGGAGGGTCTCAGTCCACCGTGGGCAGTACCATACCTAGGCAGGAGGTTTTGGGGTATATCAGAAAGCTTGCCAAGCAAGCTAAAGGAGGCAAGCCAGTAAGCAGCATTCCCATATGAATTCTGCTTCAGTTCCTGCTTGAGTTTCTGGTTTGACTCCCCTCAATGGTGGATTGTGAAATAGAGCTATAAGTCAAGCCCTTTCTTCGCTAAATGGCTTATAGTCGTGTTGTTTATCAGAGAGACAGAAAGCAAACAAGGAGAGGCATCCAGGAGTTTCTGCGTTTGCTGTCCTTTTCATTACAATGGAAGGCATCGCAGTTTAAGGTTGAGAGCAGATTTTTGCCTCAGATCAACTTGGTTATTCTTACCAGTTTTAATTTTTTCGTATCCTTGCATTACTTTGAAATGTAATACATGATAATATTTTTAACAATTTATAAAATGCATATATTTTAATAGGAGCAAAAAAAAAAAAGTCATCTTTAATTCCTCTATCCTGAAATTTGGGCTTATTTCCATCAAACATTTCCCCCATGTTTTTAAAACCTTATTAAGATCATTCTGTATATTAATGTAATTTTTATTCCCTTTTTTTTGCTTAAGGATATGATTTTTCCATATCATTAAAAACTCTATGTAAATATCATTTTAATAGCTGTTCCACATTCAACGATATTAGAAATTTCATTTTTAAATTTGACTTCATGCCTAATATCAAAATGAATAATTTTACTTTTGAGGAGTGTTACCTCCTGTCTCCATGGCTTGGTGACACTCGAAGATTCTGTTTAATATGTAACAAAATTGTCTTTCTCTCAAGCTATGGCCTCTATCCAAAATGGAACAGGAATTTTGCTGGATGATTCTAGCATTTTCTAGCATCCTTTCTTTCTTGTAGCTTCTGACACTAATGTATACTTGGTTTTCTAGAGAATAAGCCAGTGATGCCTCTACGATGCCACTAAGGTCAGACACCCTGAGAGAAGGGAACAGGCCCTAGTCAGCTGCCTGTCTCTGTCATATAATATGCAGTGATTAGTAATCCATAATTTATGGCTCTAATTAATTCTTCATTTTATTATGGAGAGAGACTCACTCAAGCATACCACCTGACAAGGCGCAGATATCCTGCATCTCTCAATCCTGGATCTCCTTGTTGGAAACTCATTTTTGTAAAGCCCATCAAGCTGCCACAAGGTCCAAAGTACTAGGAAGGGAGGCTCTCCTTTCTCTCTTGCTCTATCTTTATCTCATGAAGAAACAGACTAACAGTAACCAAAGCCCATGGAGTCCTTTCATGGAGGCCAAGTCTCCTTCCAGAAAGGCAGTGGATCCGTTTTTCTACAATGTCATAGAAGGTCTTTCTAGAATGTGTCTGCAGCCTGATGAGCCGGTGGTTAGTCCTTGAGCCGAGGAGTCCTGTATGTGGAATCTGCCCTTCTATGTGAATGTTTAAGACTTACTGAATACTAGGGACCAATTGATTCATTACAAGCCAGCTCATTGTGGTAGCTGCCACTATGGCTCACCACAGTAGCTGTGGTTATAGTGAGTAACAAGGCAACAGGAACTTGCCTTGCTACCCACTATATCCCTACACCCTAGAGCATGTACAGTGTAACAGTGCTGACTGCGTGAATTCCCATTTCACAGAGATACTGTGTACCACAGTGAAATACAAAATACTTTCCATTCTGGTTTCATAGTACATATTTTTAACTCTTTCATGAATAAGTCCATGAGCTGGAGAAATGGCTCAGTAAATAAAAGAACTCACAGTGCAAATCTGTGAGCTGATTCAGTCATTGGAATCCATATAAAGATAGAAAAAAAGAACTAACTTCCACATGTGCACTATGGATCATACACACTCACACACGCACAGTCACACATACACATTCACACACTCACACACTCACACACTCACACATACACACTCACACAGTCACACATACACACTCACACAGTCACACATACTTACACACGCACAGACACACACTCACACACTCACACATACACACTCACAGTCACACATACACACTCACACAATCACACATACACACTCACACAGTCACACATACACACACAGACACACACTCACACAGTCACACAGTCATACATACACACTCACAGTCACACATACACACTCACACAATCACACATACACACTCACAGACACACATTCACACAGTCACACATACACACTCACACAGTCACACATACACATACAGACACACACACATTCACACACTCACACATACACACTCACAGTCACACATACACACTCACACAGTCACACATACACACTCACACAGTCACACATACACACACACAGACACACACTCACATAGTCACACAGTCACACATACACACACACTCACACATACACACTCACAGACACACATTCACACAGTCACACATACACACTCACAGTCACACATACACACTCACATGCACACACTCATACACACACAGTCTTACACACCCACACCACCACCACTACTATTATTACTACAATTACTACTACCACTATTTTTAAAAAAACGTGTCCTTGACACCTTCAGAGGTTTGGCTTTATTTTGCCTTTTGCAGAAGGATGAGTGGGAAAAGGTTTTGAGTTCATGATGCAGTGCGAACACCAGGTGTTAATTACCACAGACACAAAGTCCTTGGAAAGAGACAGGTGGCTGGCTGGTGATTGGTAACTGATGCAATGCCTCTATGTTATAGAAATGATTGTGGCCTGCCCCAAAGAAAGCTTTTTATCCCCTCCCTGTCTGCATCCTCCCTGGATCATCTAATCTCCCTTTCTTAGGACAGACTTTTTCAATCTTCAGACACCTTCACCTTGGACATAAGAAAGCAGCCCACCTCTGCAATCACAATTACACACTCCCTTCCTCAGGAGGACACAACCTCCTGCCTCTGGAGGACACACCCTCTTCCTCATGCTTCATCTTTGTTTCTCTTCCCTCTCCATGTAATTTAATTCCATTTTTTCATGAATCTTTAGATTGATAAACATGTTCTCCTCCTCTCCAATCCTGCTGGAGCCTCAGACATTGGCCTGGGTGGACTAGGTGAGAGCAATACCCGGGGCCATGACTGAGAGAGAGGCATTATTTACATATTTATTAGAAATTCTGTCCTACTGGCAAGAGACGCTCACTTCTGACTTTAATTCCGATAAGTAAACAACCCCGTTGGCAAGGAAGAGGGGGAAACAAACTAGAACAGTTTGCACAAGATAATACAGGAAGGAGGAGCAATACCCACAATGCAAAATCCATTTGCAGTGGGAAGCAAAAAAAGAAAGAGAAGTCTTTCTCAAAAGACCAGTCGAAGCTAAACACACCGAAGAAATAATTGAGAAGTAATTCAATTATATTTGGTATCAGTTTCCTCACAGGCCAGTGGAATGACAATTAATCCCTTGGTGCTTTTTTAAAATTTTTTAATACTTTGTGGTTTGCTCAGAATCGCCCTCCAGCCGTTAACCACACTCAGCAATCCTCTTGCTGATTGAGTCTGTCTTCCCATCCTCGTCCATCCTGGCCTGATAACGCCCCACGCTGGGGAGCCATTCTCCGAGTTCAACCTTCTCTGACCCTTCTCTCAAGCTGTCCAGCATCTTAACGCTTTGCTTAGGTGCCCTCTTGCTTCCCCTTAATTATATCACATTGCTGGAATGGCAATAGAGGGAACTCAGTATCCTACAGCGTCCTCCGAATTTCCAGCACTGAGCCCACAGCGTCAGCCTGGTGACAACACAAAATCCTCAGCGCCGGAAGTCTCACTATCTCTCGGGGAAAAAAAATTACATTTAGGAACATTAAAATGGACTGACTTTAATCCACAATTGCAAAGGGAGCAGGAGATATGACTTAAATCCCGCCTGATGTGCTGACCTGAACTTAACCCCGCAGATAAGATCACATTGAATTCTTTGCATTTGTATGGCTTCTTTCTGTCAGGGACTGCAGGGCACTTTACACACATCAGTCAGGGACTACAGGGTGCATTGTACTCGGGAATAAGCTGCACAACCTCTCTTGGGTGCTGTGGTGCAGCTCCCGGATGGGTCCCTCTATAAGAAAACTGGAAGGTGCTGGACAGAAGACTGTTCCAAGCAGCCTTCTGGGTTGCTCAGGGAAAGTGTATCAATGCAGGCTTTGGAGAAATAGCACTCAACATTAAATTTGTAGAAATCATTATGCATTTAAACTGCAAAGTTATTTTTAGAACACAAAAACAAAAATGGCGAGATGAAGGTTTTTTTTTTTTTTTGATCCCATGGACCAATTTTTTGCACATGAACTCAAGGACTTGGAAGATAGCGAAGGTATTTCTGCTATTAAAGGCTTACCTGTTCTTTCTTGGTCATCCTGGTGTCCAGGAAGGATGTATGTCCTTAATGATGAGATTTTCCCAAAATATACCACTGGATATAGAAATAGGGGGGATGTATGTTATAAAGCAGACAAGTGGGTTTACGGGAGAGAGGGGCACAGAAAGCTAAGTCTCTGTCCAGTGCTGATAGCTGCAGGTAAGTCACTAGAGATTATTGGGCAGGTTCAACATGTTCTGAGCATTAATATAACATTCCAAGCAACAGACTGAATCAGCAATCTCATTAGCTGATCCTAAGTTTACCCAGCTTGTTAGTCATATGTCTGGGATTCTGTTGGAGGTGGTTAGACCCTGGCATCTGCACTGAAGATTCAATAGTGTGCTAAAGCACATAAAGCATAAGTCTTAGTTCAGATGGAAGTTATTTAAAAAAAATCTTTTTAAAACTCAGACAAGAGAGTCCCCAATGCCTGGAAGAAATTTACTAGAGCTCAGAGCTCCTTTGCTTCAACTGAAGAAGGGCGGTTGCTTGCCTTGTTTAGGAGCACGAGTTCCTGGAGGTCTGCAGTGCTTAGGAGTACAGGGAACTTGTTCTGCTGGACTGACAGCATGCAGAGACTGTGATGCATACATGGACCAATGGAAAAGACCATCAGACGGGTGAACATGGTACAGGTCAGTGCTAGGTCTTCAGAGAAGACCAAGAAGAATGGAGGGCCTGCCTAAGCTCAGTCCTGAAAGAGCAAGACACCGGGTGAAGAAAATGAGCGCTGTTTGGTGTGTTCAATACCATATATGAAGTACGTCACAAGATCAGTTGCCTTAACCTGATATTAAGGAAGGTTTATCTGAGTTGGAAATTATCCAGAACACAAGGCTTTGATACATTATCACTCCTCAGAATCCCAGGGAAGCCATATCAAGGACCTCACCAATTGCAGCACTAAGTACCAAGAATGGTTCCCGCCCACTGAATGTTTGGGGAGCATTTCTCTGTGAAGAATGCACACAGATCAAGGTATAGAATAGATGCTTTTCAGTATGACTTGTCAGGTCATCGGAGTGCTGTGTGGCTTGAGAAAGTGCGCAGTAAAAAAAATTCTAGTATGTTTCTACAGGTTTGGGAGTAGTTTCTGTAAATTATGTCATATCTGTGGAAATAATATTCATGCAGTAGTACTATCTTTTTTTTTTTCATAGAGCTAACCTAGATTTAAGGGTTATATTGTTATATATTAGCATAAGTTACCTTGACCTAAAGAGATGGTAGAAACCTTCCAGATGAGGTTAAATCCTATGGGATTCATCATACAGAATGACAGAATTTGCACCAGTGCTATCTGAAGAAGGAGGTATTTTTGAGAAGAGGACATGTGGAAGGGTAAAGAAAAGGAGCCTGTGGGTAGAATACACATGGGCTTCCTCTTTTAAATGTTTGCATCTTTCCGGTAGAAATAGATTTCTTCTTCTTCTTTCTCTTATATTGCAACTCACTTTAGCACGTCCCAAGTTGTTTCTGAACTCTATGCAACACTAGACATTTTTGTAATCTATGGAATAATAAGGAATCAATAGAAAATAAAAACATGCAACCTGTTTCATACCCGATATTCTTCTGAGACCCAGGCGGAACAGAACCATATTTTTGACAGAGGCCATAGCATGAGAGTCAGAGCTCTTAGCCTTGTGGTGTCTGGTGGGGCCAAGTGAGGATAGGAGGTAGAGACTCACTCATCAGATGGTTGTCTCAAAAGCAACTTCATTTTCTCTGTCAGCAAAGTCTCCCCCACGGAAGTAGAACCCACAGAATATACACATAGCCATCTTTCCCACTTGTCTCTATTCTCTCTCCAAGGATATAATCCCAGGTACCACTTTACATACTCGTCTCAGTCTCTTTCAAGTTGTTTGTCTCTCTCATTTTCCTCCTTTGTCTTTCATGGCCTTGATATTTATGAAGAAAGCTCATGAGTTGTTTAGGAAAGACTAGATTTACTTGAGATTTTCTCCCAAGTAAATAGAAGGCATACATCTTGGGAAGGAAATCTGAAGGATGCAATGACCCTCTCGCTGGTATATCAGAGTGTTTGTTGCTGCTGTGTTTTATGGCTCTAAAGTAGGGAAGAAATTCCGAGAGATCACGTGCCCACCTTGTTACTTTGTTTTATCAGGGTGTGAGTGGTATGTAAATAGGTCTTATTGCATGAATGTTAATCTTGGTCACTGGCTGAAGATCTAGTCTCTAAAATTCTCCGCACGGAAAGTATGGTTTCTGGGTTCCCTTTGTAATGTAATACCTGTTCTTGCATAATAATTTTGATACGGAAAACCAAAACTTTTTAAATGTGATAAAACTTATTCTTTCTGGTGATTAGCTTTATGGGTTTTGATGAAGGTGCGGATGGTTTTGGGGTCAAGATATCCTGTGTCTGTCACCAGTTTCCTACAAACTAGTTTTATCACCTTCAAACTGTTTTTTCCTCTTTATAGACAATGCTTCCCCGTGATGAACCTGGGGAAGCCTGGGAGCCACTGTTCTGTATTTCTTCCTCGGAGCATTATGTACATGGAATCATTTTACAGGGAGTGTTTTGAATCAAATCCATCAAACTTTGCAAAACGGATTTAAAGTTGATCTTTTTGTTTGTCAATCAATAGCTTGTTCCTACTTATTGCTGTGTGGTATTCCGCTGTGGAATGTACCGCACCCAGTTTTATCTGCTGACTGAAGGATGTCTGGATTTGTTTTCCAGTCTTTGATGACTTTGGCTATTCTCACTGAGGAATGTCCTAGAAGAGGTTTTTTTAGTTTTAATTTTGGGGGATTGATAACGAGAAGTAGTGTTGTTGAATTATATGGTAGGCATGGGTTTCATTTTGTAGGAATTCCAAAACTGTTTTCCAAAGAGTTTGCGATTGTTTGCAATTCTCAGTGCCTATGTGCTAGGGTGATGGCTGGTTTTTACCACTTGGTGCAGCCATGTTAAAAAAATAAAAGTGATCCATGAGGCTGGAGAGATGGTTAGGCAGGAAGAGCCTACAATGGTCTTACAGACATACAGCTCATTTTCCAACACCCTTATCAGATCTCACAACAGCCTGTATCTCCAGCTCCAGGAGATCTACCATCTCTGGGCTCCTCGGTTACCTGAATCCATGTAAATATTTCCCCACATAGACACACATGCATACATATGATTAAAAATAAAATAAAACCTTTAAAATGTGCAGTCTTAATTGTGCATATTACAGCATCTCATGGCAGCTTTAATTTGCATTTCTCCGTGACTAAGACGTTGAATATCTGTTCTTGGTTTATTGTCATTCTCGAATCTCCTTTGGTTGAATATGCTTTCAGATCTCTGTTTGAAAGTTGGGATTTTTAAAATTTTTTATTGTTGACATTGAAGAGTTCTTCATATACTCTAGTCAGAAACAAATTTCCCAAACCGTTACTTATAAATATTTTCTCTGAGTTGCCGTCTTTTGAAATGTAAAATTTTAAATACATATATTTTAATATAGGCTTTCACTGTGCAGACCATGTGAGCCTTATACTATTCTATTTCTGGTGAACTTCCAGCTTCCTCAGTTAAAGACCATGTTTTTAATTCTAGAGATTTTTTTCCCTAATGCAAGTTTTCACAGATTTTTCCCCCCCTTGGTGATCCTAAGAGTTTTTAGTTTCATATTTTATATTTATGTCTAGAATCTATTTAGAGTTGATGGCACATATGATGTGAGGTGAGGGGTGACATTATTTTTGCTTATTTGCAAGTATTCTGTACTTGTTGAAGACACTATAATTCCTTTGTCAACTGAAATGTGTACCTTCCTAATCATCTGCATATTTTGTGCCATCTGTTTTCTTTCTCCGTCTTTCATTTTTCTGTACCCAGGGTTGCTGAGTGTTGTAGCTTTCCAGAAAGTCTAGAGTCAAGAAAAATGTGTCCTCTTCCTTCATGTCTTCTTTCTGAATAATTTTGGCTTTCCTGGTCCCTTTGGTTTCCTCATGTCAGAATCATGGTGGCAATGTTACAAGGGTGTATACTTGGCTTTTGTGGAATCCATGGGCTCATCAGGGGAGAATTGCTCCACCAAGTCTTCAAATCTCTTATCATGGAGTATGCTTCAAGTGTATTTACATTTCTACTTCCCCATCAGTGTTCTGTGGTTTGAAACGCATAGGTCATATATGTATATACATTAAGATAAAGACAAGCTTTGTGAGGGAGCATCATTCTTACTTTCGAATTGCTAATTTCAGCCTGTGACTTTGTCAGGCTCCTTTATTAATTTGAGACTATTTCTATGGACTTCTTTGGGGGAATCTTCTAGCTAGTCAACATCATGCTTGTAAATGCACATGGCTTAATTTTTTTTATTATATCCTATTTTAAGTAGAAGTCTTTATTTCCAAGGATATTCAAGTGCTCAGCAAAGCATTTAAGTTCACCACCCCATCTCTTAGTCAAAGCATCTGGTTTTAGTTCCTTGCACTGTAAAAGAATGACTTCAATTTTTAAAGTGACATTTAAAGTTCATATTACATTTATTTTTATTTGTGTGTGTGTGTGTGTGTGTGTGTGTGTGTGTGTGTGTGTGTGCACTTATGCTATGTTTGGAAGTCAGAGACCGACTTGTGTTAGTTGATTCTCTCTTAAGTGGCCATGGCTCAAACTCAGGACACCATATATCTGCTGATGCATCTCACTGCCCCAAACACGATTTCCTTTCTCTTTCTGATGTGCAACTTTTTGTGTTTTTTCTTACTTTATTGCACTGTTTAGGACTTCCAGAAAATAGTTGGGAGAGAGACTAGGTTTGTTCTGGTAGTAGTAGGTTGGGGCAGGAGTGGGGAGGTATGTTTTTCCTCATTCACTGTGACATTTGATGTTCCATGAACACTCACTGGATAAGAAAATTTTCTTTTATTCCTCATCTTCAAAGGTTTTGGTTTGTTTTGTTTTACCAGTAAACAGAGGTTGGATTATTGAACCAACCATTGTTGCATTATTGAATCTTTCTGTATTTATTAAAGATTACTGGTTTTGATTATTTATTTTTGATTATTTCCAGTCTTATTTTTATTATATATTTTTGCCAGATTGCCTTAGGTTTGGTTGGCTCTCTCTCTCCCCGGTTTTTCAAGGTAAGAGCTTATGCCAATGATTTGAGCTTTCTTCTTTTTGTTTAAAGTATTTTTATGGCATCTAATTACTTGGTGCCTGGGTTTGGGGCATGGCTATGTCAGAGCCTGTTTGGAGATCAGAGGACAATTTATGAGAGTCAAATTTCTCCATCTACCATTCAGGTACCAGGATTAAACTCAGATTTCCAAGCTTGCCAACTGGTCCCTTTCTCTGTGAAGCCATCTTGTTGTCCTTCCTCCTCATTATGGAAGCCACTTTGTGCTACTAACACACAAGCCCATGTAATTGATACTGTGGAAAGATACCCATACTTGAGGCATTATATGAAATAATTTTAGACATTTTCTTTTTTTGAGACTCCCTCTTTGACCACAGGTTATTTTGACCCTGCAGTTTACCCACAAGAGTTTGCAGACTCCTGTGACAGACAGGGGAGAGTATATCTGGCTGCAGCTGTGGGTCTGCCTCTTCCTATCATCCACTTCTAGTTTAATTCTTCTATGTTCTGAACATGCACTTGTTATGACTTTTCCTCTCTCTCATCTTGTTGAGATTGATTGGTTGCTCAAATAAGATGTTGCTTAGCAAATATTACGTGTATAAAAGCGAAAGCATAATTTTTATCTTTGTTGATAAACATTCCAACAGCATTAAGGAGGCCTAATTGATTGACAACTTCACCACTTTTTTATTATTATTTTTTCCTGATTCTTTCTCTGAATGCACTGTCAGAGGCAGAGAAGGGCATGAGTATCTCCAGCCACCTGTAGCAGTAAGTCTATTCTTGGCTCCATGTGGGTTTACCATGTACATTTAGGATTACATATTTTTTTTATCAATATACAATGTCTCTCTTTATCTTCAGTCTTTAATTTTTGAAGTCTATTTTACTTGATGTCAGGGTCACGTTTTTCCTCCTTTTGCTAACTTTTAATCTAGATTCATTTTTAAAATTTATTTAAAATTGATTTCTTAATGGGAGTATATAGTTGAGGATTACTTTTTTTTGAGTCAAACTGCTGGGCTTGGTGTTTAATTGATGCATTTAAAGATTCATACTTAATGTGGTTATTGATATGATTGATGAAAAAAAATTTTTGACACAGGGTCTATCTATTATATAGCTGGCCTGGAACTTGCTATGTAGATTAGGCTGACTTCAAACTCACAGATGTCCACCTGCCTTTTCCTCTCAAGTGCTGGGAGTAAAGGCATATACCATATACCACACCATACCTAGCAGATATGGTTATGGATATGCCATCTTACTTTGATATGGGACCTGAATGGCCCAGGACTACTGAGGAAGGATAGAGGAAAGCTTCAACCCGATACCTCAGATGAGGGCAGCTGAGTTGGCTTCCTACTCCCTCCCAACCTGACACCATAAAGTTGGCTGCCTCACTATCAATCTTAGTAGAATTTCTTAGCCTTCCCGACCACATACACACACCCTACAGCCCCTGAATATGCAGATGAAGCATCTTTCTGTCCTGGACAATTGTACATGACCACACAAACCTTGCCCATGACCACCTGCCCAGGGTGTAAACAACCCTTTCTCTACCTCATTAAACTGAATCCATTCTCGGGAGCTGTTCCTAGGCATATGTTCTTTGCTTGGCTACTCACCTCTGACCGAGATCCTACTTGCACCCATCTGCACCAGGTTAAGCTTCCCTGCCTCCTCCAACCCAGCTCACAATGCAACTAGCCCGGCTCTGCACGAGGGAGAGGGAGAAATAGACACGGGTCCTGCACTTGGGTTGGCTTTTGTTGCTTCCTTGGGTTCTCTATTTTTAAAACCTCTTTTCTGGCTTCACATCGAGCAATTTTATAATTCCATTTTACTTCCTTGGTTAGTATATTATTTATGCCACTAAAAATGTTTCTAGTGGTTACCCTATGATTTGTAATGCATAGGTGTAACTGCATAAACAAAGATGTGAGATCTGGAAGTCGCTTATTAATATCATATGCCAGAAATTCTAAACACTTTACTGTGTATGAACTCACTCAGTGTTGTCAGCAACACTGAAGTTGATCCAATTTTAATCCCTGTTATACAGATAAGGAAATTGAAGCAAGAAAGTCATTTCTTGTGGTCATTTTCTAGGACCAGAAGACTGATCCACCTCATAGCTTTGCTCAGAAGCAGCAGTTTTGCCGCTTGAGTGAGCCAGGAAACTTACCACTAGAAATTCTGAGAACCAAACTCTCAACCTATTACACACCCTCTTTGAGCATGTGTTCAAAAATACTGAAGGAAGTTATGAATACAAGACTGTGAATCGGGAAGAGTGTATATGGCCAGAGATTCATAGCCTTCAGAACCTGAGCTGACCCAAGGTGACAAAAGAAACACCATGAATGGAGGAGTTAAGTCAAGTTTTTAGTCCTGTGAATTGTCATATGTTGCTGAGACTTGAGTTTCATCATGTGTAAGTGTAGATTTTAAGTGATCCTATTCTCTTGGAGACTTTACCACAAGGGATAGAATTGTAGGCTAGAGGAAGCAGAAACTAGATAGCTTGTTCCAGCATGCCCATGTATAAACCAAAATGAACTGGGATATTCCACCCAAAATAGCTATATGGCATTTTTTTTTCTCAAGAAAGTAATAAAGATAATTCCAAGGTACCTCAGACCATAGGAGCAGAATTTTAAGGGGAGTAGCCCAGGCCAGAGAAGAACTGATTCAGCAAAATGAGCAGCAATGCCACACCCCAATACCTATCAATGACTCAGAACAATTCATTGCTATTGCATAGAAAGGCAAAATGACTACTTAAAAGTCCAATGATGACTAAGCAAAATAGAAAAGACGAATTAGCAAGTCTGAAAAGTGTCTTTGCAAAGTGCCAAATGACTCAGAAAACCATCACATGATGACTTAGCAAATAACCAGTGATGACTCAGGAACAGTGACCTCATGACTCAGCAAGGGCCGTAATGATGACTCAGCACAAAGCCCAGTGGCTTGTATCATACTTTCTCTGTATCACTTCATTTTTCTTTTTGGATGCTTTCCCAAGTGAACTGTTAGCATCTTTTTCCTTCTCTCAAAGCATCACCATGTTGCTGTTTTTCCCCTACTTATTTTTCATCCAACTGTCTTATATCTCAATTTAATACACATATTCAAATTAGAAAAATTACAAATGAAATCACTAGACTCAATAAATACAATTTGACACCAGCTAGCTTCCTAAGCTTCATGGGCTTTGGGGGACTTTAACTAGAAAAAATTCCAGACATGGTAGAGCTCCTAGGGAGCCTCCATATACCCTTGTTCATGCTATTAATGCCCTCTTCCTGGAATCCTGTCCTTCCTTATTCATCTGTTGGAACCTTGATTCATCCATGAATAGTCTCAGATACCTACAAAGATCAAAAACTGTTTTGATGTGTCTTTTTTTTATATAAGGAAAAAGGGTATAGAAAACTTTTAAATGTCCCTTCTTAGTGCCTTTTCTAAGTATGGGCATTTAAGTTTCTTTTAATAAACATTTATTTATTAATTAATTTATTTATTTTTAGAATAGCATACAAAGTAATTGGTTTCATGTCATTTTCTTTCTATAAATAACATTTTTATTTTCTGGAAAATTTATACGATGTATTTTTATCATATTCTTTACCTCTCTCCAACTCCTCCCAGATATATGCAAACTCTCTTACCCACTCAATTTTATGTGCTCTCTCTCTCTCTCTCTCTCTCTCTCTCTCTCTCTCTCTCTCTCTTTATTGGCTATAAAGTCCAATTTGTGTTAGTCAAATACTCTAGAGTGTTGAGCTTGTCCTGAAGCATAGTTAACCATAGAAGCATGTGATATATATCCTGTTTAGATATGAGCATACCTCTTATTCTCTGCAGGGTTGTCAATCATAGGTGCCTTTGTATAATGCAATAAGTATTTCTCTGATAAGAGTTGAAAGATGCATTGATCTATAGGTGAAGCAACGTCATTAGGAGTCACTTTAATGCTCATTTGGCAGAAGAATAGTAGTGGGTTCTCCTCTAGGGCACATGACCTGTCTAGTTACAGTACAAGGTGTAGGTTCCACCTCACAGAGTGGACCATAAATTCAATCATAAGTGATTGGTTACTTCTACAATATTTGTGCCACTTTTGCATCTGAGGTCATATCTTGTCAGTTCAGTCATTATTACAGCTCATAGTTTACAAAGGTTAATAGCTGGACACGATTTGTAATCATTTCTTTCTTTTGGTAGTCTGAAAATGTCTCATTCAATCATGACATTTTTACACATATGTGTCACTATAGGCTGCTCTTATCCATTCCCCTAATCCATCTTTGTTTCCATTGTCTCCCTGGGAACCACCCCCAGCTGGTTCCCATCCTTCTCCTAGACAGTCTTGCCTTGTATATAACCTGTTACTTTACCCTTTTCTTAGCATTTCTTCCTCTCCTTTCATGGATTCCCGTTTTTTGGTTTTGTGAGTTAGTCCTGGAAAGTGTGAACATTATGAACTCTATGGGAGGGAGAGACAGACAGAGAGAGAGAGAGAGAGAGAGAGAGAGAGAGAGAGAGAGAGAGAGAGCAAAAAGTTGAGTGGGTAGGGACCATGAAGATGAATCTTTGAGGAGTAGGGGTCTGCATTATCAAAATACATACATATATGTCTGTCTATCTATCTATCTATCTATCTATCTATCTATCTATCTATCTATCATCTATCTATCTACCTATCATTTATTTATCTATCATCTATCATCTATCTATCTATCTATCTTTATAATGTGTAAGAAAACACGGCATTTGTCATTTGTCTAAACATGAGACAACTCTAGTTGTATCATTTCCTTATCCATGCTTTAATTTCATTTTTCTTGAAGATTATATTCACACCATTTTTGAATTTTATCTTCATGTTCATTATTTCAGATAAAAATTTCTAATAAAAAAAAGAAAGTGGATGTTTGCAGAGAAGTTAGCCTACATTTCTGTGCTAAACTTTGTAAATCAAGCACTATTAAATCAGTGGTATCATTAATGATTGCATTTTCTGTCACTTTATTTTAAAACTGAGAACTTGGATATAGTCCAAAGCTCTCATTTTGATGATAGGAAAAATAAAGCCCTAAAAAATTAAGCCTTGCTTGATAATGGCAGTTAAATATTGAGCCCATTTTGTAGCTCTCCCTGAGTGCTGTGTCTGTCTTCTGTAAGCCTATGCTTATTTGCTTCTCACTATGAACACATCACTGTGACAACTATATTACATATCCTCAAGTGGTGGCCTCTGTTTTCTTGGCTGAAAATCATTAGCAACTGTTATTACATAGTTTTTTGAGTAACAAGTCTTCTTATTACTTATTGTTGCAAACCCTATCTTAGGTCAATCAATCTTCCATAAAGCATAAAAGGCCCCCGAAATCTACCTGGTTCTAGCACCTTGACACAGTATGGAGCTCTTCTCCCTCAGAAACAAGTCGTCTGAACAGTGTGGGCATACCACGACTTAATTGCATTATCTCTGTGTTGAAGCTTTGTCCTCTGTAGGCCACAAGTCAAGACGTTCTCTCTAAACATATTGTATATCCAGAAACAATCTGCCCAGTCACAATGATCACCCACACCCAATCCTCACACTGTTGTCCCCTTTCCTGCATCTCTTGCCCTATGACAGAAGCATTCTGTAGACCCCCACAGGATCTCCAGTGGAGAACAACCCTTGCCTTTGCTTTTTCAGTCTCTGGTGTCAGACACTTTGAAAACCTCAAAGCTCACAGTCATCTTTGGTGTCTGCTTACTGCCAGGAATGATAGTGCATCACATACTGTGCTGACTCTGGTACTAGAATCAGCTTGGCCTGAAAAAATATATTAGTTGTCCTTTCTGAAGGTGGTTACAAAGAAAGACCATGACTCTCAAACTCAAAATTCTTTATTCACAGAGAATTTTGTTGAATAATTTACTTCTTCAAGCTTCTCCTCTCCAATTGTTAAAAAGGTATTCTTTTTCTTCAGGTGAGCATAATAACAATTATTTCTCAAGTCTTTTGTGAGGGCAAACTTAGATAACACAATGTAAGCATTTAGCAAGTACCTGGCACAGAAATCATTAATGTTTAGTTGTTGTGATTATCATTAATCACAGTGTCATATTAAAATACAGAAGGAGGGCTACAGTGACCTTCCATTTCAATTTTAAATATATAATTCTTCAAACAAATTGACATATCAGTGTTATTTATTTGATAAACTCCTTAGGCCACCTGAGTCAAGACTACTCAAAAGAAACATCTCTTTCTCTGTCAAAGGCTAGAAGTTAACTGTGATGAGCCTTTGGTTCTGTCTTGGGTATGGTCAAGGGAGAGTTTAGTTACAGACCAGTTTAGTGAAAGAAAAGAGAAAATCTTTTTAGAGTAAGGGGAGATGTGTATGGAATCCAGGTCCCAAGAAGCTCCAATTACTGGGCTTTTCTAAGGAGACAGAGATATCAGGGGGCCAAGGGAAGCAATTCCTAAGACCTACCCAGCTGAAGCAGAACTTGAGAAGAAGTCAGACCACTGAGACTTGTCAGGAAGCTTCAAGGAGCTCAAGGACCAGCTTCAGAGCTGGGGAAAGGTCATGTGCTTCTGGGGTCAAGTGTATAGAGAGGAGGCCTTGGGGTGGGGGGAGACTGCCTCTGTTCTTCTGCTGCCTTGCTCATTTCCCAGAGAACCTCAGATTATAGCTGAAGACAGTGATTTCCAATATGGTCACTCAGTGAGGGAGAGCACTAGGAAAGAAACCTGAGTAACAAAATCAGAGTAAACAGCGTCTCAGCCCATTTCACTAGAAATTAATCACAGATTCCTGAGGAGATATAGGTACACACCAGAGTGGAGCCCTGGGCTCTGGGGGACCATCCCAAAGGAGTGAGCTATGTTGAAAGGCCTGATGTGTTCCAGCAGGAGTAAGGGCAGGACAGGTTAAAATAAAGGCAAAGCAGATGGGTTGCAGTAAGTTTTCAATTTCTTGTTAAATTTCATTGCACAGGCTTTCTTTCCCTAAGGCCCGCTGCTAGAATCAAAACTCTGCTATCATTCCAGACAGAGTGGCTGCAGAGCCTTCACCAGCCTGCCCTATTTCAGGGGAGCATTTATTCCCAGGGATGCTTAACTGAAATGGACGACTACAAAAGCCCCAGGCAAAGTATACCCCTTCTTATCATTTGTGAAACAGAATAAATACCTTCTAGATGTGAGTTTTTCTGACTCCAAAGTCAATATCATCCTTAGGTAGATATCTAAGTGAAAACTGATGAATGAATGAAGGGTTTAAGTGAATGAATGACATGGATTTTTCTAAGTGTTACTTGGTTTCAAGGAGGAAGGAGAGAAGTTTAAACAGAGGACCCTTCCAGTCACTGCGATGAGCCAAGCAGAAGTGGCAGACACCTCTATTGGTGCTCAGTGCTTATTTAGATAGAAAAGAACAAGATGTGGCTGAATTTGGAAGCAAGGTGGACATGACAACAAGTCTCTGCCACCACAGCGGATTAGTAAACACATGGGACATGTTAGTCACACATTCAGCCGAAGCAGGGACGTGTGTCAAAGCAGAACAAGGCATGACACAAGAGCACCAGGCATCCGGTGAGGGAGGCTTAACAATAAATCACTGTAAACTCCTTTTTCTTTTGTAATACTAGAAAGAAGCTGGTTAGTCCTAGCTTAGTCAACTGTGTCCATTAAGATTATAAATAGAAATAATACTCAAAGAAAAAGGAAAATAGAATGGAAATTAACTTCTGAATTAGCAAGAGGGAACACCATGACCAAAAAGCGAGGTGGGGAGGAAAGGGCTTATTTGGCTTACACTTCCATATCACCGTTCATCACTGAAGGAAGTCAGGACAGGAACTCAAACAAGGAGGGAGGAACCTGGAGGCAGGAACTGATGCAGAGTCAAGAAGGGGTGCTGCTTACTGGCTTGTTCCCCATGGTTTACTTAGCCTGCTTTCTTAAGAAAGAAAGACTAGAATTAGAACAGAATAGAATTCAGGACTACCATCCCAGGATTGGCACTACCCACACTGGCCTGGGCCCATCCCTATCAATCACTAATTTAAAAAATATCCTACAGCTGGGTTTTATGGAAGTATTTTCTAATTTGAGGTTCTGTCCTTTCACATCGAGCACAATTGACCCCTTGTCAAACTGACGCACAAACACACGAGTGTTAAGTCACAACCTTTCCTTTTTTGTTTGTTCCTAAGATCGCACATTAATAATGCCACACTAGAAAACATTTTTACAAACTTAAAAATTCCCACAGTCTTTACAAATTCAATCTCTTTAAAAATCCAAAGTCTCTTTAACAAACTGAAATCTCTTTTAAAATCCATTCTTTCAACGGTAGACTCCCAGAAAATAATAATTAAAAAAAGTCAGATACTTCCTGTCTCCAAGAGGGAAATACCAGAGCATAGTGACAGTCACACCAAGGCAATGTCCAATGCCTGGGATCCACTCACAAGCTTCTGGGCTCCTCCAAAGCGCTGGGTCACTTCTCCAGCTCCACTCTCTCCAGCACACACAGCTTATCTTCGAAGCTGAAGCAGGCTTCACTTCCTTTTGTCACCGTTCTTGATGATCATCCCATAGTACTGGCATCTCCAAAATGCTGGGGTCTTCTTCTGAAACTAGGGTATGCTTTCACCAATAGCCTCTCACAGGGTCTCTTCACGGTGCCGAGCCTCACCTATGCATGACGGCTTCAGACCTGGGCCTTCAGCTGTTACTGAGGCTGTAGCTTCCCCGATTGGCCTCTCCTTGCCTCTCACGGTGGCAAGCTTCATCTGCATTCCATGACCCTTTCATGCCTTCAAAACCAGTACAACCTGGGTGACCCTACTAAGTTTGCCTGCCAGTATGCAGTACAACCTTGGCTGCTTTTGGAATACATCTGTGTGCTTACTCTCAGGAAAAACTAGTTTCTTCTTCACTAATTTTTTAGCTTCGCCTAAACAGCAGCGATTGTCCCAGTAAGACAAAGGTTCTACTTTAGTGGTTCCTGTCTCTTTAATCACAGCTGCTTCTTCAGCTTCACCTGACCAAACACCACAGATTCATCACACAAAAGGCCTGGTAGTCTTTGTTTCCCTCTGCAGCTTCACAAGCCAGCCTTCCATTCTCTACATTGTTCTCAACATTCTTATCTTCCAAGCTCCTTCAGAACTGGTGATTAAGGGTCATGGAGAGGGGCAGACATTAGAGCTGTCTGGCCAGTACCCTTGCCTACTTGGCCTGTGAGAGAATGTCTTCAATAACAGGGAGTGTGCTGAGGAAGGACACTTAAGGGTGACTTCTGACTTCTGCATATATGCATTTGTACATTTTCACCCAACCCCCACATACACAAAATAAATATGCAAACATTCCAGGGACTGTTATATCATGTAGCTCAGACTGGCATGGATACCAACATGTCATTACTGTCCCTCTGCCATACTGGAAACCTGGGACTCCCAAGGCCAGGTCATAGGAGTTCCGACCTGTCTATGAACCCACCCAGTTCATAATTTTTAACCATAATAGACATGCCTAGCAGTTATCACAGCCTTCATCCTAGGTCTTCAACTTATAGCATCATAGCTCTTTAGTGGGGCAAGTGGAAACCTATAAAGCTACCTTCTCCACCATTATTCAACTAATAAGTATAAAAGTAAATCATTGTCAAATCTGAGTGGTTGAAGTGAGTGCTGCATTAAAGTCTGTTAAAGGATATAGGAATAATCTCGTCAGTCCTCACTGACTCACCTGGATGAGTCCTACAAAAACCACCCAGGCTCACTAGAGTGGACTGCTGCAAATACAGCCTGAGTGTAGACCAAGGCAGACATGATGTTTTTCCTAGTGAAGATTAACATGGGTATTAGTGACTTTTCTCAGTGTTGTGACCAAGTCCCAACAAGAAGCAACTAAAGGAAAGGATGTTTTAGCTCACAGTTTGAGAAGAGTCCATTGTGGCAGGGCAAGCATGAGCATGGGTGCATGAAGCAACTGGTTCCATTGTGTCTAAGGTTAGGAAACACAGAGCAGACAGGAAGTGGGACATGTCTTTAAAACCTCAGGTCTACTCCCCCTGATCTATTTTCTCCAGCAAGACTTCATATCCTAAACAATCCACAACTCCCCAGAACATCACCACCAGTTGGCGAACAAGTGCTTAAATACACTAGCCTGTGGGGGGCATTTTACATTCAACCCACAGCACAAGACACCAGATAAATGATTCATAGCCACTGATCTAGAAAGTATGGTTTTCCAAATTTAGAAAGAGAGGAAATGTATAGGTTCCCATTTATTTAAAACAGACAATGAGATACATTATAAGTTTGCTCCAGGGCTGTGTTAACTCCTCAGCCCTTTGTTAAAATATAGTATGAAGAAGCAGACACCATCTGGAAGTCTGGGCAGAATACCTCATTTGTTCACTCTATTGATAGTGTTGTGTGTTCACAGAACCAGATGAACAGGAAACAGATGCTGGTTGAAGGCTCTGTTGAGAATCATGTGCCCCAGACAGTAAAAGACTGGTAATAGATCTGAAGACTCAATATCGCAAAGAGATCAATCCCCCCAATTCAATCTATAGATTCAACAAAACCCCAGCCTACTTTTTAATAAATACTGCTAAAGTGACCATAAAATATCTCTTGTTACTGAAGGAGCTGAAAGGGTTTGCAGCCTCAATACCAAACTACCAGGGCTTCCAGGGTCTAAACCACCACCCTGGGAGCACATAGAGAGGAACCAATGGCTCCAGCTGTGTATGTAGAGGAGGATGGCCTTGTTGGGCATAGGTGGGAGAGGAAGTCCTTGGTCCAGTGAAGGCTGGATGCCCCAGGGTGGGGGAATTCGTGGGTGGGGAGGTAGGAGTAGGAGAGGTGGGTGGGGGGCACATCCTCATAGGGGGTATGGGATAGGCGGTTCTTGGGTGGGGGGTAAGTGGGGGAAAGGGGATGATATCTGAAATGTAAATAAAATATCCAATAAAAAATAAAATAAAATAAAATAAAATAAAATAAAATAAAATAAAATAAATGTCTCTTATTTGCAGCCTTATGAGAATTATGTGTCTTTCCCAAATAAAGATCAGATTACTAAAGCTTCAACTTCCAGCATGAAAACAGAAGCAGAGTGCCTGCTGGGGTTCTTTGGGTTGTAGGAACAGAGTATTACATTCCTGACCCCCACATTATACAACAGGAAGGGATAGCAGATTTAAAGTGGTCCACATTTTAGTGGGGTCCATCTATTACTCTTGATCAACACCTTGGGATACTGATATACACTCACAGTAGAGAAGTATTTTCTGTACTCAGGTCATACACTGACTGTCTTTTAGTACTCCTGGACCAAAATTTGGTAGCAAGAATGAACTTCTGGCTCACATCACAAGTAAGTCTTGAAGACAGGCAGATGTATAGAAGTAGATAAGAGGATCCATTCTGCACTTTATATAACAACAACAAACAGTGGTAATAGTGATTCCTACAAAAACCACTCATCCTCTGTGTTCTTATGCTAGATTGCTAGAAGAGCTGGTGAACCCAGGTGAATGTACAAAGCTTTAAGTATTTCTGTAGTGAACAGTTGGGTCTGCTACCAGATCCTCCTTCACTAATGAAGGAGTTGGCTACCAGCTTCTGGGGACTCAGTGGAAGAGTACTATCATCCAGAAACTTCTATAGGGATCGAGTTGACCCCTAAACCACACTTTCTCCTGGTCATCTTAATCAGTTTGCATCGAATGACTGATCTGTTCGGTGATGGAGTATAGTTATAGCACCTTAACTGGGAGCAGTAATGAAGGAAAACAGCAACCCTTGTAACCTTTGAAGGATGCTTGGCTTTTTCCATCAAGATGTGAACAGACATCTATTCAGGCTGGTGATAAGGCAAAGAAATAATTCTGTCTATGTCTAGCTTATTGAACCAATGAGTTTATTGATGTTAACTTGCAGGAGCATGAGTTGATGGGCTGCTTAAGGAAGCTTGGGTGGTACAAAGAAACTGTACCATTGAAAGCTCATTCCAGCATGAACACCTACTCACAAAACCACCATCATCTGAGTCTCTCCAGGAGTCATCTCTCCCTCAGCACTTGCTTGCTGCTTTGATGCTACTCCAGGAGGGTAACATGAATCTTGTATATTTCTAGAACTTCCTGAGGTTTTAGGCATCCTTCTTCTCTCTGGGAAAGAATGTTTCAGTCCAGAGGGAATCCCTGTACGACATGAGGTCATTTAAATCTTATCTCTCACCTGCTCATCACTGGTTCAGAGTCTGCTTCCGAGAGTTCAAATTGCAGTATACTGAAGATGCAAAGGAAACTGAAAACACAGTTATGGTGGAAGTAATATATATTGTTATATTTTCAAAGTTTTAAATTCAATGGTTAACATCAAAAGTTAAAACTGTATGAGTCAAAGGTTTTTTTTTTTTTTAACACATTTTAAACATTAATAGATCAAGAAATGATGTAAGTAGCTTAGATAAGGCTTCAATAGTGTAGTGGTGTCTCAGCTAATATGGCATGACACACTATTATGTCACATTAGTTATATCTCCATAACCATGATGCAGGGAACACCTATGACTTCTTGTACCACATTAAAATTGATCACATATTAGTTTACAAGAGGTCTTAAAAAATTCTTCCTGATCTGAAAAATGTGTTACTTTATCACAGCACAGTAAAATTACTGTAATCGTGTCTTCCCAAACATATAATCTGTAAAATACTGGATCAGTGATTAAAACATTTCTCCCTATAGAAGGCATCAGGCCAACATAAGACTCTGGAGAATTTTTACAAAAAATCAGAAACCCCAAATCCCTGTCTGATAACATTTATTCAAACTAGTAGACAAAAGACAGCAACTGCTTATCACAGTACATCAAAATTAGACAGAGTACCAGAAATGAAACTATCTCTCAAGCTTCTTTGTGGTCCAGATGAATAAATCACACCATTAGCAAGCCCAGGGTATCAAATGGTGTTAGTTATGATGAAAGAGAGTCTGTTTACAGGATATAAAGATGAATCAACATTCAAAGCCTACACATTAACAGAAGGGAAATGTGAAGGTGAATGGTTATAGAAAAATATTTTGCTAAGAAGTCCGTACAACTATAATCACAATATATGATAAAAGAATCTATTTTCAATTAAAATATATGAAAATCCATACAAAACTGGGAATGGTGGTTCACGTCTCTGTTCCTAGAACTTTGGAGCCTGAAACAGGAGGATTTCTGTGTGTTCAGTGATATTATAGGACCATACTTCACAAAATGAAAAAATAATGACAAAAATTGATTCATAAACTAAGGGAGAAACACTGCCTTGTTAATAGAAACAACTTTAACTTTATGAAGAATGTTACCCAAGTCTGAAACGATTACATATTTTGTGGCCGAATTTCACAGATACACATTAAAGTCAGGATATGACACTGTCAGTCAAAGCCCCTACTCTATAGCAATTACAGAATGCTCTGATAAATCAAAAATATGATAAAAAATAGACATTAAAATTATTGATATAGATACAATTTCTAGTTAAAGATGGCATCAGTGTTTCATGTAGAATGAAAAAAAATCTACAAACTCTTTAGAGTTGAAAGTTTAAGAAGTTTGTTTCAAAGGAGATAAATACATAAAAAAGATGAGATTTTGATTTAACAGTGATTGGATAATAAAAAGGATTATGTTAAATTGTACCCATTTATGGGGATAGAGAGATCACTTAGTGTTAAGAGTACTGGCTTCTCTTCCAGAGGACCTGGATTCAATTCCCAGCACCCACATGGCAGTTAACAACTGCTTGTGATTACAGTTCCAGAGGACCCAATACACTCTTCTGGCCTCCAAAGGCACTGCTTGCATGTCGTACACAGATACATTCAGGCACACATAGATGCAATTACATAAGTTAAGTTAAGTAAGTAAATGTTTTTAAGTAAAAGTTTAAATAGCTCATTCAGTATTACATTAAAACTTTCATGATGCCTTGGAGAAATGACCAAAAATATTACTTGGTGTTTATGCAACACAATTATAAAACTATTTATGTACAAATTAATTTGTGACTAAGAAAATTCAACATTATTAGCATATTCTATAAATTTAACCTCAAATTTGAGCAATAAATTCAATGTGATTCCAATTAAAAAAATCTTAAGAAATATTTTTCAGGTAGTTTGATAAAAATTTCAAAATTTTTGACTATGAATAAATAATATTTAAGACCAGTTATGACAGGATTGGGAAACATTACTTTTTTGGATATTATTTTAAAAGAATGAACATACTAATTCAAGGTGGTAATAATTAGAAGTGTGGTATTTTACAGGGTTAAAATATGTTAATTAGATAGACTTGAGAGATTAGAATTAGAAGCTAGGGTCTTTGGGACCAGGATTTATGAGCGAGGTGGCCTCACATATTAGAACTTTTTGAAATAATTAGTTATCTGTATGGAAACAAAGATAATTAGAGATATCTCTGTATGAAAATAAATTCTAGGTAAATTAAAGGCTTAAATCCAGTCAAAATACTTTAGAAATACAATGTAGGTTGACAATTTTATGATTTCCACAACAAAAAATGTTTAATTACATAGAATAAAAACATAAAAACAAAACCAGTGTATATTTATATTAAGGTTTAAAACACTTGCCTGACAAGCTAACAAAGAAAAGTAATTTTGCAAAACGCTTTGTAGAAATCTATCTAAACTATATATAGAACATTTCTCCCCATGCCAAGAACTGATGGATATATTAATTGCTTACTATTTATCACTATATGATCTAATTGATGATTGGTCAGTATCTATGTACTTTCTGAATCACTATAATAAAGTTACAAGATACCATTTTAATCTCCATTTTTTTTTCTTGAAGAGACTGAACCACAGAGATGTCATGTAAGCCTAAGTCCACACAATGTATATTTGCTGAATTTATATTTCTAATTCCTGTCAGCCAGATTCAGAAGGATATGTATGTATTTGTGTCTGTCTCTCTATGTCTCAAAGACAGCAGATTTGAACATGTTGAAGTAGAGCAAGGCAGAATTGTTACTGCGGATGGAAATGCATCCTGCCTCGCCCATCACTGTCCCATCAAGGTCTGCTTTCTCACCCATCAGGTTAACAGAAGTTGCAGAACTCCTAGAAATGTCAAAGTTTGACCCACAGTTGATGTAAAATAGGAATTAAAGGCCTTGCAATGGGAGTATAAGTTGATATCCAGATTTTAAAGAAAGAGTGACAAGAGCTATTAAAATCCACACAGTGCTGACTGGTGAACTGCCAACATCATTTCTAAGAAAACAGAGAAATGTATAAGGGCATCCATAAATTTAAGAATATAGAAGCAAAGATTTGAGGTGAGTTAAGGGAATGTGAATGTAAATTATAAAATATTGATATGTTGTGATACTCTTTAATAAAAATTAATGAACTAAATATTTTGCAGCTTAGATATTTCTCTAAGTCTGGACTGTTGAACAGGATCAAGATATCCAACCTTTCGCACAGGCTGCTTACTTCCCAGGATAACCAAAACATTATCAGATTTTTTTTGCAACCTCTTCATTGTGAATAGATTGAACAGTTCTCAAGCATTGATTTTATAGATGACAATACCATGTTGCAATGTTGGACACACCTTATTGTAGACTATACACAGAACGTGGCATCATTAGTGTAAGCTTTCTAGGACACAGAAAACATTATGTCATAGTATGTGTATATGTACTCCAAACATAAATACAAGGTACAGACTACTTTCATGAAAATGACTGCTTAGGAACAGGAGGGCATGTGTTTGGGGGGCTAAAGAGGGACACAGAGGATCAGAAGTCACATTCTTAATATTGCTTGTAAATGAAGACATATGGTGCTCACAAGATGATTTTAGTTCTGGTGGCAGGTGCATAGAAAGATTCTTCTCTGTACATTTCACTAATTTTTAATATAAAAAGAGAATGGAATAAGCTGGCAAGATGATTAGGGAAGACTCCTTAACTACAGAGGAATCATGTCCAGTCATTCTAGCAAAACAACTCCTCCAAACAATAAATACTCAAAGGAGAGTTGCGCTTCCTGCTCATGTAGCTTTTATTGTCCTCTTGTGCCCTTGAGGTATTCTATTGGTGGCATGTCAATCAGTAAAGGCAAGGTATAGAGACCATCCGAGCATCTCATGGAATGGAGGGGAAAGCAGGTCTTTGAAAGAAGAAGCACTTCTAGATCAGGAATAATATTACCAGAAGTCTGATTTCTAGCCTGTAGACCAAATTAGGCTCATAAAGAGTGTTTGTTTAACCTGTGATTGGTTTCATTATTTTAAAGAAATGTAACATGTCTATTTGTTATCTGTGAAGTTAGCTGCAACACGACTGACTCCCTTTTCTTTTGTGAGCACTGTTCATCAATATTCAACCTGACCCTCTTGTGTTTGTGCTTGTGAGTCTCACTGTAGAAAACTTGACTTAAAGGGACCTCACAGAAGCTGGCTTTTTGTCCCTGTCATCTCTTGTCACAGCTTCTGCTGGTACTGCCAAGTGGGATTCATCTCTTCGAGGACACGTAAGCCACAGAACTTGTGCCTACTCACAACACAGCTCATATTTTTTTAATAGGTCTGACTATTAGGAAGCTCTGCTTTGTATGAAGTCAAAATAGGCTTCAAACTTATTCCCACTAAAGCCTGTTGGAGGCTTCTGTAACAAGTGGGACTGCTCACTTGCAAATGTCTGAAGACAGGCACTAATTATGGAACTAGCACCTTGCTTCTTCAAAGTACGCCCTTCAGATTGCTTTGTCTTCCTGACTTGTTTGATTACATTCTTGGTTGATTCTGCTGGCTGCCTAGCAGCATGTGTGTGATCCAGGGGAAGGCAAAGGAGAGAGACTACAGGTTGTCAACCTCAGCACTGCCTGTCTACAACGTCATCATACAGCTACATACATGTGCTTTCCAAGGTTCTCCTGTTTGTATCCAGTTGTCTACCCTCTGCTGTGTTCATGTAGTGTTTGACAATATATTCATGTAAAGCTCCTTAAACACAGATGAAGTGTAAAATGGTGTTTTTGAGTTATTTCATATTCTGATTCCTATGAAATAGTCCATCAATGGCATCACTAGGGCACTCTTATCTATTCCTCAAGACTGAGCTTCTCTGTGACTATGTGGAGGTTTCCTGGACCTCCACCCTTTGTCTCTTCCTCCTTCACACCAGTCTAAAGTAGTTATCCTCTTCTTTGTGCTCCCTCTCAACCTACCCCTTCCTCATAACTGGTTTGTATTTTTGTCTTTTTCGTCTACATTCTCTTGGAAGGAGATAACTGTGACTTTCTTTCTTTCTTTCTTTCTTTCTTTCTTTCTTTCTTTCTTTCTTTCTTTCTTTATTTCTGTTTTAATCTTCCTTCTCTTTTTCTAGCTGCAACAGTCAGCACTGTGACTAGAATTAACATGTACTTAGTGGACATTTGTGAGCCAATGAATTGAGGTGGTCCTGAGACCACTGGGTATTTCACACACACTGAAGTTGTATGAGGACCAGCTTGGGTTTCCTTGCCTTTGAGCAGGAATTGTTTTCCTTGCTCTCCTAGTAACAAGAAAAATTTCCCTTGTCACTGAGATGTTTGCTGAATGAATAAAGAAGATTAAGAGGGACAGGGTGTACTGATGCTAGCATTCCTGGGCATATTATTACTCTGGCTGCTCATTGTAGGGAAGGGAACAATACACACATACAACGATTAAGTTTATATTCATACATACATGCTGTACACAGCACCATATGAATGTGTAAATAAAGCCCCTGCCTTTGTGCTCTGCAGTTACATGCATCTTCTGAATTGCAGTGTGCACCCCGCTCATTTGAAGTCCTACACAATGTGTCTAACCTCCCAGGCAAAGTTTCTTATTCATTTCCTTTGCCTCCACCAATGTGTGATTTATTTACAGAAACCACCATGCAGCAAATTAAACATTTGCTCTGCCCAGAGGGAGAATTTCCCAGTATCACAGGATGGACAGGCCCTGTTTTTAAAGGATTATATAGGAATAGAGTTCTAGTTCCAAACTTTAAGTCCAACTGTCTTCTGCCCCCCATCCAGTGGCTGATCAGCCTGGGAGAGGATGAGGAGAGAAACAACAGAGCCGAGCTTGCTCGTGCCCCTTGAGCCTCTCCACCTTCTTCCTCCCTTTATTGTTTCCAATGTTTCCAATCTTTACCATGCCATGGGGAGTTGCTCAGTAACCAATATGATTAACTGGAAGACTTCTTTTTTCTTTCTATCTTCTTTCCACTTTTCAAAAGAAAAAAAATAACCCTATATTTTATTGCTTAAACAACAAATGCCAAACGTTTAGCCATCTGCCCCAACCTCTGGGGAGCTATCCTAGGGACACGAGGAATACATCCCACCCAATCTTCACTCTAATTCTTCAGAATCCCAACTCAAATTAAGGAAACCACAAAATAAGCTACAAAGTCAGGGATATATAAATTATTAAATACTGAAGAATTAACTTTTTTTTCCTGGCTTGCAGATATGTCCCCTCTGAATCATAGCCCCTTCTACTAACAGAAGGCAGCTATGGTTGATAAAGTCTGAACTGTCAGAGCTTTGATTTCTAGTACTCTAGTGCTCGGCCTCTCAGAGATGTGCTTGGTGGGACAATTACACTGAACAGCTCGGCTTGTGACTGGGTATTTTCCATGTGGTTTCTATATATCCACTTATAGTCTACATGGTGAATACTTGCAAGACACCAAAAAAGAATGATAAAGAACCTGTCTTCATTCAGTCGGAAGTAGTCGTTGTTTCATGGTGAACCACTTAGAAGCTGCATACATTTAAACCTGGTTACAGAGAATGAGGGTATGGTGGGAATAGCCCTAGTCTCCCAGCTGACAAAACTCAAGGGTAGCTGGGCTCACAGCGTCTGAAGGTGTGTTTTACAGTCCTGTAGCTGGCAGTGGAGTCTGTCTATGTCTAAGACATCAGTTGACCTGGAAGCCAGTTTTCATGTAGCCTAGTGTGTTGAGGCCTTCCTCAGTACACGAGGGGCCTTGAACACTGATTCTAAGTGGCGAAGTCCTAGTTCTGTGGAACACTGCATCAGTGCAATTCACAACCCAAGCTAGTCCCTAGGTGAAGGTGTGGATGCTTCTCTTTATAAAAATGGTGTCAAGGTGACCTTATCTTGGAACACACATGATGGATGTTTCATGGCCATTTTGAGAAAGTTCAATATGCTACACACAGCCACATAACTGGACATGTAAACACTCCAATTCCAGATAGGGTTGAAGGTGAAGGTCAAATCTGGGGCAGAGGTTACTCATTTTACCCAGGGTGGATCCTGGGTTTTCCTCGTCACCACCTATGCAAGCGCTCTACTACTGAGATACATCCCTAGCTCTTAACTTTTAGTTTTATTCTCAATTTCTTTAGCTTTGAGATAAGGCTATGATAGTTTCACCCAGAAGTCCTTATCTTGTGTTTATCTTAGCCTCAGCCTCCCAAGTAATAGGTGTTCCTCACCAGGCCTAGCAAAGTGGTAGGTACCCATCTCAAGATTGGTAAACTAAAGTGTGTGGTAATTTGAATGAGAAATGTGTTTATGTATTTGAATACTTGGTCCTCAGTTGGCGACACTGGGGACATTCTGGATTCTTTATGAGGTAAAGCTTTGCTGGAGGAAGTATGTCACTGGGGGTAGGCTTTGGGGATTGCTAAATTTGACTTTTTCTCTCTCTTCCTGTTCTTTCTCTCTGTTTCCTGTGTGGATGAAGTGTAATTTCCTGTTTCTGCCACCACACCATGGCTTCTCCATCATTTCAAAATATTACCCCCCAGGAAACATAAGCCCAAATCATTTCTTCCTTAAATCACTTCAGGCCTTGGTGTTTATCACAGAAACAGAAAAGTAACTGATACAGAATGTGTCTATTTTACTGGAAGTCATTGAAATTTGGGGTTTGCAGGCAGAATGCACAATGAGGTACTCTCTTACCAGAACATATACACTTATGTTAAAATACACAAACAAAACTACAGAAAGGCCCATAATCTCCAGTGCCTGTTGGATTTATTTTTTTATTAAAAATATTATATATCTTAATAAATAAAAATATTTGAAATACATATTTATTTTATTGTGAGTTAAATAGATGATTTTGAGGAGCAGTCAAAACCTGTACGATGGGGTCGTCTCGAAGGCGGCAGTGAGCAGAGGAGAGAATAAAAAGTTGTAGGGTGCCAGGACAAGTATGCAGTTTTACTGCTTAGAAGCTCCTGCCACCTTTAGGAGCCAACAGGAGAAAGCTGGCCAGACACACCTACACTGTCCTCCCAGGAACACACTTCCTTCCTTTCAGCGAAGATGTCAATCCAGGAGTCAGCCATTGCAAGTGTCCAACTTGATGTGTTGTCTGCTGTCTGAGGTCACAGGACTTAGTGACACTGTGTGATTGCTATGCTTAGCGGTTGAATCATAAAGGATTGGACCACTTAATGACCCAATTTAAGGATAAGGCAAATCCTTGTTGATTTGCAGGAGCACAAAGGAGCCAGAAAGCGCAGGGTTTCTGGTAGAGGACTGAGCACGTGGAAGCAAATGTCTCCACAGCATAATGGAAAGCCTTCTGCATGATTTGTTCCTGTTTTTTTTTTCTCCTGAAGAACACCGTCATTCGATCCTAGCTGAGCGCGGGCTTCTAACTCAGTGGAAATGGAATCTAACTCGGTATGAGCCCGACTTCCCCAGCACAGAGAATCTGCTTCTCTCTCTCTGTCTTTGTCTCATCTCCCTATCTGTTGTGGAGAGACTTACAGCACACTGTTGAAATCTGCCAGTGGGAATCCACTTGGAGATGTCTGAAGAAATGAAGGAGGGGCTTGCCTGGAGCGGAGACTGGAAGCAGACCATGCTTTCCCCACGCTGCTGGAATGGCAGTGTGCCGTGTGCTGCTTATCTATACATATTCTTGTCTGCTCAAACACATAAGGAGAAGCATGCCGAGCCAGATGCATCCTGGCTTATCACACCATATCAACCCAGGAGCAATGCAGGTTTTCAATTTCTCCATTTCTGAGTACAGTGGAAAGTCAGTAAGACTGCTGTGTGGGGACAAAGAAATCAGCGGTGCAGGCTGTATGCTAGAGGTGGAGAGAATCCTCAAGGAAGGTGGAAGGGTGGGAAGGTGTGGGGATCGAGGCACTCATGACTAATGGGTGTGGGCAGCCTTATAAAGTATATTATATCTATAATTAGGTTAGCTCTCTTTGGTGTATAAGCTTATTTGTTATTTCCCTAGAACTTTCTCTCTTGCTCTCTATCCCCATTGACCATCCATCCACCCACCCACCCACCCACCCATCCATCCATTCATCCACTTACCCACTCACTCACCCACCCACCTACCCATTCATCCACTTACCCACTCATCCCTCCATCCATCCATCCACCCACTCATCCATCCACCCATCCATCCATCCATCCATCCATCCATCCATCCATCCATCCATCCATCTATCCATCTTGCCCCTTTCATCTTTCATTCAAGGTTCCATTTGGTGCTACTTACTGTTTGTGTTACATTACTCACGTGCTGGGGTACATATGCCATGGAGAAGTCAAGGGCAACTTGCAGAAGTCAATTTTCTTCCTCAACCTGAGCTGAAGTTCTGGGGTTCAAAGGGATCTAACCTGAGTCAACAAACTTGGTGGCAAGTGCTTTAACAAAACGACGGAGACATTTAACTGTCTAGAATGCTCCTTTCTAGGGGATGTCCCATTCTTGTTGTGTGCCCTCAACCTTTGAACTTTTTTCCAGTGTCTTCTTACATGGCATTTACAATTTCTTTTTCTTACACAATCTGACTCAGCCAGTTGATTAACTGTTTGAGAACAGGACACATTTTCCTCTGCAGCTCCATTTCTATGTGTGTAGAAATATGTCTGTCCAACTGTATATATGTATGTCTGTATGTAGAAATATGTCTGTAGAGATACTCATGGAGAAATGATGTCAGTCCCATTACAAGCACTCAAACAAAATTATAGTCAATAAGAGTTAGCCAGAGATAGCAGAAGAATTGGTGGTGATGATTAAAAATCCATGAATGGGTCAAAAGCTTTATTTTAAAGTTATAGTTTTATCGTAAGATTTTAAAACAGAAATCAGAATGTTATTTTTGTTTAGATGTAAAATGTTCTCCAGAGGATCATGTATACATGGTGCCAGCTGAGGGTGCTGATTTGGAAATTTCTGGAATCTTTGGGAAGTAGAGTCTCACTGAAGGAAGTAGGTGATTAGAGGCAGGCCTTGAGGTTTTATAGCTAGGCCCCATTTCCTGTTTCATATTTCTTGACCAAAGAAGCAATGTGCTGTGCACAACACTCTCCCCTCCTTCTCATATTCCAGATGCCTTTTGGGCCAAAATGGATATATTCCTTCAAACTGTAGACCATCTCAACTCTGCTATACTTAAGTTGAGTCTTATCAAGTGTTTGATATAGTAGAATCTACCTATCAATCATCTATCTATCTATCTATCTATCTATCTATCTATCTATCATTTATCTATCTATCTATCTATCTATTATCTATCTATCTATCATCTATCATCTATCATCTATCTGGTGTGTATTAGATTGTCTTCAATAATACTGAGTATCTTAGATAGGAGACATTTGTTATGAAAGTTCTAGAGACTGGAAAACCCGAGAGTGTGGTGGCACAGATGTGCTTCCTCCTAAGAGCCTTCCTCATGATTTCAAAGCCTCAGAGGATGGGGAGGAGCAGCAGCCAGCTCTGAGGGGGTCATTTCTAATAAGACATCAGTTGTAACATTAGACTCTCATTCTCCTGTCCTCATTAACCCTGATTACCTCCTAAAGATGCGTTTCAAAAAACCATGACATTGATGAGAAAGATTAGAGCTTCAGCAGAACTCTGGATATTGACATTAAGTCCAGAATGCAGACTTTGGTGAAGCTGTTCGATACAATCAAATGATGGCAGGAAGCAGGCTGGATATTTTTAAGAAAGAAATTCTTCAAAAATAAATAAGGGATTCAAAATATTTATATTAAAAGGATTTTGTAATTTCACTTCTGGGAATAGAACCACAGCAAATGGTCCTAGGAATGGTTATATATGCAAATATGATCCATTGTAGTCTTGTTTATAATCTTGAGAAACAGGAAATGACTTGAGCAGTAGAGGAATGATTAAATAACTGACAATATACTATAATAAAATGCTATATTATGCAACCATTAAAATGAGAGATTTGAGGCTTATTTTGAAGCATAAAATATTTATTATATAAATTTTGCTTAAACAATAAAATGCACCTTTACTATGGTTTAAATTATATAAATTGTCTTTGGGTAAGGTCTGAATAGGAATAAATGAAAATTGCTATGTTTATTGGAATAGTTGGACTTTGTTCAGTTCTTAACTTCTGTTGCATAAAGCCTTTTTTAATGCTTTAATATATGGCTTTAACATAATTTTAAAAGAAAGAATTTGAGTGAGGAAGGTACAAGGAACCAAATCATAGGGCTGATCAATTCTTAGTACATAGCTCCTCTCAGGATGGCTTTGTTTTAGATAATCTTGGCTGATAGTTCCTGAGTTCCATGTTCTTTCTGCCTGGGAACCTCAAGATTGAATTGAAAAGTTCAAGTATCTGGATACTTACATTAGTCTGTTTTAATTTTAGCCTTCTAGTTGGCTGGCTCCAGTTTGTGAATTGACTATCCCACTGTGAAACAACTGTTTGTCTAAATTCCAGGTTCTGCAAGGTCATAAATGCAGTTATTTCAGGACCAGCTGTGGGTAAGCTCCTAGACCCAGGACAATCAATTATTTTTGCTCAAAAAAGTATTTTTGAACACTAACAGATCTTGAAAATCTTCACTCAAGGAAAGAACACATTATGAATATTCTTTTGCATATATACCAACCTGGCCAAGAGCCCAAGAGAACTGAGGTAGTGGAAAGGCCTCAAGTCTCTGGGACATCACTGTAAGCAAGCTAAAAAAAATCTTTCTAGGTCTACTTTTTTCATCTGAAGAGTTTGGAGACTAATAACTGTCTTGTAAGAATGTTACCTGTTTGTCTCATGTAGCTGAGGCTGGCCTTGAACTCCTGATCTTCGGATGGGATTGCAGGTATGCAGCAGTGCTCCTGACTTCCATATGTGATTTTTATGAGCCCTAACAAGCAGTGCTTGTGAATATGAATCTATCTGCCTATTACACTAGTTCTTCTGCAAGTCAACAACAAGTTGACACGCACTTATCATCTTTTAGACTCATTAGGCTGTGTATCAGTGGTTCAGGGCTTATAGACCCTGACCTCTTCTCATAGATTGCTTTGCATCCAGAGCAAACTTCCTTTCTTCATTTAAGAAGGCATGCAGATGATATAGAGTCACTTGGACTCTTTTAGAGAGACACGGTAGCTGCATCATGGACAGATGACCATAAGGTCTATGAGGGAAGAATCCAGATGTTGTGCCCTTTCATCCAGTGGATAGATCACAGGAGAGAACCCTGAACCCTGCAAATGAGGCAACAGTAACATTTACAGGAACAAAATGTACAATTAGCAGATCCAGACAGTTGGACCCATGCACCATTGGCCTTGTTTATATTCATCCTGGGATGGTTTTCTCTAGCAATGACTATTTGTAGTCTGAAGAGCTTCATGCATAAAGAGATGGACCAGAAGAGTTCTTTGTACATCCTCAGGTCTCCATTCTATGCAAATGAAAGGGATCATTTTATTGACAGGTAATCATGAAAAGGTGTAAAGGCAGACTGGGGAACTCTGGGCTTCTTCCTCTGCCACAGATCCCCACGAGTGGTGTGGGCAATTGTCTGAAGTTCCATGAGTCTCTTGAACTTTGTGTTTTAACGGCTGCCCCAAACTCCTGTTCATGGGGCTCAGGAATGTCTCCATGTGTTCGCTGTGCTAGTGTTTACTCCCTGTGATTCATTCTCTGTTATGATTTCCAAAAGTAATAGTGAAAACTCTGCTTTTCATTCATATAGTTAGCGTTGTAAAATCAAAGCTCGTAACAACTCAGAAATTCCTCCTTATTCACTCACCCACTCTACTCACAGACCAGAAATAAAGATTAATTGTATTAATTCTAGGGTTGTGGAGAAAACAGAAAGCCCTTGCTTACAGCTTTTTGACACATTTTCCACTCACCATGTTTCAGGACAGTCCACATAGTTAAGTGCCTCCCTGAAGGAAATAGGAACTGCGCCAAAGTTCCTGTTGTCCCTTCTCCCAACAATACCAGTGTTGAAAGCTTAGTCTTGTGTAGTCAGGCTCTTGTTTTCTGGTACATAATCATTGTCCCAGAGTCGTTTGGAAGATAGACAGCCCATGGGAAAAAATTTTAGAATATATGTAAATCGTATCATTTTCATATATACATATACACACACTCACATACAAACACACTCATACACCCTCTCTCTCATTCTCCATCTCCCCCCTCTCTCTCATAGAAACACACAAAGACACACACAGAGATACACACACAAACACAGAGATACACACACACACACACACACACACATGCACACACACCTGAATTTCTTAAATACATTTTTTAGGAAAGTTATGCATATTTAATTCCTCCTTGAACCTTTCCACACACACATGTACACACACTCACATACAAACACACTCATACACCTCTCTCTCTTGTACACACACAACACACACATATGCACACACACACACATATGCACACACACACACACACACACACACACACACACACCTCTGAATTACTTAAATATACTTTTTAGGAAAGTTATATATATTTTATTCCTCCTTGAACCCTCTAGGGTCTCTCTCTGGGAACCACCTAAAGAATTCTGTAGAGCAGGTAATTCATGTCTTAGAGCTCAGGAGAGCACTCTCAAGGTTTAAGAATGACAGACCAGTGAAAATACCTTCCAGGTGACAGCATTTCTTCATATCTACCCAGAACTATGCTAATCCTCATTCTGGCTGCTTCTGTTGGTCTCCTTGCTGGAAATTCCAACCAGTGGTGTATCCAAACTGTGATGCTTCCCAAATCCCTATCAGACACAGGGATGGGCTGGTGCCACACTCTGTGTAGCTTCTCAGTGACACTAATTCCTGTTAATTTTTCTTCCCTCCAGACTGCTTTGGCATTTAGTTGATTTCCTATAATTTAGCACTTAATCATCACAATAGGAATTACACACACACACACACACACACACACACACACACACACACACTCCTCGTGAATATTCTAGGAGGTATCGTTTCCAAAGCAGAATTCAGTTTCTTGTTTTTATAGATAGAAAAGTCAGTCAACCAAAGGTCATTAGTACAAGTAGCTCAAGACTGGTTTATTTCTTCATATCAAAATCCAAATGTGTGTACCACCATGTGGTTTAAAGACATCTCAACATGGTGTATCTAAAGATGAACTGCTCCCTCCCTCCCTACCCTGACTGCCTGGGGCCTGTCACTCTCAGTCTCTCAGCTCAGGAAATAAGAACTTAATTCTACAAAAGCCCCTGAGGATGGGCTTCTCTTTCTTAAGTCTATGAGACCCACTTGTAAAAGCTACAGTTCAGCTTTCAATAACACACAATATGCAACCCTTTCCAGGGACCCAGCACCACCTTCTTCCTGCAGATTGCAGCAACAGCCTCTGGACCAGCCTGCTGGGTGTAACCCTTTGTCCTCTGTCTCAGTCACAGCAGGATCTCCACCGGTTTCTGGAATGACATTTCCCATGAGTCAGGCCATTGAGCTCAGGTCACAGAACTCTGCTCTTCAGAGGTCTTTGTTGATTCCCTATTTCAGAGCTGATGTTTTTAAAGCAGCTGAGGCCTCAAAGATAAACCTGTGTTTTGTTACCTTCCCAATGTAGCCTCTCTTTCCCCTCAATACTCTGGCCATGTTAATGCCTGTATGGCTCAGCAAGAATCCTGCTGTTACCTGAGGGTTTGTCTTTGCTGGTCCTTTTGTGTGGAAAGCTTCACCCAGGTCAGGTTTTATTGCCACTATGCCTCTCATCTCTGGATTTTGTTCTCATATTAATAGCAGTCACTGAAACAAGCTACTTACCCAGATGGCCATTTGTTTCCAATCATGCCTCCTTTCTCTACTTGCCTCTCCAGCTCTGATTACCATGTGACATACAATATAAATTTATGTAAACTACTTGGTTTCTGCCTGTGTCTACCTATTAGAATGTGTCCCTTGTGTAGACTCAGAGAAGAAGAGGGCCTGAAGAACAAGTACTATCAATAATTCCTAGGTGAATAGTTGAAAAGATAAAGTGATCAGGTATGGTTGGTAATGGCCAGACCTGTGTCCTTTTTACTCTAGCAAGAAGTTGTACAATGTTTGTTTTGCTTTGTTTTATTAAATTAATTTATTCTCTCATATATTATATCCTGACTGCAGTTACTTTCACCTCTCTCCTCTCCTCACAGTCTTTATCTCTCAATTCCTCTTTCCCAATCCATTTCTCTGTTTCCTTTCAGAAAAGGGCAGGCCTCCCAGAGATATCATCCAAACATGGCATATCAAGTTGCAATAAGACTAAGCACATCCTCTTATATTAAGGCTGGATGAGGCAACCCAGTAGGAGGACTAGGGTCCCAAAAGCAGGCAGAAGAGTCAGAGACAGCCCCTGCTCACTCTGTGAGGAATCCCATAAAACACCAAGCTATACAACTGTAACATATATGCAGAAGGCCTAGGTTAGGCCCATACAGACTCCCTGATTATTGGTTCAGTCCAGAGTTCAGGTTTGTTGATTCTAGGGGTTTTCTTGTGTCCTTGACTCTTCTGTCTCCTACAATCCTTCCTCCCTTCTTTCACAAGATTCCCCAAGCTCTGTATAATGTTTGGGTGTGAGTCTCAGCATCTGTTTCCATTAGTTGCTGGATGGAGCTTCTTTCATGATGATTATGCTAGGCTCCAGTCTGCAAGTCCAGCAGAGTATCATTAGATATCTTTTCATTAACTTTTTTCTTTCCATTCATGTTTGGTTCTACTGTGGATCTGTGGTTTATCCAGCCTCTGACAATCTGGGAAATCTGTTTAGGTCTGTACCCCATCTTTTCATTAGATTATTTGATTTGTTGATGTTTAGTTTTTTGAGTTCTTTATATATTTTGGAAGTCAGCCCTCTGTCATGTTTAGAGTTGGTGAAGAGCTTTTCCCATTCGATAAGCTGCTGTTTCGTCCTATTGACAGTATCTTTTGCCTTATAAAAGGCTTTGGGTTTCATGAGGTCTCATTTATTAATTGTTGATCTTACTGCCTGAGCTACTGGTATCCTATTCAGGAAATTGTCTCCTGTGTTAATGCTATTCCTCACTTTTGAGTTCTAGGCTATTTCCCTCTTTCTTTCTTTCTTTCTTTCTTTCTTTCTTTCTTTCTTTCTCTCTTTCTTTTTTTAAACAGAGGAGAGCGCAAACGCAGTCCCCTACTACCACGAATTATGCAGTCGAGTTTCCCCCACATTTGGGGAAATCTCAGGGGTCAGCACATCTGGAGTGCAATGGATAAGCCTCACCCTGGGAAAACCACCTATGTCATCATGGTATCTCCCCTGCCAGGTAAGTATTATTTCCCACTTTCTAAGTAGTTAACTTTGATACAAAGTTTTTGAGACATTTCAAAGCTATACTTGCTTTTGTTGTTGTTGTTGTTGTGATGGTTGTTTGTTGAAGGGTGTGTCATACCTTGAATTGGTTACTTCAAAAATCAAATTTATGACCCTACTTCTTCAGCCTTCAGAGTAACTGAGATTACAGGTATACACCACCACACTACCCGGTCTTCCCTCAGTTTGTAAATTTCTTTGAGACTCACTCCTTCCCTGATGTGGTTATGCAGAGATCTAGCACTAACACACAGCTGTTCACTTACTTCTTTCTCTTTGTTTCTGTGTGGTCCAGTGAGAACAGTCAATTGCAGGATATTTGATCACACTGGGACCCCTGAGATTGTGGTATTTATTGGAAGAAACTGTTTTTGGTTGTGGTGTGTTTCAGCTTTAACACATACGTTTGAGCCAAGAACTTTCTACTTGAATATTGTAAACAGAATTAAATAAAGACTACCATAGGTCAAGAGGCGGAGCAAGCAACTGGCTGACAGGAAGAGAACATAGGATTATTAAGGAAAAAACAAAGAGTAAGAGGGAGTCAGGAGGACAGACAGAGAGAAGTAGTACAGGAGGAAGAAGGGAGAGATACTCAGTTCAAATGAGGTTGTTTGAGACGGTGTAAGAGCATGAGAGAGGAGATTTCTCATGGGATGGGGGCTGAGGAGAAAGATCAGCCCTCTCTGAGCTAGCAGGCTTCCACCCGGGCATCTTTATTGGTAGAACCAAACGAATGAGAGTTTGGGATGCTAATGGTGATGGTGACTCCTTTTATGCATATCCAATTGTTGTCTTACATAGTTGCTTTATATACATGTTTTAGGAAGCTTCATATTTCTCCACCAAGTTCTGAAAGTGAATGCTCCCTGTTTTGTACATTTCTTCTGGGACCCTTTCCCTCTCACTTTTTCCCTCCCTTCTGGTCATATATGTTACCTATTCCTGCCAAGCTTTCAAAGTATCTTCCCCCGTTGAATTATCTGTGTTTTCTCTGGCATTCTGAAAAAAAAAAAAAGACAAAATCTTATTTTGCTCTTTTAAGTGCAAAGAAGCATCTTGCTAAATTTTAAGCTGAGAAGATTTTCCTGTATAGTCCCAGCAAATGTCTCCCTGTTGGCTGGAGCTGCAGAACATTACTTTGGACTAAACTTGACTCCAGTGCTGTGGAATAAAAATAGTGATATAAAAGTTTAACAGTAATCATGTTACTGCCTACATTGCAGGCTGAGTGTGTAAATCTGTCTGTCTGCTTATATATGGTTCTGGGTACATCATCAGGTCTTAAACACTTGTGTCATTCATGTACTTGTTGGGTTCGGTCCTCACCCATCCAGTGGGTACTTGTGTACTCATGATGTAACATGTCATTTTGTATACATAGAAATCAGCACTCAAAGCCATAGGTTTCAGTTCCTGCTGCTACAGAGTTTGTGTTCCAGTGATGGGGGCTGACTGTGAGCAAACAGAAAAGAGACGATGTAAGAGCTCACGTGGAGCTCAGTGATAGGGAGAAAACTGAATCTAGTCGCAGAGATGAGGGTGTTGAGAGAGGAGGAGAGGTGAAACATCACTGAGTATTAAAAGCGCTGACTGTGAACTGGAAGATGGACCTGTGGAGATGCTGGGGGAAGCAGTGGAGCTATCTGAGAAATCCCATGCAGATGGAGAAAGTAGCACAGACATTGTTAACTAGGGGCTTGGTTGATGATTTTACTCAGGAAAAAATCCAGACTAGCATGGAATAAAATAAGATGGATATGATTATATACAAGGTCGTATAGGTCATGGATGAAATGGCCTCGAGGACTGTTAAGGAAAACTTGGCAAAGAGGCCACCCACTGAGCTTCTAAAAGACTGACTGAACAAGCTGGCATTTTACTGAAATACTTTTTCAGAAGGAAAAAGGGGCAGGAAATCACTTAATCAGTTACTAAACAATTGTAAAAGTCCCAAGAAAGAATAATGTAGCTTCCTCGAAGGTAGCAGCAATTGAGGTGACGAGGAGGATTCTGAATATGTGTAGAGACAGAAAGAACAGTCTTAGAAGTGATGCCTCCACTTTGGCTTTGGTTGGAAGTGATTAGGGATTCCTGGATGATTGTGTCATCTCACGAGCTATCAATCATGAGAGGCCATCTGATGATCTAAGTGTGGGATAAGAGGCTCTGCAGGAGACAAGTGGAGAGGAACAGACTGGCAAGCTCAGGGACAGTTTACTCAGGCCACTTGTGCTGCAATGGGTGCTGGTAAGTGGGTGGGAATGCTTTCCTGATACATTCTGGTGTCTTCCTTGAGAAGAGACCAAGGTCATCTGTCAAAGACAAGTGGGAAGGAGAAAATGGAAATCAGAAAAGAAAACAAAGAATGCAGTGGCTACCTTGGAAAGAAGAGGGGGAAAAAAAAACCACTTTGGCAAAAAATTGTGTTGAGAACTTAGTTAAGGTCATGAATATATTTAGCAAAATTTGGTGCTTTTCTCCTGACACATTTAAATGCTTGCATGGACTTCTGCTGGGTGATTATGGTGGAGAGAAAGGAGCACAGAGACTATGTGCAGGGGGCTGATGATAATTGTTCATCATGGAACTTCAGCCCATGCTAAGAAAATAATTCCACAAAACAGTAAAAGATACTGAAGTTCATGGACTCAGTAGAGTTTCAAGTGTAGTTCATCAAGTTTTGAGGGATGGATTGGTGAAGCTATGGCAATTTAGAATAATTTGGAAAGACAGGAGGGTGCTGTTGGACGATAGAATGTTTTAAATTTACGTGAAGGAAGAGATGTAGCTGTTGACCTTGGAGTGGGAAGACTGGCACACTGAGAAGAGCAAATCAGGAAATTAGGAGGATATGGAAAAACACTGTTCCCTGCATGCTGAAATCAAGAATTGTGACAGGTTGTATTGGAGAGGACATCATGAAGGGACTGGGGAAATGGCCAGTCACTAAAGTGTCAACCTTACAAGCATGGGAACCCGAGTTTGATACCTAGCAACTGTGTCTGGAGCTGAAGTAGTTGCTCTCACCTACAATTCCAGAGCTGAGGAAGTAGGGACAGGAGAATTCCTAGAGCTCACTGGTCAAACAGTCTATATAAACTAGTTTCAAAAATATGGTTGCATGTGACTGAGGAAGACACTTGGTATTAGCCTCCAGTTTTCACAGGCAAGTCTACACACACATACACACCACACACACACATACACACACACACACACACACACACACACACACACACACACACACACA
>JANHMN010000009.1:76781990-76812544 GCA_030674055.1 Rhabdomys pumilio
ATGCAGTACCATCCTTTTTGAATGTATAGAGCACCATGCAGTACCAT
This sequence comes from Rhabdomys pumilio, assembly GCA_030674055.1. NCBI lineage: Eukaryota > Metazoa > Chordata > Mammalia > Rodentia > Muridae > Rhabdomys > Rhabdomys pumilio. Next base: position 76,782,038 of record JANHMN010000009.1, read on the forward strand.
AGGGATATCTATTCCCTTTAGCATGCATAGGGCATCATGTACCACTGTAGGGATATGGACCCAGTCCAGAAGAGCCCAGAATGCAGCTTTCACTGTGAATATTATATTTTTCCATGTCTTCTTTGTTTTTTAGCAACAAAAACAGGCATCGGTCCTGGTCTATATTTCTGATTATGCATCCTTGACATAGCTGGGCTCTCTCTGTCTCGATTTTAGGTTCAATGTGGATTGAGGTAACATGTTTGTACCAGGACAGTGCTTGGTATGCAGTAGCTGTGAAATGTTCCTTTCAGAAGAACCTTCTTAACACATCATCTTGTTATATCGTTCTCTTGATACATACGCCATAGTTCCTGACTCCCACCTCCTCTGTTGAGCCTCATCACAAACCCAAGCAAAATGAAATTTCTTCATGACTAGTTCTTCCTTCTCCATAAAGCTCCCCTTCCTACTCTATGGGATCCCTTCTCCTCCTCCATGGGGATCTCCCTTTTTTTATTGGACTTTTCCCCCCCATGGGGCTTCTGTTCCTCTCCCTCCTTCACAGGAATCCTTCCTCTCTATGGGACTTCTCCTTTGAGACCAAAAATTAGGCTGTCATTTGCCCAGCAGGGTTTTCTCACAGTTCTCTGGACTTCCCCTAAACTCCTAGGTATTTGTCTGTAAACAACTCCAGAACCTTAACCACATGCTGTCTTATATTGCTATTTAATATGTTCATAGGTAACCTCTTAAAAATTGTGAATCTATCAAGTACCAAGCTCACAGAGTAAGGGCTGTCTCCAGTACTAAGAGTGGTAGCCTAGTGCTAAGGATGAAATAAGGATTTTAAATATTCAAATTATATTAAATTAAAATTCTGTTCTAATCAAAGTTTACCCAGCACACTACTTATCAAGTTTGAATGCATGAATTCCCTTTAGAGAAAAAAAATTCTCATAAACATCCAATGTTTATTTTTATTGTCACTTAAGCATATAAACATAAAACTAAGTATAAGCTCCTAATAAAAGCTTAAGGTTTTTAAACTACTATAAATCCCAAGTGAATTTGTAAAATTAAATATAAATAATACCATGATACTGTAAAATTTAAATTCACAATATAAGTTTATTGTGATATATGATGCTTGCTGAATTCAAGCCACATCTCTGGAAAGTGGAGTGATTCAGTTCTTTGGAGCTTAGAGTCACGTGTGAGCAATGTCTTAGCACTTTTCTGATCAGGAAAGATCGTGTGCAAACCATTCCCACCATGTGGTGTCTGGTCAATGGGACATTTCATAACAAATAGTATCTTCTTTATTGACGCTGTTCTCTTTCCCAGACTAGCACGGCCTTATGCTGAAAAAGACTAGTGGTGTGTAGTCACCCAGAATATTGAGATACACTTAACATAACTTATTAGAATCATCACTGGAATTATAATTACGAATTGAAATAACCCATGAGGAACATCTATCTCTGGGACTGCTTAAATGACTCAGTAAATAGAACACTTGCTGCACAGACGTGGAGACAAGAGCTCAGATTCCCCAGAAGCCATATAAATGGTGGGCAGGCATGGCTGCTACCTGTAATTCTAGTATATGGAAAGCAGAAATGGGAAAGAGATCCCTGAAACAAGCTGGCTATCTGCATTAGCTGATTTGTGAGGTTTGGGTTCATAGATAAACAGAACTTGCCTCAGTAAAGTGGAGACCAATTGAGGAAGAGAGTTGACATCAAGTTTGAGCCTCCATACTCATGAACACACATCAGGCACACCTGCTTATACACATGTGACCCCCCCCACACACACACATTAGAACACACATGCATACCAAATATATACAGGCAAAAACATTTAAATTTAGAAGGCAAAATCTATCTCCAAGAGTAGGGATATGAGTCAGTTTGTCAAGTGCTTGCCTGGGACCAGGAAGCCCTAGGTTCAATCCCTAGCATGCCATAAAACAGGTGTGGTGGTCTATAATATAGTTCCAGAACTCAGAAGGTGAAGGCAGGAGCATGAGCAGTTCAAAGCTGTCCTCAACTAAGTAGGCACTTTGAAGCCAGCCTGTCTGGCTATGTGAAATATGCCCCTATCCCCAAATCTGTCTTGGTGACATTGTCAAAAACCAATGGAAGCGTCACATAAAATAGAGGAAAAGGACAACTTTCATCCATCCTGTGAAACACTGTGGTTAGAGATCTATTTTTTCTATTACCAGGTATATTCTTTTGAATTTGTTCGTGGAGTCTTACTGTCATCTTAGAAATCAAAACGCAGATCAGAGAAAAATCTAAAGGTCATTGATAAACTTAGAAGAAAATCCCAACTTTCCCAAACCTTTTCCCTCCAGAGATCATACAATGGTTAATTGCCCATCTCCTATTGTGATTTGCAGGCCAGGAAATGTTCAAAGTGTATCAATGGCAGATTTATTCACAGAGTGCACTATGCCGTAGATATTATTAGTATCCTTATTTTGTATACAATATTTACAACTACAGAGTTTAAGTTACTTGCAGATATAAAATTATCTAGAGGTATGGCAGGGTTCAAACTGAGGTAAGCTGTATCCATGTTTGACTAAAACAAATAGTGCCGCATATGAGAACACACGCAGGACTTGAGATACTGCTTGTTCTTATTTCTTTTAAAAATGCTACTTTATAATACCTTGCTGTTTAGTAGCTAAAGGTGTCAGAGACACAGATGGATGTATTCCATCATGCTTTACATTTTTAATTACTATCGACAATGCTGAGATGACTGCTATATTTGAGCTCATCCTTGTTTGGGGAAATGCTTCCACGTTTTATATATTACCAACTGAAGAAAAAAAAGCACACAGAGGTGTAAGTATGCCCGAAGCAATCCTGTAACTGTTAGTTTTATCCACTGGGTAAGTGCCTGGCTACATATAAGGCCCAATTATATGTATTTTTTTCCACATTCAATCAAAATTTAAGTTTTCTGTTAAAGCTAATAGGTGCTTTTCTACTGTAAGTACTCACAAGTGAATAAGAAGAAAACTCACAATAACCTTAAATATATGTCCTAAATTTTAGAAATTAGAAAGCATCTATTCAGTTGTTCTAAGCCAGAAATTGTTGCTCCCCAGGAGCAGGTAGCATTTTATTAGGTGATTTAAAACCCTGTTTTAGCCATTTGTTTAGGAGAAGGGGAAAAAATAGCATTTTTCAAACAGCCTTGAGTCTGACTGCTTTTGTAAGCCACTATCATTTGACTGGAAATGTTTCCCAGAATTCATGTGTTGGAGGTCTAGTTCCCAGCTTAGTACTCAGAGATGCAGTGTCGGAGAAGGGATGGATTGTATCACAAAGAGAGGCCATAATCAATGAGAGATCTATTGATAAATATGATAGCATCTGCAGAGATGCTATTCCTTGGAGAAAGTGTGTGTGTGTGTGTGTGTGTGTGTGTGTGTGTGTGTATGTGTGTGCAGGCACACGTGGGCACATTTATGCAGGCTGTGGGGTAAGAGATGGAGGGTGAATGAGAGTCTGCTCTTGATAAGCAGGCATTTTCTGCCGGTGATAGCTTTGCTCAACCAAACCCTTCCATCGTGATAGCTTCATCTTGGTTCCAAAGTATTGGAGCAAATCAGCCATGAACTTGAACCTGTGAAACTATGATCCCAAATAAGCTTTTTTCTTCTTCAGAGCTGATTTGTTGGGATATTTTGTTGTAGTGACAAAAAGAGACTAATTCAAAAAAGTAACACTCCATCTTAGTCTTTGGAAAGTTTAGTTTATTCTGTCAGCGTAATATATAGAAATAGCTAAAGATAAGTGCTGATGGAAGGACAGAGGACAGGAGCCGATGTTCCTCATCTTCTTTCTGCTTTCCATATGCAACAACTGCTAATTCTAGTCAGTGTTTTCGAGGTTTCTTTCTTCTCCATCCCCCTTCCTTCTTTAATTTTTTTTTTTTTATATTTTGATTTTTGAGACTTGGTCTTATTATGTAGGTCTTGATGATCTGAAACCCAGTATGTCGACCAGGCTAGTCTTGACCTAACAGAGATTTACCTGCCTGTCTCCTGAGTGCTGGGATTAAAGACTTGCATCACCACAGCCCAGTTTAGCCTTCCTTATTCTCTATGATAACATCTGTTTCAGTTTAAGGGAAACAATATCTTCTTTTATTGTTCTGGGAACATCCGGCATCATTTAGGTTTTTCTTTTGTTTTCAACAGTTTTGAATCAACGGTTTGAATCCCTGTTATTTTTGTTTGCTCATTCTTTCGTGTTGGATGATTTTTGCCTGTCTTTTCTTAGTTATAACTGAAATACTAAAAGACTTTGGATCAGTATCAAGAGACTAGGTGCATAGTGGTGGTGGGTTTTACTAAAGGGTGACCTGTACTAAAAATGATCAAATACTGATGTTGGAAGTCTTCTGAGCCTGTATGGCTACTATTCTGCCATGAATGGAGGAGAAGCAAATGACTGAGTCAGGTTGGACACTGGGACCTAACAGTCTTGGCAAAACCCTGACTTCTCTCAGCTCCTACCATTATGAGTCTTTCCAGCTACTGGTGGTAAGGCCGCTCCTTCTCTTTGGCAGCCCTGTTTCTGTATACTTGACTCTCAAGCTTGTTACCACTTTCATATCTCTGTGGATTCTGGCTGAGTTACAGGAGCCTTCATTCCTTAAACAAAGAATTTGTGTGTCTGCCTGGTTGTTTGTGCATGTTGTCACCTAATAGCTTTATCTACTTGAATCTAAGACTTGTCCCACATATACAAGTTTAATGGGTCTAGGTGGGTGGGGAAGTCTCTTAAGAGAGCATTTGTGAGTCCTTGTTACAAGCTATGGCAAGAACACAGGCTGAGAATGGAATGGCTCACTACTTTAGGCAATGAAGTTTTTGACCTCTGTTTGTGCTTTGTACCCATCAGTAGGCATATGACTTTTATCTATGCTTCAAGTCCTTGATAAAATGCCATCTCCTCCATGAAGCCTCCTCTGATGGATGTAGCTGACAGTAGCCTCCCAGGTCTCTGTACCACATGCTATGTGATCCATCATTTTCTTGTGGTAGTTACTCACTGTGCGCTGTGAGTTGTCATTATGTGTGCAAATCTCCAGCAGGAGGTTTTTTTCATTAATTTATCATCCCTTTGATCTCTGAGGATTGGATTCACATCTTTCTCACCTTGGACTAGCTCCCAGCTCAGTGCCTGGAAAAGCAAATGCATTCAATAAATGTTGAACAAATGTGTGAATGTGTGTGGAAGCCATAGCGGTCTTTGCTATTGGAAAAAATAGAAGATATGTTTTAAGGCCCCCTCCCCTACCTTGCTGTTAATCCCAAACATTAACAAAGGCTGCAGCAAGGACATTCTTAACTGAAAGCTGGTGTGACTTAAGTGCAAGCTCTCATGCTATATGACAGGTACTCCTGGGAAGCCCCTTCCCCCTCCCCGGAAGAAGTTTGGCAGCTTCTGCATGCTCCTGCAGGCAGACCTTATCTGCATTGTCTTCCTGCATACTCTCCTCTGCTGCTTTTTTCAGTGATCAAGTACTCAGAATTCCCTTGAGAGCTCCTGTTGAATAATAAATATAATTTCTTACGTTGAGCAGATACGGGTTTGAATTTTGCCCCCATCACTTTATGGGCGTGGTGATACTGATCTTAGCAAACCTGTCTCCAAGTCATGATTCTCCTATGGACAATGGAGAAAATGTTCTTTTCCACAAGGTTGTCATGAAAGTTAAACAGCAAGTAAATCATTAGAAAAAGATATGGAGAGATTCTCTTTGCATTTGTTCTCTCTTGCGTGTTGCTAAGGAAGGAAAGAAGGAGGAAAGGAGAGGAGGACGGGGGTGAACACACGCTGTTCATTGGTGCCATTTAGTGACTGTCTTGGGGTTATAAACTGGAGTTTATAAGATATTCTGTATGGAATTGTCATTTATCGTCCCAGCACTTAGAAGAGAAAGGATTAGGGACTGCTTCTCTGAATGGAATCAAAATAGAGAGTAAACTAAAAGGACCAAGCAGACAGACAGCTCTGTTTGTTTGGAATTCATGTATGAGCACTAGCAGGACCAGGTGAAATTTGGCTTCTGGCCTTTGTTTCTTTCATCATTGTAATAGTTTGAGCATGAACTGTCCCACTACGTATCAAATGCTTGGTCCCCAGCTTGTGGCACTCTTTAGGAATTATGGAAACACAGGGATATGGGGCCTAGCTGGAGGGAGCAGGTCACTGGAACCGTGCCTCTGAAGCCTACATCTAGTCTTTGTTCTCTGCTTGCCCTGATCTCTGTGTGTCCTGAGGTAAGCAGGCTCTTCCACAGAAGTGCAGTCCACGATATTGAGCCTTACCATGGGCCCAGGATCAACAGACCCACAGGTGAACTGTATCCTCTGAAATATGAAATCCTCTTTCCACTAAAGTTCTTTATGTCATGAATTGTCATAGAGACGGGATAGTATCCAATTTTTTATTACTTATTTTTTTTTTTTACAGTCCAGTCATTACCCCCCTCCTGGTCCACCCTCCCATAGTTTCTAATCCTATTTTTCCTTGCCCCTATCTCCAAAAGGATATCCCCAACCCCTCCACCCCTCAGCCAGGCCTCCCTGCTCCCTGGGGCCTCAAGTCTTACCAGGGTCAGGGGCACCTTCTCCTACTGAGGCCAATAAAACAGTCCTCTGTATATGTGTCAGGGGATTCAGACCAGCTCATGTATGGTGCCTTGTTGGTGACTCAGTGTCTGAGTGATCTCAGGGGTCCAGGTTAGTTGAGACTGCTGGTCTTCCTATGGGTTGCCCTCCTCCTCAGCTTCTTCCAGACTTTCCCTAATTCAACCACAGGGGTCTCTGACTTCAGTCCATTGATTGGGTGTAAGTATCTGCATCTGTCTCAGTCAGCTATTTGTTGGGCCTCTCAGAGGACAACGATGTTAGGCTCCTGTCTGCAAGCACACCACAGCATCAGTAATAGTGTCAGGTCTTGGAGCCTTTCCTTGAGATGGATCCCAAGTTGGTCCAGTCACTGGACCTCCTTCCCCTGAGTCTCTTCTCCATTTTCGTCCCTGCAGTTCTTTTAGACAGGATCAGTTCTGGGTCAGAGTTTTTGACTGTGGGATGGCAACCCCATCCCTCCACTTGATGCCTTGCTTTTCTATTGGAGGTGGACTTTACAGATTCCCTCTCCCGCTATTGGGCATTTCATTTATGTTCCCTCCCTTTGAGTCCTGAGAGTCTCTCACCTCCCAGGTCTCTGGTGCTTTCTAGAGGGTCCTCCCTCCCACTGCCAAGGTTGCATAACTTCCATACATTCTGCTGGCCCCTCGGGGCTAGTATCCTTACACAGTAGAGAAGATGCTGTTTCCTGACCACCTATTCTAGGTACTGTGTGTCCTTTTAACATTGGTGAGTTCTCAAATGATGGTGGAGGAAAGAACGACTTTATACAGGGCAGAAGACTGGCAGCTGCCTGCTGGAGTTGTGAGGCAGGCCCTGTGATTCAAAGCTCTTCTCAGAGTGCTGGTGTGCTTAGAGGAACTCGTGCTTGGCAAGATACATCTGGCTTCTGATTAGCTCTGCCAGGCGATCGTCCTCCAGCAGGTGTGCAGACAGTTGCCAGGACTATGTTCTGATGAACATGCATTTTCCTTGCATGAAGGTAGAGTGCATTAGACAACTGTCCTGCCAGATCTGTACCAACTAATGCCAGTTCCTAATCATCTCACCCACCTTCAGCTTCTAGACATAGCAGGAGTCGGTGCTTCTTTGTAGCAACAAAGCCCATCAGGATCTAGAAATGAGGCTGGGGCGGAGTGTGTCTTCTTATAACTTCAGTGTGGAAGATTCCAGATGTAGCAGAAAGGAAGTGGCATTTATCAATGTCTACTACATCCAAGGTGCTATTTATAAAATACTTGGCCCTTTGAGAAAGACATTTGGACTTAACACTTCCAAAATAATTAACTCAGCAAGATAGAAATTTAAATACAGTGGAAGAACTCAGTAGGGGTTTTAATGACTAATTTTGATTGTCAGCTTTATTGGGCTAAGAGTGCTTAAAATATTATTCAAACACACTTTTGAGTGTGTCTGAGGGTATTTCTAGAGAGAATTAACAGAGGGGAAAGACCTACCCTAAATGTGGGTAACACTATTCCTGGGCTGGTGTTCTAGATGGAATAAAAAGGAAAAAGAGGGAGGCAACTCAGTGAGTAAATGCGATTGCTATACATGCCTGGTGATCTGAGTTCTATCTCCGGAACCCAAATAAAGGTGAAAGGAGATGAAAGATTCCACTAAGCTGTCTCCTGAGTTCTATAGGTGTGCCATAGTATGCATGCCCTCAAGGACCCATCATCATGACACACACTAAACAAATGAAAAAGAAAACAAATAATGGGAAACCATGGGAAAGTCAGATGAGTGTGCACAGAAATGTGAGCTCACAGCTGCCTGGTGCTTCTGCTCCACAGAGCCACTCCCTGCCATGCCTGAACCAGAATCAATCTCTTCCCCCCTTAAATTATCTTGCTGTGTATTTGTTCACAATAGTTGAAAGAATATCTAATCAAGGCTCAAGTCAGAAACTCAGGCTACCCTTTTATCGTTAAACCACTTCCTTCCAGAATGGGATGGGCCAGAAGAGCCCAGAGAACTCCCAAAACAAATGTTTAGAGTTATGGGTGAACTCCAGCTTCCTGCCCTCCCTGTGCCTGGCTGGCCTCCTCAGGTCCTGAAGTGGCTCCACACCAGCCCCTTCTTTTTCCTCACAGACAAGTTGTACCATCAGTTGACCAGCAGTACTGGTTCCTTAATTTCTCTACCTTTCTATGAGAAGAATATATTTTCTTCCAGAGAGCAGACAGCTTTGCCACCTTCTGGTCCCATTCCAGAGTCATCAGATTTGAGCACAAAAAAAGCCAAGCTCCCCAAAATTCCATTGACTATAAGATGTGATCCTACTACCACTTTAGAGCTTTCAACAGAGAGTCTCAGCCCAAGAAACATCAAGGCATCTGGAGACAATGACTGGCTTGGCTTAGCAATGTGTAGACCTTCTCTGTCAGGTCCTGTAGCAGCCTCTGTGTTCTGCATGGACTGAAGGGCTGGCTCAGCAGATAGACAGACAGCATCTACCATGTTGTTTAGCTATTAGTGACAGCTTAGAATATATTTCCTATAACCTTTAGAAGACTCCAAATTCAGTCACATCTGCCAAGCCAGCAGCTGTGGTCCTTCCCGGTCCAAGCTAGCAGCAGTGACGGATGTAAAACATCAACTTATCTTTCCTGGTTACCTTCAGCCAGGCATTGGCACGAGGCAGTGTTACCAGCAAATGGGCATTTTTGTGCCATTTGTGAAAATTAACTCCCCTAATTAACTCAGCCGTACAAATGCACTCAGGATGAAGACATTAGAATGATTACCTAGGAAATTACTGCCTTGGTAGAGTCCCCTATGCCCCCTTGTGCCGCTTAAATGTGCCAAGAACAAAATTGCCCCATAACATTGTCATATTCCGCGAGCAGGTAGTTGATGAATGAAATCAGAGTGCTGCATGCTGGTGACGTTAACCCTAATTTCAGCTCCTAGGTTCTGCTCAGCATGGGGTGGCCAAGAAATTATTTTCTCCATGCAGATGGGAGCACTGGTGAGGACCAGAATTGCTTCTGGGTGCATAAGCAAGCATCATCTCGAGTACCAGGCTACACAGCAATTATGGCTTAATGGGTTTTGCATCAATTAGGATGGCTAGGGGGTACCCTAGAGGGAGGCACAGGAGGCCCATATCCAGATATAAGAGGCTCTGAAATTCCACTAGTTTACACAGTCTACAAATATAGCTTTATTATTTTTTCTTATGAATCCAGTTATCTATACATAGAGCTCTAGAAATGTGAGCCATTTCCTGTTTGGGAACCATTCTTACATCTCTCTGAAATGCCCTATGAACCAGCACTGGTCCTTATTAGTGGTTTCCAAAATTTCTGGAAAATTTCCATTATTTTACTGTATCATACTGTATGAGTGCACTGTTCTTGAAACACAATGTTTTCTTTCTATCTCTTCCCCAGATGTTGTTCTGCACTCTTTGTGAGGCCAGGCATGCATTGAGGAGCCTGAAGATAAAGGGCCCAGTTCCAGTTCAGGCTATTGTGGATAGAGATAATGGTGTGCACTTACTGAAAACACTGGGGTGAGTTGAAATACTCTGTTTAAATTGATAGTTTCCAACTCCACTACACATTCAATTCACTTTTTAAAAATATTTTTTGTCAATGTCTGGGCTTCACTTCAAACTATTTAAATTAATGTTTCTGGGATGTGCCATCAAAATGTCTCCAATGTTTCCACATGATTTTAATCTCAGCCAGGTTTCAGAATAACGAATTGATTTTGGTCACTGGTAACCTATCACTTTCCTAGAGGTTGGAAGTGACATCACCATCTTCACTGAGCTTGCATGAGCTTTTAAACTCATCTTCACGGAGCTTATTATCCAGCAATAAACAAGATTCCGAGATAAATAGTATTCAGGAATTATAAGTTGATGGTAAATGCCAAGGAGAAAAATAAAGCAGGAGAGGAAAATCACTTGTGAAACTTTCAGCAGTGAAGTCTCCCAGGGTGCCTGGGAGGTCTGGGAGGAGGTGAATGCCATTTGAATAAACCCTAGAGAAGGGGAGGAGTCTCCAGGCAGAGGGAGCCTGAACAAAAGGACCTGACAAGTACCAAGAGAAGAGCAAAGGATGCCCAGCAGTGCTCTGAGTGGATTTAACAGCTTAAGATACATGGTGTCTTCCAGAAAATGCAGGTGGTATCTCCTTGTCATCAGCCAAGAAATAATTGACAAAAGAACGTGGTCAGCCTAGAGGAAATTGAGCTTAGGACTCTAGCTGCAAAGACAGCCTTAGAGAAGAGAAAGCAGGGAGACCATGATCACTAAAGAACAGCCCTTCAGTCAGTTCTTAGCCACCACCCAATGGGGCACTAGTAACTCACCTGTAGTCAGAGTCCAACTCATCTACTTGCTTTGGAAAGGACAAACTTACACTACCGGGGATCTGGGCATCTCTTACAAGATGCAGGGAGGAATTCTAGAGCATTTAGGGTAAGCTAAAGTTCAATATATGGTGGTCTTGGCCAGTATTGGTTAGGATACGTGGGTTACTTGTTCAGTGGCACAGAAGATGTGTTCAGGGTTAGGGTTAGGGTCACTGTAAGACCTGTTTTTCTTTAGTCATATAGAACCCATAGATCAGAACGAGCTGGTGCATAGGAGTTTGAGTGTAAATCTGACTTATGTGGTTTTCTCTATACTGTGGGTGTTGTACTCTATGAATAATGATGTCTTTATGCTAATTATAGCTTCTGTCTCAATCCCACTGGGTGAATACACTTCAAAAGAGAAACAGATAACAAGTGGTGACAGAGGTGGAGAAGAGGAAGCAGACACTTGGGCATCTCGTGCACGAAGGGCTAAGTCATCTTGTGCACATATTTCTCTTTGTATTTTATTCCCCTTCCAATAATATTCAGAAACAGATCAATACTACCTGGGGAATGCTTTAAGAGGTTAAAGTAAGGCTCCTTCTCGTTTTTATGACCTTTACAGAAGTCAGATATTGAGCAAAGTTTTCTACTTTCCATCTTTAGGAAGAAATGAATAGCACTTAGAGTAGCTCTGTTTCCCATGAAATTTGTTAAGGTTTATTTTATTTTTTATTTATGTGCATGTGTGTAAACCTCTTTGGCTGTTTATCATGTGTGTACAGGTGCTGTTGGAAGTCAGAAGAGGGTGTTGGGTCCCCTGGAGCTAGAGTTACAAGTAGTTGTGAACTGCCCAACATGAGTTCTAGGAACTGAACTTGAGTCCTCTGGACTACCAAATATCCTTAACTATTGAGCGACTCTCTAGACCCATATTTCCAATGGATCTTAAGAACCATTGTCTATCTAACCATCCTACAGGTATTCACACATGACCGAGACTTCTGATCTGTGTCCATCTTCATTCCCAAGAGATTTGTACTGTTCAGAATGATTCACTGCCCCTGATCACTGGCAGCTTTTCATTCTCCTCTCACATGTTTTACTCATTGGATCAAAGAGCTTGACCCATGAAATTGACCCACACATGCTTCTGCTTTTTCCAAAGTTGGTGTCTGATGTGTTGGGTTCCAGCCTCTTCTTGTTCCCTGAGGCTGTCCATTTGAAACAAAACTTGAGACTTCAGCTGGCACTGATACAGCTTTCTCTCAGATCTTTCTTTAGCCTCAGAACCACCCCCAGGGATATAAAGGATAATGTGGAAACCTGTTTAGGACTGAATAAGTAGAAGAAAAAAAATTCTTGGCTTGAGTCTCAGACTGGGACCAGAATTAGGGTATTGGATATATGCCAACCCTCCAATTCCTATTTCAGGCTCCTCCTGACTTCAGTCCCTGGTTTATTCTTCTGTATACATCACCAGAGACCACCCCACACTGAGAGAATAGATAATAATCACCCTTCTTGAAAATCCTGCTGGACTTATAGGAAGTGAGGAGGGAGAAAGTAAAGCATGGCTGTTCTGCCAGCCTTTCTGGAAGGATTTTGTTCTGTATCTCATCTGTCTTGCTTCCTTTTAACATGTTTTTGTCTTGAAAAGAAGGGTTAATATCAACTGGAGATATTTCTCATCCAGATTTTCCTTTGTGTGTCCATAATTGTTTTTTTTCTCCAGGATAAAAATTCCCTTCAAATCTCTCTATGTTGGTGGTCATATAGTATAATGCAAATAAAATAAAAATAGTCACATAACATCTTACAGTCTCGATTTTGAGTGTTCTCAGTGTGGCCAAAATACTCCAGACATCCATCTGCCCATACTGAGTTTGGGGGAAAAAATTAGGTAGGAGATTAGTTAAGTAACTTGGGACTGAAAACTTTATTTTCTTTACACATCTGATTCCCAGAGCCAGGCCACATCTGATATGAATGCAAAGAGCAGAGACTTGTGGACCAATTTCTGCAGCTAGATTAGTACTGCCTATGCTTCTTAGGGACGTGTCTTAGTCAAGGCTTCTATTACTAAAATTGATATAATACCATGACCAAAAGCACTTTGGAGAGGAAAGAGTTTGTTTCATCTTATAACTAGTAGTCTATCATTCAATGAGGTCAGGGCAGTAACTCAGGGTAGGAATCTGGGGAAGCACGAACTGATGCAAAGGCCATGCAGAAGAGCTCCTTACTGACTTGTACCTCATAGTGTGTTCAGCCTGTTTGCTTATACTATCCAGGATCACCGCCTATGAGTAGAACCACCCACAATAGTCTGGACTCTCTCATAGCAATAACAAAAAAACGTCCTACAGGCTTGTCTTCAGGCAGATCTTATGGAGGCGTTTTCTCAGTTGAGATTCCCTCTTCTCAGGATGTCTCTAGATTGCCCTCCAAAAAGGAGACACTGCCCAGTGTATTTTACAATGCATTTGGGGCTTCAGTGGGGCTTGGGGAAATACTTTTATGAGATTCATTATTGGAAATTTAAATTTGTATGTTGCTCTTTCTGTTTTCTATATGATGAAAAAAAGATGAAAAGAAAGAAAAGATCGGGGTATAGTCAGGGTGACATCTCCTGGACCTTATACTACTAACAAGCATCCTTAGTTCTTGGAGAGAAGCTGTGTATACGTCAGTGAACCCCTGGATGCAAGCCTAAGGTTTGAATTCCTCTGCTCAGGGTGCGATTGACTCTGAGTTATTTGAACAAGTTCCTTCATCTCCAGGTGTCAGTGTCATCTCTGCACAGGAGGTGAGCTCCTGTGACATCTAGATCCCATCTCCAACTCCAGCAACAGCCCTGTGTTGTTGGAGTTCTCCAAGCCTCTGGAATACCGAGTTAAGTAATCACATCATGGCTGCTGTTCTGATATTAGCTGAGCAGGTGGATTCTTAGAAATTTTTTATCATGAAAATAATTAAGATGTTTCTTTTATCTTTTGACCTCTTGTCTCTCCATCCTTGTTATGAAACTACACTGCTCATTGGTGATAAGGCACTGGGCAGTTCTCTCCTGACCAACAAATAGAGATGATGTGTGAAGAGCACCAGAGTGAAAGTCAGGCATTGGGGTCCTGCCCTCCTCTGGCACGAACTAGCTCTGCACCCTTTGGCTTGTATTGGTCCCTGTAAGGGTCTCCGTTTCCTCGCCTATTAATTGGGGTGTCTGAACTAGATGATCTTTGCTGTCTTCAGTCCTTTCATCCTATGAATTCTAACCAATGACATCTCCCCAGAGAACTAGAGCTGAGTGGAAACCCTGTGTCATGCCCCTTCAGATGGCATACAATTAATTATGGAATTCCAACAATCAGCTTCCTCCCGTGCTCCCTGCCCCCTGCCTGCTTGCACTAATGGCATTTTCACAGCCTTCTGCTTAGGACATGTCAGTCTCAGACTAACTGGCATCTTTCCATCGATGTCAAAGGGAGTGGAGAGGTCCCTCTGCTTAGAACTCTCCTAACTCCTTTTGTAGGATTTGTCTTAAGCTTTTAACTTTCCTCCAGATCTGTAAAACCAGTCCTGGTGGGACTACCAGGTATTCCTCCTCCCGACTTCCAGTTCCAGTTTATTTTGAGATGCCCAATAAGTGACTTTCTATAGTTTGTAAGAATTGTGGAAATATTAGACCAGCTTGTATCATCTGAGAGAGACTGAGGTTTAAGACAAGAAACAAAGGAAGATGCTCTTCCTGGTTAGTTACAGCATTGTGCATATTTGAGTGTACAGACTCTGCTGAAATGGGTGTGTTCAGGGAGGTATGGCCATAGACCTGAACATAGACTCTGTGGGACCATGGACTGTGCTGAGATGGGTCTGTTCAGGGTGGTACGACCATAGACCTGAGTCCAGACTCTGGAGACAGCCATAGTGCTAGAATATATTTTTATTGCCAGGTCAGCCAAACCAGCACTACCCTTGCTTTCTTCTAGGCAAAGTGTGACCAACAAATGACATTACTAACCTTGAAATTAGATGAAATTAGGTATCTGAATTAGTTTAGTCAATCTAATGTTGGACTCAGGAGTCTTCAGTATTAAAATTATGCTCAACATTGTTTTAGGCTAATGAGTATTTGCTGTCTCCTCAACTGGTCAAATCGTGGGGTTTCTTTTGTTGCTTGTTTGTTTTGTTTTGTTTTGTTTACTTCCTGGAGTTTGTAGCCTTCCTTGTCCATCACTAGTCCCATGAAGCACTGACCTCTTGGCTCCGTTGTCAAACTCCCAGGAGATGCTGCTGTTTCTGAATGACGTTGTGCTGGCTACTTTTATGCCAACTAAATACAAGCTGTAGTCATCTGAGGGGAACCTTAATTGATAAGATGTCCTCATAAGATAAGGCTGTAGGCAAACCTGTAGGGCATTTTCTTAATTAGTAACTGATGGGGGAGAGTCCAGTTTACTGTGGGTTAGCTCACACATGGCCTAGTGGCCCTGGGTTCTATAAGAAGCAGGCTGAGTGAGCCTAGAAAGCAAGTCAGTAAGCAGTATCCTTCATGACCTCTTCACCAGCACTTGTCTCTAGGTTCCTGCCCTGTTTAAGTTCTTGTCCTGAGTTTTTTCAATGATGAACAGTGATATGGAAGTGTTTCCTTTTTTTCCCAAGCTGTTTTTGATCATGGTGTTTCATCACAGCAATAGTCACCCTGACTATGACAATGGCTTGGAGAACTGCTAGTTCTTCTCTCAATCTTGGGATGCTGATGACTCCTGACCTAATAACCTGGCCATTCAGTCCCTTTGCTAGAGAGGAGACACTACCCTCAGAATGACACCGCTCTCCCAATGCACTCCTGGTAAGCATGAAGCTTGAGATGTGCCCTCATTAAAAACATTGCATTTTACTCAAATGGGGAATCAGGCTTCATCTGTGCAGCTCCTTGAACTGAGGGCTGTGCTGTGTTATTTTTTTTTCATTAAATACTTTTCTTCTCTTCCTGTTTCCTTCCTTCAATACCAGCATTGGAACAGTGCAGCAAACAGGAGGAAACAAGACTATGCTGGCAGTGGTGGGGGATGAGGCTGAGGTAATTTGTTTAATGTATTTTATCGATTGATGGGTTCAGGGTAAGCCCAAGTTACTGTGGCATCTTTATGGAAATTCAAAATTAAATGGACCGATGACAAGGAACCCATCAGCTAAAAGGTGATGGTCTCTCCCCTCCTTTGCTCTCCCGTTTTTCCCTCCCTTTTCCCCTTTCCTTCTCTGCACCCTGCACTACTTTATCTCCTCCCCCCTTCTCCTTCCCTCTCTGTCTTGTACCCACATATTCTTAAAGAAATCTCCCTTGGGCCTTTCCCATGATTGCTCTTGGAAGACCAGCTTTGGTAAGAGGCAGTAAAATGTTAAGATTATAGAATTCAATGTAACAAGATTCCAGGATACTGGGAATATATCCCTATAAGGAAGAAAACACTACAATAAAACAATTGTTTTATTTGTTTATAATATTTGCAAACTGACCAAGGTATAGCCTGGGAGCAGCCAGAAGTAATATTTGTCTGAATTAGTAAAGATAAAAATGCTTTTAGCAGTTTGGAAAGATGACTTGATGGTGAAGAGCACGGGCTACTCTTTCAGAGGTTCTGAGTTCATTTCCCAGCACCCACATGGTGGTTCACAACTATCTATAATGGGATCTGATGCCCTCTTCTGGCATGGAGGTGTACGTGCCGAGAGAGTACTCAAATACATAAAATAAATAAATCTTTAAAAACTTCATTTAGCAACAGTCCAGCAAATACTGAATACCTATCTTCCTTTAATGTCAAGATGAGCACTGTGGTGGGAAACTTCTGGAAAAAGCCCCTGTAGTCTGGAGCCCACAGACTTAAAGCCATTTTTTGACGACTGTGAAGGCAAAAATATGGAGGGAAAATGCAAGATGGCGCCAAGATGAAGTCAAGCTGTAGGTAGAAATTCAAACTGGGTCTCTGTTCTGAGAGGAGCACAGGGGTGGCTGAGGTGAGTGAGCCTGAGATGGCAAACTGACCAAGGTATAGCCTGGGAGCAGCCAGAAGTAATCTGCCATGTGTGTCCAATAAATGACTACA
This sequence comes from Rhabdomys pumilio, assembly GCA_030674055.1. Taxonomy (NCBI): domain Eukaryota; kingdom Metazoa; phylum Chordata; class Mammalia; order Rodentia; family Muridae; genus Rhabdomys; species Rhabdomys pumilio. Next base: position 76,799,132 of record JANHMN010000009.1, read on the forward strand.
GTTACTTTTGGAGTCAATCTGTCTTGAGCCATGAATGAACTAAAAATGGCTAGTACCTGGGGAAAGAAAGGGGACAAGAAGCTACTGGCTTATCCTTATAACTTTAGAACTAATTCCCTCGGTCTACTCAGAAGTCTTATATAAAAGACCAGTAATACTGACTAAGGAATAACGACTGTCTGTCTCAGTGGAAGGTGAGTTCCAGAAGTAGGTAATCAGTATTTGCTGGACTGTTGCTAAATGTAGTTTTTAAAGATTTATTTATTTAGTTCATGGAGTTTATTGGTTATGTGACTCATAACTTCCTGAGTTCAAGCTAGCATGTCTCCATTTTTCATGATGGCAAGCTCACAACACCCTCAGCATCTAACAATGTGTTTCTTTCCTGTGCACAGTAGACAGAAGAGGAAAAGAATCAACTACTTACAGGATCCTTATGTATTGGTCTGCACAGAACGTAAGATTTTGTTCCAGGGAGTCCCTTTAATCGTAAAAGTTGGGTTCTTTGGCCAGTGCAGGAAGTTAACTTTTTATGCTCTCTACTCCAGCCATTGGTCATTTACAGGGGCACAGGCTGAACTCCAGTCTGCCCAGAAATCTCTGGGTACCTTAAACCAATTATAGCTCTTCTCTCCTGTTACAGATTTCAAAATGTATCTGGGATAATGTCAAACAGCATGGAGAATGGGCTTCACTCCTCAAATAAAGCAGCAGTGACCTCCTTACCCTCAATTTTCCCTGGATGTCAGCATACCCCTCCACAGGGGGAAGGAGTATATAAATTTAATCTGGTTGTTCATATCAGAGTTGAATGGAGGGATGGGTCAGTTGTCACTTTGGGCATGACAAGCTCACAGCCTTGTCATTATTGGGCAGTGGAGCACAAGCTGTTGTTAGATTCATCAACATCACCAGAGGAAGGCAGGGAGGAGTGGAGGAGTCCCCACAGGATTCGCTTCCTTAAAATGGCTTTCACAACCGGAAAGAAAACAAACGCCTAAATAGTCAGTACGCCTGATCCACTTGATAGATTCTTATTCAACTATCTTTTTAGGAGATGAGGAAAGGCTTTGGCAGCTATGGCTTTCTGTCTCCCTCTCTTTAGATCTCATGACACATGTTTACCTAAAGGAAGGAAATGTGATGTACAAACTAGCAACAGCTTCAGCTAACCCAGGAATGTATTATAAACGCAGAGTCCCAGGCTGATTCAGACCTCAGGAGCCTGAATCTGCATGTTAACCAGGTTCTTAGATGCTCTTTCTGTATATTGACCATGGTGTCTAGATTATCTAGAATATGTAGAAATGTGTGACTCCATTTCAGTGACTTTACTGAACATATTTCTGAATGTAAACTTTTTCAGACAGTTCAGCTGGATGTTCCTTCCCACAGGGAGAACTTTCATTTTTTTTCTACCTGGCACTTGTAGAATACCATAGAAACCAAACACTCATTGAATGGTCAGGAAATAAAAGTTCAATTTCTCTTAGATTTAATCCCTGATTTTTTTCAGGCTCAAGGCCAGTGTTGTTTTCATGGCTTAGTTGTTGCTTATTGCTGGTGGTGTTTGCATGTTCGTGTGTGTGTGTGTGTGTGTGTGTGTGTGTGTGTGTGTGTGGTGTGTGTGTGTGTGTGTGTGTGTGTGTGGTGTGTGTGTGTGTGTGTGGTGTGTGTGTGTGGTGTGTGTGTGGTGTGTGGTGTGTGTGTGTGTGGTGTGTGTGTGTGTGTGTGTGTGGTGTGTGTGTGTGGTGTGTATGTATGTATGTATGTATGTATGTATGTATGTATGTGTTGCCTATATAAACCCAAGTATTGTACAATATACGAGACCACATTTTGGTAAGGTATTTAACCCCTTTGCAGCACCCCCTTTCATCACTCTGAAAATTACTCTTTGCCATAGATCTGTGTGCTATGTGTTTCTAGAGCAAACTGCAAATAAGGTGAAAAGTCAAACTGATGATGTGGATGACCTCTCTCTATTCTTTGCTACTTGTTCTTCCTGCTCATTAGCTCTTCTGCCTGCTCTGCCCCACTCACTATTGGGCTGCTTATTCCAAGAAGGACCTAGATGGAGCAGGAGGTGAAGACAGGTCCTATGTGCTATATCATTCCTCCATTTACAAAAAGCTAATGGTGCTGGGTACCCAAAAGGATTCTGGGAGAAAGACTGTAGAGGAAGCTCATTAGTTCCTGGAAGAAATAGAACTGGAGAGTTCTGAAGTCAACCTTTAGTCTCTGTTCTCCTTTCGGTGTCTCTTTGCTCCTCTGACTTCTTGGGACCAAGGTCTTGAGAATGGACTAGTCTATCAGCTACTAAAGCCCAGAGTCATCACTTCAGTCAAACATGAATTGAATCCCCAGTGAGCAGTGAGTGAAATTTCTAAACACAACATGTTAGGACTGAAGCCTTGGCATTAGTGTGGGATGGTGAAATAAGAGTGGGCTTTGGAATCAGTGTTGCTGGATATGAATTGTAGCCCTTATATATTATTTTGGTTGATTTTAAAGATACAAAAGCAAGTTTCTTGACCTCTCAAAGCCTCCTTGCTTTGTCTCTTCCAAAGACTAAGAAACTTTGCTGTAATGGTCACAGCACATACTTCCCATACCAGACTCTTATTAGGCACATAGTAGATACTGATTCCACCAAATAGATTTTGAATACATCTTAAAAATCAATATGAACTAGAAAAATATGAGTCTTGCCTGGTCATACTACCAAGTAGCTAAAAGTCTTGGCACAAACATCAAATACACACACACACACACACACACACACACACACACACACACACACACACAGAGAGAGAGAGAGAGAGAGAGAGAGAGAGAGAGAGAGAGAGAACTTAGAAAAATGTTTTGCTTCTCTTCTGCAGTAAATGATGTGTTTACAATTTTCTAAAATTTACATGGACATATACACGTGTGTATAACCTATATACACATATAGTAATAAATATTAACCTGCAGTCACTTTCCATATAGATATAAAAACTCACAAGGTAATACAGTACTTTAAAGAAATAATAAGTCTTCGAATAAAGAGGACTTTAGACTGGATTATACCAGGGTTCCCCAGGCTTATTTTAACTCCTTACGTTTTAATAAAATGCCTATTAACATCTTAGGTTTCCTTAGCATAATTCAACTCAAAGTTGCACCAAAATTCTTGGCTTTCTGTAGTCTTTGTTTCTACCATTTACAAATCACCTGTAAGTATTATGCCACATAGTAATTTTAACCATTATTTTCTTTTTAGTTTTATGTTTTCAGTTGGCATACAAATGACTTTGCACATGGCATTTGCATGCATGTGTGTCATTACGCTGTGTTCTTACTCAGCTCCCTCCACCACCCTTTGGCTGGTTGCCTTCTTCCCTGAAAGTCCTTCCTTCTGTTTGCATGTCACATCTATTCATTACTCTATTCCCCTCTTCCTTATCTCTGCCTTAGGATCTTTTCCTCTCTTCTCACAATTCTCTCTCTCCCTCCCTCCCTCTCTCTCCCTCTCTCTCTCTCTCCCTCCCTCTCTCTCTTTCCTTCCCTCTCTCCTTCCCTCCCTTTCTCTCTTCTCTCTCTCCCTCTCTCTCCCTCCCTTTCTTTTTCTTCTCTCCCTTTTTCTCTTTTATCTTCCCTCTCTCCTTCCCTCTCTCCCTCCCTCCATTTCCCTCCTCTCTCTCCTTCCCTCTCTCCCTCCCTTCCTTTCTCTCTTCTCTCTCTCCCCCCTCTCTCTCTCTCACACACACACACACACATAGTCGAACATGCATATGATCTTTACTTTCATCTCTCTCCTCTCTTTCTCTCTTTCTTTCCCTACCCACATCTCTCCCCACCACCACCACCACCCCACACACATGCTTACACTCAAATCCAGAGCCTGCATGTAAATGAACACCTGGTGGTCTGTATCACTGAGTCAGTTATTTAACCAACGGAGTGATGTGCTTGCACCCATTATATTGACTGTCTCCACATCACTGTCCATTATGTTGAGGACAACTGGATCGTGTTTACCTTCCACATCTCTTTATTCACTCATTTGTGCCTCTTTTGAGAATTATCTGTTCAGCTGATCAGCTCACTTACTCATTGGATGGTTTGGTTTCTGATATTTAGTTTTCCCAACTCTTTATATATTACAGATACTAGTTTCCTATCTGATGTGCAGATAGTGGAAAAAAATCCCTCCCTTTTCTCCAGGCTCTCTTTACCCATCTGGTTGTTTCCTTATGCAGAGGCCTTTTAATTTCATGAAATTTCATTTGTGAATTTTTCCCTTTACTCTTGGTGTCCTTTTTAAAAAAAGTCCTTGCTTGTGTACATATCCTACTGTATCAGCTCCATTTTTCTGCAGCTGTTTCAGAGTTTTAGCCTCATATTGAAGTCTTTGAGACACTTTGAGGGGTGCAGGCTGAGATATGGACCTCATTTCATTCTTCTGTAGATGAATGTCTAGTTTTCCCTGCATTATTTTCTGAATGGGATATATTTCTTATATGCATTTTTTGACATTATCAAAACTTATAGCTGGAGCTGTGTTGGTTTCTTTCTGGGCTCTTTCTCTTTGCTCTACCCCATTGGTCTTTATGTAGTAATTTTTAGTCCTTTCAAAATCACCAGCATATGTCTTATAAAACAATTACAGAACACAGATGGAGTTGCTAGAGTCCTGTCTATACTCTTGCCATTATTCAGACATGTTGTCTTCTTCGCTCAGTCTCTACCAACAACTTCTGATGTTAACCCATTTGGTACATCATGGATTTACAATGGCATTCCAATGCACTCCTGAAGAACATGGGAATCAATTATAACCATTGCTGTCTTTGAATTCAGGCTTCTTGATCCACTTTTCACCACAAGATATTTAAGCAGTTTGTTATGAGAGATGCAGCAGACAATAAATAGGCAGTCCATTCCAATCTCTTCGATAAGAACCCAGAATTCTGGAATGTGAAATGTAAAATATTCACTAGTACATAGTGATTATTTGTATTAAAGCCCGACAGTTCTCATTTTAGAGGTGACCTGGCTTCAAAAAGCTCTGCCTCTCCTATTGATAACCCCAAATTTATCCTGGCATCTCTGCCAAGCTGAACATCTCAAGATGAATGGAATTCTTTACCAATGACTTCTGAGCCCAGATTTGATATTAACTGAGGGTATAAAACTGAAAGGCAGCATTGGTAACTGAGTACACTTCTGAGAATGCCTTGATGAGAAGGGCTGATCCAACTGGTCTCTTCTTAAGTGAGTTCCTGTTTCTTGTTTTGACATAGTTGACCCTGGGGATGGCTCTTCATGGGCAATTACAAGAGTCATGGGAAGAAGAACTTGTTTTTCAATTCAAACAATATGGGCCTGGCTGGAGGTGAAGGCTGTTTATTGGCCTCTACTGTTTAGCAACTAATGAAATTAATTTTTAAAGAAGAGTTAGGAATGAAGTACTGAATTCACTGTGCAGTTTCCTGGTTCACTGGAATATGAATGAGGCAGCCGTCAGTCTGCAGAATTTCCCTAAGAGTTTATTCTTGCATAAGCAAGAGTACATGGTGCAGAGATTATGGCCTCTCAATAGAAAGCCTGACAGATGCTTGGTGTTGTTTATTGTTATTGTGTCATACCCAGGGGACATGCCACCAAAAGTCCAATACAAGCCTCTAATTTCTACACAGCAAATCATAATCACTGAACCTAAATGTAGCACGAAATTGAAACTGAAGGACCATGTTCATTGTGAGTTTATTATTGATCTTTAAGTAAAGAGACAAATCCATGACTACTAGGGCTCAAGAAGTCTAGCAAAACAGTCTCAAAACACTTCAGCATCACCAGTAAAATAACAGAGGGCTGACTAATGGTGGCTTCATATCCCAGAGATGATTTCATATGTCACAGGGGTGAGTCCAGTTCTTTTTATAATATTGATGGTAAAGATGGTGGTATTACACGTGATGAATGAAGCTAAAAGGGCTAGCTGGATGAAACTACTGTGAGCATGGGTGACATGGAAATGAGAAGCTAAGTGAGCAGAACAGTCCCACACTCATTAGATTTCAGCCCATTTCATAAGAAAATAAGACTAAGTTAAGCTATTCAGAACAGGACACGGATAAGGATACTTTCTGGTAATAGATTCTTCTTAAGGGCAATGAGATCACACAACAGCAACAACAAGAAAGTCTGAGAAAGAAGATACGGAGCCCGCTATCTGACTCTAAAATGAATTTCGGGATAAGTTGGTTATCCTCTGAGTATGGATTTGTTCTTGTCAGATGCAATTACCCTAGTTTATAATTCCTTCAGGCATAAATTATTTGAAATGGATTCTATGCCTACATGAGGACAAAACTTTCTTTTAGGCCCAAACTAGAATCCAAACCAATGGAAAAGCAGAGCTGCTGATGTGAGCAGGCGCGTGTCTCCTGCCAACACCTACTAGCTTGATTTATTCAACATTCATTATTCAATACAGTCTTATTAAGAACTGACTATGTGCCAAATTGTCTTTCTGCCTGAATATTCAGAAGTTAGCAAACGACAAGATGACATTTTCAAAAACAGGAAGACCTACGGCCTGTAATGAAAGGGGATCAATGCTGTTTGGCAACACCCATGAAAGCTAATCCCCAGCTCCAGGAACAAAGTGGGTCACAGGGAGTTATGAGAGAACCAGCTCTCTCAGGCTGGGTGCTCAAGAAACTTCTGGGTCTACTAAGTAGTGTGCCACAATTTTCAGTTGACCAGTGCTTTGAACACAGAGAGAAAAATACTACTTCCACAATACAAAAACCATTGTGTAAGGACACCACACCATGGAAATGATAGAGCCATTGCTAAGCATGGCGAAGTGTCCAAAGACAGAGAGGGGGAAGGGAAAGGAGGTAGGGAGACATGGAGAGAGGAAAGGAGGGGGATGAGGGAGAAGAAGAGGGAGATGAAGACAGACAGATGTAGAGCGACAGAAAGACAGAGACAGAGAAAGACAGAGATAAAAATACACATGTACATATACACATAGAGAGAGACAGAGACAGAGAGAAAGAGAAACAGAGAGGGACAGAGACTAGCAGGCTCATGAGCTAATGATCTGATGCTTTTCCCTTAGGGTATTTGAAATCTGCAAACATGAGAAGTAGACCATATAGTCCCAGCAGAAAACCCCTGGACCCATCAAATCGCTAATCATTATTTGAAACTGTGGTAATCAGATTGAAGATTTAAGGGTTTTCAGTTACTTAGGTTTCTCCTCAAAATGTAAAATTATGAAAATCTTTAATGCCAAATATTCACTACATCCCCCAAATCAGAAGACACTGTGCCAAGGAAGTAAGGATTAGAGTTTATCATTCTCTAGAATGTGACTCCTGGTAGTTCCACAGAGGCCATCTTTAGAAACATCAGCCCTTCTAAGACTTGTATTCCTCTAAACACCTGTGCTCTTCCCACTTCCGCTACTATTTCAGGATGTTGTAGCATCCTCTCAGGGTAGTAGAGGGCCAGAATGCTTTTGGGCAAACCAGGACCAGGTACTGTTAGCTTGCCACTCTCTCAGTCTCTCTTCATCTGAAAAGACCAGCTCACCCGCTCTGTACTCCTGGTTCCAGCTCTCAGCCTACACCAGACAAGGACAGGATAAATGCAATAGATATCCTTGTACCAAACGCAGAGTTAGACAGGCAGTCCATGGGCATGGGGGTCTAGTCTAGATCCATGGAATTTGGTTCTGCATTCTACTGGGTCAAGGATGGTTTTATTAGTAGAGGAAGAAGAATATCCTCTGCCAGCTGTTAGCATCCAGGAGCTTGAAGAGTAGTAAGGGCAATGTGATCCAGGAATGGTATGGACACTAAGCCATCCATCTTCTGGCCAGTAGTCAGATAGTGAGAAGACCACATATTATATTGTGCAATGCTTTTCCTCCTATCCCCTCCCAGGTCATTAGAACTCTTAGGAAAGGTGTGTCTTGGTGTGTCTTTGTTGTGGATCCAGGAAACATCTGAGAGCTGAGAGCATATCTGTCATTCTCATCACCACATCAACCATGGTGCAAGCAGAATTAGAGACCTTGCCCTGCTGACCAAGGCAGAGGCAGGTACAGACTTTGACACAGCAATAAAGGGGGCTCACCACTGCACAGTTAACTCAGAGACACCAGAGTAAAGAGGACCCCCCAACAGATGGCAAATGTTTAGTTATCACAGTCTGCTTAGAAACTGAGATATTATCTGGTTTTATTCTCAGAAATGGAAAAATGATGCATGCCACTCACATAATTCTTAACTCAGGCACACAGTCTAAGGATACAATGGTGCGGTGCACACACTCTAAGGATACAATAGTGTGGTGCACACACTCTAAGGATACAACGGTGTGGTAGGCACACAGCATGTATACATAACCAAGTCCTCAGGCCAGCACACTGAAGAATAAAGTCAGAGGAGACTGTGCCAGAGAATGCTGGATAGAAAAAAACTGATCAAGAGTAATCTGGACCAAGGACTCCATGGAATCTATTAACATGGCTATGATTTCAAAATGTCAATGTGTGTGTAGGGGAAGGTATGTGTACATGCAAATAAATGTGTATGTGTGTATACATGTGTATGTGTATATATGTGTATATATTGCACACATATGCATGTATATTTTTACATGCAAGTGTATATGTATAGTGAGAATTTTGGTTTCTTTAAATAGTTATGTTATGTGAATATGTTTTTGTTTTAATCCCAGATGTGGGATCAGAAACTGCTTCACAGCCAGGTGATTATGACATGCCTCATGCACTAGCAGAGATGTGATCTTTGCCAGCTGCAGATAGTTTAACTCTGGGGACTCTGGAGAGGGTAAAAATAGGAGAGCCCCAAGAGGGCCTGCGGTGGCTCCTGCTGCCCCTGCTGCTGGTTCGTGCTATTGTGGTTTGTCCAATGGCTGTGAGCAAAGAGATGAGAAGAAGAAGAAATTGGATATCCTGATGACAGAGATTGGACTGGCCCTAAGCAACAAGACATCTTTAGTCAGCAGGAAGTAGTCTAAAGAGGTCTACATTTTTTCTCTAACCTTCTTTCTTTTCTGTTTAGTGTTTAGGATGGAATAAGGGTTGGGAGGGAGGTAGACACATAAGAACTCAATAAAATAGCTTTAAAAAAAACCTTTCAATATATATGTGTATATTCATGTGTACATGTTTGTGCCTGTATGTGTTTGTGTATGCATGTGTGTATAAGTGTGTCTATACATATGTGCACAGGCACACATAATATACAAATAGCTCTAATATAATCTTTTACTACGCTGAGCAAAGACATCAGACAAAAAAAAACCAATTTGAAGTTTTTCTTTAAAGAGACTCATGAGTACTCAGTGGTAAGGTACTATGCCTTTATACAGTGATCTCTGAGAATATTGCTGGTGATAAATGCCATGGTTAAATCTTACCCCCGCACATGCTCTTTTCATGTGTGTTTTTATGGCTCACTGCCTTCTAGGAGTCACCACCCCTATACTAAACCACTCCATGTTTGTTGTTGATTTGAGTGTAGCAGAAATTGGGATCTTGGAGAAAATCAGAGCTGGAAACTTTGTTTTTTAGAAGATTGACCTCTGAGTAACAGAACAATTCTGTACACCCTGAGTAAGCCAGAGTTAGGGCACTCATTGAACATACACAATGGCTAAGCATGATGTCAGGAACCATCAGACCAGGCTACGTGTATACAGCTGATTCTCAGAGCCCTGCTGCCCTTCAGTGCATACCTGCTTTCCTGTTTCACAGTGTAAACCCTGTGTTTAACTGCTCATCACCTGCCCTCATGCACATGTCAACAGAGAAGTGGCAACAGGAGCCAACACTGTAATCAGAGAAATGTCTGGTATGTGTAAACCTCCTTTTCTTCACCTCCTCCTGCACTTGCATCAGGGTCTGCTCATAGCTTGTATTACAGAGTCCTCATGCTGCATCCAAGTTTAGACTCTTCTGAGGAGGGAATGAGGTTTAAATGTGTCAGGACCTGGGTAGCCATGAAGTGTCAATCCAGAAGATTCATGAGCAAGATGGATAGATGGAAAGACCTTATGAAGTGGTAGGAGTGGCCTTTCCTGAAAAGACTTCATTTGATTTGTCCACATTTCTCATTTTGATTTCCTTCTACTTGATCCAATCATCCCCTGGTTTCCTGGGGTTCCATCCCAGCCAGCTTTCCATCAATGGCCCTGTTTGGCATCTTTCAGTAAGATGCTTCCAATTGGTGGCCTGGTTTTACAGTCAAGAAGGCTCCCCCCCCCCCCCATTGCCCTGTAAATCACTGTTTGCTTTCTCAGTCTGTGAGTTCAATGCTACTCTGCTGTGTGAAAAATGGAGCTGAGGTCTTGTCACCTAAAGTCACAACTGATGAAGGTGACTGACAGCCTAGTCAAAGGCAAATGAGAGAGATAGGCATTTGGATTGTCTTGCAGTTGAAGTCGCTCATTGTATTGGGGGGGGGGCAGGTATGGGTTTTTTTGCCATTTGATTTTTGTTTTGTTTTATTTTGTTTTTCTGAATTTATTTTAATGGTTGTAGCCAACACTCACATAAAGAAAACTGACCATTGTGGGGGTTTTGGGTCACATTTCAGCTTAGTTGGTTTCCATCATCACCTAGTTCTCTTTGACTGTTTGGAGCAGCTATGGAACATACTCCAAGCACAGGGAGAGGGGTTTGCTGCCAAGCGGCTCCAGAGGCCTCAGCAAACCACAATCGCTGAAGATGTTTCCCAGAAGGCTTTATGAGTACAAATCTCTTTAATTAAAATGGGAAAAGCCATCATGAATGAAGTGAGAGGAAGTTGGCTGAGAGGGGAGGGGCCAGGGATTGAAGAGAAGAAATAAATATTTCACAAGTGTTTTCAAACACTGACTGTCCAACACCCAGTGGAAAACGCCACTTGATGGATGATATTTTGGGTTGGAAAGTGAGGCTAATTCAATGTAATGAGAGGTGAATGGGACTTCAGGCCCTTATCCAGCCACAGGAGACCCCTTACAAAAGAGCCTGCTCTTGCAGTCATTAATTTTTTATGAAGTTTAATAGGCCTGAGCCTAGAGACCTTCTGTGGTGTTGATTAGCTTCATATTTCTCTCATTAATGTAGAATCTGATTAGCTCTTATAAAAAGCATTTCATCTCGGGTCCAGGCGTGGCAGTTACATTGTTCCGTGTTAGGAACTGTGGTTTGATTCACTTGAGGGAAGAAACATCCTCTGGGTTGAATGCAGTGTCCTCTCAGCCACAAGAGGAGAAGTCACATAGGACCAGCTGTTGCAGGATCTTTGATGACTGTGGTAACTTGATTGGAGGACAACAGAGCCAATACATGGCAAAGATGATGGAACAGGCATCACCCAGAGTACCAGTTAGGGCTGGATCAGAGAAGCCAAAACACTGCCTGATGGAAACTAAGGTTACTTTTTATAGAGATGAATGCTTATGTTACTGTTCAAGCTTAGAGAGCTGTCTGCTACCAGGCTTTTGATGTCAGTTACAAAGCTGCTTCAGGCCAGCCAGACCAGCAGACAGAAAAGAAAGCTGTTTGTGGATGAGGGAAGACAGAAACTGGACACCCCCTGCTCCTAGACAGTGAGCCCATGGGAATAGCATCTTCTATTTCTTACTACTGCCAACCTCAGTGTCACAGTTGCCCAGCGTCACAGGATTAGCTATCTCCCTTCACCTTCCCTTTATGCTTCAGACTAAAGCTGATGAAGGAGATTTATGGCTTCTCAGGGTGACAAAGACCTGGAGTTAGATGGGTCAGTGGATCAGAGAAGTATGGAGAGATCACCACAGTGATGGGTGACTATAGTGAAGGACCCACCGAACTGATAGACCAACCCAGTGAGGGGCCACCATAGCTCTGCTGCCTTGATTAGACTGCAGATAATGAAAATAGCTGCTCTCTTCCTTTTGCCTTCCAAATCTTAGGATTCCCAAAGATCACACTAATCAAGGGATGTGCAGGGAGATGGATTCTGGGAATTGGCCCAGAACAGCACACTTGGCACAACACACAGCCAGTCCTGGGTAAAACAATTCAAATAAAATAGCATGATACCCATGGTTCCTATGCTCTACAGGGGGTGGGGGGAACTCATGAGAAGGGGGTTCATGAGCATGCAGGTCTGGGGAGAATTTAGGCTGGAATTTTTTGTTCTGTCTATCAAGCTTACGAGGTCCACACAACTCTCCAGGGCCAGAGAACTTTAACCCAAAACAGTAAAAGCAGCGACCACAGCAAGGGGCATGAGGAAGTATCTGTATGTTCTCTTCTACTCTCTCTCTCTCTCCAAGTCCATCTTACTTATTCTCTGAACATTTTCCATCCTGAGGACAGCTTCATGGAGGAACTGGAGGTGTTTGATCATCCCAGTCTCCCATCAGCCTGTCCGCTGCCCTTGTGGTTGTGCTCTGCAAGTGTGTACCTGCCCTCTGTCAGTCTGTGCCTGATCACCGTGGAGCCAGCGCCATGCCCTGGCTCTCCTTTTGCATACATGAGAACAAGGCCCCAGCAGGTTTCCTCATTCCCTCTGCTTCATTAGTTTTCCACTTGCTAGTTGATCTTTGTCAAAAGCTTACAAACAGGCTATTACTACCTCTCCTGAGCAGAGTGAAACTCTCTTTACTGTGGACTCTCTCTGTGATGGATACTAAGGACATTCACTCAGCTTTACAGACTTCTAACTGTGGGATTGATTGACAGTATACTCCTGGTGAAATTCAACATTCTTTTGTTCTTTGATTTTTCTAAAAATTGACAGCTTGATCTAACTGGTGTCTGATCTCTCACTGAGACTAGATGAGGTGAGTTCTTTTTCACCAGGCAGCCTGTATTATCTATTTGTATCATTTTTGGTAACGCCGGCAACTACTGATGTTCAAAGTCAGGTGCATGGATTCTTTAGGGAAAGATGGAAGGAAACCCATAGATTAGAAGAGACTTGAAAAACACAATATTTTATGCAGGCAAGACTGAACTATGGTGGCTAGAAATATATGCCTGACTGATAAAATTATAAACATGAGGCTTATTAATTAAAATATCAGGACAGTGCATATGGAGTGGGATGAGACAGAGAGGCTATGAAATGGATAATATGGCATTCATTCACGAATGTGGGATGGGTAATATGGCATTCATTTACCTTACAAGAGCTTACTAAACCATGGGTTTTTGTCAGGCATATATATATATGTGTGCGTGTGTGTGTGTGCCATATATATGTACCATACATTGTATATACTATGTACTATGTACTATGTACTATGGTCTACGTACTATGTACTACGTACTACGTACTATGTACTGTATACTGCATCCTGCATCCTGCATCCTGCATCCTGCATCCTGCATCCTGCATCCTGCAT
>JANHMN010000009.1:76812554-76828770 GCA_030674055.1 Rhabdomys pumilio
TGCATCCTGCATCCTGCATCCTGCATCCTGCATCCTGCATCCTGCATACTACATACTATATATTTATTTGTGTGTGTGTTTATATATACACATGCATATATGTCTGTGTATGTGTGTATAAAATTTTAGAGTAAACTGTCTCTATTAACATGATGCCTGGTTTTTGTCAAACTAAATCCAACCAGGCCTTTGTATCCCCAAGCCTGCCAAGTCACTGGACCTGTTTGTCAAGCAACTTCTTGCAGTTGTTACACCTGAATTCTTCTCTCAGTTTCCTGTCATGCCCAGCTCTTGGTGCAGTGGTTCAGCTCTTTCCACGAAAGCTATTTTTTCCACTAATAACTGCTACCTCATTATTTTTGTTCATTCTTCGTAGGATCACCTTCTCTTCCATGTCCTCATGATCTTGGAAACCACGTGACCTCAGTTCTTGGCACCTTCACCTTGATGCTATTCCGCAGGACAATGACTTTAAATGATAGCTGTATAGTGACAGTTCCTTCAGGAAGGACATTAGACTAGAATATCCAAATGCCTGCTCAACAGCTTTACCTGGGTGGCTCATAGAATCTCATTTAAGAGGTCACCAAAAGTAATTCTTATTCTTCTAGAACTGAGTTGAAGCTATTTCTTTCATGCCCTGATAATGTCGTCTTTGTTTGTCCAGTTACTCAGGAAAGCCTCTTAGCATCATGAAGGACTACCTCTTGCTCTCTCGTTTCTCTTGTGATCTAGAAGCAAGTCTTGTTGGCACTGACTGCAAGAAGTGTTAACCAAGCACCTACTTCTCATCTACTACAGCTATCCTGGAGTTAGAGCAGGCCACTTCTCTCTCATCCATATCAGTTGCTTAACATTCCTTCTTTTCTCCCCTTACCAGGCACACGGGCTACTCTCAGAGCAGTGGCCAAAATAAGCCTCTTAAGAACACAGATTAGTGTCTTCCCATTTCACTTTTCACTAGTGTTGCAGAAGCAGCCATGAATTTTCCTAACCATGTCACTCCATCACTCTTGTCCTGTCAGAAGCCACATCCGCCTGCTTACACCTCTCAGACAGGCCCAGCAAACTCCCAGCTGAGGACATGTGTTACTCTTTTCTCTTCTGCCGGAGGGACTCTTCCTCAGATGTCCACATGACTTTTCAGAATTTAAGTTTTTTGAATGCCAGGTCTTCGCAATGAGACCCTCCACAGCTGCCTTTATGTAAAGCATTCTGATTCTGCTGAGCCTCCAAGCCCACTTTTGATGCTTCCATGATACTTTACAGGCACCTTGCAACATATGGAATCATTTTACTAATTCACTACACTGAGAGTCTGACATCTGTCTCACCGCATAGAAGATCTGTCCAGCAGAGGCAGGCCTATTGTGTCTTTTGCTCTCTGATACAGCCCTAGTCTGATGTTCACCACCTAACTTACAACTAAAATGTGTGGTGGTGAGGAAGCAACCTACTCATCTCAAATCTCATCCTTTTCTTCTCCTGTCAGGAGACAAAAGGATAGTCTTTATCTCAGATTTCTAAAAACTGAAGAGAAAAATGGATTCTACCCACTTATATGAATGTAACTGGTATGCTGTTTCTTTAATGGTCTGGTCTGTGATCTCGTAACTTGTTTTTTCTGTTAGACAAGCACACACCTAATGAGCATTGCACCCGTGTGCGTTCTTGCAGAAGTGTGTCTAAGAAGGTAAATTGGGCATTATTGTTAGAGGCTGTGCTTTTTTTTCCCCCCTCAGGACTTGTACTAACATAATATTAGTGAACAATGTTGTTTAATTGCTAGTTATGCTTTTTGTTGTTTAACTTTTGACAGGTGTGTAGTCCTGGTTGGCCTGAACTCCTTATGAAACCCAGACTGGCCCCAGACTCCTGGATAACCCTCTTGTCTTCCTCCCTAGACATATACCACAATGATTAGCTCGCCAATTATCTTTATTTCATGTAGCTTGTCTTTTTTAATTTGAACATTCCATTCTAGTTTATTCCTTGTTATATATTTTATCAAGTTCATCATAGTTTTTTCTGTATAATGGACTTTAATCAATATAAAAATATATTTTTGGCTTATAATAAGGATGCTGAATTCTGTATAGAACAGGAAAGATGAAGCTAGGTGCCAGAGAAACAAAAGGCATGTTTGCAAGGAAATGGATCTGTTGCTTCGCCTTGTTACCCAGCCCAGGAACAATTACACCTCTATTTCATGTCCTTTAACGATGTTTTATCCTCCTTCATGATATTTTTGTCCAAGTACAGTCTTTAACATACTTCTCTTTGTTCACTTTCAATGGATGGAATGAGTTTAGAAGGAAGATTATGAGTATGCCTTCCTCCTCTGTTCTAATGATAACAAAGGTCCTTATCTACAGTTCTCAGCTCATAAGGGGTGCCGACTCAATCCTACTCATTCATGCCTAGACACATGGCAGGGCGTTAGCCTGTGAGCCTCATTTTATAATTAGTTTCAAACTAAATTTATTTTCTGATTCGTGGTTTTGTTATTGAGTTCTTAAACCAGATACTTAAAAGGTTGATGGCAATAGGGGTTAAAACATCTCAAAGCAAAAACCTGGAGTGTTTACTGCTTTAAGGGTGGAAAGGAAGGATTTTCCTTTTCATTTTTCATCCTTGAGCTCTGAGGAACAGAAGGGCTGCAGCTGTGGCTCCAGCTCCTGATGCATGGCTCTTTAATCTGTTTCTGATTCCGCATTTACTCCATGTCTCTGGAAGGGATACACAGCCTGCTATAATGAATGACCCCAGCAATTTCATCTAATGGCCAGAATTGAACCCTTTGATAATCCCAGGTGAATAATGTTGTCTCAACAGACTGAAGGAGTCTTTTACCTGCCTGACACAATGATAGATGTAATTAGTTAACAGAGACAGTCAGAGGTTTTAGTGGAGGCATTAGCAGAGATGGCTAGGGTCATTCTTAATTATGCAAATTCTCTGTCTTCTTCAGACAGAATACAAAAAATAAAAAAATAAAAAGAGTAAACACAGCTGGACAAAAAGATTTCAGGGAAAGCAGAAGCTAGAAAACTCACCAAAGGAGTGATTATGCATCCCTCGAGCCAGGGAGGAGAGGAGGCCTCTACTGTGGGCAGCCTCCATGCTTAGCCACACCAGAAGGCTCTAATGTTTTCTAAGAAGGATTGTCTTAAGACAATCACACCACCTTGAACAGTCAAAACTAAAAAGAGGGTGATTGTGGGTAGATTTAAGCAGTTCCTAAGCAGCAGGCTTTCTCTCTAGGGAGGGCAAACTCCTGGTGTCATCTTTGAGACAGGAGAGCTAGAATATCATCGGATCAGCCAAGACAAGGAAGGTGAGAGAGAGAGAAAGAGAGAGAGAGAGAGAGAGAGAGAGAGAGAGAGAGAGAGAGAGAGGAGAGAGAGCCTCTAACTCTTAAGTATGTGGTCACCTCTGAACATAATGTCCTTTGACTTTTTCTGCCACTCCAATTTGAGACCTTATGTGTCTCATTTATGCTTCCCAGCAAATAGCCCCAGCCAATGTCAGATCTAAGTGAAGGTGTGTAATTTGATATGTCATTAAAAAACAAAGGGCTCTTTGCATCAGATGTGTTTGTGTTTCTTGTAAGGCTTTGACACATCAATGGTTATCACCTGTGGTTGAGTAAAGTCTTGGCATGAAATCAATTTGATGTGCAACACCAAGCAGCTTTCTTTAATGTCTTTGGATAAGATGAGACAGGGCTTGTATCCTTGAGAAGTGGCAAAAGATTGACCTGGGCCATCACTCCAGCCTAACAAGGATCTACCTAGTTGCCTTAGTCAAGAGAAGCAAATATATGGGCAGCAACCTTTGTTGGTTATCTAGGAAAAGCTTTGGAGTACAGCTAGGAGAATCACTAAGGAATGGCTAACAGGTGGGGTAGCTGATGCTAAGCCTCCACTTCTTAATTGTTCTTCCTTTTTGTTTTGTTCCTCTTACATCAAGAAGGAAATATTTTACATGTTAGAGAATTTACAAACAAAACAATAGCTTATTTATTTATGTGTGTGTGTGTGTGTGTGTGTGTGTGTGAAGGCACTTGAACATGTGTGCATATACATATGGAGGGCAAAGGTAAATGAGAGGGTTGTTTTTTGACTACTTTACACTTAGGTTTTGAGACAGACTCTCTCATTGGCCTGGATCTTGCCGATTCAGTCAGTCTATCTGCCCAGCAATCTCCAGGTTCTCTCCCCAGCATACTGGGTCACTGTGAGTCTGTGAGGCAGAATGTGGGAGGAGTAATGATCTTGAGGGCTTGCTTTTCTGGGCTTTAGGCCTATCTTCATTTTTTTCTCGCTGTGTGGCCTCATAGAAATCACTACGTCTTCTGAGAGATTACAAGCCTATATGTGGATTAACTATGACAGAGTCTCATATTCTTATATCCCAAAGCAGATTTTTACAATGGTTAAAAAATGTGAAAAAAAAAAAGTTACATTAAAGACTGGACAAATCCTTAATGTCTTATTGTCTCTATAAGAGATAGAGCCTGACATGCAGTATATTTTATCCATAAACCAATGTGACAGTGGTTATATTAAAATGATATCATTATGTTTTGCCTTTGCATTCTCTTAAATAGTAAATTAGACAAGAACATCAGTGAGTAATGTAGAGTCATGCTTAGTGTGCCCTTCCCCCAGGCCTGAGCAGGCCTGAAAGTCATTGACCACAACAAGACCAAACAACAATAGGACCTAGAAGGAGGCATTGCCTTGCCAGTCTTTGCGCCCTGAGGTCTGCTACAGAGCTAAGAAGAGTGGACTGCCTGCTGAGCTAGCCTTGACACCTTCCAGTCTACTATCTCCTTACCTAGACCCTGCGTGGTACTGAGAAGAGACTCTGGGGGGTGGGGCTTCCCCTTTATATGTGAAAGCAAATTATTAAACTTTGGGCCTTGATCAGAGTACTTTGTCTTGGCCCCACGTTTCTCTCGCCCTCCTTCCCGTTAATCCCTAGGCTTCGTCTCAGGAGAACCTGGTGATTGTGGCTGCAGGCAGCTACAGTTTAGCACCCAGAGATCTTGGCTCTGGGGTTGTAATTTTAACTAGTAGGCTGTCCAGTTGTCTTCACTACAACTCTTCTCTGAGTATAGGAATTGCTTTGAGTCCTTGAGACTCTGAATGAACCATGGTTTTGTAGAATTTCCTGGAAGTAGTGATGTTGTGATCATGAATTATGTAAGAAGACATGTCCAAGTGTAGCTCTATAAGATACTATTCTATGAGATACTGATATCTATAAGATATCAGTGACTCCCCACTCTTCATCCCTTGTGCCCCTGACAAAGACCTGTCTGCATCTATGAATTTCTATTTTTCTTTTTCCATTTAGACATTCCATATGTGCCTTTTGTGATTGGTTTCCTTCAGCACCATGTGTTCAAGGTTCATCTATGTTATATCACAGAATTGTATGTCATTGCTTTTTAAAGCTTAATACTATTCCATTGTATTGTTATATCACCCTTCTATATCTAACAGTTGATAGACATTTAGGTGTTTTCTCCTCTTCTGTTTTTTTTTTGGGGGGGGTGTTGGCATTTGTAAAGGACAGATACTAATTCTGTAAACATATGTTAGAATTCACCAGTGACCCAGGCTTGCATATTCTCTACACTGTAGATACTTGAAGAGCATCCTAAGATTTGCATTGTCACCTAGGAGACATCAAGTGCATACCTTGTAATACTGAGTGTATACTTCAGTTCATCTGAGTGAGAAGCTCAATGTGGGAAAAGCTGTGGCTTAAGGCTTCTAGGTGACTGTAACATTATTAGAGCATCAGAAGCACAGCTTGAGTCAATGTAGAATATTCTTTCTATCAGATGGTAGGAGTCTAGGGAGCTTCCCCTGTAGGTCAAGTCCCTTTACCATGTGTCTCTTTAACTTCAAAATGTCTTAAAACAGTCACACTAAAACATACCTGAACATGGACCTCTTGTCAACAGCACACATTTCTCTGTCAAGGTGTAGTGTAGAAGAACCAGAGGTCTCTGTTAGCTTTATTCTGATGTATCTCTGACTCCTGTGATAGTACCTGGCCCATCATACTTGCTCAGTTAGTATTTACTGAATTAGTAAATGACTATCCCTTGCACATCCACCCACAGTGCATTTGGTGCATTGCATAGTTAACATTTCTCACAAAACATCCTTTAAACAAGCATCTTTAAGCAAAAAGATGGCATATATTATTAAAAAGTATAGTTGTTTTATACTTGTAAGCTTTATTACATGGAATAAGTCCACGAAGTCCCCTTCTTTCTCTCTCTCTCAGTTCTTCTTTTACCATGAATTTGTAAATCTAACATCTCTAGTTCCCACAACTGACCAACTTTCCTGTCTTCAGAGCACATGAATGTTCTCAACAATATATATACATCACATACATACACATACATATACATACTTGATATTAAAACTTACCATTGAAGAGTTAAGACAGACTAGATGAGCACACTCTCAGATTTCTAAAGGGGAGAATTCTATTTGCCCAATTACATTGGAACTCTCACCCAAATCACTTTCAGCTTTGGTCAAGGTCATGTAACCCTCATGTTACTGCATGGGTGCCTCCGCCTATTCTAACCATGTAGATGAAGATGGAAGATATTGAATAAAAAAAAAAGATATTGAATAAAGAGTTACAGAATACACCAAGCGCAAGTTACTTTATGTCTCTTCATTAATAGCTTAATTAAACATTTAAAAAACTGTTTGCTATAATGACCTATGTGTCCTATGTACCCAATGCTATGATATGAGCATTGAGTAATACAAAAACTGTGGGTTCCCTTTTATTCCATGGAGAGAGTGTGAAGTTTAATGGTTGAAACTTGACCATATGAAACTTAAGCTATAGCCCAATGCACATGGCAGTTCCTGTGTGTGGAGTTGACAGCAGCTGCTAGTATAACCTATGTCATCAATACTGAAGACAGTGGCTATCTTCAGTCAGTTCTGTCTTCCACCAGGATTCTCTGTTTGAAGACCTTGTTTTCCCTGTTACAAGCTATTCTGTCTCTCTAAGACTCACTCTGTCATGTTTTTATTTCCAGGTTGGGGTCATGATGATGGTGCAGTCTCTGCAGTGGGTGTTTGTTGCATGAGAATATAGTGAGTCTCAATCCAACTGGAAATACAAGGTCTGAAATACCTCTAACCATTCTGAAGAATCTTTTTAAGCATGACACATATAAACCCCACTACCTACTTTGTTTTCTTTTCCTCCATTGCTTTGTGGTTCCCTGACTTTCCACACACTTTGGTTTTGACAGGGCAGTGGGAAAGTATGTGTTTCCACACACCATGTAATTTATTGATGTATGCTATTTACCAATCAGGGTGGTTATCCCAATACCTAGATTTACTAGGTATTATAGTCATGACAGCTTTTGGAATAAACTACAAACAGAAGAACTTCTTGAGAGGGTAGCGTAGGAAGGGAGAGAGCTAGCAAACAGTGTGGTATTCTCTGTGGTGTTCCCTAAGCTGTCCACAGTATCTGTGTCTGGTTAGCTCAGAAGATTACAGAACAGTGCCAAAGACTCCAAGGTCATGGGCTTCAGGCTCTGGTCGACTCATTGACTTTTCTCCTGTGCCTTGGCTGGAGATCCTGTGTTCTTTGCCATCTGTCTCAGACATGTGTGTGGGCTGTGCAAGTGACTACAGAATCCATGGGAGGTATTGATAGCATATCTGAACCAACGTCTTTCCAAAAATTCAAGTGCTAGAGAGCAAGGATGCCAAGGTTATCACTCATGGTGACTACCTATTAGCCAGTTCAGCACCCCTCCCAAAATACAGACACACAGACACACATGTGCACACACACACACACACACACACACACACACACACACACACACACACCAGGACATTGTTTCTCTGCCTCAAAAATGTATAACACTGGCCTCGGGAAGAACAGATTGAAATAGTAAACACATCAGTATAGTTCAGTCCCACTGCGGAGAAGTCCTCCTGGCCAAGTGGCTTTGGAAAGAGCCATTACATCCCCTTGCCTTCTTTGCATGCAGAGACCAACAGTAGTTTCATTAAAGAGAGGCACCCAGAGTGTGGCTGGTTCCTCCTGTGGATACACACTCTGGGTCATCAATCAATTCTCATTTGATTCCACAAAGCCCCTTTACTGAAAACCATGCAGGCCTCTCCAATGGATGTGGCTCATGGGACACTTCTGATTAATACCAATCAGGTTAATGGCTTAGCTGTAGTTAATGGTGCTTGCTCTGTAGCTGCAACAACAAAAATGAATAGCAAATCCTCTATTCATTTTTGCAAATCAGAGGAAAGGGACACAGAGGGCCTGACAAGCTCTAATCTTCATGATTTAATGGAATCATGTTAGAGGACACAGACCTCAGAGATTGGGAAACTAAAAAGATTCACTGTCATATCCCAGGCTTTAAAGATCTGAGCTCTTCCTAATACTCTGTCAACAGCTTTCTGTCACGCGGCTTTACGGAACAGGACAGCCTTGGTGACAAACCATCTAGAGGAAGGACTCAGGCACAAGTGGATCATTAGTGCTGAGAACACACGTGAGCATCAGCTCCATGGAGGGGGCACAGCCCCGGCAGGCGTCTTACTGTAATGAGCTAGTCAGTGTCTTTCAGGCACCAGATGACTCACCTTGTCTCTACAGGTGACCTTTATCAACTCAGTGTCACAGACATTCCAAATGCTGAAACAGTCAGTCTTAGAAAATCCTTGGGACAAGGAACTGAGGCTTTTTGTAGCTGAATCACATATCACAAGTCACCAAATGTCAGGCATCATCACAGCTTAAAAGTGTGCCCCAAGAGACACTTAACACTGAGGGTCCCCATGCATCCAGTAACTTGATTGCCTGGCTGGTTAGGATTAGGGCAACTACTGCTGGTGAGAGGAGGAGGAGGAGCCACTGTGTGGTTAGGGACTCAGACCTGGAGTTAAGACATAAATGAAGATGAAGGAAGGTGAACATGGAACTCCATTAGCTTATTTCTGGCTCTGGTTTCTGCCCAGGCCCTTTTGTTGCTCCCTGATATGAAGAAATATAGTAAGTCATACCACTAGCTTCCACTGAAATTGATCTGAAATTGAGCCTACATCCTCTAACTTGCTTCCTGTCTATTATTCCATTGCTAAGAGACAACCAACCAATAGAGTTATCTTGCTCCTTGTGTTCTTTTCTGCTTTATATTCCTCATTTGGGTTTCTCTGGCTTTCACATCATGGAATCTCACGTTCTGGAATTGCAAACCTTGAGAAGATACAAGGCCTTGAGGGTACACGGGAGCCAGCCCAACCCCAAGGAATGAGGAGCCATGACACAATACTCCATGAACCACTAGAGGATTAAAATCACCCAGTTGGTCACTTTGATCACTCACAGACAGGTGAGCTTATGGATTAAGGATTTCCTTCACGCCTTAGTATATTCCAAGCTTATTATATCAGCTTTAAAGTATTCAGGTTAAAAAAAAAAAGCCAAGTTATAAGATCAGTAAAGAATTTAAAAGACATTTCTCATAATGCATCCACTAAGAGTTGCTTTCTTTCCATATCTGAAGTATCTAGCATCCCTCTGATGAGTGGAATTTGTCCTCATCCCCATTCATTAGCCAAACCAATGAACGTGAGTCCTCAGGAACTCCAGTGTGAACCAGCACTATTAAAACTATTAATAATAATTAGTATTTGGAATAAAGGATTCATCCACCCAGCAAATATTTAATGAATTCCCATGATTTACTTAATACCTTCTGCATGACTGCCTTCCTGACTGATTCAGAGAAATAAAGACAGGAGACTCATGGAAGTAGGAAATGAACACTTCCTTCTTCCTCAGCATAGACTATCCAGGAATGCTGTCACCACTCCACCCTGAGGCACCTTGCCACATTGGGAATATAGCTCAAGGATACATTGCCAAAGCACCTTTTTGATGCAGATACATCTATAAAGCTCTGGGTATAAGGAAATGGGGAACAAAGCTCTGCCCTTCTCAGATGCCTCCCAGGGAGAAACCAACAAAGCATGAAGGAATGAGCATTGTCTCCCATCAAGAAATTTGTGTTAGAAGATGCAGGACTGAGGAGAACGAAGATCTTTACATAACAATTTCCAAGACAGCATTGAATCTATTAATTACCCAGTCCTCACATGCCTTATTAGCTCACTTGGCACCCTGGATATACCTCTGATTCCCAGATTCTGGAGGCCTCGAAACCAAGGGAAATGAGCTTTGGTCCAATTATGTCCCTGGGAGGCATATTGTGCCACAAACCTCTGTATTTCTGCTAATTACAAACATTAATTATAAGGAAGTCCAGGGCAGTTATGCCCACCCTAAAGTCCACCAGAACTCAGGAGAGTTTAAAATCCAGGATGGGTGAGGGACAGCTAAGAATGAAGGGGCTGTGAACACCAGAAGGAAAGACAGCTGCCCCTTTAGTTTGTTTAAATAGATATGGGGCAAGAGCTATACTTAGGAGATTGTGATTTTTTTCTTGAAGATCATGGTTTGTCTCAGATACAGGATGTTATGTCTACAAATGGGGCTTAAATAATTTGAGCTATGGGAATAATCAAGTTCAATATCTGGCTTAAAAAGAAGATTAGATACAGAAATAAGTGTGGTGGTTTGAATGAGGATGGCCCCATAGGCTCATGTATCTGAATTCTTGGATCCCAGTTGTAGAACTGTTTGGGAAGGATTATGATGTATGTACTTGTTGGAAAAGATGTGTGCCAGAGGCAGGCCTCTAGTTTCAGAAGACTCAACGCCATTCCTGTACTCTCCTCTGCCTTGTGGTTGTAGCTCAAGATGTGAGATCTCATCTGTTCCTTTACTCCAACAGCATGGATTCCGACCCTTTGAAGCCTTCTTTACAAGATGCTTTAGCCATGGTGTTTTATCACAGATATAAAAAAGTAACTAAGATAATAAAAAACTATAAAGATACTTTTAAGATATCAATTCTCACTGCGTTCAGTGTGCTCAGTTCTGTACACCAACTGTGCATTTATAATATACGTGATATTATTTTACCTGCCCCCTTATGGAAAGAAGGTCCTTGACAACCTGCAGAAAAGAGCTTGAGGAGTCAGTGGAGCAAAGTTAGTGCATTTATGGCACAGACTTAAGGGACAGTACGTGCATTAGGTTTAAGTGAATGTGGACAAAGAGAGCACTTCTGTGCAGTAAAGAATCAGAGTATGTAATATAGATGGTGTGGACTTCTCAAGAGGGAGTCCATCCTTTAAGTATCTTGACAATGGCTACTGTGTGACCATGTGGCTCTTGAAATTAAATTGCTTAAGATATGTAAATTTCAACAACATTTAAAGAGTGTCTTAATTAGGGTCTCATTGCTATGAAGAGATACTATGATCAAGGCACCTCTTACAAAGGACAACATTTAGTTGGGCTGGCTTACAGTTTCAGAGGTTCAGTCCATCATCATGGTGGGAAGCATAGCAGCATCCAGGCAGACATGGTGCTGCAGAAGAAGGGAAAAGTTATACATCTTGATCTGAAGACAGCCAGAAGGAGTCTAGCTTCTGCAGGCATCCAGGAGCAGGGTCTCTTTCACACTGGATGGAGCTTGAACACAGGATCTCAAGCCCACCTCAACAGGGATGCACTTCCTGCAACAAGGCCACACCTCCTAATAGTAGCACTTCCCATGGGCCATGCAGATTCAAACCACACAGTAGGTAAATTGTAAAAACTAAGCGAAGTACCAGAATTAAGTAAAATACGAGTTGGTTTACCTAGTCCTGCATTTTCATTTTGTAAATGAAGTGTAATGTTGCCTCATGAGGTGCACTATTCAGGTGTAGGAAAGAGAGAGGGTGATGGGCACACGCGCTCTGGTTATAAGCAGGCACAGTTCGCTTGTTCTTCACAGCCTTGTTTGAGATGTCTCTTGGAGAAATAATGTGTCTGTCAGCAATTTTGATTTTGTCAATTGTGTTACAGGTTTTTGTGGGGTTTTTGTTTTGTTTTTCAGTCAATCAGAAATATAAACTAGAACCCGGTATAAGTGGCCTCTGTCCTTAATTTTGCATGATTCGTATCCCATGTCATTATTATTGGCATTTAATAGATGTGGAAATGGAGGCATAGAAAAATGAGTTACTTACTCATATGCATAGCGAGCAAATGTCTAAGAGCCAAAAGAGCTTTTGGATTTAGCTTTCAAATTCAAAATAACCAGAGCCCAGAGTGAATGCTTTGTACCCAGCCTCAACTGAATATCAAAAGTTTACTAGAGGGTCTGGGTGACTGAGAGCAAAACACTTGCTGTGTAAGTATGAGAAATTGAACCTTGGATTCCTAGAACTATTCAGTGCTGGGTGGGCGGTGGGCGTGATGGTCTGCCTATAATCCCAGCACTCAGAAGGCAGGGTTGACAAATTCCTGGAGCAAACCGGCTAGCAAGACTACACATATCAGCAAGCTCTAGCTTTAATTGGGAAAGTCTGCCTCTATGAATAAGGTGGCTGTTAATCAAGAATGACAGTGTTAACCTTGGGCCTATACACATTCACATGCACATGTACATGCACACACAGACACACTTAGGGCTATTCCAAGACATTCAACAAAAGAAGCTTAAGGTGCTATCAGACAGTCAGTTGCTCTCATAACAAGGACACAGCTATGACTCAATGTCTGTGGGGTCTCTCTAGAGCCCGAATAAGCCTCTGCATCTCAGATAAAATGGCACAGCATTTGAATGTAACTTATGTCCCCTCCCATTTTAAAAGCTTTCAATAATCTCTGGATTACTGATAAGACCTAGTACAATGTAAATGCTATAAAAAGTTATCACACTGTATTGCTGAAGGAGTAAAAAGGAAAAAAAAAATGTTTCTGTTTAGTACAGATGCTACTTTAAAAAAAATCACTTTCAATTCAAGCTTGTGGGAATCTATAGATGCCAAACCCATAGATACTTAAGGCCATTCTTATTTTCTTGCTACCAAAGTAAGCAAGAGCATTCAATAAATAAGTCTCAATTCATGGAAACAATATTATAGCTTTAAGAAATACATATTAATAACTGAAACTCAAGATATATTAAGTAATTTATATAAGGCTATACAAACTTACAATCACAGTTGGAAAATTGATAGTAAGTAGTCAGTAGTCATGTAGAAAATATAATAAACAATATTCCCCCCATCATGACTTAAATAAGATTACAAAAATTGTAATGAGAGACATCACTACAAGCCTACAGATATGAAGAAACACAACAAGCAACTTATGAGAGTAAGTTAAATATAATAAATCAATATACAAAGTACTTGATAAATGTCACCAAGACTGACTCAGGAGTCAATAATGTATCAGATTAGTAATAAATATGTAATAATGTGTAGTATATAATAACACAATAGTCATTAGTGATGCTTTAAATATTCATTTATATATAATATTGATGTATAATATTTATATAAATTGATGTATGATGTTGATAACATATATATATGTATATATATACATATATATATATATATATATACACAAACTCATAATTTTTCCTATGAAAATTACCATTCTAAGTGGATTCACCTGTAATTCTACTAAATATGTAAGGCAGAGATACTATCAGTATTAAAACTTAACTTTTAGAAAACGAAGGAGTCCTTCCCAATTAATTTCTCCACAGTACTCTGCTACAAAATCAGACAAAGACAACACAGTGACCACCACTGCTCATGAATATGGGTTGAGCCGGTTGCAGGAGCAGGATCTAACTACACAATCTAAGGTAGATTTTATCATCTTGCCTCAGCCTCTCAAGTGCTCGGACAATAGGCATTTTCAACCATTGCTCAGGTAGATACAAGCATTCTTAAAATGTAGCCACCGAAACTAGTAATATACAAGAAGGATAATGCTTCATGATTGATTAATCGGATTCCAAGAATGTTGATTTAAGAATTGAATGTTAGAATCGGATCCACTCTGCTGTGGCAGTCCTTCTCCTCTCACAGACATTAACTGACATCCTACTGAGGGCACTGTCTGTGAACCTCTAGCTGACATGTTCAGGTACCAGGAATTCTCACCTGTGGGGGTGAGTTTGCATCTAAGGGGTTATTGCTGGCTGCATATCCTGCTCACCACATCCTTCCTGCCTTATTGCCCAGGGATCAGAGAGACTATGTGAAGGTTCCTGCTAGTCAGCCACCCTCATACTCAGAAGGCTGTAAGAGGATACCCCACTTCTTCTTTAAGAGTTCTTATGCCCTTCTTTAAACCCCCCACCATGCTGTAATCTGTCTGTCCATGGTGTTAACAATCCCTTTAATAAATTTATTTCCCCTGACAATCTCCTGGATGTTTGCTAAGCCTTAGGTGCAGGAGTCCTAGCATAGGTAAATCCACTGGGGCTGGGACCATATGAAAGTTGTTCTCCTTGGCCGGTTGTGGTTTTCTGTAATGGTCTTTCAAGGAGAGGAAAATGCTAGTCAATTGGATGCTGGAAATGAAACAGATACCAATTCTATGAATAAAGTGTTTTTATATATGCACAGTGTTATTCATATGAAATTCTAGAAAAGTTATACTGTAACAGCTTCAGAGGCAGGTGGGAGACTTCCTGGGTTGGGATCAGGAGGGGAGTAGGTAGGGTGAGGAAAGTATTTTATATTGAACACTAAGTACCATAGCATTAAGGTAGAGGCTCTGACCAATGCAAGTTATATCTCAAATTGGGGGAAATTCCCTTAAATAATATTAGTAAACAGAAGATGAAAATTGTAAAGGGTGAAATAAAGCAAAGTATATGACAAGGGGGGTTAACAATTAACAAACATGTAATAAGCAAGCTGTTATGTCAAGATTAAAATTCTCTAATAAAAAGAAAATTTCAAGGTAACTTTGTGATAGAAGAAGGCTTCTTTTTTCGGAAGTGAATCAAGTAAAATGTTAGAACTGATCTGACAAAGCAAAGGCCTTGCACATGTTCACCGGTAGACACTGGGAGATGCAGAGAATGAGGCCTTAGCCCAACGGTGGTGGTCAGAAGGACTTCAGGAACCAGCAGGCCACACCAGGAGACAAGTGCCTGATGGGGGTGAGGTCTGCTATGGGCTGCATTTTAAACCAGTGGAAACAGCAGAAACAACAGATGATGCAGGACTGCTGATCCCATGTGTCAAAGAAATCAAACGATACCCGCGCCATTCATAAAAATTCAAGTTCACATACACTTAAAACAGACACAAAATCAAAATTCATTCTCAGAAGAAAATTAAAAAAAAATCACTATAAACTTGCAGAAGAAGAAGAAAAGAAGAAGAGGAGGAAGAAAAATTCAGCATAAAGCAAACTGAAGGGGGAGAAAATAGTCAAAGTAGGCTGTTAAAACGTTTTTATTCAACTAAAAATAATATAAAGAAAATAGAACTGTACGTACATATAAAGATTATTGACTAGGATACACACTTTCTAGAGTAAAAAGAATTCAATGGAGAAGAGAAGACGTATTTGAACTTGTGTAAACAGAACTATGAAGGACGAACATTATAAAATGTTGAGCGTTCTTTGCATGAAAGAAGTCTAATGAGAAACAGAAGTGCAAATTAAAACCATGGCTCAGGGACATGTGACTTATCAGTCTGTGCTGGTGAGGATGAAGTGGCAGTTTGGAAGGTAGTTTGGTATTCTTCATATAGCCAAGGCCAGCAATTCCTGGTAGCCCAGGGCTACCCTCCACGGGGTGTCTTGCACATGTACCACCTAGATGTGTGTATCAGTGCCTATTACAGGATCGGTTTTGACAGTGAAATTGAAGTGAACTTAAATATCACCAACAAAATGAAATAATAGCACTGCAGTTCCGTCGTACGGTGGAATTCCTGGAAAATAATAAAACAAATGTGTCTCTAGTGACCTGAATCAACCCCACCAAAATGGTCTACGAAGCAAAGCAAATAGCTTACAAATACACACAGGTTACCTGCAAGCAGCATATACAAATACAATCTCCAGACAGACAGATAAAAACAATAACATATGTTGATTATAGAAACATGGATAAGTAGCAAAAATTCCCCAAAGAGGTTATTAACACAGCTGCAGTTCCAGAAGAGGAGGGGGAAAGAAATTGTGTGTGTGTGTGTGTGTGTGTGTGTGTGTGTGTGTGTGTGTGTGTGTG
>JANHMN010000009.1:76828780-76856293 GCA_030674055.1 Rhabdomys pumilio
GTGTGTGTGTGTGTGTGTGTGTGTGTGTGTGTGTGTGTGTGTGTGTGCAGTGATGGCCCCCAAAGTCAATTTTTTTGGGAGTCCTGACAGGAAGTAAAAAGAGGACAAGGTGTGGTTCCACCCATCATCACTGTGGGCTCCACTCTTTGGCAAGCTGATCTGAAAAGCTGTCAAACTGTGACATGTCATTCTGGAGCAAGGTCCTCTGGTTGGCATCATGCCTCTACCTTCTTCAGCCTCCTGGGAAATTCCAGTTCCTTGGTGGTCCATTGTCTTCATAACCTGATAGCCACAGGGAGAGGGTACAGGTATTTGTAGAAATCTTCATGCCTGCCTAAATGGTCACATTAACATTTACTTTATAGAACAATGAGTTAGTTGGCTAGATACCCCTGTGTCTAGGAAAACCAGGTTTCCAAGACCAGGCCACCCTATCTTGTTCTCCCGATTGTGAACAGACATATTTCTCCCCATCTATAAAGGAAAGACAGTAAGAACTAACTGTCCAGGCAGCTCTCCCGGGATGCAATCCTAACCCTGTTCATTATTAAGGACATTGGGAGGAACTGCCTAACTTCTCTCGGTTTTCTCATTCAGAAAATTGGGATGAAAGGCATATTGCCAGGGTGTCCACGAAGGCTTATATGAGACAGTGCCCATGCAAAGGCTTGTCAGAGATGAGGAGGACTAAACAGTAGGAACCGAGCTGGGAGCACTCAGTAGCTCCATGTGCATCTATGGTTTGCTGGTGTGGCTCCTTTCTCTCTCCCCACTTTTCTTTGTCTCTGATCAACCCAATTGTCACTTCTTTTACACAGAGCATCCTAAAGGAGCCACTGTTGTAATAACAACAACAAACAAGTTAGGAGGAATTACCCTCCCATCTCTCTTGTAAATGTCGACAGGTTCCACCGTTATATTACAATCCCAATTAAAGAGAAATTCCCCACTAAGCCATAAACCTAAAATGAAAAAAACCCTATAGGGATGAATCAGCCTCTTCCGTGAGCAAACCTGCTATTTATCCTTTTGTTGTCACCGCGAAAGTGCGCTCAAATCCCCACTGAGCAGCCCCTGCGTGCTGAAGAAGACATAAAGCTCTGGCATCCGTCGCCGGTCTGTCAGGACTTTCCTTGTAACGAGTCTCCCATGGATTTGATTATTATTGGGTATTAATTATTAATGGTTTTTCCTGCAGGAGGCCTGCGGGGGCTTCTTTCCTTCTCAACCTCTATTTTGAACTGGAATTAAAAAATAACCAAAAATCCCCCCAGAGGATGAGGAAGGAGAGAAAGACGAAATCAAGTAAGTCCCTTGCTGGTCTTCATCAAGCCTCCACTTGATATTCTGGAGCTGTTCTCCTCATTAAGTGTAGGGAGAGCCGGGCTGCTCCTGTTATAGCGTCCTCCAGCTGCATGCAACCTGCTCTCAATCACACAGGAGAAACGAAGCGCTCTTCTGCGTACCTCTTTTCCCCCTACCCTTATGATCCTCTCAAACCCTGTCTTTTTGACAATTAATTTTCTCTGATGGTTATGTTGATTTTGATGGCTTCCTAATGATCAGAACTATTTGTCAGATTAACATCATTTAACTTTCCTCTCCCTGGGGGGCAAGACACAGGGAGGAGGCTAAATGGTGCGAAACAGCTGGAAAAGGCAAGAGTGAAATCCGAATTGTGCGCCAGGCATGTCAATGGGACAGTGAGAGATGGAAAGGGCCAGTGGAAAGCAAAGCTCACTTAACAAATAGTTACAAGGCTGAGAGATCAAAGGCAGAGCCCCGCCCCCACTAGTCATGGCTCTCTCTTTTATTCACTGTCAACCGCCCATATGTTGCCTTCCTAGTGGCGCTTTAAAGATGACTACACCTGTCAGGGTGTCTGGGAGGTGAAGACAGAGCAGATGTTGAGATCTGTGCCAAGGAAGGAAAAAAATCCAGAAGAAAGTGGCTGTGCCTGAGTATTCTGCGAGCTCCCCTCCTCCGCTACTGCTCTTCCCCGTTCCATAAGGCAATGGTCCCGGCATGGCGCTGCAGATGGAAATATGGGATTTAATTTTACTGGTGTTCAATCAAAACAGAATAATGTGTTTAATATCCCTGCGGTGTAAGTGAAAGGGAGAGATTCATGAGCTCTTGGGAGGCATGGGTTCCAAGCTGTGCTTCACTGCTTCCCTGTCTATAAACACAGATGTTATGGAGGAAGCTAGGCATACATACGGGCTGATATCTGCACCCCGTACTCACACTACTGCTTGAAGTTCAAGCCTTTCTAATAAGGATGTGACTCTCAACCAGAGACCAACTGCCTTAATACAAAGGCAGGCACCCAGTGCTGAACCTCAGAGAAGGGTGTCTTTCTGCCTGTCAAATGGGAGAGAGCTGCTTCTAGCTGGCAGGTAGACCAAGTGACATAAAAGCCTAGAAATGTCTCCTAAAGTTCCATCTAAAATCGCATAGCTAATAAACATGGAGCTGTATGTGTGTATATAAAATTTCAAGAATCTATGAAATAAGGGAAATCGGTCTGGTAGTAAATCTTCCAAAATGTTGAGCAAGGCTGATTGTGGAGGAGGAGAATGGCCACTGTGGTCCTTTGATGTTTTCTAATGCATATATATATATATATATATATATATATATATATATATATTTGTGTGTGTATGTGTATGTATGTGTGTGTATATATATATGTGTGTGTGTATATATGTATGTATATATATATATATATATATATATATATATGTTTATGTGTATACACACACACACACACATACACACATATTGCCATCTAGATATCTCTGTCATTATCTATCAGGTACCTAACTACTCGTGTACGGATGGAAGTCTGTACATTGTGAGTGTGCTTATATATGAGACTTGCTACTGTTCTGCATCAGAAATCACCCTGGGAGCTTATCAAAAATGTAGATACCAACAGAAGAGGATTGTAAAGAGTTAAAAAAGGCAAACATTATATTCTTTAACAGTCTCATGCAGATACACGTTTAAATGTATACAAATATTCATACAATATATGCAAACACATGACATGAATGCAGGAGGGGGTCTTATTTGGTGAGTGGGGTCCACAGGTGTGGAAAAGTCAGAAAAGAGGGGAGGGGGGCCAGGAGGAGTGCACAATGCTATGTGTGTACATAAATTTTATGGTGAAGCCTCTTACTCCGCATGCCAACCAAAAACACGTTTTAAATAAGAAAAATGACATCAGAAAAAGGGACCCACTTTAGAGGCACTGAAGTAAGTAAATAAACAAAATGAAATGTATGAGATGCAAGCACCCACCCTTTCCTAACTAAGTTGGGGATTTCAGGTCTGTCTGATTGGTGTGCCTTCTTCATGGAGCTATCCCACAGGTCCACATTTTATATATTGGTCTCCACAGCTTACTCAAAAAGAACGCTCTTCTTCCTATCGAATTTCAAAAAAAAAAATTGTGATCACACATATATTTCACTATTTTCTTTTAAAAACTTAAAAACAAACAAACAGCCCAGTGTCTGCTAGATCTCAATTTGTCCGTCTACATTTCTCAGAGAAGTATACATGTTCCTGCATAAGTTACATCACTTTTATGCAGATTTAGTTAATTCAATAAAAAAATCAAAAGTTAATCAAATTTGTGGTTGATTGAATGAACCATTTGGGAAGATTAAAAAAAAAAAAAAACGGTCTTTGGTCGGCATCATTATCAGTCAAGAGAGTGGAATCAGCTCACATTAAGGATGTGAGTGCCACTGCAGAAGGTCGTTTCCTTAGTTTAACTCTCTGGTGACAGAGTTCCATCAGAGAATATGCTTTTTCTCTCATAATTTCTGCAAGCCCAGCTAATAAGAGCCATTGTTTCAAGTAGAAAAATAACAAAACAAAATGTTTCTGGACTGCTGCACAGCCTCAGGCATTGTTGATGACATCCCCGCATTCTCATGCTCACACACTCAGAGAATACGTATTAGGTAGATCTCTGGAAGCTGCCTGCACATTTGGGTAAGTCTGTGGGTCCATGGGAATATATTCTTTAAGGGCATCCTCAATTTGACTGGGTCTGTCTCTCTGGCCTTCCCAGATCTCTGCACAACACTGTAAGAATATGCCAGGATACTTTATTTTATTCTTGTTTAAGCAAGAGCTACTGGTACAGGAGCCTGTCATTTCTCCTGCTTGTTCCCTGTGTCACTTAATGGCTGATGTTACACAGCCAACTGGCTCTTTTTCCAGGACTGGCAGTTGTCCACTATGGACCAGGATAAGCTTCTAGAACTGGGAAATAGGCCGCTACAGTTTCTTAAGATGGGAACATCATTTTCTGGGTCTGTAGAGAATATGTTTTTTTGAATTTGCATGCTTTCCACCATTTTCCCAAAGCCAAGCCTTTCTTGATGGCTGATGCTCATTTGGTGACAGTGTCTCACACTGAGCATCTCTGTTCCTGAGTGCATGTCCTCTACTGTAGTTATGATAGTGGCTGCAATTAGTACTAGTCTTGCCAACTCACTCGTCATTCTGTGACAGGCTAGTAGCAGACTGATTGGAGACTAGTCCTTGCTCATGGGTTCTATTCCTCAGTCCTCTTAGAGATCCTGCCTAGGTCAAAAGCAAAACTTTCTAAGACAAATTAACAAGCAAAAAGCCATATACATTTATTTAATGCAAGTCTTACTGACTACAGGAGCCTTCTAAAGGAAATGAAAAGCCAAAGAGACAGTTTCACTCAAATATCTTCATGCCTTTGCTGGCAAATGCTTAGTGATGGAGAAAAATGACTGGAAGAGAAGGATAGCATGATAAACTCATCAAGACCCACTTAATTTAGTCTCTGTACATATAGTGTTCAGAGAAAGGATGTCTCTATCCTCCAGGAAGATGAGGGAATCTTTCTCAGTGGAAAGAGCTTATGACGTACTACTGAAGCAGATCCAAAATGCAAATGCCATGCTCTAGATTACATGTCATGACTTGGGGAGCAAGGAAAAAAAAAAAGACGTCTACAAGAACTTTCTGTTTATGTGTGTGTACTTCTCAGATTTTTCCACAAGAATTTCCTGGTTATGTGGGCTTCTCAGATTCTCTCAGTTTAAGAGATGTAATACATCAAAGGTCAGATTTGGGGATTTCAAATTTGAGTCCTATTAACATCAACTCAAGACCCTCTTGACTGAAAACACTGTGTGTGACATCCAGACAAAGGAAGTTTCTCTTGAGTTTAGAATGAAAGTATATTCTTCCAGTGCTCCCTCCATGATTTTGTAGCACCCTGATGCTGTGATTAAGGAAGAGCGGACCCATGAACCCCTCAGTGCATATTGTTGAATATGCACTGTGTATAGTCGTTTGGCTTTAGTGAATATTCACACTATGATGAGTCTTGGCTTGTGTTCTTGCTTTTATTTTGTGCAAACCCCCTGAGTGGGTGAAACTGACTCCAGATGACTTTGGATAACTGAGAACTGAGGTTAATAATCACCGTGACTGCAAACAAAGAAACCAGAATTCAAATGCAAGTATATGGAAATTTGAAAATCAGTGGTCTTCCCCAAATTCCCTTTCTTCCCATGAGGTAGTGTTGTTTTCCCTTCTGCTCCAGTCCAGCAGAGAAGAGTCATTGTCCTTTGTCCCATAAAGCACATTCTACATCACTTCACCAAGCACAAAAGCCACAATTGTCAAATCACATTGACATGTTGTTTTTTCACAGTTGAAACTTGATTGCTGTATGATCCCTTCCAGCAGGAAAATGGTGAGGATTCTATATCTGTAAACTGCCCTCATAGCCCTGGGTAGGATGACTTATGGTCTTAGAATTCTGCTTAAGACATGCTCCATCCTCCTTACCTGGTGATTTGAATTCTTCCGTAATATCTTCAGTTCTTCAACCCATTTCTCTAGACATTGACCTTTCTTCTTTATGGAACTTCAATGCATCATTGTCTTTGTTTCTCTTAAAAATCTTCTAGATATCTAACTTATCTATCAGCTTTGGATGAAGACATCGGTATAACCTCCACCATCTCCCCTGAAGCACATTTCTTGATGTCATATGTTTGGATTTAAGCCGTAGTGTTCAACCTATATGTGCCTTGTGGTTTTGCCTTTATGTGTTGTATGTGCAGAGAGTGGCCACATATCTCCAGTTCTGATAGTTACTGTTACAAGAAAAACATCTAGAATTGCACAAAGCTAACATGAGTAGAATGACTTATGCTTGAGTGGCTGGTATTTAGACTCAGAACCATGTTATTAAAAAATCAATTAGCTATAAAAATTTTTTAGCTCCAAGTTCTCTTCCATATGCAGCATGGCAGCAGTGGCCGGTTAGCATCTGGGTGTCCTCGAGACATTGGAGTCTTTCATTCATCATACATGGCATTTGCATATTGAAAATATCATACTTTATGCACATGCCTTGAAGGCTACTTTAGAGACTATGATTGCTGCCTAATCCTCACATAAATCAATGCACCAGGGAATGTGTTTCTGAGTACAAGGAGAATCGTGGTTGCTCTACTTTAGACGCTTCCTGGGACCAGTTCAGTCTTTCTACATCCCCAGTAGATGCAATGCCTTCATTTCCTCTTCTTTCTTGTAGCTATTAAAATTCTATTAGCCATTTGTGAGTATTATTTTATGCCATCTGCATTTTCTCTAAGTTATGATAGAGACAGCTGTAATCATTTGTATGCGTTTTCAGTGCAGGAATTCTTTTTGTGAAAGAACAAAACCTTTTCCTTTGCACACTTATGTATCCAAATAGAAGGATAGATTGTTTATAAAGCTCTTTCTCTTCCAAACATTGACTTATTTTCTGAGGAGACAGAAACAGAAGATGTTGAAAGAAGGAAGGCAAAAACATTTGATCTCAAATAACAAAGTATGAGTCTGTGTTTTTATAGTTACCTCTTAATCAAAGTTGACCTTACAACTGCTGCTAGGCCATATTTTCTTTTGGATCTGAAGGCATTCAGAGTGTTTCCTACATTCAACTGTTGTGTTTTAGTGAGCAGCCCCAGCCCCAAGCCCCAGCCCCAAGCCCCAGCCCCAGCCCCAGCCCCAGCCCCAGCCCCAGCCCCAGCCCCAGCACAGCCCACGTAACAAGTCTTTTCTGTTTCATCACTCAAGAACTGCTTCTGTTCTTCCTTAAGGAAGGTGTGAACTGAGCGGAATGTCAGGACCCCCCCTCCCCAAGTCTTTTCCTAGCCATTGATCTAGAGTAGAAGAGTCATGACCCAGAATTAGAACCTGCCCCTTCATTTCTCTTCTCTTTACTTGTGTTATTTTCTTTCTTTTTAAGACAGGCTTCATGTAGCCCAGGCTGGCCTCAACTTAAAACACAGATAAGCATGGCCTTGATTCACTTGACTCTACCCACCAAGTGCTGGGATAGCAAACATGTACTAGCACATCTAGTTTATGTAATGTTGGAGATCAAACCCAGCACCTTGTCTGTGCTAGGTAATCCAGAAGAAATGAGCTAAAATATCTACCCCTTTTGAAATACTACCCTACACAGCATACAAAATTAAATACTGGTAGAGTTCACCTAAGAACTTAAGATATGGACTTAGATATGGAAGTTTCTAGAAAGTGTTCCAAGGAAGTTGATTGTAGCTCATTCCTCTTGCTTTCACCTAACAGAACCCCAGGGAGCTTTTATTAACATGCAGTATGGCCATGTTCTTTACCTGCTGTTAATATTGGCTGCTGGGGTTGCTTTCTTACTGAGCTTTTCATGGTATTATCAGGAAGTGAATGAGCTTTCTTCTGATGGAGTATCTGAAGAAGACAGGGATTGTCCTTTTCAACCTAAGTTTGATCTGCCTTCAAAAGTAGTTATGACTAAATTCTCCAGAATAATGTAAAGGTAATACACTGTCAGAGCCTACATTTTCCAGAGACAAACAGTAAAGTGTCATTTAAGAGCATATATTTCCTTCTAATTGCCTCGTTTGGTTCCTTCTGGAATCATGAACTCCATCTGTGTTTTTGCAGGGAGCAAGCAGCTCTTCCTTGGGCTGCTGTTTCACAGGGTATCTGTCATGGCAAAGAATAGCTCCGTGGGAGACACCTGTGACACAGAGGTGACCTCTGACCTCCAAACCTCTTTGATTGAATGTGAGGGTGGGAGTATGAGTCTCACCACCTCTTTATTGGTAATATCTGTAAACAAAGGAAATGGAGGTTAGGAGGAGAGACAGGAGAGACAAAAGAGATTAAAAAATGATGGCAATAATTTTGCAATGCCTCCAAGCAGATAAAGAAAATTGAATGAAATCACACGAGACCCTTGAGCCCTGGGCTCCTGTGGTGGAAAACAAGAGGCTGTTTATAATACTGGGATGTTTCAGCAGGTTGCAGAGCTTTGTTGAGTTTTAATAAGTTTGACACTGAATTATCGTCTGAGGGGAGACAGAGCGAAGAACGTGTGGAGTACACAAAGGCTTTTTCTAGCTTCCCCAAGCTGAGCCAAATGACACACTGTTCAAAATGGTCCCTGCAGGAATAACTCCACAGTCCTGGCTCTTCTCCTGTGAGGACATTTGGGAGCCTGGAACCAACAACCATTAGTGGCCCAGACTGCATCTTAAGAAAAAAACAGCGACCTTCCCAGAAAGACCAGCACCCTGAGCAAAGGGCCCATCTATGGTATGAGAGAGTGGTCAGACAGACTCCTGCTATCTTTCTGAGTAGGAGCCTACTATATCTCTACTCTGCTTTTAAATATGGATAAGAAATTAATCTATGGGCTAGGAAGTCTGATCTGGGTATGAGTAAATGAATTACTATCAGCCAATGCATGTTCTAGGTAGGCAGTTGCTTGCTATGCTAACAGACTATACTTTCCTAGACTTCCTTTGACGCAAGTGGTTTCAATGTGACAGAACCTGGCCAATGAGGTATACACTTTATTCTTCCAACAGCTCTGAGCATATGCTACCAGATTCAACAGATAAAATACGAAACCTTTGCCTCCCTGGACCTTTAAGAAAGCCACCAATTCATAGTATTCTCAAATATTTCATGAGAAATATTGAGGCTAAAACTTACTTATTTGTCCACTATTTAGGTCTAACT
Organism: Rhabdomys pumilio; assembly: GCA_030674055.1. Lineage (NCBI taxonomy): Eukaryota > Metazoa > Chordata > Mammalia > Rodentia > Muridae > Rhabdomys > Rhabdomys pumilio. The sequence continues at coordinate 76,837,871 of JANHMN010000009.1, forward strand.
GGAGATCCTATAATTTACTTGCCTTCTTGTTCAATTCATGCATATGTTTTTGCTTAACATGTAACTTACATGCATTCCCTCACCTTTCTTCCCATCTTAACATCAAATTACAGTTGGCTCTTGGCATTGGCTGGTGTGATGTCCTCAGAGTCAACCAAACACAGATCGAACATAATCAAAAAGTAAAATCATGTCTAGGTTGAACATGCACAGATATTTTTCTTGTCATGTCCCCTAAACAACAGAGCATTACAATTGTCTACGTGGAATTTCTATCTCTTTAGTGTTATGAGTCATCTGGAGACAGTTAAAAGCACTCAGTATGATGTGCATAGGTTATATGTGAACGTTGCATATGTTTATGTATAGCATAAGTATGTGAGATGCAGGCACTGGGTGTTTCAGTGTGGGGCTCAGTGCACATGCATGCAAAGTAGTATACCTGGTATCTTTGTGTCTCTCCACCCCTTGAAACAGGTGTCACTGAACGAGAAGCTTTGTATGTCATCTAGTCTAGCTGACCAGCAGGCTCTTTGTATCTGTTTGTCTTCGATCCTCCAATGCCGAGGCACATATAGCTGTGCTTGGCTTTCTACATGTGGTCTAGGCATTAGATATCAGGTCTTCGTGCTTACCCGGCCATCTCCCTTTAACACATTCTGAGCCTTGAGGAGTTCCTCTACTGGATGGAGTGATTCAACTCTGAGAATATTGCTATACAACAGACGGGCAGGGCTGGCAGGGCTCATGTAATGCAATGGGCTTCCTGACGTTTTCTTTACCTTAAAAATAGCGTTGTCTTTTTACTTTCTAGACTTTATATTCTTAACCTGATGACGAGTCTGACCTTCACCCTTTTTGTAGTTCCCTGACTTTTTCATACTCTGGCCTAGATCCTGACATCAGGTACACTGTGTGAGATGCCTTCCAAAAGCTTCTTAGGAGATTGGCCTAAGGCAAGCTCAGAGTGCCAAGAACCTGGTTGTTTTGGTTCTTTGATTTTTTTCCAAAATGTTGACTCTGGCTGAGATGAGAGAATCTGTTAGGGAACCTGACCCTGAGCTGCAACTTCTGACTGTTCAGCCGGTCTGTGTCCCCCTATCTCTCCTGCAGACTTCCAGCCTACTAGGAGCTTGTAGTTTTGCTAAGAAAAACACTGGTGTTCTTTCCATACTTTATTGTATTTTAAGGGAACCCACTTTCCTGGCTCAAATACAATAGCCCATATTGATGTGGCCTCTCTCTTTATGTTGCCCCTCTGGCCTTTTTACAGTCCTAGATCACTTCTGTCTGCTTCTTATGCTTACAAACTCCTCTCATGACAAGCATATTCTCTGCTTCTAGATTTGCCTGAAGCTTGTACTAGGCTTGGATGGTGCTTAGAGAATTATTTGCTGTCACCAGATGGCCTAAGATCAAACATTTTTCTGTGGCTACAATGTATATAGCTAGCTTTCCCAAAGCAATCTCCAGAGTCAAGGGGGTACAAGCATGGCATTCTGCATACAGAATGAGAAACTTATTTACCCAACTTTGATTGCTAGGTCATCATTCATTGAAATATCAATGACCTCCATGTCTTTAAATAGAAAGAGTAACTGTTTTCTCACAGAGACATTATTTAATGTGTCCTTTCTCGGAGAAGAAGGAATGTTCAGGTTGAGAAGAATCACATAAAACTGTTTGCCGTGGCTATTTTCAATTTTTATCCAAGGGTCATCCCTTTGCATAATTTTCTTTGATCTGGATATGTTAGAGTTTTTGGTCTTCTTTCCCATGATCGAACCTGTGTTACTCAAACATGGAGAGCAGAAGCCAAGGCAAGCCATCATCTCCTGTTCTTGATTTGTTCTGTGAGACCATCTGCAAAAACAGAGTCAATGCTTAAACAAGCTAGATTCAAGGTCTCAGAAGATGCCATTTGATTCCATCCTACTACCTAGCATAGTTACGAAGGAAACCATTTTAAACACCAGTGGGTATTGTTGTAGTGAGATTACTTTGGTGTGTTTTCACCCAAGCACTCCTTCTACAGACTAGTTCAAAGTTGGATTTCCTACTGCTTCTGAACTCTTCTTCTGTTCATCAGTCTTTGCATTCTGTGTGTTTTCCCTGTGGATTTAAGCCAACGTTGTGGGAACTGAACATGGGCATATTCTCTGAAATATGTTGCTTTCATAGAGAATGACAATCCGGTTTTTTAGAAGAGCTTTTGCTCCTAAATTTGCCCCTTGTGTTATAAACCCACAAATAAATTTTTATTCTAAAGAAAATTATAATGCTTGCTCAGATTCTTACCAATAAAAGAGTAAAATTTACTAATTTTTAATTTCCTTCGCATTTTCTTTCTAAATGAGGAACAGATTGTGAGGGAAAAAAGTTGATAATCATAGCTTACTAGCTGCTTTGTTAGCACAATCTATTCCTGAGATTTTATGAGATCTGGCTTACAAAGCACTAGTTGATAAATGATTCAGTATTTAACCATGATTTACCTGTACCATGTGGAAAAAAATTATGCTGATGGTGCTAAAATCACTGGAACGTAGATTTTTACATCCCACAGAACATGTCAACACAGCATTGACTGTGAATTGCTCATTTGGGACATCAAGTGTTTCATTTTTTAGGATCCAGGATTACATCTCAATATAAATGGCTGATAAAAGTAAACAAATGAGCCAGTTGTGTTGCCTGGTGACAAAGACCAGCAGTGAGGGACAGAAGGGCTCCATCTCTCCATCTCTAGATGGTAAAGAAGGAGATTTCTATCCCAGTGGGTGGCATGAGCCTGGAAAATAGAGAATCATTCAGACCGTGTGGAAAGCAACAGAGCTCTGTGAAAGGAAAGATGAGACCCGGCTTTTTCCTTTAAAGGAATGACTCACGGAAGGAACATGACACTCAACTCCTCATATCGAAAATCTTTATTCAGCTAAATTAATATGACTCAATATGATTCAATGTTACAATTTAGAAGGCTTCCATCTGAGACTGCTTCTGTAGACATTGGAAAGCAATACCAAGACAGAGTTGATGAAAATTAGCACAGAGAATCAACAGATAAATGTGGAATTTACTTTACTGAATTCAGGAAAAAAAAAAGCCAGCAAGTAACAACTAAAGATGGTGAGTCTTATCTGAGCTTAGGGAAAATAAAGGATAACAAGTCTTTTGCTAAGTCGCGCGCGCGCGCGCGCGCGCGCACACACACACACACACACACACACACACACACACAACTGCATCTGATACCTTTTCTACATTTCTGATCCAAAGGAGATTTTTCGACAAATAGATGTGTTTTTGAGTGTATATGTGCACGTATGCGTGCATATGTGTGTGTATGTGTGTTTATGCATGTCACTAGGCAATGCAATGGACTTGTTTACTTCCATGTGTGTGCACATATGTATTCATTATATATGTGGCCTGGTTCTTTAGGGATCAAGAAATTTCAGAAACAATGTGAATCTGTGTAAGAGGTATCATGAGGCAAAAGTTGGTGAAATGTAAGTAGTTTCTGTTCTAGATGGAGAGAAGGCTGGAGAGAATATTGAAGATATTCTTATAATATCAGTTCCAGTGGCTAGGTAGTCTGCCTGTCCACTGGAACTGATACAGTCTGGACTGTAGGCCAGGTGACTACCTTGTGTGTTATTAGCCTGATGCATTTATGACCAACAGCAAAACCTGGCTTTGCTTTATTTCTTTTCTATAAATTCCCATCAAGGTAACCAGATTTGTAGTCTCAGCCAATAAATACACCATACTCTGGTCCTTCTCAAGGCCCAGGGCATTTTACTTGGTGTCTGGGCCAAGAGTTAAAATGAGATTTCAAGCCTCTTAAACTGATTCTGGGCCTTGCAGTTAGGCTGACAAATGACATTATTCTTGTAGAATCCAGCAAGTGCCAAGGTCCTTATCCTCAAAATCTGATGGCTTTGGATTTATAGGAAAGATTGAAATTTCTAAAGGCAATATAAACAGCACCACCCAAAATGCCTGGCTGGGCATATTTTAGTGTGATTTTCCTTCAACTTTGTAGGGTGGCAGATAGCTTGAAAATTCTAGTGTTCTTTGCATAATACTATGAAATACGGATGTGGTTAATCCCACCATTTGAGCTAGGGACAATTTTACTAACAGAGTAACTATATTATAGTATGCAACATAAAAATTACAACACATGTGCATTCAAAAGCAAGCTCTGGGGGAAGTGTGGGCTGATGTTTCTGAGTTCTGCCATTAATATTCATTTGCTGTTTGTCCATTTGTTTTGTTGTCTGTCTTGAAGACAAGCAGCAGAAGCTGCCAGAGATTTGAGAAAAATTTATAGAAGGAAAACTTAAATTTGAGAACATCCAACTTATTAGGTTATTGCTTCCTTTACGTTGGCAAGGCTGTCATTATTCCGTTTTAGAAAGAAAACTTCTTGGATTACAATGTGACCTGTGGACTGTGTGGGAAAGGAAATTTGGAATACAGGAAGGCTTTCGTAGCATATGATGTAAAAGTGGGAATCTCAGGGTCACCCTCTCCTGGACCTGCATCTTGAATTTCTTGCTTTCTTTGTCTGTCATTTTAGGTGTGCCATCTTTCTGTCCTTTTCTGTACTTTGTTCCTCACACAGTGTTTAGAATACTATCTTAGAATTGTGTAGGTCTTAAAGGAGGTTGAATTTTTTTTTAAGAATGATGTAATTTTTAGCAGAAAATATAAGTTTGAAGTAAGTTAGGCAAACTAATTTACTGGAAAGATCCTAGAGCTTTATAAAACCCATAAAATCCTGAGGAATCCGGTGTAGAAATGATAGGGATTCAAGCAGAGTTAGACAGAGTCGTAGAATTTAGTAACTCCATCTCTATTCTGATCAGGCTGCATCAAAGGGAATAGATCTCTTCCACAGCTGGCCTTGCTAGCTCTGGATGTGTCTGAAACACCAAAGAGAAACATCTAGTTGGCCTGGAGTTGTCGTGAGGCTTGTCCTTGATTAGGGGTAAGAAGCAGATCTCACTCACTACAGCTTTCTCAGAGCTGTGTACACTGAAGAAGGGTAATTATGACAGTGATGAATGGAATAGGCCTGGAAGGAAAACAAAAGCAGTATCTCCTACAGAGGAAAAGCATGTCTTGCCCTCAGTATCTGTCAGGCATGGCCTCTTCTGACCTTGTTTAAGGCAATGAGATGCTTAACACTAGCTGAGTCTGACTTGCAATCCTGGGTGTTCATTGCCTTGTAGTGCTCTGATAATAGACTGAAAGCCCTTCCCACTGTCAGCAGGCCAGCTCTCAGTGGTTTCCACCTGTGTGGACTGGAGACACATTATGTATGGATTCATAAGGAAGCTCTAGATCCAACCCTGTCAACAGGAACCCAAGGAATTCTAATGATGCTGGTCTTCAAGGCTGGGCCTCAGCTGACAAGGCTAGACTAGACAGCAGCATTTCCTGAATATACTTGCAGATCTATATTTGGGAATCCTTTTAAAAAGAAAATTATTTTCATGATCACATCTCTTGTCAACCAAATTACACATATCTTGATAAATATTTCAAGATAATCATGGATTAAAAATAGTGTGTGCCTTCTTTTATCTCTGCTGACTGTAGACTAAATCTACAAATATCCAAGAGAATTTGCTGAATCTGAGCTAACCGTGAATTGCCATTTCACTGCTTCTCCTGTAGTGTCTGGGAAAGCTTATTTAGTTGGCCTGTTCGGCTGAAGCTGGACACAGATTTTACTCCTAGCTCACTTCTCTTGCTTAACCACAGTCCTGCTTTGTTCTTGGACCGTGTAAATATACATCTTCAAAGAGAACATTCTTGCCCAGTTTTAAGGAAACTCCAGCCATGAGTGTTCTTGGGCTGGCAGTAAAGAAGGTGAAGTTCCATCCTTCCAGTTAAAATCCAGCTGACAGAGTGTGAGGAACGGTCTGTGGCTACACTGTGACTCCTCAGCTTCTCTTTTAGGACCCAGCTCCCACATCATCTCAGAGCTCTTCATTAAATTATCAGGTACTTAGGACTAATTTGATACAGGATTGAGAAGACATCTGCACCTCTGTGCGACAAGTTTTCTTTTTTCGTTTTTCCTGCCTTAAATCAGAAAACAGCTTTGGTTTCTCCTGGTATAGCTGACCCATCCACTCAGAGTCTGCTCCACTAACCCTTCCCCTAGCTCATTTTAAGCACTCTTATGAGATTCAAACCATCTCCTCTAGCAGCTACTTGAGGGTTCAGGGTAATATCTCAGCTGCAGTTGATAGAAGCAGAAGGAGGAAGCAAAGAAGGCCGGACCCAGAGGCCCCAGTAGCTGTGCATATACCAAAGGGATGAAAATGAGGATCTGTCTTTCTTTTTCACACTTTGGTTAATATGTTCTTGATCTTGTCTTCTTCTTCCACTCTGGTCGAATACAAGAAGCCTGGAAGAACAACCCCATTTTGGCCTATGCCAGAGGTGCTGGTAGGGATCAGATCTTTCCATATTTCCTTTCCATTCTTTTGGCTGAGGTCCAAGGCCCCACAATTAGTAATTCATTCTCTCAATTTAAGGCTTCGGATTTTCTAAGACTTTCAGCAGAAATAGCAGATTGAGTTTTATGAACCATTTGCATCTCAGAGGAAATTTATTTCATGCTTACTAGATAACAGAATTGGAGTCAGGAAGGTGAAAACAGATGATCTCGTGCTCTGAATTTGGAGAAAAGATGTGACTGGAAGACCAGAAGTTGACAATATCGCAGGACAGTGTGCCTGCTTTCGGGGCATTTAGCTGAGAGCTTACCACCTCTATTCCCTACACACACATGTTGCCTGATATTTGTCTATTTTCTATTTCTTGACATAAAATACTCACTAACTAGTAAAAAATGTGCCCCACACAGAGTGATTCCCCCTTTTGGGAACAGTGCCAGGGTTGAAGAGTTGTGTAGGTAAAGGAAGAAAACTGCAGACTTATATAAGAGCAGCAATGCTACTTCCAGCTTGGATACTGTGAGAAGAGCAAAGGTTCAAACAACAAGGAAGTTGATTTTTACTGCCAACCATGATATGGTCACTAGCCCTGTGTTTGCCAACCAAACAGGTACACAAAACCAGAAAACTTAATGAAACATATGAAACAGCTCTCTTGAAACATTAAAGAAAATGCAGTAGAAAAGTACAATTTCAGAAGGAAGGGAAGAAACTAGGAGAGTCCCACAGTCGTCCTGGGTTTCACGTGAAGGCGATTGTTAGATAAAGATGAAGATGAAAACAGAAGCAAAAATAGAGTTCACTCAGAGTGGAGTATAACAATCAGGTCTATGACAGATAAAGAAAAACATTTGATGGGCAGAGCATCAGAAAGAGCAGAAATACAGAGACAGGACTCCCAAGGGCAGTGTGGCAGCTTCTTTGAGTGACAGCTCCTTTGAGAGAACTTGGAAAGGCATCATAGTCTCTGTGAGATGTCGAAAAGTGTACAGGGACCAACAAGCTGCCTATCCCCAGAGCCAAGATGAGATAGGCTTAAGTTCTAATCACTCATATCAGATGCAACAGAGGCTGTCGAGGGATAATCTGGACATTAAAAGCTGCTGAGGATGCCTTCCAAGGATCCAGAGGACCACACATCTCCTGCCTATCAAAATAAACCCAGCACACTCTGAAGGAAGGCAACAAAACCCCACACAAATATGGCTAGATATTCCAGAAAAATCAAGAGAGAAAAAAAATGTGAGACAAGTCTGGAAATGACAGAAAAATCAGAAAAGAGCTGTAATAGACAGAAAATGGTTACAAATATGCTGAGGGGCTTAAAGAAAAAATAAGGGCATACAGAGGGAAATATTAAAGATATAAAATGAATGACAGAATTTCTAGGACTGGACAGTTTAGTTTCTAGACTAAAACAACTCATGGAATGAGAGTAATTAAAGGTCACAAGGTCACAAGTACAGGAAAGGGAGCTGGAAATGAAATAGAAAAAAAAAAATCAGACAAGCAAGAAAGCGTAAAGACCAGGAAGAAGAAAAGCCCTACATACAGCCTGTATATAAACAACATATCAGAGAAAGCAGGGGAATGGGAAAAGTGGATTTGAGCAAATAATCTACAAATTTTATGGAAGTACTGGTTCTCTAGTCAAGCCCAACAATATCTAAATAAGGTAAAGAATCCACATTTAGAACATCCATGCCAAATGACTAAAAGCTAGAAATAAAATCTTCTCTTAAAATTTATTTATTTATTTATTTATTTATTTATTTATTTATTTAGTGTGTGTGTGTGTGTGTGTGTGTGTGTGTGTGTGTGTGTGTGTTCATCAGCCATAGCTAGCATTTAGAAGCTAGAGAACAACCTCCATAATTCAGTTTCCTCTTTACTGTGTGTTCCTGGATTAAATGAAGGTCTCAGACTTAGCGGCCAGTGCCTTTATCCACTGAGTCACCTTCTAGCTCCTCAGCAACAAAATCTAAGAAGCACTGGTATAGGAAAAAAAGACCATATACAGGAAACCAAAACAAATAAGGGAATAATAAAGTCAAAACTTGCTACAAAAAAGGGGCAGAGGTGCAACTAGGTAAAGCATTTGCTTTGTACATGCGAAGCCTTGGTTCCAAGCCCGGCAATGAAACATTGACAGTAAGAGTAACAAACAGAAAACAAAGACAAAGCACAACTCTCTTCAAAGTGCTGTAAGGAAAACAGCAAAATTACAAATTTACCTGTGAAGCCGTAAGCCTAAAATTGGTGAATATATGTTAGCCCATTTTCTACTATTCTAATAGAATATCATAGGCTGAATAGTTTGTAATATTAGCAATTGGTTCCAGAGGCTAAAAATCCCAGAATCAAAGGACTATGTCGGGTGAGGCATACTTGACATAGCACAATGAAGAGCAGGTAGAGGTCCAGAGAAAGACGCCAAGAACCAATCATTCTTGCATAAGGAACCCAGTCCAGTGATAATGGCATAAACCTATTCATGGTGTTACCTCGTGTACCGAAATGTGGTGGATTGAATGAGAATTACCCCTATGGGCTCATATGTTTGAATACGTAGTCTCAGGTTGGTGGAAATCTATGGAAAACATTAGAAGATATAACCTTGTTGGAAGAAATGTGTCATGAGAGTCAGGCTTTGAGATTTCAAAAGATTACCACCATTTCCCAGTGTTTTGACTATGCCCTTTGCTTGTGAATTAAGATATGAATTCTTAGCTGTTTCTGTCACCATGCCTTCAGTCTGTCTTTATGAATTGTAACCCTCTGAAACTGTAAACTCAATTAAACACTTTGTTTTATAAGTTAAACCTACTTGTAAGCCTTAGCTATGGTGGTTTTTTTTTTTTTTTTTTTTTTACAATAGAAAGTTAGTAATGTACCAAACATCTCCCAGGCGGCCCACAATCAACACTGCCACATTGCAGATCAAGCTTCTAATGCTTGACTGTGGGGAGCAGATTCAAACCATAGCAACATCATTTATGAATGTCAGTGACCTAAGAAAGCGTGGGTCTTCAAAACTGGGGGGAAAGCAGTGGATACAGTATATATTTGAGTAAATACAGATACATATGGATCTAAAACTTCCTTCAGGCTATATACTTAAACCTAAATATTTTGGGTGAGGATCCACAAATAAATGAGAAGTGTTTGTTTCTCTTAGTCCAGGGTATCTCACTCATAATATTTTCCAGTTATATACATTTACTTGTAAATTTTGTGATTTTATTTTTCTTTACAGCCTTTCTTTACTATGGAAAGGCCACGAAGAAAGATAAGAAGGGACTCTAGAAAATGGGGTGGGATGGCACCCACACTATGAAGGAGGAATGGGAAAAATGGGAAGGGGAGATTTTAACTGTAGAGTGGACAGAGAGGGTAAAAGAGAGGGGGAGGGAAGAAAGACAATAATGCAAGAATGTTTGTAAAAGCCATAAAGTAACATTGTTTTATCAACTTACTTAAAATGTACACACACACACACACACACACACAAACACACACACACACACACACACACCCCATATCCCCAATGGTACAATATTGGCATTTGTATCTTGGTAGTAACCAAACTTAAGACCCTCTCAATTGGAGGGAATCAATGCCTTGTACTGTAAATCTATCAATGAGACAATAGAGGAAAATCCACTACTGATATTTTCCTAAACCAATAAAACGTCTAACTATATCCTAAATACTCTTATACCCATAAATAGGTGTAGCCTTCATCCCTCATCAAAGAAGTTTCATTTGCAGCAGATGGAGACACTCAGAGAGGACTATAACTGACCAAAATGCAGAGAGAGTAAGTGAGCTGAGCCTAGGACGACCAGTCCTGATGGATAGATACATCAGCAACACAACTCTTCCACCTGAGGCTCAGGGAGCATACAGAAGAGAGCTGGGGAGAATGTAAAAACCAAAGAACCAGGGCACTTGTGGAGGCATAGTGCCTTCTCAACAGGATAGGGAAGCTGCCCCCATGAAATTTTGCTGATATGGCTGCCTAAACAAGACTTATATAATGATAACGATAAACTTGCCTTCATGGATGGGGAAATTTCCCAAGGCCATTCCTCTTAATAAAGACCTAGAGAGAATCATGGCTCAAGAGACAGAGAGAATCAGTTTTCTCCTGGTATGAGCTCTCAGATTAATAGATTATTTAATTCCAAGTGGTCAGCTCAAAATACACATACATTCAAAAAACATTAAATAGACTTGGTAGTCTATACAGAGAAATATACATGTATATGTTATAATAATCATCAAAGAAGAGGTCATGAATTTGAGAGAGAGTAAGGGCCACAGGACAGAGGGCTAGAAATGACAGTACACATTCATGAAATTCTAAAAGATATTAATTAAAGAATAAGTAAATTTTGGGGAAAATAATTAGGACTAAGTATATAACAAAAAAATAATAAAAATTTGTAATTTTTAAAGAATTCATCCAATTGACTATTAATAATTTGCATGTTTATGAATATTATATTTGGTTTGGGGGAATTATATCTTGAATACTTTTATTTTATTTTACCTTATGTATAAAATATCAAAAAGTACACATATTGAGTACTATGTAATGTTGTTCTAGAATTTTTAAATCAAGTTAAGCATATTATCTCCTCGTTTATTATTTCCTTGTGATGAAAAATTTAAAAATCTTTTCTTCCCACACTTTTAGAATATAGAGAATATCGTTGTCACGTATTGAATTTTATACTTGAATAAAGAAGCTCTCTAATGTGAAAACATTTTTTCCTTCCAAGGTTATTGTCTATTTAGAGTAAAAAAATATTAACAATGCATAGTAGGCTCATGATGCATGCACAAATAAAAACTATGGCAATAATAGTACTAAGCAGAAGGTTTGGAGATGCAGGTATTCTGCAATGAAATTCTTATGTTATTAGAAAAATCAATATGTATTCACATGTAGATTGTGTAAATAAGGTGTACAGTGTACACCCTGCAACAACCACTGTTAATTCAACAGTAACCATGCAATAAAGACATTAGCATGAAGTGTTACGGCATATTCAAATACCCAAGGACGAGTCAGAAGAAACAAATAGGACAATACAGGATAAACAGAGAGCAAATGTTAGCGTGAAAGGCTTGAATCAATGGGTAAATAATTAAATACTACAAGAGAAAGAGAGAAATTGACAGTTTGGGTTGAAAACCCAACCTAATTAAATCATACCCAGAATAACTCTCTTTAGGAGGGAGGGGCACACGAGGGGATATGTCTTCAGTATACAATGTATACATGAACAGAAGCTGGAACAATAAAAACAATAAGCTTCCCTTTAAGTCCAAAAGTATGCATCTGTCTATCTGCAAAACAGAATCACAGTGAAGGGCAGTGTGCCCACTCTTAAAAGACAAAGTAGACTTGAGGGTGAGAAATACAGTCGGTGAGAAAATGAGGTAGTTCATGATGATAAAAGGGTCAATTAATGAAGAAAGAAGTCATCTCAAATGTGGATGGAAAACTCAACACTTGCATAATTGCAGTTAGGTGTGTCTGCCTCATCACTCAGCAGCTGACAGCCCAGAAAGTCGGGGGAGGGGGAGGGTTCTGAGGATAAGCACAATTTGGGCTTACTGTGTAGTGTGTACACAAACAAAGTATGTGTACTCTTTTAAAGTACGCATTTAAGCCTGTAACAGGTGAGACCATGGCAACAGCTTTGATGAGCTAATCTGCATTAGCTGGAGTCGGGCTGCATCATCTGGTCCCAGCAGTTAAACCGAAAGTCAACAAAAACATTTCTCCGCTCATATTAGTATTTAGAAAATAAATACTGGCTTTCAAATGATTATCTATGTTGGGGAAGGAATCATGGAGACAAGTAAAATATTTTGAGGTTAGTAAAATCATGGTATATCACAAATGTGTAAATATTTGAGGTGTGTGTGTGTGTGTGTGTGTGTGTGTGTGTGTGTGTGTGTGTGTGCAGGAACCTGTATAAGTCAGAGAGAGGGCACTGAATTCCCTGAATCTGGAATTAAAAGGTGGGATAGACAGACTCTAGTGGAGATGCATTACCCTGGTTGTTACTGTGTTCTCATGGTGGAATCTAGACATCTGGGTTTGGGATGTTTATAAATCTAGATGCTGATCTATGGGCTTGTCTTTTTTTGGGTGGATGTTTTCTTCCTTGGTTTCTGTTTCCTCTCTGGATTTTTGGAGAGTGTGATAGCTGCGTGTTGCCTGTTTTACTGGCCTGCTCAGTTGGTGTGTTCACAGGGAAATGACTGTTGTTGGTGTTGGAGGCTAGAATGCAGAGGTGGGTCATGGGAGGGAAGTTAGGAGGTCTGTGGAAGCCACAGGAGATGTGACGGGGTAAGAGATGCTGTAGCTGGTGGTGTGTTGTAGTGCTAGGGACAGGAAGTGGGGACTGGGCTTAGAGGAATAGAGGGGCAGGGGAGGGTAATGTCTGTGGGCAGCCTACCTGGTTTTCTGGCTAATGTGGCCGGTGCAAAATTAATAAATCTTTAAAAAAGAAAATTATATGAATATTTCCGTAGACTAAGTAAAAAGAAAAAAAACACCAATTTATGAAATTTTAAGTAAAAAAAAAAATCTCAACAAACTTACACGGTAGCTTTTGTAAAAGGATCCATGAAAAACCTGCATCAGGTGACTGTAGATACCAGCGTGGGTTGGTACCCAGGGAGTACCTCCTCCATAGAGGAAGGGGAAGAAGGAATGGGGAGGGGCTTGTGAGAGGGAAACTGGGAGGAGATGAGGTGGCACAATCAGGATATACCGCTAATAAATAAATAAGAAGAAAAAGAAAAGAAAACCTGAATCAAGTACCACCTATAGTCCTATAAGACTACAGAATTACTTCCTAAGATAAGGAACAAAATAAAAATATTTTCATAATTTTTATTTGACATTGTAATGAAAGTTTTGAACAGAGCAAGAAAAAAAAGGACTGAAAAATGGGGCCTGGGAGAAAAGTTGTCTCAATTTAAAGATGTTATTCATGAACAGAAAACTCTTAGAATTTACCAGTATTGCTGACATTACTCAATGTTTAAGGCCACCGGGTTTAGGATAATTATACACAAACAAATGTTATTTCTATGTACTAGAAATAAGTAACAAAAACCAAAGTTTGAAAATTCATATTGTTCACAATAACATCAAAATATGAGACGTTTCAGTATATATTTAACACAATTTTAAAACTTTCCATTCTGGAAAACTTAAAACATTGTTGAAGGAAGGATCCAAGAAATAACAATGTACCTTAGAAATGGAGACACGTTTAAACAAGAAAATCAATATTATTCTACAAATTTGTCTTTATTTTACTCAAATTTTCTACCAAGCTTTTATAAAAGTCATTTACAGTCTCATTCTAGTGTATATATGGATATTAACAACTTGGATATTTGAATTATATTTGAGAAAGAATAAAGTTTTAGGACTTAGCAATACCTGACTGAGATCCAGTGAAAACCCACCTAAAAAAAGATAGTATGAAGTCTAGAACCATAAACTAATGAAGTGTAATAGATACGTAGAAATAAACCCAAAGACACACAGTCAGCTGATTTTGGCCAAGTTTCTACACTGTATCAAAAGCAGAAAATAATTCCTTCAAGAAGTGTTGTCTTCCTTCCTGTTTTTTTTTTCTTTTTCTCTCTTCACAGTCATAATTCTTCTAAGGGTGGGTCATGTATCTTTTCCTTTTGCTGTCTCTTCAGTAAGGCATAGTACTGTCCTGGGATCACATAAGACACTTAACAATTTAACAGTGAATGCTGAATAAAGATATTGACATATACGAGGAGGCTAGAGCAAACCAGAGATTTTGCATTCACTGTTTTGAGACAGAGATCTAGTGTTGCCCGTGCCACACATGGCAAAGTTTATCATCTTGAATTCTCACAGTGTGTTTTCACCTGTGTTAGGGAAGGGGCTGCTGAGTTGTGATCAAACAATCCTGGAGTATGTATCATTAGAGTAAGTGAAACAGAAATAAACAGAATTTCCGTCACTAAGGTCTCTGGTGTTGGGATGAGTGGGCTGTGACAGGGCTGGAAAGTGTAAGATGACGTTTTTCTCTCGTCTATGTAATATTTGCAATAACTCTGTCACTGCAGTCCTTAGCATTAAACACTATTTAGCAGAGAATGATAATGAACAATAAAGCAGGAGGCTTTTGTCTGTGCCACCTGCAAGGTATGCATACCAAACAGGTGTCTCCTGGATCATTCTGGAATCTCTGTGGGGTGCACCTGGGAGAGAAACTAGGGGCAGTGAAGCCGGCGCACTATACAGCAGTGGTGATAATCGGAGTTTTCTGGAACTCTTCCAATCTTGCTTTTAGAATGTCCCTGCCCTTGTATGGTTCTTCTTGTCCTAGAGGCCCAGCACAAGGGCCTGACCGCAACAGCTGCTGAAGATTCCCTGCAGATGAAAATGAAAGTCAAACTTGCTTGCACATTCAAAAGGGATTATCAACAAAGTATGTGGATTTCTTCCCTGAATCTTTGCAGCAAATGTGTATGTTTCTTGAATAATAATGACTTTCCTCTCTTCCATCATGTCTTTCTGACTAGAGCTCCGGGGCACTGGGTGTTCTCATTTGTCCACTTATGAAAAGGAGAAAGAAAAGAACATAATTATTTCCTAGTGAGATTGACCATCATGTTTGGCCTGTGATTAGCTGTAAATCCTGGCATCCCAGGATTCCCTTAGTCAAAGGCAGACAATGGGTCACACTCCTTCTCCCAGTGCCACATCGGCCCCTACCAAGTGCTAACCTACTAAGTGCAAACAGACCTTGGGTAAAAGGTCTTTAGTTGTTTTTAAACCTGTGTGATACAAATAGTAAATGCTTGTTAAGTAAAAGTTAGAAAGCATGTGCACAGACATGTATATGTGCACACATATGTCCAAAGCAAACCCAAGCCAACAAATAAAAGCAGAACCCATTCTTATTGTACAAATATAACCAGTTTGTATTGTCTAGCAATGTGATCACATTACACATGTGTGAATTTGTGGAGATGCATTTTTATGTACATATACACATCTGTACACACAGGGATGTAGGTTTCTACTCTGTGCTTTGTGGGTTTTTTCCGTTAGAGTGAATCTTCATCAATGTTCTTCCATGCCTCTCATCATTTAAAATCTGCACCATGTGACACTGCCCAACTATCTTATGTCTGTTCTGCCAGTCATTAATGTTGATGTGTTCAAGGTTTGCTTCGTCCAACAGCATAGGGACACACGGTTTTTAGTCTTAAACATAGAGCTGAAAATCATTTCACATAATTGAGACTGGAACAAATATTTCTTCATGATTTCAGTGTATATAAGCTATATCCTTCCAAAATTACCAATAACTCAGGTTTGGTTTCTTTCCAACTCACCAACCTAAAGACAAGAATTTGAGTTTGGATGATTTATCTGGAAATCCAAGTTAGGAAAATAAGATAGGAGAAACCAAGAGTTGCTAGCATGGGACCTGGAGTTCAGTACAAGAGGACTTCAGTGAGACTAGAGTACGATTCAACTGTATCAGAGAAGCCAGGAAGTTGGGGATTTAACTTGATCTCATAACAGTTTGAGAGTTACCACTGACAAATTAATCACTGGCCCCCGAAGACCAAGGAAACACCTGTGACCACAGAATGTTTATAACTATTAACCTAGAGAGCCATTAGCACTTATGAGAACTGTTCAGAGTAACCCACAGGGTGGACCAAGAAACACCTGTGACCACAGGATATTCATAAGTATTGACCCAAAGAACCAATAGCACTTACGAGAACTGTCTAGAACTTACAGGGGACCAAGGAGACTTTTGGTTCCTTGGTCTCATAGTACCTGCTTTTCGGATACCTAGGTGGTCACCAAATCATCTGCTTCCCACCAGTGTCTTCTTTTTCGCTCTCTGACACCTTAGCACAATTCTTTGGACAGCATGAAACCTATAATATACAAAAAATTAGCCACTGCCATCTTTTCTCTGTCACAGTCTTCAGGTCGTCATCTATCACTGGGTATCATCACTCACTTGAATATCTCAATCCCATCGCCTGTGATCTAACTGAAGCAACCTGGCAAAGCTCATTCCTTAGCCAAACCCACATTTTCTTCCACTCAGTACATGTCTGCTCTCTTCCACATAGTCACTTCCTACCACAATCTCTCAGCTTCTAAAAAACTTACCTTCACAGTCAGATGGTTATAATCACTTCCTGTTTCAAAACAAACAACCCCTCCCAAAAAAAAACCACCCAAAAGACAAACAAAAACAAAAACAAAACAACCACTCAGAAGAAAACTCTACAAGCTCTCCCAAAAGCAGCCATCCTCGCCTATCAGTTGTAAATAGCACCTCAGTAAGGGGTGGAGCCTGGAGACCATTTATCCCACCTATGTAGGAATTTTGGCTGTCTTAACCTTACTCGGGTAACCTCAGCTGCTGTGAGATAATGAGTGCAATGGCCATGTCATGTCTTTAGACATCACTTTGTAGCATTCTTTTTCATCCTCCAACTCTTTCAGACTCTTTTGTCTCTTCTTTTATGATTCTGTGATGTTTGAGCCTTTGATGGTGGTGGTGGTGGTGGCATGATTTAGGAACCCTATTTAGGGCTCAGCACTCAGTCTCTTACTTTCAACACCTAAAACAGTGATCATCTTTTCATTGACTGCTAACCATTGCAAAAAAGAAGCTTCTCTTTCCACAGTTTAGATCAGCCCCAGTCTATGGGTATAAACAGAAATATTTAGAGAGCATTTTGACAACATGAACATTTAGTAGAATAACAATGCCAGGGTCTTCCCTAAGGCCTATGACAAGACATGGCATTCCTTCTTTTGGAGCAGGACCCCAGAACACTTAGAGAGTGATTAGTTATAATAGTGATGCCACTATTATATCTATAGGCACATTTTGTCTGCCAGATCAGCATTGTAACATACAGGGTCCAGCACTGAGTATGGCCATTGATATATTTTCTCCCCCAGGAGCTTGAATAGAACCTCTTACCACTATGAAAAAAACTAGCCAGTGGGGAAGAAGTTTTCTAGTCATACAGAGATGAGTTTCTTTATATCATATAGCCAAAAAATCAGCAATAGCATCTTACCATATAGTTCTGGTGTATATATAACCAAGAACAATGACAATAGGCTATGTTCTATTGGAGAACTCTAGAGACTCCCTAACCAGAACTCATACATTTCAATTTTCATGTGATAACCCATGTCTCTCAGAATTCTTCTTTAAAGTGTTGTAAAATTAGCTCACTGACTAGTGGATTTTCATAAGTCTTCTCCTTAATTTTGCTCGACTCAACCACCATCTCCTTCTCTCCTCCATTCCCCTATCCCATGCTCGCTTAATCTTTTAACTTTTATATTTTCATTTCACCTGTATTTTATTATCCCTCTAACTGTTTTGTTTTTAAACTGAGTCATGAGTTCGCAGGCTGATTTTCATATATACTAACCTGTGTTATTCCCTACACTCCTGCATGCCTTCATTCCTCTCTTATCTTTTTGCCTTATTTATTTGGTATCTTTTATACCAGTACTGTTCAAAATAGGCCTATGTGCCATTCTTCCTCATGGAATTCTCTTCCTTGTGTTGTTCTCTAGACTGTTGCCTATGAAGCTTCCACCACCACTCCCTCAAACTCTGCTTATAAATTCCAATAAAGATGTCTACATACTTAACGATCTCTCCCTTCTTGATCTTGACTGCTGGCTACATTCGAGACAGTTCATCATTCCTTCCCTCAGTGTGTATATTTTCCTCTGTTGACTTCAGAGACATTGGGATTTTCTGATGACTCTCTAACAACTTAAGTGGAAACTTGGAGATTCCCTAGGCTTGGCTTTGTATCACAATAACTCTCTATTTCAACTCAATTCCCA
>JANHMN010000009.1:76856303-76904176 GCA_030674055.1 Rhabdomys pumilio
GAGATAGAGATAGAGATAGAGATAGAGATAGAGATAGAGATAGAGATAGAGATAGATATTTTATTTAGTTATATTTCAAATGTTATCCCCTTTCCTTGTTTCCCCTTTGGAACCCCCTATCCCATCTCTCTCCCCCTGCTTTTATGAGGGTGCTCCCCCACCCACTCCTGCCTCCACACCCTCTCATTCCCCTACATTGGAGCATTGAGCCTTCAGAGGACAAGGGTCTTTCTTCCCATTGATGTCGGACAAGGCCATCTTCTGCTACATATGCAGCTGTAATCATGGGTCCCTCCATGTCTACTTTTTGGTTGGTGGTTTAGTCCCTGGGAGCTCTGGAAAGTCTGGTTGGTTGATATTGTTGTTCTTCCTATGGGGTTGCAAACTCCTTCAGCTCCTTCAGTCCTTTCTCTAATTCCTTCATTGGGGACCCCTTGCTTAGTTCAATGGTTGGCTGTAAGCATCTGTCTTCCTATTTGTCAGGCTCTGACAGAGCTTCTCAGAAGACAGCTATATCAGGCTCCTGTCAGCAAGCGCTTCTTGGCATCTGCAATAGTATCTGGATTTGGTGTCTGTATATGGGATGAATCCCCAGGTGAAGGCCATCTCTGGATGGCCTTTCCTTCAGTCTCTGCTCCATACTTTGAAGTTGGATGAATTACTCTTCATTTAGAACCCACTGGAACTTTCAGAACACAATGGTAGAAGACTGCAGGATTTACCTGGTTCTGACCACATAATCTTATATTTTTTACCTCATTTTCCAATTGGGCTTTGTCTCTGCTGATACATATATACCTTACTAGCTTATTTGCTAAGCAATTTCTTGCAATTCTACCTTCTGGATCTTCCCTGACTACCTTGTTTAAAACTCTGATCTCCACATTCCATGTCTTCCCATTCCTATCCGTCTGAGCCTCATTTTGTTTCATGATTTTGTTTTTGTTTTTGTCCTGTTTTATTATAGCACCTACCATCAACCTATGACATAATGTTTGTAGATGGAATTCATTTATATTTTATTACTATTTTTTTTTCGTTGTTGGATGTAAGTTTTATTTTATTTTTAAGAAACTTTGTTTTTAGTAGCTAATTCTTCTCCCAAAGAAGTTACCAGTATCTAAAAGACTGCACCACTTATTTCTTCTACATTTTTCTTCCCGTTTATTTCTCTCAGATATTTCCACATTTGTTTTCTGTTTTCTTTGTGTGTTTTGCTACCAATATTAATCATTCACCTGAGAAGTGTGATTGATTATGTGCATGCACTGGTCTCCAGCGTCAAACACGTCCAGACTCTCTCCTTCCCGTCCTTTCTCTTTCTTTTTTCCTTTTTCTCCCCTCTTCTCCCCTTTCCTGCCATCCCTATCCCTTCTTTTCTTTTTCTCTTTCTCTTTCCTTTCCTTCCTTTATGGTATAAATGGCCACATATAACTAATGTGAAAGACTGAGCCAGCAAGATGGCTGAGCAGGTAAAGCCACTAAGCCTGATGACCAGAGATTAGTCTCAGGACCTATATGAAAGTGAGAGGAGATATTCACAAAATTGTCCTCTGACCTTCACATGCACATGTGTGACACACACAATAGGGAAAGGAATGTAATACAAAGTGTATTTCTAAAAGACTAACAGACTTCAAAGATACTTTCCCAGGAGCTTGGAATTTAATTATAAAACTAAAATACCATCTGATATGGGACAGAAGAGTCTCTGATCTGGTGTCATAAATATGTAGGAATGGATGTCTTAATTATTACAGACTTAGAGAAAAGTCTTTTGGGAGAGGTAAGAATTTTAACCCTGAAGCTTAGGTAAGTATATTGTTTAGGGCAATTAATGTTACTTTGGCTACCCACAACCCCCAGACAATACAGTTAAACACAGTGAGTGTTTGTTGTTTATATTAGCTTGCTGATGACAACTGAGGTTTTTTCTGGTCATTGCATCTCACACCTGGCAATCATGATCTTGTCAGTGTGCCTGAAATACCCTTTCTGCAGATTACTAGCCAGAAGTAGAGAAAGCTTCTTTTAGGCAATGTTATGTTCAGGTCCCGAAGCCACAGTTGTCTCTGCTATGTACCATCAGTGGAACCTAGACAGCAGGACTCACTTACCTACAGGAAGGTTGGTTATTTGGTGAAAATGAGGGGTCTCTGCTGGGGGTATATGCAGACAGAAGTAGAGGGCTGTTCAGCAAACAAGTTAGTGGCAGCCAAGGCAGAGAGCCAGGAGGAACAGATGGTTCAGGAAGGAGCAGCAGAGAAGCCAGGCTGTGGGAGCTGAGCGGGGATTGCAGAATGACTGTGCCTGACTCCACAATGGTATTTCTATTAGAAGACTACATGGTTAATGAAGAGAACTTGGGCATATCCTAAAGGCTCATCAAGTATGTAAAGTTACTCATCATCTACTGCAGAGAGAAATCATTCTATTGGTTGCTCTTAGCTTCCTTGAAGATATTTGTGATACATAAATTTATGATCAGATTAGACATAATATTTTTTAAATATTTATGTATTTATTTTTATGTGCATGTGCTTGTAGGAGTTTATGTATACTTCATGTGTTCAGGTGCCTGTTTACTTCAGAAGAGGTCAACAGACCCCCTGAAAGTAGAGTCATAGGTGGTTATGAGCTGCCAAGTAGGTGCTAAGAACTGAACACCAGTCCTGTGCAAGGAAAGCAAATGCTCTTGAAATATTATTAGCGGATTGAATCTCCAATCTTCTCATAATATTTTTATCATGTACAATCTTTACCTACACTAGTAAATCTACCAGAGAACTAGAACCTAAAGCCACATTTCTGCAGTTATTATTTCAGTAAGTGTTTACCGAACATATACTAGTGTGCATATCATGGTCAACTCTCATACACAGTGAGGAAGCGCATTCTGACACTCAAACAGCTAATATTCTAGCTGGAAAATTGAGTAATAAACAAGTAAACATGTAAATTAGTACACATTTTTAGACAGAGCTAGAGGTGAGGATGAACAATTGAGGAATGGGTGTTTAGCTTAGATAGCTTCAAAGAAGGGAACCTTATCCAGGGTCTTGACTTGTTCTCAGTCTGTGAGGCCTGGGGAAGGAGTATTTTAGACAGAGGGATCAGAGACATGAGCCTCATTATTACCTCATGAACCAGAACTTTCCTGAGACTGGTATGGAAATGTATGAGAAGAGATGTTGAGAAGACAAAAACATCTATAAATCAGACAAACAGGTGTGCTTGGGATTACAAATTCATTAATGAGGCAATGGACCTTTGAGAGTGACAAACTGCTTTGCAGCAGTGTTCATAAATAGATTTGTTTACAAGGAGGACTGTGACCTTATATCTGACACAATGGCACAATGTGTCTTTTGAGATTACGATGAGTGCAATTCTGACTCTAATGGGCTTCAGGCAAAGATCATAAAGGAAACTTCATGCTTACCCTTTTCTCTCAGATCTCTGCATCTCATAGGATAGTGTTACTTAATAATATTTCTGCTATAAAAAATCAAGACAAAAGAAATTTCCAGAGATAAACTTATAGAGGTGCTGCATAGCTACAAATATAAGCAGTAGTTAGTTTCTTTTGGTCTCTTTATCTTCTGTCGGTCCTTCCTCTATTTTTTCTGTGGTCTGGTGTCTTCTCTTATATGACCATGGCCCTGTCTTCTCTATTATTGGGCTTTATACAACTACTCTGAGGAGATCTCTTCTGTCTGAAACATCCTGCAGACTACAAAGCTACAAAGAAGTAATAACTTATTCTGTGTTTTGATGATATTATATCAAATCAAAAAAAAAAGAAAAGAAAAGAAAAAAGAAAGAAACCCAAACCAAAGCTTTACTCTATCATCTCTGTAAATACAAAGAATTGTCATATAGAACTACATTGTCCAAAGAGAAGATGTCAGTGTGTGTTAAACAGGCTCCATGACAAAGTTGTGGTTTATGTCTCAGACTGACCAGACCCAGATTTCACTCACACAAACTTCTGGATACCCGGTGGTGTTGTATTAAGTCTCTTTATTTTCAGACTGTAGTGCTTTTATAGCAAAAAAGAATCCTTCTTACTCTGAGAAAGGTTTTGATTGGCAGTGCTGTTCATCCCCCCTGGTTTTAAAGCAAGGCATCCAGAAAGAATAGAGACATGAGATTCTTCTTTAAACTGAGGCCTTCTGCAGAGAAAACAGAAAAAGTGATATCAACTTGAGAGCAACTTCGTTCTATTTCACATCTATTAAACTTTTACTCCATGCTAAGGAATGAACTAAATATTTTACACAGACCAATTTGTTTAACAAGAGAAGCAATATAAGTTTCTTCTTGCACAATAGGAAACTGAGGCTTGGGAAAGCCATTTGTTTGATGCCCCACAGTTGGCAAAGCTCAGAGGCATAATTCAGTTTCATGCAGCTGATTCCTCAGTCCAAGTCTGAGCCACTTGCTCATGCATACTAGCTATCTTTGCTCTCCAGAAGCCCTCCAGGGGAAGCACTGTGACTTCCACTTTATGAGGAAGGAAACTCAAGTAGGCAAGTTTAATGTTTAGGAGCTCAAGAAACTGCTCCATTGGTTAAGTGCCAGTCATAGAAGCATGAGGAACTATGTTTAGATCCCCCACATCCACACCCCACAAGCCATGTAGGGCCGGACATGGCAGCTGAAACCCTAGTGCTGGGGACAGAAAGATAGGAAAGTCCCAGGGAGGTAGAATTTGACTAGCCTGCCTCTACAAAACACTAGGCTACATGTTGAGAGAGTCTCCGTCTCAAATCATAAGATAGTGTTGATTGAAGAAGATACCCGAGAATGAGCTTTGGCCTCATGCATGCTCATATGTGGACCCACATGAACAGGCACATAGACTACAACCTACCATCCCTACACAGAGTTAAAACATCATTGAATATTTAGAGGTAGCTTTGGCATTTCTACTGAGGCTCCCTGAGTACAACATGCTTCTTTCCATCCTTGGAGGAGTTCCGGAATATGGTCCATGAATGAAGCCTGTGTGTGTAGATTTCTGAGACCTTGTAAGAAAACTTCAAATAAACAAGACAAGAGTCTTGTAATCTCTGTTTCTCTATAACATGGGTTGTTTTTGGAATGTGCTTTCACGCCCCTTCCAGGTATAGCAAGTTTACTTTAGGTTATTCATTATAACTGGCTATTATTTGTTTATATGGATCTGTGGAGAAACATCTCTTTGCCCCATGTGGTCTATCCTTATGATAGTAAAGGTCACTCACGTGACTCTTCGTAACCCTCAGAGTATAAGTTGTCTGATGTTCGGAATGAAGTTAGCTATTGCATGAGACTTTAGTCCACCTAAGTTTTAGGTCTGCTCCCCAGGTTCATGCTGCCAACTAGAATGGTAAACAAGAGGCATTACCACAATCAGGGACCTGAGTCAGTTATGAGATAAGAGGGTGGGGATCCTTATAGAAGGTGAGTCTGCATAGTAGACAGAAACTAGGAAGGATTTTCATTATGCCAAGCTTGTGCAGAATTGCTTTAAAAAGGAGGAGCACGAGTATCCAAACCACAACTTGTAGATTGATTGTTTGTTTATGGTTATAATCTCCGGTTTCCAGAATAAGAGACTTTAGATAAAGAATGGAACAGAGTCTGTAAGAATATGGAAAAGGCATATAACAAGGGGGGATCCCCTGGGTCCCTTGTGCATTAGTTGGACTGTCACCAAAGTGCTTAAGGAACATAAGAAGGACATTAATCATGAGTAAGAGAGGGCTGATCTCTTGAATGAATATAAACTGGATAGTCAAACTTTAAAATTGAAAAAAGAGACAAAAGTAGATTTTTCCATACCACCACCAACCATGACAGTGACAGTAATGATGATGACTCCCCTAGCTCCTTTGCTGGAGTGGAGTCTCCTCTATCTATCTATCTATCTATCTATCTATCTATCTATCTCCTCCATTGTCTGAAAATGAGCTTGCAGCACTGATGTGAGAGATTTGATAATCTATGTAATACTGACTCCTCTGCCCTTTTTGATGAGGACTTATGAGAGTCTATGACAAAGCTAACTTTACAACCTAAGGGAACTAGGGCATGGCAGGGAAATAGAATTCGTATAGCAATTCTTCCCTCATGAGGTGCCCTTGGTGTTTCCAGTGAAATTTTAACAAAATCAAAATTTCTATATGCACTAACCAATCTGTTTAAAACTCTAGACAGTGAGCTGGCATTGGACAGTTCTCATATATTATCCCAAGAGGCGAGAAAAGAACTACAGCTATTTGAACCTAGACTAAAAGAAGCATTTGTGTTTCACGGTATCCTACACTACTGTTAAACTTACTTATTTTCCCCACTTAATTGTTTCCTGCAGGTATTATAGCACAAGAGGCTAAACCTTGGGAATGTGTCTCTTTACACCATCAAGGCCATGAAATACTAACTGCTTGCGTTACTTTTTTTGCTCAATTAGTATATCAGGAGAGAATCTGATGTCAACAACTGTATGTATTTGATTCTTGCTGTATTATATTACCCGCAACTAACAATTGGTTTTTAAGAGCATTATAGAACTCTATGGATTTTCAAATTTCATGTGCACATTTCTATGGAAGAATAGAAAATCATTATCCAGCTGGTAAGCTATGGGATTTTTTTTTCATATGAACTGAAATTGTGATTACAAATATTGTCTAACCTCCGATTCCACAGGCAGACACTTATTTTATGGATGGCTCCCCTAATGGTAAAGGAGGGATGTGTGGCCCAGACAGTCATCTATCTATTAATACTTCTTTTTCCTCAGCCTAAGAGGTAGAACTGGTTATTTTAATTCATCTGTTACTGTTAATTCATACACCCTTAAATATTGTTTCAGATTCTTCTTTCTGTTATAAGATTATTTCCAGCAATAGACTCACACTCATAAACACTCTACACTCCCTGGTTTTATTGCAAAAGAAAATAAGCAAGTTGATTGTCTTAGGCTTTTACTGCTTCGAACAGACACCATGACCAAGGCAACTCCTACAAAGGACAACATTTAATTGGGCCTGGCTTACAGGTTCAGAGGTTCAGTCCATTATCATCAAGGTGGGAGCATGGCAGTGTCCAGGCAGGCATGGTGCAGGAAGAGCTGAGAGTTCTACATCTTCATCTGAAGGCTGCTAGGAGAAGACTGGCTTCCAGGAAGCTAGGATGAGGATCTTATAGCCCACACCTACAGTGACACACTTCCTCTACCAAGGTCACACCTCTAAATAGTGTCACTCCCTGGGCCAAGCATATTCAAACTACCAAACTGATGCATTAGCTTCTCCATAAGGAAGTTGGGAAGGGGCATGCATCTGTCATTGCAGATAGATCTCCTAAAACATCATAGAATCCTCTTTGTTTCTCCAGTCCTGAGCCATTAAGGACAGTGGTGGAAGGCAAGGAAACAGAGGAAGTTCCCCAAAAGATAGCAAACATCCAGAACAAAGACAAAAAGATATAGGCCGAATCATCAGAAGTCAAGTGTGTCTACCTGGGGCCAAGTTAAGGCCCTATGCACTTTACTAATCACTTTGTATTTATATCTGGACATTGGGACTGTAATAAACTCATTTACTCATCTGAAAAAGGGACTGAGTTTAGTTTTTCCTTGGGATTTAAATCACTTCCTCTTTGCATAGGACATCATAGCACTTGTATTCCTATTAAAAGTGAATATAGACTTATGTTCTACAATATACTAGAATTACTAATCATATGGGTCTCTTTTCAAGTTATTCTCTAGATTTTCTGATCATTATAATAATATAATTGTACTGGTCATAGTTTGGATCTCTGTTCTTGGTGGCAGAGAATTTCACACAGTGCTTTTACTGTTCTAATATGATAGTTTGCTTTCTTGTATTATACTCATGCACTAAATGACAATTAGATGTATTTACAACATCTCAAATTGCAGCCACTCTGGATATACTGTTATTAAAAGATTAAAGAGAGAGTGTGTTAGAATATGGTTCATGAATGAAGCTGTGTGGGGAGATTTCCCAGACCTTGTGAGAAGACTTCGAGTAAACAATCTCTGTTTCTCCATAACATGGGTTGTTCTTGGAATGAGCTTTCATTCCCCTCCTATGTATAGCAGATAGGGTTGTTTACTTTAGCTTGTTCATTACAACTGGCTATTATTTGTTTATATGTCTCTGTGGAAAAAACACATTTTTGCCATGTCAGCTTGTCTTTGTGACTGTAAACGTTACTCAGAGTGACTCTTCTTAACTCTCAGAGTATAAATTGTCTGATGCTCTGAATAAAATTGGTCATTGCATGAAACTTTAGTCTGCCTTAATTTTTGGCCCTGTTCTCCCAGGTTCATACTACCAACTAGAGTGGTAACAGAGGAGCACTGTCCTTTCTATATTGTCACCTCCAAATTCCCTCCCGACAAGCTTTTATGTTGTTGGGTAGTGATTCTTTGGTAGGAGAATCTTTTTTACCTGTATTAACCACCAAACTATAGGTTGCTTATTGAGATTTTAATGCCAAGAGCTCAGAACTAAAGGCAATAGGTGTGTAAAGTGAGGGTTTCTGCACCAAATGTATAAAAATGAGGAAGTGGTTGGTTTAAGTTATAATTGACAGGATCGGTTCTACTGTAGATACGGCCAGAGGCATCTGGAAGAGTCCAGGGCAGAAAAAGAATATAATATACTAAACACAGCCAGCTGACTGAACTGAGTCATGAGAAGAAAGCAAGAGGGGAAGAGGAAAAAAAATAAAACAGAGAGAGAGGACCAAGAAAGTCCATAGCTGAAATAGAGTCCTGTATGAATCAGAAGCTTGGGGAAAGGGAGTGAGCTGGAGACATTTAGGGTAGGAAGCAGGGTGAGAAAAGCTGAGAAGAGCCATTGAGTGAGCCTGGAGACCAACTTGCACTTTAGTATGCTAATAGGTACCACAAATAACCATTTGCCCCTAGTTTTTTTTGCCTCTGACAGTAGAAAGATAAGGAAGGTGCGGGCCTGCCCTCATGGAGCAATGGTCTTAATTAGGAATAAAAGAGAGTCTTGTGACAGAATAAATGGCATTATAAGTCACAGTCAAAGGCAGGCATGGTAAAAACTTGAAGGGATGGTGTGGGTAGCAAGATCAGAAGGGAACCAGGAGCAGAGAGTCACTCTTCCCTCTGATTCCTCAGAGGAGAACTCTTTCCAACTTTCCTGGACACTTCCCTGTACCCCACCTAACATTCCTTACCTGCCCACATTTGTTAGAAACATTGGAGAATTAAAAACAGTCCGGCAAAGTAAGCAAAGTCAATTTTGTCTTCAGGTTTCTCTGTGAATTAAGCTCTGGTATTTAAAATATGGGAGAGGTCACAGGCAGTAACAAAAAGCAACCAAGAGGTCAGAGTGGAGGCATAGCCATTTCTTTACAGCACCTTCTTGCCCAGAGAGCTACTCTTTCCAGTCAGGAGGTGGCTGCCTTTCAGACACTCAGCAGTATCCCCTGACACCTGCTCCTGACTCTTCTAACCTGTCCGGTTCTGAAGCTAGGTTTGTGGGATGAGATGAGGTAGGAAAGTTTTGAGAACGCAAGATCACTGCTGAGAAACAAAAAGAAATGCAAAAGATTTGAAGGAAAAATGCAGTGATACAATTGGGCAGCACAGGAAATTTGACCTGCCTCCCACTCTGCCCCAACATCAAACCTAGTAGCAGTCTGTGACTGGGGTACCAGGGAGAGCATCATCATTGTTTGTGGCTGGGGCATCAGGGGAAAGCATTATCATTGTCTGTAGATGGGTTAGCAGGGGAAAGTATCATCATTGTTTGACTATGGCTGGGGTAGCAGGGCAAGCATCATCATTGTTTGTCTGTGGCTGGGGTAGCAGGGGAAGCATCATCACCTGGGCTGTGGCTGGGGCAGCAGGGAAAGGATCATCACCTGGGCTGTGGCTGGGGCAGCAGGGCGAGCATCATCACCTGGGCTGTGGCTGGGGCAGCAGGGGAAATCATCACCATTGCTTTATCTTTCATCCTCCAGTCAAATGTCAGACACAAATCCCATGGGACCAAAAGGTTAGGCTGTGGTAAAGGCCCTCTGTCTCCAATCAAAGGTGACAGAGAGAAGATAAATAGGCTTGATAACCTTGAGAAATTCCATTTCCTGAACAGCTTTCAGCATGTGTTTCATGAGGGTTGTCCAGAGTCACTTTCCTGTCCCTTTTGCTGTCACCTGATAAGGTCAAGGCATCTAGTTGCCAGAGACAATTCCCTGTGAAGAAACTACAAACCACCTTTGGCTGCAGTGTTAGACCTTAGAAATGCTCCCAAGAGCTTTTAGTTCCCCTCTCTGGGGCTTCCGGGTCTGTGACAAGGAACCCAACCCATCACAGGACTGCTGGCCAAATGAATACACACACAGTAATTCAGCTAGGCCTTTGCAGAGAAAAACAAAAAACAAAAAACAAACAAAACAAAACAAAAAAACAGCAGCAGGCAGGACCTAAGACCACAGGCTAAGGTGTGGCTCCATAGAAGAGACTAGGTTTTCTAAGTGCAACTGCAAGGTCTTGTTTTAATGAGGTGGGTAGGTGAGGAGAGGAGGGAAAGGAGTTGGGGGAAGGGAGGGAGGGCATGGAGACTAATAAGCAGGGAGGAAGGGAATAAAGGAGGAAGGAAGAAGAAATGGAGAAAGTGGGGGAAGGAAAGAAGGGAGGGAAGGAGGGAGGGAGGGAGGGAAGAACGAAGGAAGGAAGGAAGGAAGGAAGGAAGGAAGGAAGGAAGGAAGGAAGGAAGGAAGGAAGTCAGACAAGGGAAAGAGAGAGGAAAGAACCTGTAGTCACACCAAGGAAAGGGAGGAGGATTTGACTCTTTGATTCTGAGGTAGGAGACTTGCTATTATCATTTAAGGTCACTGCCTTTTGGACCTGCTATCTGGCTACAGTGTTAACAACATTATTCATGTATCAGCATGTGTATTGTGACATCTAAAGGGCTTCCTGCTTGAGAACACCAAGATCATAGCAAATATTAAAACATAGTTCCCGAGTCTGTGTCCCCATTGTCGAAGGAGTAAGGAGTTTGAGGGATGGGGTAGGCCAAGGAGAATGAGCAGAGAACCAAGTTGTGGCTTCTGGAGAGTTGTGCACAGGCTTCTCATTTTGCTGCCAAGTTTGAACTTTCATGGGGCCCATTGCACCAAACTTGATTTTAAAAGGTGCGTGCTGTGCATCTAACAGTTGCTCATTAAAGGTTATAGAGGAGACTGAGGGATGGATGAGTGACAGACTTACTTCAGGACTGGTAGTTATTTTCCCCAAGAGGTGGCTAATCAACCATAGCAGGTTATGTCTACTGACCACGAGGGTGACCCTGTCCAACCATGACAGCAGCAAACTGCCTTGAAGTACGTCAGCCTGAAACTCATTTCCATCTGAGTCTTCGCACAGGCTGTGAGCTCTGCATTTTTCACAGTCCTGTCCTCTCCTGCTCCTGACTGAGCCGGCTGATGCTGGTTCGATGTGGAATCTCTCTAGCTGTAAGATTACTGATGACTGACAGCCCTTCCCTGAGAACACTGGGTCTGGCTGTAGCTTGGCTGTGCATGGATGGCTCCCGATGACAGGATTAAGCACTGACATTTCTCCAGGGACGGCCCATGTTCAGGATGTGTGTCTGAGATACTGTCAGACATGGCAGCCAAGGGATGGCATGTGGGAGTGAAGCCTCCTGAGAATGGACAGGATCACAGAGACAAAGCACAGGGTTCACTCCCTCCTAGCTCTTGAGCTCCTTGCTGCTGAGGCATGCCTCCAACCCTTGGTTGTCTGGCCAAGATGTTGGAAGGAAGTGAAAGATTCTGTCTTCACCTGCTTTACTTGAATGATGCTTGTCCTGTAATTAAACATGGTGTACCCTAAAAGCCAGCTGGATGCATTGTAGACCTACAAAACCTACTGGTTTAGGTCCAGGGATTCAATTTTCTGACACCAGCACTTCACAAGAAATATAAGGAATACAAAACTAGGAAGGTGTGATGGCTATTCCTGGTTGTCAACTTGACTATATCTGGAATGAACTACAATCCAGAAATGGAAGACTCACCTATGATCCAGATCTTGAGGCATAGTGGCCATAAATACCTTGGGCCCAGGCAACGTAGTACACAGCTTTAATCTCAGAAGACAGAGACTTCCAAATCCATTGTGGTGGTACATATCTTTAATCTGGGCCAGCACACTGTTGGAACGAACGTCTTCAGCTTATACAGAAGGCCAGGGGAAACACCCAGCTACTATTAAGAAACTACTAGATAGATTCTTGGACTTCTCATTCATGGTTGCCTATTATTGTTCGGCTAGTTAGACTGCAGACTATAAGTTATCCTAATAAATTCCCTTAATATATAAAGACATTCTTTAAGTTCTGTGACTCTAGAGAACTCTAATACGGAAGGTAGCAATGTTTGCTGCTTTCCGAACCATGAATACATAGAGTTTTAGATTACCAGTAGAAGCTGTGACTCATTGAATTCATAAGTGGGATAAAAACATAATTTCTTAACACTTGAAAGAGGGATTCAGGAAAAACATTCTAATCTTAGATTAGTCTTTGACAAAGCTAAGCAAGATGCAGATCCTGATTTTTTTTTCTGCTTTTTAAGGGACAAGAGATTTATTTCTCCATTCATTTCTCCATGATGACAGTCTTAAATAAGGTTAGTTAGACCTAGAGGAAAGGACTGCTGCTTTCCTAAGTCCTTGTCATGGCCTGTAGCTTCTTACCTCCCCTAAGTAACTATTCCTCTTCATTTGCTAACGGGAGTAGTGATTTCTCAGAAGAAATGAAGTGAGGCCTTTCAAAGAAAGCTTCTGGTTCTAGTTACTATAGCTAATGACAGGAAACAACTGAACCAAGTCAATGCCTTTGCCTTAGATGAACATGAGTGGTTCCTGTCCCCTAGAACTCTGTCACCCTGATAAGCAGGTGGAAAGTAACTTCCTCACATCTGGGAAGGGCTGAGTTAGGCAAGTAGCCTGTCTCCATGCTGTGGGGTTCCCCACCATGCTGTGCTTAGCTATGGTTATCCATGGTCCTCTTCTTACCTTGGCCACCTTCCTGAAATCTTGAGGTGCCACACACAGAGATCTGGTGTGTCTTTCTTGCAGAAATCCTAGCATTTGTGTGAGACCATTGCCAGTGACTCCTGTAGACAAATGGTCACTAACAATTGTACTATGGTAGAGCTCACAGTGACACTTCATTTTGTAGAATGGGACACAGAAGCCAGAGAGCCAGAATGCACTCTTGAAATCAAAGGGATGACCAAGCTCCCAGACTGTTGCCTCTGGTCTGTCAGTTGCTTCCAGTTCTCCATGTTTCTACTCCAGGTTCCATGATAAAGCTGCTGTTTCAAGTTCAGTTACTTTGGGAATCTATTTTTGTTTGTTTGTTTGTTTGTTTGTTTGTTTGTTTTGAGACAGGGTTTCTCCGTATAGCCCTGGCTGTCTTGAAACTCACTTTGTTGACCAGGCTGGCCTGGAACTCAGAAATCTGCCTTCCTCTGCCTCCCAAGTGCTGGGACTAAAGGTGTGCGTCACCACTGCCTGGCTATCTTTGGGGATTCTTGCAACTCCTTTTTTTCTCTACCTTGTTTTCTATAATCTCTGTGCCTTCATCTACCTTGGCCTCTTCTCCCAACATCACTTTATCTTGTTCAGTTTGCTTTAGGAAGATGCACAGAAATTGGGAGAATAGAAAATAAACTAGTTTCCTTGCCATTGTAGCCTGAGGGAGGCCATTAAGAAGCAACTCATCCTGGAGATATCTCTAATGAGCCAGCTATAATTGTGGCTGAAATTTTAATATCAAAGGTTAAAGAATCATGGTTTCTGTTATACTTTCTTTTATTTGCAATTACCATTGGGAAGAGAACATATTAGGCCAGCTCAGGGCAGCACCCCTTAACCCAAGCTGCCCTTCGCAGTGGTAAGCTATTGAAACGTACTATTCTAGACTCTAAGAATGCGAAAGAAAAAATAAAGTGAATGGCGTGGACACGGAGGAGGCCAGCAGAAGCTAAATAATGTTTAGATGAGGGGTAGGCTGAAATACCGAGGTAGAGGGGCTTCCCAGCTTGAGAATTCTAGTTGTAAGGTTTAGATTCAAGACAAGCAGAAATGGGTGTGTGATGTGTGGTAGGAAGCTGGATAAATCTTCAAGCTCACTCTAAAAGGCCTAGACAATGGCTTTGAGACCAAGGAAGACTAGAGGAGCAGGATTATAAGGTTGGGGTTCATCAGGACTGGGTTAGAACTTTCTAAGTTGGTTATGCTTTTCTCCTCTGGCCTATGCCAAATCATAAGATGAAATGATTGTCATCAACCGCCCCCCCCCCCCCCCCCCAAATCAGATTCCGCGACAGAGTCCCGACCCGCCCTCTGCCGGCAGACGCCCAAGCGCTGCACCACAGCGCGCTCGCTATCATCAATGTCCTGTTAACAGCTATGCCTTCTCATGTTGCAAGTCTACCTTGAGCAGTCTGTCCAGGCGCAGCTAGCTTCCTTTTGCCTTCACCTTCCACCAAGAAGTGAGGCTCCACATGGTCTTCTCTTTCCCCACCTGCCTCTCTTCCTAAAGACCAACCCTTTGAGATCTTCGGATCAAGCAAATCTGAGCATTATTTTTAACCCTCACTTTACTAGAGAAGCAAAGCCCTAGGAACCTCAACCCTGTGTGGCACCCCTGCTTTGCCCTTTCTCTCTCTTTCTCTGACTCATCCCCCAAGCCTAGAAGCTTGGACTCACTTGATAGTAAATGATAGCAAATCAGAAGCCTCCTGCTGCTCATAATGATAACACTTCCTGTAATTTGCATGATAAAATCCAACTGATTTCAGATAGCATTTGTCAGGACAGATAGGTGACACTGCAGCTGGCTCCATGAGGGGAATAAATTACCACCTCAAATTCCAGGCCAGAGCAGTCATGGATTTGGATTGGCTGACATTCAGCCCTAAACAAAAGCACAAAGTCTTGTCTAATGGAGCAGTGAAAAAGAATATCTAGGAAATATTAACAAGTTTCGCATGGTAATTTATGCAAATACACGCCATAACTCAGCTGAAGAGGTTCAGCCTGTACCTAGAGAAGGGAACAGATACTTCATTACATCGTGGAGGAGTGGGCTTCCATACAAATTAGCACTGGAGAGACCCAGGGTGGCAATTAGTCCTCAGACCACCTGCACCAGAGTCACCACAGGGTGCCCATTCAGTGCAAGTTTCCTGGCTCTCATAGAGATCCTGAGTAAGAAGCCCTTAGATCAAGACCTGAGAGCCTGAATTTTAATGTAAATTTATTTCCCCCCCCCCCCCAGGTTAGTGTTTATCTAGGGTGAGTTAGTCTTTCTGAGCCAGTACCCATCAGTCAGTCCCAGCTGCGTCTAGAGGCATATTCAGTGATCACTGTCCCCATTGTGCAAACTGGAGGAGTCATGCTTTTGTTAACCAAACTGGAGAAGTCATGCTTTTGTTAACCACAAGCTTATTTAAAAGGTGAAGGATAGACTGAATTGCTTCATAGGTGTTTCAGGCCAGGATTTCTTTTTGAAACATGAACCAGTTCTACAGGTCAGAAAAACCATACATGCAAGCAGATAGACGAAAAACTGTTTCAGATGGACAACACAGTCATGGCTCCCTGGAATTCGGCTGCCTTTTGAGAATAAAGTAGGGAGTACTCTTCACTTCCATGTCTGTATCCCCACACCAGCTCTTTTCATCTGGACCTATGATTTTTCTATTGCCCCTACTAAGGTGTGTGTCTAGACCCAATTCCCTTTTTTTTTCCTAATGGCTTCCAATGGGTTTCAATGGAAACCCATTTCTATTAGGGTTTCCAAGTCCAAAGACATTTACTTTCTGTTAATTTATTTTTCATTAGGAGACTGGCCATATTTTCTACTCAGCGGTGTCTCTCCCATCTAATAATTTGTATAGTTTGTACAATGTAGCCCAACACTGACAAAGGTACCTTTCTATCATCAGTTCTTAATAAACAGCTACTAAATAGAAAACCACTGAACAATTTCTTAGAATAAGGATGGGATGGCACAATAGAGAACAACAGCAAAATGTCATAATAACTCAACACATACAACTAATATCTATTTGTCCAAACAGTAGGCTCTTCTGATTTCACGTTTGTTTCTTCCTAGGATGGCTTGTATTGATTGTCCATTTGACAGGGTCTAGAATTAACTAGGAGACAAACCTTTGGGCACATGTCTGTAAGATGTTTGTTAAATTAAGTTAATTGAGGTGGAAAGACTCATCCTAAATAGAGGTTACATTACTGTGTGGGCTAAGGTTCTAGGCAGAGTGAAAGGTCGAAAATTAACTGAGCACCTGCATTCATCTCTCTCGGATCCTTGACTGTAGACACACTGTGACCAGCCCCCTCTAACTCCTGCAAACATGACCCTCCTGCCACAATAGACTATAATTTAAAACCAAAATAAACCTTTTATTTCTTAAGCTGCCTTGGTCAGATATTTTGCCAGACTGATGGGAAAGTAATGTAACTAGTACCGATGAAGAGTTAGGAATACAAACATTTTATTTCAGGGAACTAGGCTTTGGTAAATTACATTTATGCAACCTGTTATGCCAACGAGTTTCTAAGGATGGGTTCCAATATGTACCAGGCTTGTCTTAGAGTATACCCTATGACA
The DNA here is from genome assembly GCA_030674055.1 of Rhabdomys pumilio. Classification (NCBI taxonomy): domain Eukaryota; kingdom Metazoa; phylum Chordata; class Mammalia; order Rodentia; family Muridae; genus Rhabdomys; species Rhabdomys pumilio. The sequence goes on from JANHMN010000009.1 coordinate 76,873,016, forward strand.
TGTCTCAGGCTTTGTTTCTCATGAAAGAAGCCAGTGAAAAATTAACCAAGTATTTCACCTAAGTAGTATTCCCTCTCCACCGTTTCACTGGTTTTATCCATCTGAAAGTGTTTCCTCGTTTTTCTAAATGGTTAAAAGCAAGACTGAAACTTTTTTTCATCAGATCTCATCAGAGCACCTGCTCTGCAGATGGCTGGGGCCAGGGGCTCAGAACCACCTGTTCTGCTACTGGGTGGGGACAGGCTCAGAACCATTTGCTTTGCTGTTGTATAAGGACAGGGGCTCAGAACCACCTGCTCTGCTGTTGGGTGGGACCAGAGGCTCAGAACCAGCTGCTCTGAAGTTGGGTAGGGACAGGAGCTTAGAACCACCTGGTCTGTAGTTGGATGAGGACAGGGGCAATTTTATGAGGATTATTAATTTCTCTAAGCTAAACATTGTCTTTTTTTTAATTCTCTCCCAAGTTTTTCTACTCTTCTTTGTGCTGTGTTTCTTAGCTGTTTCACATATATTCTTGGGCTGTTTCTTCTTGCACATCTCATAAATTCTCAGATTATTTATGCCTTAAAAATGGTGAAAGATCACTGAGAAAATGAAAGATATTCTAGGCCAAGGAATCTACCTGGGCAAATAAATGTCCCATGTGCCTCTTATAATGCTGGTGATTCAACAGAGAAAATGGAGCCTCCTCAGGTATGGCTTCATCATCTCAGAAGCTTCTTTCCTTTCTTCCTTCCTTCCTTCTTTCCTTCCTTCCTTCCTTCCTTTCTTCTTTAAATTTGCATCTCTATATTATTGTTCACATGTAAGTTTCCCCAACACAGCCTTATTCAGAGCAAAGCACTCTGGCCATCCCAGACATGATACTAGGTGCTAACTTGCAGGATCACTTCTCATCAGGAGGGTTGTGGACACTGTGGGTTTCCCACATTACACTGTGATGTTTCCTCCTGCTTCTCACTTGAACTCAGTTAATCAGACCACATGAGTAAAAAAAAAAAAAAAAAAATAGTGTGGTGGAAGGAGCAGAGGAGAGATCACTGATTGCATAGGTAAAGTACAAAAGCCAGAAGATGCCATCGGCCACTCCCTGTGCTGAGAGATGTGTAAAGAAATGTTCTTGTGTTCCCAGCCCCTGAAAATCACCCACAGCCTCTGTTTCTTGATATCTTGCCTCTATCACTTTGTGAGGCATCATGAACTGTCAGCAGATCCTCAACATCCAGTCTCACTCATGATTGCTTTCAGGGGGAAAGGGTGTATCCTCCTCGGGAGGCATTACTGGATGGAGTGGAATGATCCCTCTAGCTCTTTGTTCATCCAAAGTGACCTGGTCTAAAGCTTTTTTTTACCCTCTGAATTCTCTTCCCGCCAAGGCCACAAGGCATCTCTTTTCTGGTCTTTAGCTCACCTTCTTAAGGTTGCAGGAAAGTCCACTTCATCATTTTCTTCCTCAAGTCTTTTCTGTGACTGTTCTCTGTGCTCCCTACAGACCCCTCTGCAGGGGCTGTCTTTGTTCTTCTCACAAAGGAAGTTGTCAGCATTGAAGGCTCTTTTCACGAAGGCAGGGAGGAGGCTCTTGTTTCTCTAAGGCACAATCAGATGCATTCTTTGTGCTACTAGTCTCTTTCAGGCCTGTGACACACGAACGTATGCAAGGTATCATGTATTCATAGGCTTTGGGTAGTATGAATGTGGTGGGTATGAGGGAGTGGGACTATTCACCACAGGATGAAAATGAGGCAGAAACAAAGGAAAAAGAAGGAAGTGAGCCGAGGAGTCTGAACAGGGCGACCATTGGGAATGATGCAAGTGCCCCCAGGAGCTCTGGCTTACCCTTGGGTTTCTGCCTGTTCTTGCCTGTAATGTCAGAATCTTCCAGAGTCTCTCTGGCTCAGGGGATGGCCGAGCAGTGCTGTCCAGTGTGACATCCAGAATGATATCTGTCAGACACCTTTTTGGGCTTCTTGGGGGAACTGATTAAATGAGTTCTGTCAGCATAGAGACAAGCAGTGTGTACTGGCTGTGGCAGGGTTGCCAGCCCCAGGAGCTATAGGCACCCACCACCTGCTGTGTCCCCTGGGCACCCTCACCAGGTGCCAAGCTTGGCACCCAAGGGCAGTGACTCAGCCTTCACTTCTCATTTGTCACCCCTATTTTATCTCTGTCTGAGTTAAAGTGGTCTGGTGGCAGAAAGGTGAGATGGTGACCCTGCTGCAGGCTGGATGCCAGTTCACACATCCTCATCAGGACCCCTTTGGCTTTTCCCACTTCTTTGTACCCTCGCAGTTTCTTAGAATCCTCTTTGATAAGGCAATTCTGATTGGCTAGAGCTGTGCTTGGGGACCGGCACTCATCCACAGGCACTTGCTGGCCTGCTCCGAGAAGGTCAACTACCACCAGCCCCTGCTTTTCTTCCTCACAGTATTGCACAGCAGCAGCAAAAGGTGTGTGTGAGAGGAACTGGCTCTGTAAAGCGGACACAACCCAGCCTCATACTTCTGGGGTCAGACTTCCTGGCCAATGAGCTGAGAAGGAGACACAGCTTGAGACTTGAGTTCCAGGGTGCAGAAATTTAGGAAATGCTGGTTTGGTAATAGCACCATATTGCAATGCCTGACACATTCTTTCTCATTGAATTTAGCTCATGCTTCTGAACGGAGAGACATTTCTTTAATGTGCAAAGCTGCAGGGGCACTAGCCAGCCATTAAAGCCAGGCATGGCATTCACGGTGTGACTTGGAGCTACTCCCATAATCCCACTAAAAGATAATTTGTCTGGATTCAGTGATAACACCCAGTAATTTACTGCTGAAGATCCAGATCCATTATTTAAGATATTAATTCCTGTTAAAACACAAAGACCTGAGAGCAAGGATAGCACATTGAACACAGTGATTTAATGTGACCAGAATAATCAATGAAAGACAACGCTGATCGTGATATCATCACTGCCACCAATAACCACTGCCACCAAGCAGTGAAAATGTACTGAGGTGTTGTTTTCATACACTGTTTGAAACCATTTATTTCCCCTTTTCAATGCAATACTCTGAGGCCAGCACTCCTAGTGTTTGCTTTTTGTAGGCCTAGAAACTAAAACTCAGTATTTAAAGTGATGTTGGCTGAAGCTACCAGCTAGCAGGTGCAGGCTCAAGAATTCTAATCTCACAGGCTCTTCTGAATGCCCTGGCATCTGTGATACTAGCTACCATGTTGTTGGAGTAGAGCTAACAGATGACTCTCCATTTCTGTCCTGTGGCTCTGTGGTTTCTGTCTGGCTTCTCCATAGAGGATTCTACTTGTGAAAGCAAAATACAGGTACAAATAGGATGGGGTGGGGTTGGGGTGGAGGTAAGCCACAGAACTGAGGTGGTTACAGGACATACCTATAATCTTTGTGAGCCTTACATGTAGTATCTTTGAAATGAGGGGGTCTGACAAAAGGATCCTCAAAGTCCCTTAAAGCCATAACTGCTATTTTGGAGACATTTGCTCATAAGTCACGACACACCTGCAAAACATCTCTTTTCCTTACAAGATACATGGAGAAGCAGCTTCAGAGGGTCCAGAGGGTTTCAGATATAAAACTTAAGGAGGTGCCACCTGTGGTCTAGTTCAAGCATAAGCCTTGCTCTCAGCATCCTGACATGATCACCTCTTTTCCTTTGCATGCTGAGCAAACAGGTGTCTCACTGGCCTTTTGCTAGTTTTGGCACTATTGCAAAGTCTAGTTGGGAGGCTGTAGCAAAGAGTAAGTTCGTAAATCCTAACTCCTTTTTTCTTGAGTCTAATGTTATCAGATTTTTTTGAGAGGATGGTTGGTTACCAGAAAAAGAGATGACAAAGTCCTTGCTGGACTGGGCAGAAAGAAACGAAGTTATTTCCAAGGCTTGTATAAGAGATCTCTCATGCTTTGGCTAGACCTTCCTTGAAGCTCTCATTCCCTGGTTTGGTCCTGATCTGAATGTATCCATAGTTTTCCCTCTGTAAGATGTGATGGTCTCATTTCCAATTGGTGAGAAAAAAAAAAAAAAAAAGCACCCGTGGTTGCACAGAAGGCATCAATGCATTGATTAGTTTTTTTTTTTTTCTTTGCTGTGTCCAGATAACAGAAAAAAAGGCATCTTAAAGGAAGGAGGGTTATTTTGTCTTAGGTGAAGGGCATGCCGCCCATCAGGGTGGAAAGGACTGGCAGCAGAAACAAGGTGCCTAGTCACATCACGTGCTCAGTTGGGACTCACTGAATGATCAACAGTGCTCTCACTTAGCTTGCTCTCCCTGATTCATTCAGGCCAGGTCAGCAGCACATAAAACGGTGCCACCCACACTTAGCATGCGTCTTCCCACCTCAATTAACCTAATCAATAAACCCCTCATGGGGACATGCTCAGAGGTTGGTCTCCTAGGAGATTCTAGATGTAGTAAAGTTGACAATCAATATTAGCTATTACCTAGGGCCACAGAGACCTGATTCTCTGGGGCCTCTTTAAGGATTTTTTTAAAGTCACTCCTGCCCCTCTAAAGTCGCTCTCCTACATATTTCCTGTCAGCAAAATAGACTCTTAGCAGGCAGATCGTGACTTATAACAAAATTCTCCTTCAGAATAGGAGTTATGATTTGAAGGGACTTTGTGGATCATTTGTCAGACCTCATTTTGAAGATATTACTCCAGAGAACCAGGGAGGAAGAATGGGCTGTGTGCCCTAGAACCTTCAGTTTTGCAGCTCTGGATTTACATAGCGTTCTGCACCAGGCACATCGTGTGCCACCAGCAAGTCTGGTGGATAAGCTTCAGGACTGGACATGGCTCTGCATAGCACAGCCTTTCTCCTTCTAAAGCAGACAGCTTGAAGAAAGCTCAGGCACAGCCTCCCTCTCTGCCCTTCAGTGACCTTCATGAAAGATGCTTTGTAACCTCACATCCCTCTGCATTAGGCCAGGGGTAAAGTAAGTGAATTCATGTGAGTGTGTGCGTGTGTGTGTGTGCGTGCGTGTGCGTGTGCGTGTGTGTGTGTGTGTGTGTGTGTGTGTGTGTGTGTGTGTGTGTGTATGAAAGCATGTGACTGTGTGGTTTGTCTACATGTGTATCATGAGTGTATGAGTATGTGAGTGTGAATTTATGTATGAGTATGTATATACATGACTGTATATGAAAATATATATGTGAGTTGTGTTGAGATGTATGCATATATGTGGGTAAGTATGTAAGAAATTATTTGGTAGTAGCATGTAACAAAGCAGTCTTTCCTTCTAGTAAAGTAAATTAAAGCATTTCCCATCTCAAGAACACAGCACAATCCTTGCTACTTCATGGGCTTGGTGTGTGAGCATCTCTGTGGCCTCTCGTGCTGTCTACACTTCCATTAGAGCCTTAGAGAGAAATCTAGGCTGATCTTTACTGTAGGGATCTTGCAGCACAGCACATAATGACACTTTAAGGGACCATTGTAGCTCCTTTCCCCACCTGACTCATCTTCCTAATGATGACATAGTCCCTTTGCCACTTCTGTTCTCCTTTCTTTCCAGTCACAAAGCAGCTCCTTTTAAGAGTCTGGATACAAAACACATGTAACTTTAAGCTTTCTTGTAGTCACATCACAAAGTAAAAGCAAATGAAAGAGAATTATTTTAACCTTAGCAATCTATTTTAAGCACATGTATGTCACAGATTTTTTTGATTAATGCAGAATATTGCATTCTCATTGAGTCTTGGCATTTGTGGTGTTTGGCACTTGCACATCTCCGTTCAGAGCAGACACATTTCATTGACTCTGACACTGACTCTGTATAGGTAAGCTAGCTCCAGAGTGGGGTTCTCACAGGCTATCAATGATCAGAGCCAACTGCAAGGCTGGTGGAAACACATTGCTGTAACTTCTTCTCCGGTTCTCTTTCTGTAGATCTGACTCTGTGAACTGCTGATTCCACTTCTGAGAAGGTCCAGGTTGTACCCACTCAGTTGGCACTAGACAACACTGGTAGCCATTGCTTCAGAACTATGTTTTACTTATTCTAACAGGCACAATGTCCTGCTATTAGGAAAGAAACAAAAAAGAGTCGGGTGTATGGGAAAGAGAGATGACAGTCAGGATGAGAACCTTAGCTCCTCACTTCTGAGACACAGTTGCCAAGGCTGTTCTTTGAAAGTCATATACAATTGTTGTGGGGGTTTGAATAGGTTAGCCTCCATAGACTCGTGTGTTTGAAGAGTGGCACTATTAGAAGATGTGGCCTTGTTGGAGGGAGTGTGTCACTGTGGGGGTGGACTTTAAGTCTCCTATGCTCACCTATTGTGTGTGGCACACAGTCTCCTTCTGCAGCAGATCAGGATGTAGAAATCTCAGGTTTTCTCCAGCATCATGTCTGCCTGCAGGCTGCCATGCTCCCTGCCATGAAGATAATGGACTAAACTCTGTAAGCCAGGACCAATTAAACGTTTTTCTTTAATATAAGAGTTTCTGCAATCCTGTTGCCTATTCACAGCAATAGAAAGCCTAAGACAGTTGCCCATGGGAAGATCAACTAACCATCTTGGCAGAAATGAATATATTTTTGAGACACTTGTCCCTTTGGCCATAGCCAAATCAGACTATTAAAACAATGGCTGTAAGGAATTGGAATTTCCCTGGGAATTTTATGTTGGGAAAGGAAAAGGCTGAGGCATGGTGCTTTTCTCACACAATTCTGGCAACTTGTCAGACCACCTTGCAGGAGAGACCGGAGTCAAGGCTGGAGGGTTAATGGTGAGCAGAACTAAAGTGGGAACAGAACTCTTGCCTTCTGTTTAAAACCTAAACCTTGTGCTAGGACCATGAAGATGGACTTAGGAGTTCACTGGTATTCTGTGTTTGTTCCTCTTCCCAATGTGGCCACATGCAACAAGTCTGCTTTGGTCGCTTTTTAGTATTGGTTGTCTGTTTATTTGGACTGTTAGGGCCACCAGGACCCAGATTCTGACCCTAACAACTCTTGCAACAAAATCAGCAGATGGATTTGACCATGTTTTCACTTGACTTAGAAAACCAAACAAAATTGTGCCCGTGTGACTTGAGTCACACCCCATGCCCGAAAACTAGGTTCAGTCTCACATCCTTAATAAGAGAAGAGCCAAAGAATTAGTAGAACACATAAGAGGGGAGATTTATTTAATGTGGGTGCTTGGAAAGAGAAATGAAAAGATTCACCACCTTCAGCACCCCAAATCAATTAGGGTCCTGAAATCAGAATAAAGTGTTTCAGAGGACCAAGGATGTGCTCCCCTACATAGTCCTGGTCATGGTGTGATCTGGCCCGCCATTGACTCATTGTTGCTTTGGCCTCAGTCTAATCCTGTAGGGTGGTCTGATGATAAAGAACTAGGATTTAGGTAGATTCCCTTACAGGCTGACAGAGAGGAAAGAGGGCCATGACTGGGTAATAAAGATGACAGACTTTGCAGATGCCTGGCTGCTTCTTTATCCTCTTGACCTGAGCCAAGAGCTTGGTAGGCTTTTTCTCTGGGTAATAGAGGCCCTGTCTATGGGTGGTCCAGTAAGTTCAAAACCAGACTAAGATGTGCTTACCCCAAACTTGTGGACTTGTCAGCATTCCTGTCTTTTTCTAAAGTGACCAACCCTAAATCGGAGGAAAAAGGACCTTCTCAAAGGTAGTTAAAATCCCCACACCTCAAGAAGAGATGGGGGCTTTGGCTTCCTGAGTGCCACCTAGGCATTGTGAAACATTCTCCCCTTTGTGTGTCTTGGTGTTTGTGTGTGTGTGTGTGTGTGTGTGTGTGTGTGTGTGTGTGTCTGTATGCATATATGTTTGTATGGTGGTGGTGTATGTGTGTGTATGTGTATGTGTTCATCCGTAATGAAAGCCTTTCTTTATGAGTCAATTTTGTTTGCTTTGCCTGAGATTTACCTGCTGCTATTAGCTGTAGGCAAGATGTTTCCTGCTTTTTAATTCTTTAACTGGCAGAGAAATTAAACATGATCAAGACCTTTAGCAGGTAGTAAGTTGTTTGAATTATGTGAAATCTCTTCTTAGGAACTCCTCCCCCCTCCCAACTCCAGCCCCACACACATACACTAATAGGGACTTTTCCTTTTCCTTCTCCCAGAATAAGATTATGGGGAAGTTCCCATTTTGGGAGGGATTCTGTAGTTTGATATATTGAGACACAAGGCTCTCTTTACAGTACCTTCATTTCTGTCAGTACAATTATATGTCTGGACTTACTGACTGTTGTGCTGAAAGTTTCTGCAGTGTGTCCAGGCCCGTGACACTTTATGATGCCATCTCTTGTTGCATTTAGTGTTTTCTTTGAAATTTCCCTTGATTCTCTGCTCCCTGTCTATCATGTTCAAGCAACTTTCCTCTATTCTATGGAGGAGGCTCCACCAGGGCTATCTGCCCCTCAACTTCTCCCATTCCCAGTTTACCCTGCACATTGCTACCAGGAAGATCCTTTGGGAAGGTAACCTATTCATGTCTCTCCTTTGGAATAACTAACCCAAAGCTTCCCTTTACCTTCAGAAAAAAGCTCAGCCTGTTGTCCTGACCTTCGAGACTCCCCATGAACCCTTGATTAGCTATTGGTGTGCACCCCCTCACTGGATGAGCTCTAATTTGATCATGGAGCTGCATTCGATGATCCCTCGACTTAAAGTCACATGTCTCCTGACTTATTGGCTGGCTAATCCTTCCTTTAGCTTCAGTGTAAATAGTCCTTCCTTCTGGACCAGACTGTACAGGAAGAAGTCACTACAGGTCCTGAAAGAGAGCAGCCTATCCTGAGTCTCCTCATAGCACTGGAATCCTTCATGAAACTTACCAAGCTTTGTTGGTTATTAGTGTCCCCTCGGGGGGAGCTGAGGGGGGAAGGGGACATGAATTTGGGCAGTTTTACACTCACTCCCTCTCAATCCAGAGCCTGGCACAGAAGTAAGTTGGTATCTGCCTATGGTCTAACTGGACAATTCTGCCATGTTAATTACAAGGATACACCAATATACAAGATTCTCTCTTGAACGTGTTTTTGCTCAGGGCCATTCACAGCTGAGAAAAGGAACTCAGCAGAATTGATATGAACATATTAGAATGTTCAAGAAAGATCTAAGAAGACAGAGAAGGGGATTGCACAAGGCTGGCTGCACCATGACGGCCAATGTCTAGAGGAACATGTATCCGTTATTTTCAGGAAAATGCTCACCAGGAGGTCCAGGCTGATGGCATAGAGGACGGTTTTCATTTTCTTTATTTGGGCAAGCTCCTCTGCCATTTTAAATGAAACTAAATCCCATATGGTTGCTTGCTGTAGAATTTATTTTTAGGCTTCAGCTATCATCTCTGGGGTGTATCCTGTTTCTTTTTATAGCCAGACCACAGCTATTGATTCCCAGGATCCTTGTGTGCTCTTTGTCTAGGTGCAGGCTGTATAGGCAGCAGTGACTGCTCCCTACCAGGGGAGGTGCCTGGAAATACCAGAGCAGCTCCAAGGTAGCATCCCCTTTGCTGCTACTGTTCCATGCCTGCAGCAGAGGACCAGCTGGGGTTTCATTGCCAGAGAAGCTGATCTATCAGCTGGAATCCCACAGAGGGAGGCCCCCACCAACTCAGACATTTACATGCGGGCAGACCTTAGCTGCAAACCCATTCTTCATCCTGCTTCATACTTCCCTCCACGCTGGTGTCTTTTGTTGTGCCCGTGCTAAAGGGAGTCCTGGAGCCCCAGCTATTGTGAGTCTCCAATCTGCTACATGTGTAAGGGGGTGGGGGTGGGAGGCACACATGCTCCTCTGCCTTTCCTCTCTCTTCTTTTTATTATCATTAATAATGAAATATTGAGACCAGGCTGCTAATGAGCCTAAACTCCCCTCTGTTCGTTTATTTTTTGCCTCCACACTGTCACTTCAGAGTAAATTACTTTTCTCTGCATCTTGTTCAGGGGATATCACACCAGCATGACCCTCCCCCTCCCACCCTTGTTCTAATCTCAGGGTTATTCAGTTTCTCTCACTGCAGTTTACTAAGCAAGGGAGGTCGACCCATCTATCATACTTAAACCTGCGCACCATGTCTTCTCCTGCAATTGAGACATCATTCTTGTTGCACCGAGTTGCCTTGGGTTTTAAACACTTATACAATACACAGAGCTGTAACCTATAAAAGAGTAAATACATAATATATACTGATATCTCGGTGTTATGAGTTTAATGGAAAAATATTTAAAGACCAAGAGCAGGGAGAGACCTGTTCTGGAGGGTGGGGCTAACTAAACAGCCTCCTACACCAAGCAGACACATCTGCTGGGCTCCGGCTCCTGTTTGTGGCATGCTAAGCACTTTCTTGTCAGTTGGAAGATGTCAGGATGTGAAAACAATCAACATTAAGTAGAGATTTTGTGCCAGCACGACAGGTAGCACCTCCAACATGCTTTTGTCTTCTGTCCAAAGATGCTAAAATGGCCTTCCTCACAGAGCCAGTTCTTCTCGTTGCCTCTGCTGCTCACCAGTAGCACTCAATCCTCCTTCTTTTTCTTTCCTGATTCCATGCTCCTTAACTGCTTTAGGTGACATCCCAGCTTTGCCTTTCAGAGTGTGACCTTAGACAAAGATCATAGCTTTCCTAGCTGCATGTTAGCATGTTCGGAATGCTTTGGGGATATGGCATGCTTAGTAGCCTTTGTAAACTTTTCCCCACTAACTTACAATTTCTCCACAGGAAATTGTTTGTGACCTCGGATAGGTATATAAAATAAATACATGTGTCAAACATCTACCGATAATAAACCATAAGAAAAGTATCTTAAATGATTCTTTTGTATGCATATAATTTTACCATTCGCTAAAGAATGAAAGCAGATTTGCGTACTAATGAGATGGAGGTGTTTGTATATTTTTACATAAAGGTTTAAACCTCCACAGAATATTCAGTAGTATGGGGGATCTAGAGCATATTCAGTGGTTTTCAGAGTTGATCGATGTTTTAATTTTTCAATCATTTCTGCATGTTGCTTTGCATAAATGCATAGTATACAGTGACAGAAGTGTGCTTACAGACACTTCTGAGGTTGCTAGAAATTCTGTTCTAATCCCAAGCCAAAATTCATATAGAGATTTTAAATGCAATTCAAGTCAGCAACTCAAACAGCAATTTTAAAAATCAAACATTTTAGCATCATACAACCCAAATATGCACTAATTTGGTACTTAAATGCCGAGGAATGATGTCAGAAGCATATTAAAAAATTGTAGGTTTTTTTTTTTTTTTTTTTGTAATTGAACCATTATGTTTTGGTAAGGGCAGAGCACTGGCCCTCTAAATTAGTCTCTAATTTGAGCTGAGGAGATCTAGGTGGTTTTTGTTGTTTTTACCTGACAGTGTGCACAGTACAAAGTGCATGCTGTCTGTTCAGAAAGGAGGGTGCAGCAAAGTTGCTTAACACAGCATGGTCAAACACTGCCACTCATTCCTGACACTTATCACACAATTGATTTTAGGTTAATTTTTGTTCATTGTGCATTCAGAAACTTTTTTGCTGTGACCCTCACATTCAGTAATCCCAGGTAGGGTTGCCAGCTGTAGTTTAGGAATATGGGCTCACCACAGAGCCTCATGCTTGGCAAATGCTCAATAGATTTTTTTTCTTCTTTGGCTTCTTTTATATTTGTCCCTTCTTTTGTTATCAATATGAATTCTGACTCAGAGAATAAATGTTCCCCAATCACTCCTTGTTCATACTATACAAAACAGCACGCGCTTTATGTTGTGGTTTGTAAAACTGTCAGGAGCTGAAGAAGATGATACAAATTAGAAATCGCAAGCCATTTTTATTTAAAATTTTAGTATTTTGTTTATTGTTAATTTCTTGTCTTAACTTTTAAAAATATTGCAGTATGAAGCTATTTATCTTAATTATAGAGCTTTTGGTTTTGCACCTGAGGTGAGAGAGTCCTGGGTCTCAGTTGCCTTAATGAGCCTCAGTTCCCACTGTCACAGTAGTATGTGTCTTCAGTTTCCTTTGCTTTTCCACTTCTGCTGTGTGTGTATATACTTGTAACAATAGACATGTTCTCTTTAAATTTATTTTCTGATTGTGTATGTGTGATGTGTGTGGCTTTGTATATCAGTGAAGTGCCAAAAGGTGTCATATTCTCTGGAGATGAGATTGTAGTCAGTTGTGAGCTATCCAATGTGAGAACCAAACCAGGTCCTCTTCAGGAGCAATATGTGCTCTTAAAGGCTAAAGCATCTATGTAGTCCTGTGAGCATGCACTTCCTGGATAAAAAGGTCACAGTAAAGTAAAGGTAAGTAAAAAGTAAAAGTAACGTAACGTAAGGAAGAGTCAGTTTAACCCACCAAAGAAGAGATCATTTGACTGAGCATGAAGGTAAAAGTCATATTTGCGATCTAGTGACCCAGATGACAATCTTTCAAATCTCCCCAGATGATCCATGAAATCTCATCTTGCCTTCCTTGAGAAGACAAAACTCACTTAGGGACCAGCCTAGACTTGGGATTTCTTATGAACAGACTGTGTAGGTACAAGATGTTCCAACAAAAAGATGAGGAAACAGAAGTCAAATGGCATGGCTTCACTATTTTCATTTCCACACGTGCTAGTAGGACTGTGTGGGGAGGGGGGATCTTCTCTGTGTCCCATGATCAAGTAAGGGCTATACAGTGTCATTCCATACAGCACTTATTGTTTGAGGATAGAGTAGCTGCTAGTCAAAGGACAAGCTAACTCTTTGAGCTCCCAGGATTGTTTGCTAAAGAAGCATGTAACGCAGTTCTGTGTTTACTTTCTACAAGCATTCAGGATACTGTTGGAAATTTATGCATTATCTTCCAAGCTTTGCATTTCTGGCGGAGTCTTAGACGTTTTCATAATTTCCGGATAAATCTACTTTCTATTAAAGCAAAGAATCTTTAAATCTCACATAAATCCTTCAGCTAACCCTATCCCACTGGCCAAATCCAGCCAGTGTTTAGGCTCAGCTCCACATAAGTCACTAAGCAAACCTAAAATTCATTAACCTGATACAAACTTATTTTTCTTTTTCTTCAGATTTATTCTGACTTGAAGCAAGGTGTCGGTAGCACTTTTGTTCCAATTTGTTCTTCCAATGTTTGCAAATATGCTTGAAGAATATATTAAAATGTCACAGCTGAAGCATCAAGCCACTTTCCTTTATAAACATGGTTCAGGATCTAACCTGGTGCTGGAGTCTTATTGGGTAGTGGTCTTCAAAGTTTGGCAGACAAGTACTAGAGAGATCTATCAGGAAGAAGTATTATTCCCAGTGATTGGGATCCACATTCTGACAATGTGTCTGGAATGGTATCAGAAAACTGGCATTTTCAACATGTGCCCATGTGGGATGGTTAGTTTTTCAGCATGTGTCCAGATGGGATAGTTAGTTTTGGTTGTCAACTTGAGTGATTGGGAGATAGCTAAAAATCTGGTGTAGAAAAGAGTTCAGAAGCCTTGGGTATTGGTTTGTAGGTGGAATTTGGGAGTGTTTGGGGGCTGTAGAATACTGAAAGCAGGGCTCAGTGGAGGATGCTGTTGACGATCAGTCATGGTTGTGCTTGTGAGGTTTCAGATAGAAATAAGGACTCCACTGGGACTCTAGCTATGCAACCTGTGGTATCACAGTCTTGGCAAAGAACTAAGATCTATTCACTCAGACCCCAAAACTTTATGTATGTTAAGTTTAAAGGTGCTGGATAGATTTTTGGTAAAAGAAATTTTATGCCAGCCTAACATTAAGGAAGCATACTGGATGCTCCTATCTGCCTTGAGCTAGATTTACAATGAAAGTCAGGAACAAAAGCCAGAGTAGAAATGTTATTTAAAAGTGTAGCTTGGACGGAACAGAAATATGTGCAAATTTCTAGTTTAAAATGGCCCAGTCTCTAAAAAGAGTTATATTAGTATGAAGAAGTCAATTAGACTCCCTACTGGGAGAAAAGTGAAGATGTCTTGAGCAAATTGCCAAGACACCACTCATACTTCAGTACAGTTTTAAAGGTGTGAAACTTAGACTAATTTCAAAGGCTTTCATTAGAGGAGAACCATAGGCCCCACTTGTACAGGGCTACCTCGAAAATAATTTTCTTTGGATTTATTTCTATTTGTTCATTTATAGAGTTATCAAACACTGCTTCAGACATGGCTCAAGTGGCCTGAATACAGTTTGCATTAGTGCAGACATTGGTATTGTCTACATGGTGCTAATTCTTTTAATATACCAAATGCAGGAGTTAGGGGAGTTAGAATTAGAGTAGTTAGAGTTGGTTTTCACCCAAAATTTCAGCAGAAAGCCCAGAAAAGTAGGTATATGTGGGGAGCCGGCAAAAGGCAGCTATCATCCTTGCAGCCATCTTGAGCCATATACCCTGACAAGAGACTTGTTTACAATAGCCTACAACAATTGAGCACACTCTGATAACATCTTGTTTTAGTTACCCAGGACTTTCCCTTGGGTATGTGAGACTTAAAGGTGTGATTTAGAGCTGAGACTTAAAGGTGTAACTTAAAGGTGCAATTTAAAGATAAGACTTAAAGGCGTGGCTTAGAAGTGAGACATATAAAAGGCGAGAGGCAGACAGAAGAAATTATTAGACACTTGTACTTGGAAGAGTATTTGAGACTTGAGACTTGAGGCAGGTAACTTGGAACTGGGAAAGAGACTAGCAATTTAGAGCTAGGATTAGGACTTGAGACTCGGTACTAGGAACTAGAGCCCAGGACCTGAGACTTGGTACTAGGAACTAGAGACTTGGAAAGAAGAAGAGGGACTGAAGAATAAATGGGATTGAATCACACTCTGTCTGGTCTCCATTCTTTGCTTCCATCCTCACTCTCTCTCTCTTGCTGAACCCCAACCTGTGGACTGGAGCAGCTTGGGGCAATTTAACAATCTAACAATTTAGCCCCCAAGGCTTTTGGCAGTGTAAGTTCCAATATTGATGGAGCGGTCCCTGACATTTTGGTCCCCAAGCGTGGGGCCGAGCAATCCTCAACAAGTATATGATAGTGTTCTAAGTTATTTTTGTGTTGTTGTGATAAAATACCCAAACCAAAAGCACTTAACACACACACACACACACACACACACACACACACACACACACACACACACACAGGCAGACTTTGAGAGGATGATTTGAATAAAGTCAAGCAGGGTCCCCAGGAAGTTAGAGATGCCAGGAATATGAAATGGAATGTTTTCTAGGGAGGCCTGGAGACAGCCAGAAAAGCAAGGTCTTGGGTGTGGCCTTATGTGTTTCAGTCAAGAAAGTCATGGGGACAGGTCTTCCTTAGCCTTTGGAGCTCACATCATACTACCCTGTGTCCTACACATCTGACAGGAAGCTACAGGATTTAATTCTTATACTGCTGGGTTTTATTCTTGCTTCTATCTGGTTTTGGCTTCCTCTGCCTCTTTTCCTACCTTCTTGAATAAGAATGTCAATGATTTGTCTTTGTGTCCTGAAAGCATGTGACATTAAGACAGAGTTCATAACTGCTTTTGCTTTGAGTTTCAAAGAAGACTTTGTGCCTGGAAGTTCAGGAATGCTGGAACAGTGACAATTTAGTAGAATCTTAGAGATGAACTAAATTCATTTCACTGTGAGATAGAATTGTGCTTTGGAGTCCAGAGGAAGAATGCTACACTTCACTTTGGGTCCAGAATGTCTGCCAAAGACAATGTGGGCAAGAATTTTGTCATGAGTTAATTCATGAGGAAAAAGTTACTTACACTACAAGAGTTACTGTGTAGTCCATGAGTAATTAGTTAATAGTGTAGTCAGTGGTGTAATATTTGAGAGGTGGGAGCTGGTGAAAGGACTTCAAGTCACTGTTGGGAATGGGGTAGTATAGCCTTAAGAGGGACATTAAAAAAATTGTCTTTTCTCTTTTTGTTTTCCTGGATATCATGAAGTGAACTTACTCAGCTACTTGTCCCTCTAGAGGTGGTGTACTTTCTAAGACCCAAAGCTCTAAGATACCATGGGATAACCTTTTTCAAACCAAGAGCCAAATTAAACCTTTGCTAACTCAAAGTTGATTACTTAGGTGTTTTGCCACAGCAATAGAAATCTGACCCACACATCAAGTGATGTAGACGCTGTTTATCTCGAGACTGAGAGTTGGTGACCACTGAAATTTAGATGTTCCCATAAATTTGATAATCTCATAGACACAATGTCCTTCTAGTCTCCCATTACAGTAAGCTGTGTTGTTACTCTTATGCATACCTTTCTGGTATCTTATCTGCACTATCCTCAGTTTTCTCTTTTCTACCCAGTCAATGGGTAGAAAAATGTTTGGGCCAAGTTTGTCCAACTCTTAGCCATCTTATCCCACAGGAAGCATGTGTCATCGACGGGGTAGATCTTGTTGTTCAGATGATGCCTAGTAGGAAGCGGAAATGCATTTGGTTGACTTCATATTGCTCCTTCTTTGACATACCTACAGAATGTTTGCATTTTATTTTGTGTTTGTGAAAGTTTAGTTAATGTCCTTGGTTTTCTACTTTGCATCAGTACTGATTGCATCCAAGGCTCATTTCTATGTGTTTCTTTCCTAAATAATGGGTACCTTACCATGCCTCTCTTGTCTTTGCAGAGAACAAGAGTCCTGATGGTGGAATTGGTGTTTGAGGAAGGATACCAGCAGAGGAAGAAGCACATACTACTTTAAAGAGCTGCATCTCCCTTCTGTAAGAGCTCCCATCCACAGTAAAGCCAGAAACTACACCCATGAAGTTTCACCAACATGACTGCCTAAACATGAGCTGAACAAGGACCACAATAGACATGCTAAAGTGGACCATAAAAAGTCCACAAGTCCTCAGTTCCACACAGCATGACAGGTAACTAAGAAATGCTGAGATCGAAAGAAATAATCATGTTTTTTTTTTCTTAGTGGGGGAAGAATATAAGCAAATATAGGGTGTGGAAAGGAGGAGAAAAAAGAGTCAGGTTTTCTGCTTCTTTTACTCATGCTGCTCCTTCTGTGTTTCAGTTCCACACGGTTAGTGTGAGAACTGGAGAATGAGCATCTGGCTGAGGCTAATTTTTGTTACAATCACGATTCTGACAAGCTGAATGGTGCCCAACTATATATGTAGGCAGAGGTGCTTAAAATAGCCCTGCAACCACCACCAGCTCGAAGAAGCATTATATACAAGAAGAAAAGATAGCATTGTGTGCCAAGTAAGGTTCAAAGGAAGACATTCATGTTGAAATCAGTTTCCTTCCCACGCCAGAATTTCCTGGGAGAGAGGAAATAGCTGCAGAGTCTATTCTGGCTGCCGCTTATTTATACACACATCGCTGTTCCTTCTGGGATGTCTTCTACTCAGAAAGTCTGAGCCACTCTAAGTGTCTCTTCTTCAGATATTTTATATTACATCTTAGAAGTTGGGTACTAGTCATTTCAGAGTAGCAACCAGCTACTAGATGTATATAACACCCTGCTTTTCATGACAGTTTTGCATGACTCTTCTCTTTTGGAGTCATTTATTATTTTTTTTTTAATTTTTGGGGCTGGAGAGATGGCTCAGTGGTTAAGAGCACTGACTGCTTTTCCAGAGGTCCTGAGTTCAATTCCCAGCAACCACATGGTGGCTCACAACCATCTGTAATGGGATCTGATGGTTTTCTGGTGTGTCTGAAGACAGCTATAATTGTACCCATATACATAAAATAAATAAATCTAAAAAAAATTTTTTTATTGGATGTTTTATTTACATTTCAGATATTATTCCCTTACCTCATTTCACCAACCCCTGTGTGGGAACCCCCTATCCCATCCTCTTCCTCCTGCTTTTATGAGGATGTGCCCCCCACCTACCCCTCCACTCCCACTTCCCCATCCTCGAATTCCCCCACACTCGATGTCCAGCCTTCATGGGACCAAGGACCTTCTCTGTCACCTATGCCCGACAGGGCCATCCTCCCTTACATATAGAGCTGGAGCCATGAATCCCTCCCTATGTGCTCCCAGGCTGGTGGTTTAAACCCTGGGAGCTCTGGCTGGCTGGTATTGTTGCTCTTTGGAGTCATTTATATACGATGTTTAAAAGCTCACTTGTTGAGTAGGTACTCCTTGTTCTCAACTTCTTGGTAGAAAAAATGTACCGCAAAGGCACAGAGTGACTCACCCAAGATCCAGAGAAGCTTGAGACTTGACATGAGTCTAGAATTGACAGAGTTCTGCTCCTCACAACACTGAACACAGGTTTGTGTAAGTGAACCTTCAACCCTAGCATTAAAGGGGGCTGATTCCTCTCCCTTCCTACAGTTTACCCTATAAGAATGATTTGTCAAATTATTTCTTATATAACTCTGGTAAAATTTAGATCAAATAGATTTTTTTTATCAAAATGCCTAATATCTGCTCCAGTAAAATCTTACATAATAAATATATATTGCAGGCATCTAGCATTGATTGTGTCCAAAGCTATCCTAGAGATATTTATTTATTTATTTATTTATTTATTTATTTATTTATTTAGGAGATGTTTCTCTCAGTGCTTTCTCTCAGCCTTGGTTCTTTCTGAATACCTCATGTATATGTCTATCTTGTCACCCAATGTTCTTTGATATGGTATCAACAAGTATCTGGCTAAGGCCAGGTTTATCTCAGAAATTTGCTATGACTTAAATATACTACTTAGTAGGGTTTTCTCTTTTCCCCCCACATCTTATAATCACCATCAAGAGAATCCACTCTACTCTTTTGAATTCCAAGCTCCAGCTCTGTGTTATCAAGACATCTAGAAATATCTAACTGTAGCATCATCATGCAAACTGAGTGAACACTCTGAGGGAAAGTAGTTAGTATCTGTCTTGATGACCCTCAGACAAAGGGCAGGAGACTGACACAAAGCAAAGCACAAGCACACCTTTCTTATGATTCTTTTCTCTAAAAATATACTGTCTTTCATATGCATTCACTAAAGACTCTTCCTCAAGCTGTTTTGTGTTATAACAAAGTGGTAGGGGATCTGGGATACCAGGATGCCTCCTTTGGCATTTCCTGTGACTTCTCTCTCCTGCTTGAGTTTTGACCTCATCTGCTGTGAGTTTCTGGGTTTCATTCAGAGCAGAGAGCTGGTGTTGTGACTACATTTTCCCCCCATATTTGATCTTACTGCATTGAACTCCAGTTGTTTTGTTTGTTGGTTGGCTTGTTTGTTTCATTTTGCTTTCACAAGTTGGTAAATTAACATCCTTGAACATTTTGGCCCATTTTCATCTCACGAAGATATATCACAGTAAAGTATCACCCAGTGAAGTGGCTGTTTGTAATCTATGCTTATCATTTCTTTAGCTCTCACGTTTGTGAAGTTAAGCAAGGGCACACGAGGGTCAACACCTCATGAAGACCCACTGGTTCGCTAGGAAACTATATTCCTAACAAGAGGAAAAGAGTACTACTGTGTCTATCAGCAGACTGACATGTTTTACGAAGTGCAAGTGACAGCCTTTCATGCAGGGACTAACAGCATTACTGTTAGAGGGCTTTTAAAGATAACTAATATACTTTATGACATGAAATATATTAAAATGTCAGTGTTTTAACCAATGTTTATAGAAATATATTACAGTCATTTATTGAGTTTATTAAACGTGCTATAGACTAACAAGATAAAAGATGATTTACAAATAAAGTTGCTATTATTTAGAGAGTCTGATCTCTGAGTTTACCGAGCATAGATATGTGGCATGCTTGGGTCTTTTTTTTTTTTTTTTTTTTTTTAACAGAATGAAGCTACATGTTTGGAAAATAAACTCATTTAGTCAAAATGCATCTGTGCTGTTTTACAAGTACGGTGCCATGAAGTCTTGACACTTAGAACTATTTTGGAATCTCTCTGAGTAACTGATTCACAAATCCAGCCTATGCACCATAATTGCTGGGTGCTTAGCTGTTGTCCTTATCCAAGTCCTAGATCTGAATCATGCTAAAGGTATAGTTTTCCTCTGTAGTCTCAATGGCTGGGTCAGGGAAGGACACAGACTAGGAAATCAGAACACATTTCTTAAACAAACTATGGAATAATGAGTGACTAAACTCCATCTGAGATATGTTGGTTGAGCCTCTTTCTCACAAACTTGAGTGATCAGAACAGGTCAACTGTTGTAAAGAATGGCTTTCTAATGGTGTATACCTTAAATAATCAGACTTTTAAAGTATGGATGATTAGCTAGAAAGCCATAGTATCAGACAATCAGATTATTAGTTTGAATTTAGCATATACTGTGGGTTCTGTTTGTGGTGAAAAGCCATTGCTGAGTAAAGGGCCTCTTAAGTGGAGATCTACATGGCAAGTTGAATTTCATATGTCAACAGTTTTTCATGTAAATTCTTGATAGTTTAAAGCAAAACCATAAGGGGAGGGAAATGGGTACCTTGCCTTGCCTTGTCTTAAAATACCTATCTAAATTTCATTACCGCCCATCTGGTTATCATCCTTCATTTCCCTGTTTCTCTAGAAACTTCTGGTCTTTCTACAGTGCCTGAGCAATGCCAGTTTCAAGAGGTTTGAAGCCCAGTGTTAACATGGAAGATGTTTTATTTTGCTGAGAACATTTTGGCACAGGGAGATGTTGTAGACAGTTCTGAAGGAGTCAAAGTGAAATACTGCCATCTGTGAGGGTCGAAAACTCAACTTGGCCTTAAGAGGACTGCTGACTCAAGCGAAGTTTTTCTGAAAAGCCAATGACATTTTAGAAAAGTTGAAATTTAAAGTATGAGGAGACAGTGTTGCTATACCCCAATGAAGTAGCCACTGTTTATCTTGCATATTCGTATACATAGCATATCTATACACACATATATATCAAACACATAGATACTTGTAAGCACAATTTACTGAAAAATAGGCTTATACTGCATAGATAATTCTGTATTCTGATTTTACTTTTTTAACATTTACTTGTTTCATGTGTGTGGTGCATGTGTATGTGCATGTGCATGTGTGTGTGCTCTTGCTACAGCATGCATGTAGAGGTCAGAGGACAACTATTCTCTCATTTCACCACACGGGGGCCAGAGACTGAATACAATTCTTTAGCCTTGGTGGCAAGCACCCTGGTACCTCTGAGCCATCTCAACAGTCCACCATACCATTTTCTATCCAGCTGGATTAATTGGTAATTAAATTCTGGGCTAGATTTAGGGCAAATTTATCTGTTGACAAAAATACTACCATTGCACATTTAGAACAAGAAACATCTAAGGTTTAAAAGTAGCTTAGAAATCACTTACTTGAACCTGACTCCCTTTCTCACTCCACAAATTAGGAAAACAAAGGCCTGGCAGTTATCATCTGTATTTGTGTGTTCAATGCTTCATATGCACCATAGGATATGAGCACAGGGCACGGGGCAGTGTGCCAGCTCCCAGCCAGAGCATTGCTCACAGCCTGAATTAGGTACCTGTTAGTTTTTTGATACAGGAAAACATTAAAATTATATACACTACCCTCTCTCCCTCTCATGGTGCAAACTGGAGGATCAATGTGAAAATTAAATGAGTAAGTACATGAGAACCATGAACGGAGGATTACAGATGACATGTGCTCAGTAAATGTTAACATGTTAGTCTGTTTGTGAGGAAATAGAATGGCAAGTTCATGATTATAACCTTCAGCTCTCTCAAAAAGACTGACACAGACTGACTATAAAAGACGGTCTATAAGCCTGCACTTCTAGATGCCGAGACAGAAGTATTGTCATGAGTTAAGGATGCTATTGGTTACATTGAAAGTTCCAGAACAGCCAGAAGTACATAGCAAAACTGTATCAACCCCTTCTCCCCCAAACCAACAATGTGATTTTGTAATCAACTCATCAGTTAATCAGAAAAACACTATGAGCAAATATAGCAATGAAATAGGCCTTGTAGAATTATGAAAGGGATTTTAAAGGGGCTTAGCAATTTCACTGTAGGAACAAAACCTAAAGATGAAGCAAGCAATCTTGATAATTCTTATAACTGTGTCTAGCCACGTGTATGCACCCTGTACAGAATTGCATATTATTAACTTTTATCTGAGTCTTTATCCATTGTAATGGTTCTTGTTGGGGTAAGAAAAGAAAGAGGTGGTATACGAGCTCAGGAACTGAAGCACAGGATATATGGACTCTTAGCCCAATGCTTAGTGGTTGCATTTATGTGATAAGACTATGATTTGAATTTGGGATGTTCCCTACAGGCCTTCATGTTATAAGCTTTATACATATCCACAGTGCTATCAGAAAGAGATACAACCTTTAAGGGATGGAGTATATTAGCAGGTCCTGCCCTCCTCTTCCTGTACTGTGTCTATTAGATGCTCTAACCATAATCTGCAACACAACCTCATGTGCACAGCCTCAAAAGCAACAGAGTCAACCAATTATGGACAAACCCTCCAAAAATTGTGAGCTAAAATTAGATTCTCCTCTTATAAGGTTGATTATCTCATCACATTTTATTTATAGTCATCAGAATATCCACCGTCAGAAGCTGATGGTTGGAGTATTGATTGAAATACATATAGTCAGAAGCTGATCAGCATATTGATTGGAATATATATAGTTAGAAGCTGATTGGCATATGGGTTTAGAGGAAGGAAAATCTAGCACAATGTGACTTGAAAAGGAAAGATCTCAGGGAAAGAGGATTTCAGTTGGTCTTAGAAGGAATGGGCAAGAAGCAAAGCTGGAAGTGGGGATTCACCCAGGCATAGAGAAGGCAGGGTGGGGCTCCAGCACAGTAGGGATACTGGGGTGTGTCAAAGATCAAGGAGGTCAGGAAGCTCAGCAGGCTTCACCTTGCATGGACAGATATTTTGCTCTTAGGAGTCTAGTTCTTAACCAAGGTCTTTGGCAAATAATCTAGAGACATTTATCCCATGATGAAATGAAGGGCAATTGAATCCTCTCACTCAGAGCTGGCAGTGAGCAGAGCAAGGTCTTCTCCACATTTGGAGATACAGAAACTTGAGAGCTGTAGAAATTAAGGGTGGAAGAAGCTTGAACATCCTGGCAGCAGAGTGTTACTGGGGACCTTGCCCACAGTCATGTGTACATTTGTCTTACAGCTAATGCTCAGACATCCTAGAAGCAGGGGGACTGGAGACCTTGTCCATAAGCCATGTGTACATCTGTCCTATTTATAGTCATCAGAATATCCACAGAACCACCCCAGTATGCTTTTCTAAGATGCCCACTCGCTCTGATTTGCGAGCTGCAAAGGGTTAACCGTTGACTGACCCAATGTCTGCTGCTTTACCCTTCACCCAGTGACCGCAAACCGCACTGACTCCAACCATTCACAAGTCTCTCCTAGGACAGTCAATGCAGCGGAGGCCAGCCTTGGAACAGCTGTTCTGAGCAATTGAGAAGCTCCTCTTGGAAACATAGCCCACAAGATGCACATGCAGCAGAGAGACTGATTAAAAATACAAGATGAAATATTGCAGCCATCAATCCTTCTTGCACATGACTGCCTTCTAATGAAAGGGTAGAGCTTCCAGGGAGAGAGAGAAAAGAAATGAAGAAAGAGGTTTTTATCAATTTCAGAGAAACACTTTGATACAATCCTGAAAATTTTTCTTGGTGAAATATTTTCTTTTATTACCCTCCATCATACAGCGTCTGTTTAATTTCCCCCTTTCAGCAGGTATATATTTCAGTTTTTAATTTAAAGACAACAGTGTTGCTCCTCATTGGCTTCCCCACTCCATTTCATTTCCTATTTGCTAGCTTCTCCTCAGAAGTTCCGTGGTTGTTGTTGCCAGAGATGAGCAATTTCTTGTGATACTTTGTTCCCCAAAACTTTTGTTTGAAAAAGAGAATATGACCACAGGCAATTTAATTTCCCCAGACTTCAATTTTCACATCTGCCAAAAATATGCAATTTCTCCTTCCACCTCCAATACTTACAAACATATTACCTTTATTAATATTTCCATGTGCAGCATTAAAAATAAAACATATATAGTACAATTATATCTAGTATGGGTGTGAGGCAAGGGTCTTGCTAGGCTGAATCTGTAGGGCCTTATTGAGTTTTATAATAAAAGAACCACTAGGGTTGGGGAGGAAACTCAGTAAAGAGCCTGTACTACAAGCTTGAGGACCGGAGTCATATCCCTGGGATCCACATGAAAAGCTGGGCTTAGTGGCACATGTACATAATCCTGTATAGGAAAGCAGATGGACAGATTCCTGGGAGCTCAGTGGTCAGCTAGCCTAGCCTAACTGGTGAGCCTTCGGGGCAGCAAGGAGCCCTGTCTTAAAAATAAGAGTGGATAGTTTCTGATGAAGACACCTGGGGTTGATCTCTGACCTCTACATGCACACACGTATGCACACACGTACTCATGTAACCAAACACACAGACAAACATATGTTGCACACACAAAAATAAATCTAGAACACTTGAGACAGTGGCCCACACATCTTTCTCTTGTTTTCTTTCCCTGATACCCAGTATGTGTTTATTTTGCTTATTTATATTACATATGTATGTGTGCATTCATTGTATGTTCTTGTGTATGTGTGCACATGTCTGTGGACACACGTGCAGGTACAGGTACATGTGTGTAAACGTTTCTGTGGAGGTCCAACTTGATTCTCCATCTTGTGTATTGAGTCAGAGACTCTCACTTGAACCCTAAGCTTTCTGGTTCAGCTCCTTTACCTAACCAACTTGTCTGAACCACTGAACCATACCCCCAGTACTATGTGTTTATTTAAATCAGAACTGAAACATCTTTGAAGTTCTATATCACATGATTCCTGGCACACAGATACTGTTTAAAGTAGTATCCATTATTCCTTTCATAATGTCCTGTGCAGAATGCACTTTTTCCTTTGAGTGACTTCTGTTTCTGAGGATAGTATAGGTAGCCATGGGTGACCCATGGAGAGTCTGCCTACTTGCTGACTCAGTTCTGGTGTCCCATAGCCAACCCAACAGTTTTCAAACAGAACTCTCTATTGCTATTCCATTCTATAAGACTCAGACATAGGAGTCATTGCTGAGAGTGTGGTAACTGTAAGGCTTTATTTGCTTCTGTTGCTTTCAGCATCTTAAGAGAGGTCCAAAGGAGTCTTAAAACACTTTTTTCCATTGAGGGCAACATGGGGGTTCCTCTGTAATGGAAACTCGGTACCTGACTTTGTGAAAAGGAGGTTGTAAAACACATGTACACAGAATCGTCTGTGTCTTCACAACACATTGATTGCTTGTATATTTCCAGGTGGTGATTGACAGATCTGTGCATGTTCGTGCAATTTGGTACAATCTGCCACGTGCTTACGGGCGTGAGTGTATTTCACAGAAGCAGGTTGGGCCATAAATGTTGAAACTTTATCCTCATCTTTGGATAGAGTAATAAAAGTTTGTAGGCTTAAGAAAGCAATATTCCCTAGAACGGCAATATATGGGCATGATGAAACCGAGCTAAAATGTACAGTAATCTCTGAGGCCGGCCCAAACTGCGGAGGTGCAAAGTGAGAGCCATAAAACAGAATTTAACACCCGCCACACTAAACGTCACTTTCAGCCTCTGACCAATTTCACACAGAATTGGGAAATATGACTAATATCAAGGCCTGGGTCCCAGGGGGTGAGGTATTAAGAAGGAACATTCCAGTAAGAAGAGTGATGGCCCATTCTGAGAGGGATCAATGAGAGGTGCACACAGCTTAACCCAGAGTTCCACCATCCCCCTTTGTGGAACGCCACCTTTGCTGCTCTTGGACTCCAGCTGTTCTGCAAGATGGGATTTGCAGACATCTACAGGGAATGCCAGACTCTGAAGGCTAGAGGTCCAGCTGCAGAAGAGATCTCTCCTTTTCCAGGTTGTCTGGGACAGAGGAGTAGGAGCCTTTTCTACAATGCACTGTGTATAATGTGCAGGTCATCGTCCCTAAGGACATCTCTCTGATAACGGCTGGAGAGGATGACAGATTAATCAACCTTGAATACTTGTGCAAAGAACGTGACCAAGAAAGTCAAGGAATCTAACATTCTCTTGCCTGCATATCTTATAAAGACCAAAGTTTGCCTTGTGTTTCATTATCTTCTGAATTTAATTTGATAACTATGTTGAGGACTGAGACATGGGTTTCTTCTCTTCTCCCCGACTTTTCCTTCTCTCTTCCAGATTTTTTTTTTATCCTAGTACAAGACTTTGAGAGAGTAAATTGTATGTTCAGTTTGACCATCCCCTTCCATCTGCACCACCAACTAGACCAATTAGAACTACACCAGCAAATGTGACCATTCATCTGCTCCGTTTAACACCCATGACTTATTGTGGGAAACATTGCCATGACAGGAACACGTCAGCAGTGGGTGATTTCTACTGAACAATGACTTCTATATCGTGGCTAGGCAAGCAGAGCAGGAGAAGATAAGCAATTATCTGTGGATATGATCCATGGTGACAGCCAATCTGGATAATTCAAATAGAAACAACTTTCTGCTTGCTGAAGGTTTGGTGCTTGCTTTAGCGAGATCATTGTTTAACTTTCTTTGCCTGTGGGAAGGCAGGGCATGTGTTGACTGGTTAAGGGAGGGTTTGGGGTCCTAACCATGCCATCTGTTAATCTGACATGCAAGGTTCACTCTGGTTTTGAAGCCCTGATGTCTAAAATTTAAAAGTAGCAATACATACCTAACTCCCAGCTGTCTGGGAATCCAGACAGCATATGCTTCTTGGTTTTATAATGTGCCCAGAGAAGTAAAACCATCACCTGAACCTGAGTAGTTTGCCTAATTGGATTTTTTTTCTAATTCTAGAGATGCTGAAAGTATATTCTAATGTTGTAGTTGTTTGAGTGACACTGCAAGCTGAGCCAGACAGACCACTTACCTAGACTTGAAGATTTACATTTTGATGATGTTTTTGTAAGTGCTGTTTTATGTAGAGGGAAAAAGCAATGATTTAAGCAGCTGCAGAATTCTTCCTATATCTGCAAGAAGCCCTTTCTTCTGCCCTGGGCAGGTGGCAGAGTGGATATGGCCTGTGAGTTTTAGAGTTGATTTGACCTGGTTCAAACCCTAACTCCAAAACTCACTAGGCATATAATCTTAGGTGAGTTACTTCTGGCTTTGTGGCCCCGTTTTTTAAAAAGGAGAACACTCATTATGAGAACATCAAAGCTGGTTGGGGGATGAACTTTTCTGCTGCATGTTTGCTGTCACTTAGAATAAACACCATGAGGGGTACTGGGAAAACTATGATGAACAAAGCAGAAAAAATCCACTGCCATCATGCAGGGGCAGTTTATTGGAAAAGACAAATAAGATTAATCAGGAAAAAAAAAGTAGTAATTGGTCAGTTGAGAGACATTAACTCTGGTAGAGGTATAGGGATTGGGTAGAGAGTAGATCCAGGTTCTGTGATATGGCAGAGATGTCTTCATTGAGAATTAGTACAGACTGAGCTGAGAGGAGATGTTTGGGAGAATAGGTACAGATTAAATTGTATATTCTCAAAAGATAGATTGTGATTCTCATACCTAGTAATTGAAATAGCAACTTTATTTTGAAATACGGTCTTTATTTAAAAAAAAGTCATGTTGAGATAAAGTCACTATAGTGAGTCTTCATCTAATATAAACTTTCTCTGTGTAAAAAAGGTGAAATTTAGGCCAGGGACATGGCTCGGTCAGTCAAGTGCTTACTACCCAAACATGAGGACTTGAGTTCAAATCTTAGCATTCATGTAAAAAGCTGGGAGCAGTGCCACATGCCCCGAATCCCAATATTGAAAGGTGGAGACAGGAGGATGTCTGGTTATAGCTGTCTCCTCAGTCTAGACAAATCTATAAGCTTCAAGCACAATAAGAGACTATCTCAAAACATAAAGTAGAAAGCAATTGAGAAAGAAGCCTGATCTCTACACACAGGCCCACTTCCACATACATGTACCCACATGTACATGCACACACATGAATATACAAACCAGAGGAGAAATTTGAAGACGTAGAGCCATAGAGGGAGATGGAAGGAGAAGAAAGCTTGGTGACTGTGGAGACATGTCTACAGGTTGATGGTTGTTGTGTGATTTTTCCTGGGGGAGACATAAACAGATATTTCCTCGCTCCAGGTAAGGAAGGCATCATCTGTAAACTGAAGTCTTACTTGACTCCACCAAAGTCTTACTCGAGGGACCAATGACTTTAGTGGGGCTACTTCTAGAGTATGGGTAAGAGGAACTTATAGAACACGAGTGACTCAAGCCAGCTGTGTCACCAAACGGCCCAACAGCATGGATGATGGCTATGAGCCCGAAACTCTGGAGCTCCCTGAACAACTCTCAGGCAGCTCTGAACAACTCCCAGGCAGCTGGGCTGGTTGCAGAGTCTCCTCCCAGCATTTGTAAGGCATTGTGAATCTTGTATGCGCCAGCTTTTCAGAACTCATGAGTTTTATTTACTTCCCAAGTTTTAGTAAGTTCCTTTCTCCTTTGGTTTGGAATACTTTAATTCAGAGGAAATGCACCCTACAGCTGGAGTCCAGGAGGAGATGGAAGGGGTGAAGGGAAATCCTCCCTCGGCGTCTGATGAGGCATGGTCCTGCCTCCACCTGGATTTCAGATATCTAGCTCTGGAGATATAAAGAAACAAATTCCTAGTTTCTTTCTTTCTTTTTTTTTTTAAAGAGCCTATTTTAAAAGTTTTATTGAGATATAGCAGTTGTGTGTATTTGTGGCACACCATGACATTTCTGCATATTACACAACAAGTTCGGATTGGAGGGAGCTAATGGGCATGCCTAGCATACCAACTATCTGTTGTATCTTTGTATTGGAAGCATTCAAATTTCCACTTTGTCAAGCACTGGGTATTTAATTTTCGATTACAGGAGCCTTACTTAGCTAGATAATCCAAATGTTTGTTGATGGAACAGTAAGTCCAAAGGCTCTGAGCCAGGAGTGTGCCATAACATTCAAGGAACAGGGATCAGTGTGTCAGAAAGGCACAGAGGTAGAGTAAAATGGGTGAGAAGAAGGCGGATGCAGGCCACATGTGTCTTTCCATCCACCTCTAGTCAGTTTTTCTTCTTTGTGGTAGGAAAAGCCATGGGTGGGCTATGATCTAACTTGCACCATCAAGTTATATATGGGACGTTCCTTCAAGTTAGCAATTTCATAACTTTTTCACATATTCAGACCATTTTACTCTGATAAAGATGGGCTGGAAAATGAGAGGCGGGAGCAAGATCTTTAGTGTTTCTAACATGCACAACTCCAGTGCGGCTCTGGGAGCTTGCAGGCATGTTGACTGCCATCAGCGGTTTATGGTGACAGATAGCTTCTTTATACCTGTACCAAACAAATGCCACTTATGCAGGCCCAACACACAGGAGGACGATTCATTTAAATAAATCTGTTTATTTAGCTTTGATTCTGTTTTGCATATGCATTTCTTTGGCTTGCGAAGATAATGAACCTAAATTGGTTTCTGCACGGCTGGTTGACCATTTCCGGAAAAACAGAGAAAAGTTTCAGAACACAAGATGAAAGAGCAGTCCTTGAGTGGAATAGCCTGTTTGCTGGAGATGCTGTTAGTGATGAGTGAAGAGAGCTGGAGAATGGAGGTGCAGATGTCCCACTATAGTATTTCATAGAGAAGCCAGCTGCAGTGGTTTGAGTAGGGCGATGGATGAATTTCATTCAACCTGCATTTAAATACTAGGTATTAAGAAGTAACTGACTTTGATCCTATTCCCAAGTAATTTTGCAAGTATGCTATCATATGAATGTTGATGGCATTTTTCCCAGCAGGTGGCAATATTTGAGGAAGTAGTAGGAATTTGGGAGGTGGGGCATAGCTGGAGCAAGTGGCTAATTGGGTGCTACTATCTGGAGTATCTTGTCCCTGGCACCTTTCCAGTTTCTGGCTTTCTTTCTGTGTATCCTGAGGTGAGCAGCTCCCACCTCCACCTCATTATTTTGCCAGGTCACTCTGCCTCAACATGGGCCCAGACTCAATAGATCCAAACCATGAGTAACATGAATATTTGCTCCCCTAAAATATCTGTGTCTGACATTTTGGTCACAGCCACACAATAGTCACTAATGCAATGCGACCAACAAGAAAGAAGAGCACAAAAGGGGAGACACTTTGGTTCTGCTCAGGTATTAGAGAAATAACAGTGCATGACAAGAACCCAGGGAACATGTAGCTCTTGCCATCAGACATACAATGATTTCCAAAAGCTGAGAACTGGAAAAGGGTGTGTGAGTAGCCAAGGGAACATGACAGAGAGGAGTCTATGAGGGAAAATGTTTTAGCACAGCCTCAGACACAGGGTTGGAATTGAGGGGGATGATTCCATCTCATGTGGATGGTGATGAGAGAGGTGACAAAGACGGGTGACAGGTGGGAGTAGTAAGAACAAAAGCAGGTGCTATTCTAAGCATGATACAGAGAGATGAAAGATAGATAAGGAACTAGATAGATTATATATTTATAGATGATCTAGATATAATATAGATTTCATAAGGAGTACAGATGATACAATATATTATATTATATAATATAAAATATAAATATACAATTTATATTTACATGATAAATATAGATGACATTGATAATATACAGATTACCGATAGATACAGATATAGGTGTAAATATAGATTTAAATACAGAATATATTTCTGCTGGTTATCAATAGTAAATAGTAAGCTCGAATAGATGATGTTCAGGTGCTGGAAACAAGGCATCTCCTTAACCATCAAAGTTGCATGAAAAGGTCTGAGAGACTGGGTGCCGTAACTGTATGCATAATATAACCTAGAGTGAGTAGAGCGTGGTCAGTGGGTAGATCAGGCTATCCAATAACCTTACAGAGTAACCACACGACCCTCACAGAGGAAAAGAAAGAACTTGGCTTGTTATAGTAGCTGACTGATCTTGTCATCAAAAACTACCTGTTAATAGGAAGCCAGTGGCTGTGTGCAAAGCTCTTTCCTGTTCTCCCACTCTGGAACAGTGGGACCTTCAACCCTGCTCAGTCTAGTTTAACTACACACATACACACACACATACATGCATAAACACATACATATACATACACACATAAATACATGCACATATAAACACATATACAAACACACATATACACATAAACACATAC
>JANHMN010000009.1:76904186-76915185 GCA_030674055.1 Rhabdomys pumilio
AAACACATATACAAACACACATATACACATAAACACATACACATATACACATGCATACACACATAACACATACACATATAAACACATATGCACACATAAACACATACACATGTAAACACATAAAGACACATAAACACATACACATAAACACATACACACACACACATATATATACACACACACATACAGACACATACGCATATACATATACATACACACACATACACACATAAACACATACACATATAAACACATGTACACACACACGTACACAAACACTGTAACAAAGGAAAGGTCAAAGGACAGTTGCAGTCTTTTTGGGTCTGTGTCTTGATTTAGATTTTCTTACTTTTTTTCTCCAGTGGTTAGAAAGAGAAAGAGTCTTTTAGACATAATCACTATAATTTAAATAACATCTTATTTTTCCTTCCTGGCCTAAAGAGAAGTTCTGGAAAGTAGTGTTGCCTGTAAATGCTCTAGTAGTGAGAGACAGGAAGTGTTTCAAGAGACTGATCAGGGACCTTCAGCAGCCTCTGGAAGTACCTGGAAATCTGCCTTTATTCCATAACCTTAGCCACCCTAAGCCTTCATACAGTGTCAAAACCTTGCTGTTCAGAGACCAGACTGCCTCTGGTGAGTCCTGGCTTTGCCTCCCACTAGTGTGCAACTTTGCAGGATGACTTCATCTCATTTTCCCACCTATGAAATGAAGATATAGAAACTATATGATACGTTAGACAGAAGGAAAGAAATTAATGCTCACAAAATCTCTAGGATGGCGGTTGGCACTGCCGTGCCCGATGAGCCTCTGCTGTTGTCAGCACCACCATCACTCTGACTCAGACCTTACCTGAAGGACCTTAGGTGAGCCTGTGAAATCACTGTAGGAATCACTTGTGGAATAAATGGCTTGAAGAAATGAATCCCTAAAATGTTTTCTGTTGCTAAGTCTTGAGAGTTTGGCCTAGCAATGTTGCCATAAAAGTAAAATCAATACTTAATGTTTTCACATGAATGACAGTGTTTCCAGAATCTGTGCTTTTGGGGCTTGAAGACGAATGTCACTGATAATTGGAAAATGTTCTCATTTTCATGAGTGATCTTCTCCATTTGCTCCTTATTGCTCATAAATCGAAAAAGTTGTCTGGAGCTTCGGTTTTATAAAATGTGAGTGTGAGTAGGAAACGGGGGATATAAGGCCGAGTCCATTAGCTCTCCTCTGCCCGCTTGGTTTCTGTGCAGTGTTTACAGCCTGCTGGCAAGGAGAATCCATCTCACTCTGACCCTGACCTTTACATAATATTTATTGGATTAGAAAAAAACAATCCGCAGAGCAATAAAGATATCTGGGCCTGCATTTATTATACACAAAACTGTACTTCATTTTGGAGAAAACTGTCCCAAACCTGCTCAGGTGAATCAGGCATAAGAAGGTCACTGCAGACTTCACAGAAAGTCCTACACATGCCTTTTGCTTTGGCCCCAATGGCAGCAATGAGGAGAAGAGTAAAATGGAACAGGGAATTTTGCATCCAGGTAAGGGAACTTCAGCAGTGAGCACATGGAATGAAAGCGGTCAAGGTGACCTTGGGTCATTAGTCAGCTATGTCTGGGTTCCAGACTGGTCTTCGTCCATGGGGAGTCCTCTTTCTGTTTATACTCTTTTTTGTCTTTCTGATCTTTTGACAAAATCCACAGATTTCAAGCCTTCTTCTTAGCTCCTGAGAAATCCAGGCTAGGCCACCATATCTGCAAGACTCCTAAACCTAGTTTCAACTCTTATAGCTGTCTCTGACTCTTCCTCACCTCTCAGAAGCTTTCTCCACCAAAATTTGTATCCTTCACTTGAATACATCTTAGAGGTTTGTAAAGGACATATTGGCTCAGTTCAGTCTGTTATGGCCAGAAAGTCATGGCTGCAGGAGCTTGAGGAAGTTGCTCACATTGTCCCTGTGGTCAGGAGCAGAAAAAGATTGCTTGTGTTCCATTTGGTTCCAATCCCCAGCCCATGGCATTGCCCACATTTAGGGTGGGTCTTCTCACCTTTGTGAATCAAAATCTATACACTTCCTTAAGGGGTTAGCCATAGGCTTATCTTGCAGGTGATTTTGGACTCTGAAGTTGGCAATCAGTGTTAACCATCACACACTCGGATTTTAGACTCCCATCAACTGGCTTCCTACCATTCAGCCAAGTTATTTCTGGGAGTTCTGCAAGCTGGTTCCTCTCTTCAGTGAGTTCCCCTCCAACTGTGCTCCTTGACCTCTCTGAATCCCATCTAGGTGCCCAGGATTCTCCTTCATCACTGTCCTTCCAGGTCTCTGGGGAGTTCCTACTCTTTGATCTGACTGGGCCCCACCTCCCAGAAGCCACTGTTCCACCCCTAACACCACCTGGGACCAAGCTGTTCATTGTAATGACCACAGGAAGCAGACATATTCTCAGCACAGTAGGTATCTTCTTTTTCTTGTCATTAATAACTTGTATCCTTATAAGTTTTAATTAGTGCCTATTTAAAGTCACCACATGTTATTTATTTTTTTAAAAGAATAAATCCTTGGCTTGCGAATTACTCTATTTCATATATTATTTTTTACCCAATTCTATTATTTCCATCTTTCCCCTTCCTTTAATTTATTATAGTTCTGTCTAACATTTTGATGATGTTCTCCAGTTGCTGTAAAAGTCGTAGCTTTAGCCTTTCTTCTTCTCCAGTTTAGATCCATTTAAAGCAGTACATTATCTTTCAGACTGGCTTTAAGTACATATATCTTTAAAACATAAATGAGTGTATGTAATTTTTAACAGTCAGTTACATGTTTTCTAATGTTTAGAAGCTTTTTTTTTGCTGCTATTCTCTTCTCTCTCTCTTATTTTCCTTTTAAACCAAAGTCATTTGTAACTTCATTGCTTGATAATCAAATATTGGGAGTGCTGGTTGTCATATCATTGTTTAGAATCCTAATTCTTCATGCCTGTGATGACAAGAAGACACTCTTTGACTTCAACCTTTCAAAGTTCTTTGATTATCTAACGGACTACCATATGCTTAATTCTGGTAAATTGCTGGAGCTTGGGGAAAAAACTCGTTCTGAAGGATCTATGGCAGAGATCTATGAAGGCGACGTGACAGAGGTCTATGAGTGTTGATTGACAGTTGGTTGTGTTATTCAGACCTCCACCCATCCAGGCTACATCCTTTCCTGCTGTTTCTATCTACTGCTGAGATTCCCAACTATAACTTTAGACTTGTCCTTTTACAGTTTCAACTTTATTTGGTTTCTCACTATTTTGAAAATAAGCTGTTTAGCCTGAGCGAATTTCAGTTTTAAGAAAAACCTTTGGGCCCCTTATCACTCTGAAATTTCTCTTATTTATATGATTATTGTAATTTAGGGGGGTTATTTGTATATTTTTTTTGCCCTTTACAAGATTCTTCATATCATTAATGACTTTTTTCTATTGTGCCCACTCTAGTAAGCTTGGCTTTTATCTGGGATATCTGTCCTCTTGCCATTAACAATGATGTTTGCACCTGTTGTCACTGCTTTCAGATCACACCTTTGTTCCTGGCATCACCCGTTCTTGTCCCTTTCTCACCTTGGGGATTGACAAAGAGCATGTATGATGCTTGTATGATCATCCTGTGCTTTTCCATTGCTCTGTTAGTCACATGTTCTTTTATTGTTCATGAGAAGGTACTCTTGAGTACCTTAAATCCTGCATACTCGTTTTATTAAGCTATGGTATAAAATTAATTCCTTTTCCACATTCCACACAACACACAAAAGCTTTAAAGCCTTTGTTTTATTCTACTTTTCATTTCCTGTTTGGTCATGAATATTCATGCGTATGTTAACTTCCTAAGTACATTGTTTTTCTTGTTCTCTTCTGTCCGTGTTTGCGTCAGTACATTTACTTACAAGCATACTTCTCTCACGCTCTTCATCTTTGAGCATTTTGTGCTTCCTCCTGGGACCACTCTTTCTTTGTTTCTTTCCTTTTCTTTCGTAATTTATTTATTTGACTTTTGAATTAGTTCTGCTTTCTTGTAGTCACTTCAAATAACAAGGATCCCCATTAGCTTGCTTTGAGTTTATTCTGGAGATCATTCAAAACACAGTTGTTGTGGCCTTTGCCTGGTGGGCCCGGGGTCTCCTAAAGACACAGGCTACTGCTCACTTTTCTTGTTCCGTCACGAGTTGACCTCTTTCTCACCTGGGCTGGGAGCTTTCTCCAATATGAACCTCCCATCTTTCTGCCTGTGGTCTCTCATAACCGCTATTTCCACGAGGCCAGAACCTTCCACCCTGCTGGGCTTCCTGAGGCAATAGCCACTCAGTGTAGATCTCAGCAATAAACATTCTGACCAAGTTCTCATATATGCATCATCTCATCTTAACTTCACATCAACATTCATGTTCTACATGAGAGAAAATGGAATCTCAGAAAGGTTAAATAGTTAACCAGGGATCACAATTGCTAAGGGGTGCTACCAAAACCCGGACACGCCCTCTTCTAGTTTAAAGTTGAAACAGTTAATATTTACGCCCTCTGCATTCCCCTCCTCTCATCTGCATGCCCATCTCTACCCATACCAGGCTGTACTTTACTGCCTGGCTTCTTCTCAGAGAGGGGCATAGAGGGAGGATTATCCCACAATAGTGCCTGTATTGTGTCTAAGTCCAATGTATCTGCGTCCTGGTGACATTATAGTTTTATTATTCTCATGTTTATACTCTAATTCCTCATGTTGACAAAAAAACAAACAAACAAACAAAAAAAACCAAAAAACAAAATAGAATAGCCAACACAGTGTCCATGGTGTTGAAGCTGCAGAATCCTGATTCAGGTGACACGTTTTTACTATCCATCCAGTGTCTGCCAACTAAATACTAGGGAAGAGAAAGCAGGCTAGAAACCTGCCCCAGGGAGTGGCTCTCAGTTGGAGTCAGGCAATTGCTGGACTAGAAGGACTTATCAGTCCCTGTGGTTGCTTAGGAACTGTGTTTGAGCCTAAAGAAATGGCTCAATGTGAAGAGCCATGAGAAGCTGGCCTGAGTATGAAGCAGATGAGCAGATGTCTGCAGGTGACCACTCACTGGGCACAACAACGTGGCGAATGAGTGCAGAAGAGAAGGCAGTGTAGCTGGATTAAAGGAGATTTGTAATGTACCAATGATGAAAGGGAATATACTTATGTTTAAAGAACTGAAAATATGTTAGACTTCTCAGAGCAGGAGTTAACTGTAGGTAACTGTAGTAAGACAGGAGGTATGGACCCCAGACTGATCTCATAGTAGGTAACTGTAGTAAGACAGGAGGTGTGGAACCCAGACTGATCTCACAGAGCCACCATCCTGACACAATTTCCCTTAGAGGCAAATTAAAAATAGAGCTAAATTTTGATGGCATAAACACATTTGCAATTTCAAAAGACCACCCCCTTCCAAGTGTGGACCCTGGAAGGGTAGGATCACCTGGAGACTTAAAAAATGCACCAAGACCCCTAATTCAGAGTCCCTGGAGATGGAGACTAGCCCTCAGACTCAGGTCTAACAGAGACAGATTAAAGTGGCTTTTAGCAATAAAAGCCTTTTCCCTTATATTCTAGAGGCCAGAAGTCTGCAATTGAGGTGTCATACAGGCAACATGCCCTCTGAAAGCTGGAAGGAGAATCATGGCTGCTACTACCAGCTCTTTGTGGATACAGGTGTTTATGGCTGGTGGCCATCACTGCCATCCCTGCCTCCCTCCTTTCCCAGTTTTCACTCCAACTCACTGTCTCAATCCCCTCCCTCCACTCTTCTCTCATGAAGATAGTGATTATTGGAGTATGAGCCCACTTTGAAGAGCTAAGGTCCTCTCACATCAACACCCTTAACTGTCATACTGGAACAAAACCAATAATATCATATCTACAAGCTCTGGGGGTTTAAACTCAAAAGTCTTTTTCAGGCCCTTATGCAGGCTCAGTGATTTCTTTTACTATTAGACAAAGTAATGGTTCTTAACACCAGCTGCACATTAGAACCATCCAGGGAGCTTGTGACATTCCTGCAAAGTTCAATCTGAGTTGTTAAGAATGAAGTCTGAGTTCCCCCAGACAATCCCAATGGTGGCTCAGCTCAGGAAGCAGTACTGCAAGGGAAGAACATGGACTGAGGAGGTAGAGGGATCTCTGTCCCATCCCAGACATGCATAGACGGAAACCGGGGTGTTGTGCATGTTAGGCAACTGCTTTACCTCTTAATTGAGTCCCTAGTCCCTGGAGGATAAGAAGGACATAAAACTAGTTGTAACTCCTACCTGGTTTTTGAGAAAGGCTCTTTGTATATATGTTAACTTGTTTGTTTGTTTGTTTGCTTGCTTGAGACAGGTCCTGTTATACAGCCCCAGATGGCCTCAAACTTACAAACTTTTTGCCTCAATTTCCCCAGTTGCTGGAACTGGAAGTGTGTATCTCCACTCCCAACTTGCCTCCTTGTTCTCTTAGCTTCTGCAAGTGGAGATAATCTTCTCAATATTACATTGTCCTAATATAACTAATGAAGTCAAGCTCCAAGCCATGAAGCACCTGGGCTTTCAGCCATATTCATGACAAACTTCAGAGCTCAATGTACCTTTTAGCCTGTTAACTGAAACATTTAGATAGTTTTCCACCCACGTTATCTCACTGCTCCTCGTAGGTGGATGGATGGCATGGTTTAAACTTCTCCTTGTGGTCCTTTTAGCTCTCAGAAGGAAGTTAGTCCTGTTGGCCCCAGTACTTCATTTCCTCTCGGTTCTAAGGATTTACATTCAGCTGATGACAGGAAACATCTCCCATTTTAGGTCATAGTTATTTTTCAGAAATTCCAATCTTGGGTTCATTCCCTCTGGCTATTTACAAAGCATTCTGTTGAGCCAACATGCTTCCCAGGAAGACTCCTTAGAAGAATAAGAAACAAATTCCAACATTTTAAGTGTTTTTGTTTTTGCTGTTGTTGTTTCATTCAAGGAAACAAAAGATTACCTATTACACACTTAAGTCAAGGACTAGAGCTAGTAAGGTGATTTTAATCTTTGTATAGCTGAGAATTTAGGCAAGAAAAAGAAGCATAAACAAGCAAAAGTCACTATAAACAAATATGAAATTGTAAAGACTGTGATGGATGATCACAGAATACTTTCAAGACTTAACATACTTGGTCAGAGTTGACAAGGGCAGGCAGGGGGTCTTTCGTCAGGAGTAGACCCTGCAGCTGAGGTATAGAGTGTGGTTAGTAATTATTCACATGAAGGGAGAAGGTGGCATGCTTCAAGTCAAAAGGACCTTTAGAGAAGTTTCAGTCCAGCAACATGGCTGCTCTGTCAAGGGGTGACATCCAAAGATCTTCTAGGTCTATGTGATCTGACTGGAATGCTCACATAGGTATACCCTTAGGACACATCTTTAATCTCAAATAATGTAGGTGAGGTTAATTTGCAGAAAAAAAGCAACCATGTTTGAAAATGACTCCTAGTTGAAGGACAGACAAAGTGATGATTCAGAGAAAGATCTGACAGGATAGACTACAACAAACTCTCATGAGAACAGCATAAGAAAGAGAACTATTTAAGAGCAGCACATGGAAAGAGAGAGTCAATTCAGTGAGTCAGTTGGGAGTTGAGTGAGTTGAGAGTCAGTGCAGTGAGTGCAGTGCAGTGGAGTTAAGTTCCTTGGCTGAGGGCATCATAGAGACAAAGCAAGAATGGTTATCTGTTCAGAGGTTTCAATTTCTTCTTCTTTTAAAGCTCCCAATCACATTTTGAGACCACTCTCATGACCTTCTAATCCTAGTTGTCTCCCTTAGGCATCACCTCTAAGTACCATGAGCTTGAATACTAACTTTCAATATTACTTTCCAAGTGGACATCCCAATGAGAACAATTTTTCAGCAGTTACCTCCTTTATGCCTCCTGTCTAGAGACAGCATCTCCAGTCTTCATCAAACATTTTCAGGATGAAAACTCAGTTCTTCAAACTATTCCATTAGACAATTTCTAATTGTGGCTTTGAGTACTACAATACCAAAGATAGGACTAGGTGAGTCTTAAGGTTTGAATATGAATGCCCTCTATAACTTGTAGATTTGAATTCTTGGTCATTAGGGAGTGGTTATACTTTGACAGGGATTAGAAGGTATGACTGTGTCAGAGGAAGTGTGGCCTTTTTGGAGGAAGTCTGTAATTGGGGGTGACTTTGGAGTTTCAAATGCTTAAGCTAGACTCAGTGTCTTTCTATTTGCCTGCTGCTGATCCAGATATAGAACTCTCAGTCACCTCTCCAGCACCATATCTGCCTGCATGTTGCCACATTCCTGACATGATGATAATGAACTAAACCTCTGGACTGTAAGTAAGCTCCCAATTAAATTTTTTTTTTAAGAGTTGCAGTGGCCATTGTGTGTCTTCATAGAAAAAGAACATTAGTTCTTGCCCTCCCTGAGTTTATTTGGACTTTTTTTTTTCCTTCTGAGACTCATGTACAGAATAAAGTCTCATATTTCAATATAAACAAACTCTATTATGCTTATAATTGGTTCTTGTTCAAGGCTGTTATTGAAAATACTGTTCCTTATGCTACAAAGTCTGTTATAAGAAGCCTCAGGAGAATTTTTGTCTGTATGTTGTCCAGAGAATAGACACATTTTTCTTTAAATAGAGAGTTTCCTTCTGGCTGATGAACACTGTATTACATAACTACAGCTTCTTTCTTGATTTGGTTGTTGACTATACAGCATGCATATTGTATTATTTCTGGCCACATTTCTGATGGCATCTTATGTTCCTGTGTTGGCTTATCTCTTATCTCTTGTGTTTTGTCTCAGTTTTGAGTCATCCTTTGAAAATATACTTGGATTTGACATCACTAAATGCCCAACACAGGATGAGCAGAAAGCATTTGGCTCATAGATGCTTCCTTGAGATAAGAAAGCAAGAAGCTGTGTGAAACTGGCTTTTGTAAATGGACGAATGCTGTGACATATGAGAAGAATGCTTGGGCCCAGGGTGGGTTCAAGGTTAAAGAAACAGCTACAACTAGAAGCAAAAGATTTCCACAGTGTGAACTCCTCCAGGAAAATAATAACACTCAGTGCCGAACTTCTGCCCATAGTCTGTTGATCTAAACCCTCGGGGTTAGAGAATGCTCATAAGTTCCACCTCCCACACCCAGCCCTGAGAGCATACATTAGAGTGCTTGCACACCTCAAGGGTCATCCTCTTTCACAGTAGGCCCACCAAAAAACTGTGCGTTGTATTCCATTCCAAAGATAGGACTCAAGCAGTGCAACAAAGAAGGACAAATTTAAAAGCACTCAGAAAGGGGAAAGCTATGGTTACATTATGTGAGAGGACAATGAGTCTTGATCAGCAAAGACAGAACAAGGTGGGAACTAAGAGGGCTCTAAATAGCCTCTGCCTTCTGCAATAAGAGTAGTGCCTTTTTATCATAATTATAAAATCTTGGCAAGAGGCTCAGCAGTTTGGTACCCACTGCCCTCATGTTGGTGGCCTTCCCACTCTGCAATTTTGAAACCAGGCTGGCAATTGCACCCCAAAGAGCTGTTCTCATAATGCTGTTGCCCACTTCTCCCTCTTGAAAATTTCAATTATATATGTATACACTAATGGCAAGCTACATCGTACCATTTTCTTCCCCTGTCTTTTTTCTTATCACCATGTCATTAACTTCATGATATTAAGTTAGGGAGATTTAGAGCTCAAAGAAGCCAAGGGGATAATAACAGATGGATGAGGGTAAGGGGCATGGCAGAGAAAGGACAATTACTTCGACTTAGAAAAGTTAGAGCCATACAAAGAGAAAGACATACACACAAAAATAACATCGCGCTTCACAAAGAAAAAAATTTCAGCTCATGGTGTGATAAGCTCTACTTGAGACCCCTAGAATGTTAAATAATCAGCTCCCTTTAGGAGAAATATGTGGGGCAAGCTGAAGTCAAGAATTCTGTTTTTACACTGTGAAGGCATTCATGGGTGGGAAGAAAAGAAAGATAATAAATTACTGTTATTTTCTCCTAGTCTATTTGAATTCTTAGTTAAATAAATAATGATTCTCGGGGAAAACTAGCAATCCCTGTTCATGAGGGCTGTAGAATGACAGCTGAAGGACTCTTCAGGAACATAGCATCTGGTGTTTGTCCTTCAAAGGGCTTGTTTGACACTGTCCATTTTGCTATGAACCTCTGTAGTCAGGTCTGACTACAGCATTGGAGAAAGTGACTACACAGTAGCCCTTGTTATGAGCTACTGAACCTTTATCATTTATGCTTCCAGTGTTTATGCTTCCAGTGTGAAACAAGTAAATAAGAGGAGATGACATTGGAATTATTCTCCAGAATACAGACATTCTTAGAGCACACACATATTCTCACCGGGGAATGAAGAGGCCAGGATTCTAAAAGGATTTGTCCTTTTGGAAATAAAAGACAGCTTGTTTATGTTGGCCTTATGTAATCTAGTACTCCTTGGGGAGAAGTCTTTTCATCTACATGCCATAGATATTATAGTGTCCTTGCCACCCATGGAAGATATGAAGTTGGGTCAACCAAAAGATGTGTTATGGCTCTCGGGCCCCAGAGGAGATGATGATTACAAGGGGCTGAGGCAGGAAGAACACTCCAGGCTTTGAACCTCTCTTCCCAGATACACTCACCATGACACGTGGACTTGTAAGTTAATGCTGGACAAGATTGACCAGAATCATAATCCAAACTTACATTGATATTTATGCCCAGAAGTAAAGCCCTGTGGAATTAAGCTAATTAGATTTTGGTTTGCTCCAGAGCTCTGTGAGTCCTATATTTACTGATGCAGCAAATTAGAGGTAGGAAATGGTGCAGTCTCAGAAAGGATGCT
Source organism: Rhabdomys pumilio (assembly GCA_030674055.1). Taxonomy (NCBI): domain Eukaryota; kingdom Metazoa; phylum Chordata; class Mammalia; order Rodentia; family Muridae; genus Rhabdomys; species Rhabdomys pumilio. The sequence goes on from JANHMN010000009.1 coordinate 76,915,092, forward strand.
CACCATCATTGCAGCCATTATTTTTTTCTTAAATAGTTCTGTGTGTGTGTGTGTGTGTGTGTGTGTGTGTGTGTGTGTGTGTGTGTGTGTGTGT
>JANHMN010000009.1:76915195-76926347 GCA_030674055.1 Rhabdomys pumilio
TGTGTGTGTGTGTGTGTGTGTGTGTGTGTGTGTGTGTGTGTGTGTGTTACATTCATGTGGATACCCACAGAGGCCAGAAGAGGCGTTGTATCCCCTTGAGCTGAACTTACAGGTGGTTTTGAGTTACTCAATATGAGGACTTGCAGCCAAACTCCAGGTTTCTGCAAGAGTGGTTCATGCTCTTGACCAGTAAGCCATCTCTCTAGCCTAACTTTTTTTTTTTTAAGACAAATGTCTCACTGTGTAACCCAGCCTAGTTGAAATTCACTATGAAATCCATAGTGAAGTTGCTCACACTTGCAGCAGCTCTCCTGCCCTGTCTCAGCCTCCAAAGTGCTGAGATTACAAGCATGAACTACCATCCCTGGCTAGAAAGGACTATTTTAAATAACTGCAGATGACATTGCAAGGAAGATTCAAATAGGCATATAAACCCAGATGTTGCCCAAAGTATCAATACTGAAATAATCACCCCGTGTTTCTGCAGAATCAAAAAGAAAAAAAAATCACACTTGGTCTTGTTTAGTTACAGAAATTGGCAGTGAGATTGGAGGAAAGAAAGTAAGAATAGAAACGCTATTCTGTACTAATAGACAATAGTCCTCAGGAATCATCAGAAACAGGTCCTTTCATGTTTTCTGCTCTGCCTGCCTTTAGTGCTTTCCCTACAGTGGATTATTAAGAAGATTGTGTTTCTATTGGCAAAAACAAAATTTCAGCAAATTGAGCTTAATGAGCTAATTGACTTTCACTGGCAACTCATGAATCAGGAGGTATGCTAGCTCCAAAATCCAAAGGTGCTCCTAGAGCCGCACAGCACACGGGAACTAGGTCTATTGGTCTACGAGACAGAGGGAGGCAGACATGAGGAAGGTAAGGGAGATAGGTTGTGTCAAAATCACTTTCCTCACAGGAATCAAACAGAGAGGCCTCTCTTTACTATTTGGCTTGATGGGGCCCCATGAACTGGTAGCCAGGAATCTTCGTGTTTTGTGTTTTGTTTTGTTGGGAGTTTTTTTTGTTTGTTTTATTTTTGGTTTTTGTTTTTTTGGTAGGGGGGCTTTTCCATTTATAAGTCTAGTCTGATTCTGCTTTGGACTGACTACTGAGGCTTCGTGTAGTAGTATCTCAGTCCAATGCAGTGATATCCCATGAATTTTCTTTAAATCCTACCCTTCAATGGATCAACACAAGAGAAGCTTGCTGCTTATCATATAAAGTACAGCCATAGACTGGTGGAGCTCCTCTTGATATATTACGTTTTAGCTGTTCCATTCAGAAATTTAGGTAGATCCACCGTTGCAACTCACGATTGTCAAAGTCACCCTGGGTACTAGTAGAAAGTCAAAGGACTGGATAAGATCAAGTGTAGGAAACTAAGTCAACTCTAGTTGATCAAAACTGGAGGTGCCAAGTTATCTCTCATTCCACTGGCCAGGGGAAATTATGAGGTCTTGAGACGTCTAGACTACCTGGGTAGGGTCTCACTGTCTGCTCTGTGTCCAACTAACCCTTCCTTCTCCTCCCAGCATAGACTCTCTCTCACTCCAGCGCTGACACTTAACCTATCCAAGGGAATAACGTGTAGCCCTACATGACCCTTGCTGCTGTCTCAGAACCAGAGTGTCGTGTGAGACTTGGCCTTCTCTCTCAGGTGAGATGTTTGTAATTCTAATTTCCTAAACCAGAACCACCCAAAATAAATGCTTTCCCAAATAATGGGGATGTAGAAGCAAAAAAAGCTTCAAACACTTTTCCAGGAGTAGGAAATGTGTTCCCAATGCACAGCAACACTGGTCGCTGCTGAGACAGACACCTGTAGGGTGTGCCTATGGAGGGCGTAGGCTTGGAGCAGTAGAGATGCGAAGGTTCTAGTTGTTTTCTGTTTGTCCGGCACCAGAGTGTCTGACACCCTCTGAGGGGCTCCACTTCACCTGTTATTCTCTAATCATGCCTTGAGATTGTATAGCTTTTCAATCTGGTGTGTGTGTGTGTATGTGTGTGTGTGTTTCCCAGATGTATTAAAGTACCATTGAGTGAACACTGTATATACTTAGGTGTACAATTTATGGTTTCATATGCATTATAAAATGATTTTCATAATCATACTGGCTCTAATTTAAACCTGCCTGCCTGTGTTTTACTAATCTAGTCAGGGTGGTTAACTATTTGCTTTTAGTTTCACACAAAGATTTATTCTGTCTTGATTTGTTATATCTTTGTTCCAGTATATAATTATCTAAAAATTTTTAGTAAGCTCCTTATTTATTTGCTTCCTGTGTCAGAAACCAGACTAATTTTTTTCCAATAAAGTTCTCAAATTTCTCTCCTTTCTTACCCCATACCTTTATTTCTTAATTGACTATTTATTTACCTTGACACCCTAGGGAAAGACTGGAAAGGTCACACCCTTAGACTCACTCTAGACACTGGGAATAGCCGCAGTGTTCCGTTAAGTGTCTATGCTGTCCTCATGAAGGACAGCTTCCAATGCTCTTTTCCTTTTTAAGTCTACAGGCCACGGAGCTCTTTCACCAGGCACCAAATTTCTGCTATTTGTTTCGCTCTTGCTTTAATTAAAAAGCAGCCACTTGTATCCTTAGATTTTCTTTCTTACACTAACTTACCAGTGACCAGCAATCTCAATAACTTCTCTCTCATTCTGGCAGGCATCCTCGCAGGATCGCTGGCTCAGCAAGCACGCAATCTTACTTCCACGATTTCAGAAATGTTGTCTTACAAATGTTTCTGCCACAGAACACATCTACCTGCCCTGCCTACAAAATCAGTTTCCTTACACTCTCTCCTGACTTGCCTCCTGTTCTAGGCGCTCTTCCAGCTCTACCCACACCTGACGTTTATTTATGTTAAGTAACCATAGCTCCTCTGGATGGATGTTTAATTCTCTTTCCTTACAGATTTCAAGATTTTTCTAACATGCTACTCCAGTTTTAGCCACTGAGAATAGTAAGCTAATGAGTCACCAACATCAGCCTTTAGACATACCGGCCAAGCAAGTGATCTGCCTCTGAGCTATAACTTCAGTTTTCGCTGGGATCTTAGCAGGCTAGAGTTAAAAACAGCATCCCTTCCATATCTCTCAAGTGGCAGAACAGAGGTCCCCAAGAGCAAGGAGTGGGAATGGCTACAGTGATGGGGCACACATTGGTAGTCAAGGGTCCGAAGCTGGGAGGGTGTTGATGTACACAGGCCTTAGGGAACCAAAGCATGTAATCCAGATGAATTCAAAGAACAGGAACGTGTGTACATAATAGTGAGAAGCCAGGAAATGTGAGGAGCTGTGGCCAGCATGTGAGCCATTGAAATACGTGATTTACAAGGTGAGGTAGACCCAGATGATGGCAAAATTCAAGCTTTGTTTCGAGAAGTATATTGCTGAATCCTGGCTAAATGTCCATCTTCTAATGCTTCAGTTTGAGATTACAGCTCAAAGCCGTATCATGATACAGGGCCAAACTGGAATGTCACAAAGTCCACAGAACTGTTTCTTACGTCTCAGTGCCAAAACTTCGGAGCTACCTGGCCCTTGATGTGTTAACTTCTCTCAAGCTCACTACATATCTGTAAAGTAACAGGATCCATTCTCTACCTATAATCTAAGAAAGACCCAGCATATGTAAAAACATGTGACTCATGGTGAATGGTCATTTATAATCTGAGTTTCTGTAAAGCCTGACCGGTTCTGTATCCTTGTCTCCTCTTCTAGCCCATTCCCACCTAGCCCATCTGGGAAGCCAAACAATTTCCTATCTGCACACAGTTCTCTTCAAATGTAATATAATGCTATAACTTCAACCTTCCCTCCAAATTCATCACACAACCATTAGATAGGAATTCTATTTGTGCTACATTAAGTACCAATTTCAGAGGTACAGGCTTCAACCAAAGTGGTTCCATTTCATTAAGTTTCTCTTGAGAATAAGCACCAAAGAGAAGGAGAAAAAAGCTTTCATGATTGAAATTTGTCTAAAATTGGCAGAGGGGCCCTCCTGTTACATCATTGCAGGCAGTTCTGTGTCACTTCTAATGCCTCTATTCTTCTGTGGCCAGAAATTTCCCATAGGCCCTACAGTCTCTCTACCTGAGATGAGGTCCACAGACCAGAAGCATCATTACTCTCCTGGATGTTAGAAATACAGCTAGAAGTCCCATCCAGTCCAGCTACATCAAGCCCTGCATTGTAACAAGACACAGCATGCTATACACTTAGCAGAATCCTGGTCCACAGGGAAGTGACTGACTCTCCTACCCCTTTGCCTGATAGAGCAAGCATATCTTAAAGTGTTCTGCCAAATGCCAGAACTTATCCTTTCTGGCATGGCTAGGCACGTGAAACTAAAATTTTCTGATTTACTCTAAAATTTAAAGGCAGAAGTGGGTAAAACCAAGACAGGTAATAGCTAGTATATAAAAGGTGTCTTTCTCAGGGTGTCTAAGGAAATTTGTTAATTTGTAGAAGCTTCTTTCTTAGAAGAGAGCTATGTAAAAATATTTAGAAAGAGAATATCATAGTATGTGTTTGTAAGCATCTCTCTCTCTCTCTCTCTCTCTCTCTCTGTGTGTGTGTGTGTGTGTGTGTGTGTGTATACATGCACATACATATATGCAGATACCTTCAGAGACAAGAAAAGGGTATAGGATCCTTTGCAGCTCCAGGTACAGGCAGTTGTAATCTTCGTAACATAGGTACTGGGATTCAAACTCCACTTCTCTGAAAGAATTGCAACTGTACTTGCCCATATGTATGCATATTCTCTGTGTGTGTGTGTGTGTATAATTTTGTATGTATGTTTGTGAACATCTCTTTCTCTCTCTATATATATGTATATGTGTATGTGTATGTGTATGTGTATGTGTATGTGTATGTGTATGTGTATGTGATATATATATATATATATATATATATATATATATGTATGTATATATATGTATATATATGTATATATATATATGCTGTGTGTGTGGTCTGTGTGCATCCATGTTTGTGTATGCATACACAATGGTGTGTTGTGTGCATGTGTTTGTGCATGTGTGCTCCATTTGTGTGACCCTCACAACTCTGTTCCACCTAGAGGGAAATTTAGGAAAGTCAAACCAGTTATGTTAGAGATGCAATGGTCCCTCATGTACAGGTGCTGAAGAGGATTAAAATCAGGTTTCAAAGAATTAGTGTTTCACTAACTTTGTCCTGAGGCTGTGGCAGTGTCACCAGCACAACATTTGAACATGTGCTCTGTCCTCACTCCAGTGAGGACAGATGGCTATTGATTGGAAAGCAAGTTGCTTATCTGAATGTGGTCCTATTACTAAATAACCATTCGTTGTCTTATAGAGGTTACAAATGACTTCAGGTCAGAAGCATTTTATATGTTCAATAGGTTTGTGAACTGACGAGAGGATGACTTCTTATTCTGTCCCCCTTGGGATGGTAACATTAGGGCCAATAAAGAGTTTCTCTTTAATAATCTTTTATGGTGTACTTTTAGTATAGTGAGCTGATGATAGAAAGAAACTTCACAAAAACCAGAGTTATAGAGCCAGGTAGTGACAGCAGAGACACCTGTGTACAGCTACAGTTGCAGAGAGAGGCAGCTGCTTAAGACAGAGCATGGAGTGGTTAGCAGGGCAAGCTGTAAAAGCAGCAAGGCATCTGTCAGCATTGACAGCTATGCCCCAAGCAGAGTTGCAGGGCCAGGGGTGACAGCCACAATAAAAGGTAGAAATAGCTGTCTTCTCAATGGTGGCCACTGTGACAATGGCCTTGGACATAGGAGGCAGTTGAAGAGTTCAGGAAAGTAGCCAGGCCAGCAACAAGAGGGATGGCATAGCCAGAGAAGAGAACTCTAGGCCCTGGGGCCTGAAAGAGTCCCAGAGAACTGTCCAGATGATGAAGAGTGTAACCAACTTCTCTGCAGAATGCTAGCACCAAATTGTCAAAGACTGATGGGCCTGACACACACAGACTTTCCAACCTAGATGGTCACTTGTCAGGCAGCAATCACTCCTACTCCTCAACTGACACAAAGTAGGTGGAAAGAAACATCATACTTTATACATGGTTTCCCCATTGCACCAGAAGGAGGGAGCAGTTTCCTGACACAGCTTGGTTTTTACCATCCTCCAGGGTGCTGGGGGCCCAAGGCTGCCATCTTTATAAGGTGAAGGAAAAGATACTACACTACTCTGTTTTAAGCCATTATTCAAGCATCCATAATGCAGGAAAGTTTTCTCTTTTGGAGGAGATTTAAATAATTATAAAACTCCAAATAACAGCAGTTTTGTGGACTACATACCTGACTTGGTTCTGGTAAGCATGTTGTCTTGATTGATCTGTCACCCACAGCAACAATCCTGTGATGTAGGTACACTTTTCTTCTTTAGTTTTGCAGATATGGAAACTGAGGCACGCAGTTCACTTGGTCTCATAACTAAAAAGTGTCAGTGCCATGATTAAAACTCAGAGTGTCAGAGTTAAAACTCACATTCTTCCTGTCCTACCTCAGATGTCATAAAAAGATGATGAAATCCATTTGATGAAATTCCAGCTGTGCATATTGGAGATGCAGAGATGCTGTTTTGTTCTGTGTTTCCTTACTATAATTTAACACCCAAGGCTTATAACTTATAGAAAAACATTTGGTTATTAGTTTTGCAGATCCAATACTGTGAATCAGATGATGGTGTTCTGCTGATTGGTAGAGTTGACAGGAAACACAGAACACTGCACAGAAAGAGATGGAGGCTGCATCTCTCTCTCTCTCTCTCTCTCTCTCTCTCTCTCTCTCTCTGTGTGTGTGTATGTGTATTTACTTGTGTGCATGTATGTGAGTATGTGTGTATGCCTATCTCTTTCTCTCTATAAAACACCAGGATCCAACCATAAATTCCACACAGATAAGCTTACCAAATTCTTGTCATCTTGGAAAGGTTCTTCTAAATACCACAATCATGATGCTTCTTTTCTCTAAATAGCTCACTGATAGGGATACAGTTTCAATACTTGAACCCTTGGGCAGTCCATCAGCATATAGTCAGCCATGGCAGATGCATATGATGAGAACGTGACAGATAGATCTTCTGCATGTGGCAGAAGCCACGTAGCCAGGGCTTTTTTTCCTGTTTCATTTTTTCCCCATTTTTCATCTATAAATCTTTCCATATACAGCAGACCACAAAAAGAGACTGGGACCAGATACATTTAAGTTTGGAGTTCATATAGTAGACTTGATCGACTATGCCACTAAGCTATGCTCATTAATGAATAATAAAGGTTATATCTTGACCCTCTTGTGCCCTACTGAGTCTTATTTCTCGATTTCTTTAGTACTCAAATAGGCAAGAGAACACTATTACACACGGAATCTTTTCAAACACCTAAACAGTGGTATTTCATCGTGGTGGTTTCTCAGTCTTTCGAATCAGACACTCACTGTGTGTTCCATGGAACATTAGTTCCTTTGATGCTAATAGCTACTGTTTGTAAAGGGATTACATGGTCAAATGAGTAATTTTAGGGAAAGCAAGATAAAATGCCTATCTTTACTGTAGGTCGTCTTGATGCCTTTGAATGCAAATATATTCTGTGAATCTTAACAAGGAAATAGATTAACCACCATTCTCAGAGTATTTGAGAGTATTGCATGTTTGAACAGATTCTTTTTTCTTTATTTCCCAGAATCCTGAAGTATTTGTCTTCCTTGGAACACATTAAGGAAATACTGAAAAACTTCATAAATAACGTTTCGTTAATTGGCAGCTTGAAAATTATTATAAAGAAAAATAGATACCCACCTGTGCAATGTGCAAATCTAAATTAGCACTGAATCTTAAAAGCTAAATGTGAGAGGAATTGGAGAGATGGCTCAGAGGTCACAACCCTCATAGATGTCCCAAGTTTGGTTCCCAGAACCCACCTGCATAGCTCACAACTGCTTGTGATTCTGGCACCAGCAGGATACCTGGTTCCTCAGGTATCTCTACTCCCATGCACAGACTCTCCCACACATATACAGGTAAAGCTATCTTTGATAAAAGCAAACACATTGGTAAGTATAGAAAAGAAGGGAGAGACTCCCAAATACAGCGAAGATAGAACTGTAACAGAACACTAGGATCAATTTTCCTAATATTTAAGGCATATATACATAACAGCAATGATTGTGGCACAGGGAGGAAAGCAACAAGCTGGGAAAATGTTTCTTTTGTGGATGCCCAGCAACAGTTTAAATTGTTTACTGTCTAACAGCACTCACTAATGAACAACAAAATGAAGATGAAGACTCCAGGCATAGAATGGATGCGTGGTGTGACCTCATGGCCCCTCCAAAGAAACACAGTTGAAAACTAAAAAGTGTGTGGTTCTCAACAGTCAAAATCGCCAACTAAAGCAGTAGTAATTTTTTTTTTTACTTTATTTTCTAAGTCACACTTTTCCCCTTTAGTAATATCTGAGTGCTATCACACCCCATGCTGAAGGAACACAAACAGAAAGCAACAACTCTATGGAGCGACCTGATGAGATTTTCAGAAGTCTTAAAAATGTGCATAATTTTTGACTCAGCAATTCTACCTCTGGAAATGTATTCCAAGGAGATGATTGCTGACACTAGGAAAGATTTATATTTAAGAACAGCTACTTTATCATTGCTTGTAATAACAAAAAATCTAAAATATCCATAATGCATTACAATAAATATGACAAATTCATGGGCTGGAATACTATGCAGTCATTAAAAATTATGTAGTATAAGAATATTTAATGATCTGGAGAGATAATGATATAATAAGGGAAAAAAGTATGTTAAAGACCAGAAATAAAGTCTAATCACTTTCATTTTAAAATGCGTGCAATGAAAAGTATGGGCACTAAATACAAGTGGTGATTATGTCTAGCAGTTAGGACCATGTGCAAATGTTTTCCCTCTTTTTATCGTATTTTCCAATATTTCTTGCAAAGTTTCTGCATTATATAAACATCTTGGGGATTTTGTTTTGTTTTTGTTTGTTTGTTTTTTTTTTTCAACCAAGGAAAAGACAAGTTGCAAGGGACCACACAAGTGACATTTGCATTTACACAAAGCAATTTTCTGTGCATACTTTTCCTTAAAATCACAGTTAGTAAAGCTTGTATACCTAGGTTTTAAAGGATATAGTTCCTGATTTTCATGCATTTTACAGAGGCTAAAATAGCATAATCCAATATCATCCATGGTGCTGGGTCTTTCCACTATCACTCACAGATCTACATGATCCCAGTGAGCTGCTCCCTGGAGGCCATGTGGGCCATAAAAGGTACCCATCTTCCCATTGTAAGTCCCCAGAGGCTGGTCACACTGAAAATCAGACTTCCTATATGATCCATGAAGTCCACATTTTACAGCTGATTCAGCTACAACTGCTACTAACACCAAGGCTGTGGCCAGATGATTTCTGCTCCTGCATATCTTTACAACCATGAAGTCTGTGGACTTAGAACCTGGGAAGAAAACGTTGCAGATGGAAAAGAGTATTTTATACAAAAATGCCCACTTTATGTGCTAATTAAAAACATTCATCCCAAAAAGTTGTCCCATTCACAGAACTTGTATAACAGAGAGCAGTACTTCGGTTCTTCCAAGAGCTGAAAAAAAAAAAAAAATCTCAGATCTATACCAGATCCAGCCTCTTTCTCTGATGCAGACACCTGTCCTGGATACTCCAGGAAGCCAAGGCATGGAGAACTATTTCTACCCACCATGTCTCTAAAGACACACCTGCAGAATTAAATTCCATGCATTTCCAGTAATGCTTTCAAAAGCTCAGAATCAATTCTTCAATCATTCCGCTTTCTTAGCTGTGATTAAAAACATGTGTCCCCTAATTAAGTTAATGAGAAATAGTTAATTGGCAGCAAACCCCCCTCTGTGTACACTTGCTAATGTCACCATCATTCTGACAGGAGAAAGGATCAAAGTCAAGGGTAGAAAGTTTTCAAGTGACTTTTTCATTATTGAAAGTCAAGGACGGGGAGCTGCATCTGTAAAGTGAGTGCTGTCAGTTCAAGCTGCAGGGAGGGATGCAGACTGACATTTCCTGCTAATTTTTTAGAAGAGCAGATGTGAGGATGCAAGGAGCAGGAGTTGATAAGCTGATTTCTTTTCCTTTCATGCAGAAATAATATGTACAGGATAAGCCAAGGTAAAGAAGCAGTGCATGTGTAGAGAGACATTAAGAAGATGTAATCTTGAGGGTCTGTCTGTCTGTCTGTCTTCTCGTGGTCCTAGTGTGCATTCCATTGTCTCATCCTCTTTGCAGATGGGATACCAATGATTATACAACTGGTCAAATGAAACACATGCTTCAGTGACATTACTGCTAGGACTATGTTAGACCTGGACTTATTCAAGAGTGTCAGCTGAGCTGTAATCAAAACCCTAGGGCACTGCTGAGGATGGAGGGGACATGAGCGTGACCTTTCCTCTTGAATCTGGAGCCCTCTCTCCTAGGTCAAGTCAAATTCAGGCCAGAGGTCCATCCTCTCAGAAAGAAACACGTCCACAGTCCATGATAAGTTGTGAATACAGGACAGAAGAGTCCTTGAATGCCTGAGAGGAAGTACTGGGGAAGGACTCTGGTTCTAACCGTGCATACCATGATTTGTGATTACTGTTGAGAGACAGACGTAGGTGAGAGCCTGCTCATCTGGACCACCCTGTCCTTGGCTTCCAACCAACTCAAAGCTCAACAAAGAAACTCTATATGTCAGACACAAGAAAACACTCTTCAGTCCAATGCTGGATGCAAATGATAGAGCCTACAGCAAGGCATCCCTACATGCCAATTCTCTGGCATGATTAAATGTGTGGGACTGGGACATCTCAGACTCTAAGAATAGGAGACCTATAAAGACAAAGCTGTTTCAGAATATGATGTATTAGAATGAGAAATGTCCCCCAGAGTCTCCATTTAAACATTTGGGCTCCAGGTACTGGTGCTGTTCGGGGAGGTTTAAGAGGTGTGACTTCCTGAAGGAAATGTGTCACTGGAGGTAGGCTTTGGAAGATTTGCCCATGCTGTGCTTGAGGCTACCTCTGTAGCTTCCTGTTCCTGCTCCAACATGGCTGCTGGTGCTGCTGGTGCTGCTGGTGCTGCT
>JANHMN010000009.1:76930441-76944689 GCA_030674055.1 Rhabdomys pumilio
GAGGGAGAGGGAGAGGGAGAGGGAGAGGGAGAGGGAGAGGGAGAATATTCTCCTAAATTTCTCCAAGTGATCCTATGGTGTCTAGGTACCTAAGGGGTCAGACTAGATGCTGGGTTTTTAGAGGAGACTTAGCCCTTTCTCTACATAGAGACAGGCAGAACTTTCTTGGCCTCAGGCAAAGGGCAGGGATTAGGGGATAATTCACTAGACATAAACAACTTAAATGAGCAGGCCTAAAGGATTAGCCTCCTCCCAAAGTCCACAAAAGCTCTGCCTCCTTTGTAGGCTTCTGCTGGATTCCGGATGAGATCCTTGTGCCTGAGGAACTCTCAAAAGGAGCCCTTAGGTGCAGCTATTGAACTCACTCCTATGGCCTACTTACTCCTTCTGGGTGAGCTCGGGACCCTGAGCTATTTATTTGTATTTTTTAAAAGCAGGGGAGTTTACGATCTTCCCTGCACAGGGAAGAAAATAGCCAGGTTTATTAAAGTACTCATAAAAGAAGCTCAGTTAATAAAACAGAGTTGGGGGAAACCTGGGAGCCACAGGCGTGTGGAGTGGGACGATTTAAGCGTTCTGAGCAGCCCCCTTTACCCCACTCTCTCCCTCGTCAGCTATCAGCACAGCACTTTCAGTTGCATCAGCGACTTTCCATCTCATCTTTCTTTCTCACGGGTAGTTTTGAAACCTAATTTCAATCTGCTTGGATGAGAGGCCAGCCCTCGACTGGAGACAGGCTGCCACCGCAATCTGGTGCTCTGTCCTGTCTACTTCAGCTTTGAGCTGCTAAATGATAGATGGCGGAGTGAGACTTCCCAGAGCTGCGTGCCTGAGAGTCAGCTTCATCCACCCCACCCCAGAGAGACAGTAAAGTTGCTTCTAAGTGCTGACATAAAATGAAAGGTTTGGGGGGTAATACCATGCTTTGAAATGGCTTCCCATCTCCTCTATTGTAACAGGAGATGCATCCCTTTTCTTGGGAGAAGGATAGGGTATATACTACTCATCTCAGTCTGCCCTTTGGAGCATTCCACAGCCTTTCTCCATTCCTCTCCTCCTCTGGTTTCTGTTATTCAATGAGATGGAATATGTAAGGCCTTTTAGAAGATAACCACCACCACACTCAACTGTAATACAGCTTACAATAGAATGGGGACCTTACAATAGAATGGGGACCAGCAGGGCAGAAGCAGCTGTGAGATGTGGCTTTTTCTCTGCCAAGCAAAGAATTTTACAAAGCATTTGGAGGAAGGGGAGGGAAGGGGAGATTCCTCAGATGTCTGAAGTGCTTGAGCAGCCATTAGCTGATACAGGTGAACACATGCTGGAGCTGCAAAGCCCCAGCCCCAAGCAAGGGCCCTTTTACTATACCAAAGGGAAGAAGGCAGCTGTTTGTGGGGAGGGAGGTGGGGAAATACTGCTATATTAAAAAGTAAATGATGGTTATCAGCAAGTAGAAATGGATTGTGAGGCGCTCACTTTCATTCTGTCTTAAGCTGGTGCACTGCTGATGTGGTTTATTAAACAGCTGTCAGAATCCAGGCCCCAGGCAGATGCAGCCAGTCAAGTGTGAAGAAGACATTCCGGTAGGGACAGGCATAGCAACTGGTTTCTCCGCGGGCTTCCCATCCCACAGACCCTGTTGGACGGAGATGGAAAAGGGAAGGAAAATTAAGGAGCCAAGGAAAATGGAAAATCACTCAAGAAAACAAGTGGAGTAAGGGGAAGGTGTTCCTATCAGAACCATCCGTTCTTTCCAGAACAGTTTAAAGGTATCTGGGAGGCGTAACAGAAGCCGGCAATGCTCTGCGCATGTGCGTTATGAGCACAAAAGAAGTCGGTGATACCCTTCCCTTTGAGTCTTCAAAGCTAAGGTGACATTGAACTAATGGATGAGTGGTGTTGCCAGAATAAAGCATGGAAGTATAGAGAGAAAGTAGAGTGTGGGCAGATGGCTTGCATCCTTCATACTACAACCTAATTTCCAAAGTAATGGCATTAAGAGAGTCAGAAAGGGGGAGGAGAGAGGGGGAGAGAGCACAAAAGAGAATATGAATCTTTCTACAAGCACAAGTTGGCTGATAGGTTATAGGATTCCAATTGGTCAGACCTAAATGCATATACAATTGAGCAACTCTAAATGGACTCAATAAGATATGTATGTACGTATGTATGTATGTACGTACGTACGTACGTATGTATGTATGTATGTATACATGCACGATGTATACATGTATGTATGTGTGATGTACATATGTATTTCTAGATAACAACAATAAAGAAGAATAGGTCACAAATTAGGGGACACAGAAAGAGTTGGAGGGGAAGGGAGAGATAGAATGATGTAAATACAGTATTTGTGAAATTCTCAAAGTTAAAAAAATTATAAATAAAACAAAAGAGAAACAGGGTCTTCAGAGCAATCTGTGATTTGCTCACAAGGTCTTTTCCTTTTTGAATGGAACTAAGGACTTTGTAAGAAAGGCTTGCTGTAGCATTTGTCCCTTCTCACTCCACCCCCCCACGCCCTGTCCCCCCCCACCCCCCAACAACACGTAGCACTCTTTTTCTCTGCAGGTTACAGCACCAAGGCACTGTTCTAAAAGCTACTCAGGCTCAGGTATTTCCTTATAGCGTGGGATTCAGTGAGAGATCAGCGTGGACCATTTCCAAATACTAAGAACTTCTGGTCTGAACCAACTTAGAAGAATGAAATGCAAAAAGCTGTTCTCCCTCCCTCCGTCTGCTTGGAAAACCGTAGGAAGAAGAAAAGCTACACAATCAAAGCAGTTTCAGACTTTGCAGGCCTGGAGACAGCAGCAGGAGGGTCTGCACCAGAATTTCTCTAACCAGCCTTAGTCTGACAGTTGTTTGCCATCCCCAGAGCTCACACCCCTAAGCACTCAAAATCTTTACTGTCTTCTCACCTCCTTTGTCACATGTTGCCTCTCTATGTTGAAGATCTTGCACCATATGAAATTAGAAGTTACTTATATTTTACAGCAGCATTCACCTGTGCCCTATATTTAGATGAAATATTCGTATTGTTACATTTCTGGACTCTTTCTTCATTAATATATTATTCATTTGGGGGAATTTTATGCATGAAGATTTGCGAAGGTGAAGGAAAATATTTTTCTTTCCCTAAAACCATATGCCAGTTGTCATCTGTGTCACTAGAGCATGTGATAGTGAGCAAGGATGGGCAGGAGGGAGTCTGATATGGTTCAAATCGGAAACATGCCTCAGAGGCTCATGTTTGAACACTCGCCTCCCAGTGGATGACTCTGTGAAAGAAGGATCTGGAAATTCTAGGGATGAGGCCTAGATGGTAGTGGTAGGCCACTCTGCTGTATCCCTGGTTCCAGCCTCACTCTGATTCCTGGCCTGCTTTGCTATGAACTCCCTCTTCTTTATTTCCACATCAGCCCTTTTCACTGGAGATTAGGAAACATTTCCATTAAAGATACTTCAGGAATTACTCGTCTGAAGGCTCCGGTGTACAAAACTTCAAACTGATTTGAAAGATTTTCCTTCAAAGAGAGAATACTTTAAGTTTATTACACTTGCAAAGAACCGTTTAAGTATAGGACAGGTGTCCTATAACTTTCTAAAATTCTTTATACATCAGGAACCATCATGATATAAGCACTCTCCATGTATTTTCAGATACTATGTCCAGTCTCCTATTTTCAAACACCAAAGCACTCAGAGACCTCTGCATCAATGGTCTAAGGGTGCCTGGCTACTGCTCAAGCTAACAGCAGACCTTGGCATTTTTCACCCAGGGCTAGTCTTGTAGGTATGCAGAATGCAGGAGTTATATGATCAAAGAAATCTCTACTCATAATCAACAAAGAATCTTGTGAGGCCAGGAAAGATGGACTAGGGTCACATTATCCACAGGATGCACCTGAGTGAGACTGGCATGAAGCTGTAATATTGATGCCCAAGTTGCAATAGAGACTCCAGAATGTTGGAGATGCCAGGAACATGGGATGTCTGCCAAGGAAAACTTGGAGGCACACCAACAGATAGGCCATGGCAAATACGTGGTGGCCTCCCTAAGCCATTGGCACCGCACTTGTCCTAGATGTTGGACATGGAGCTACAGGACCTCAAGTGTTCCCTCCTGACTTTCAGTCTTGCCTTCATCTCATCTCTTGCTATGGCAATTTTTCCTTTTTGCCTTTGTTCTTTAGAAGTATATAATTTTCCCTTTTATTTTATGGGCTTCACAGTTAAAACATTGAGTCTCTTAACAGACTGAGATTGAGTCTCAGCAGAAAGTCTAGGCTCAGGCATTTGAATTTTAGATTCTAGATACACTTAAAGTGATATTTAATGCAGTTTGCATTCTGAGATGCCCATGGGCCTTTAAGGGTTGAGTGAAATGTTCTGGTTTGTATTAAAGTGCTTCTACAATTTGTTTGGAATGCTTGAGGTTCAGCTGGTGGTGCTATTTTGAGAGGTTTTTGATACTGGATGAGGTATGGCCTGGTTGGTGAAAGCAGGTAGCATGATGTGGCCTTTTGAAGGTTGTGCCCAGTTTTTTCAATCTTTGGTTATATCTGGCTCTTGTCTTCTCTCTAGATCCAGCATGGCGTAAGCAGTCTCCACTAATGCCTCTGTCCCCATACATTAAGCTGCACTCCATGCCTTGTCCATTACAATGGACCAATGTTCTCTGAAACTGTGCATTAGAATAAATATTTCCTTCCTGCAGTTGTTTCTGCCCAGAGTTTTTCACTAAGGTGAAAGATAACTATTAATACACTGGGTGTGGCCAAATCTGGAAAGATCCTAAAATGCTATCTAATGTCACTGAGATGACATCCCAGGGACAAGGTGGATCCTTGAAGGATGACAAGCAATATGCTATAAGGTAGGAGTTTTAGATAAGCTCACTGCTTCTGTCAGGTAAATTGATCCAGATGAGACAAAATTAAACCCAGGAAGAGGGTCTGTAGACTCATTCAACAATAAGGGATGGTCACAGTCTTGCTGTAAGAGAGATACACGTCCTATCTCAATGGGTGTTCTCCAGCCTATACTCAGATTGCTATTCTAGAATATCCTATAAGGTCTGTGTGTAACAGTCCTGTCCTCCCAAGTTTTCTCTTGGGATGTGGTAATGATTGGGAGAGGCCGGGCCTAGTATGATGTTTTCAGTTGACTCTGAAACAACCTTCAAAGACGATCAAGAGTCTTTGCCTCTGTCTCTTTCTCTCCTTTGTGCTTATCCATGCCTAGCAGCTGTGCTCTCTATACACTTCCACCAAAATATGCTGCTTCAGAACAGATAGGTTCAAAACCAGCAGGGTCAGTCGATAATGGCCTTGAAACCTCCAAGACTGTGAGCCAAATAGATGTTTCTCTTTATAAGCCAGTAGGCTCAGGTACTCATTAGAGTAAAGAAAAGAAGAACAAAAGACAGCAACTAAAGCAGCTGCATAGTCGGCAGACACTGTGTTCCAGGGAGGGAAGCAAAAGTAGTCTACATGGACAGCAGACACTGTATCCAGGGTGGCCAAGAGTGAAGAAGGCTTCAAGGCCAGCAGACATTGTGTCCCAGGGAGGACAGCAGGAGGAATCTACATGGATAGCAGACACAGTGTCCAGGGTGGGGGAGCAGGAGGAGCTGGGATGGGGTCAGAGGTTGAAGACAAAGCTGTGGGACTAGAATATATCCCAGCTTGTAACTACCCATCCGCAGCCTCAAGTATCACGAAGAGTAAGAGAAACTCCAAATGTACCAAACAGCCGAGGGCAGAAAGCACATTGGAAGAATTTGGCTTTTACATTTAAGCTAGATAATAATTATCTCATTTTAACATTCCCTAAAATAGTATGGCTTTTACTTCCTTCCACAAGCAAATTTAATAATTTCTTATGATACTGTGCTATTTAATTGTTAATTACATCATTATTTTATTATCCAGAAATGAGGAACACTTGGTGTGCCTTAACAGTTTTTAGTTCCGGAGGGGAAAGACATTGGGTTGTTAAACCCCCACCTTTTTTTTTTTTTTTTTTTTTTAAAATCCCTTAAGCCAGCCCATTCTCTGTTTCATAGTGCTTTTTTCTCCCTTTCCAGCAAGTGCTGCATGATAAAGTAATTGTATAATTAGGAAAAACTTTTGTTGCTAAAAGGTGTAAGTATTCCGTATCTCTTAGCATATACTCAATTTGAATTAATACAGAAAAGAGGAATATAACGTAACCTTAAATAAGTTTAGGACTCACGGTAGCTCAGTTGGCAGGGTTCCCACACCCTCATCCTCAATATGAACAC
The DNA here is from genome assembly GCA_030674055.1 of Rhabdomys pumilio. Lineage (NCBI taxonomy): Eukaryota > Metazoa > Chordata > Mammalia > Rodentia > Muridae > Rhabdomys > Rhabdomys pumilio. Next base: position 76,936,737 of record JANHMN010000009.1, read on the forward strand.
AACACAGGAAGTTTGCAGAATGCTGTGTGAGCAACTGGCTGTCTTTCTTTGCATGGCTGGTTTCAGCTGCTCTCATTTATGTCCTCGTCTGAGCAGATAATGGAAGGACTGGATAAAAAGCTGACGAGCCTCAAAGATTCACGTGTACTCTCTTTATGATGGCTTCAGCTGAGGAGGCGAAGAGTTTGCTGCTGTTCTTGTGTCAATCATAGTCATGGGTGTAGTACACTGCAGCTTTTACACATTTGCTTAATAAATTAGCATTCAGTTCTGATTGACTCATTGGGTGGAAACATTAAATTTACATGTCAAGTAGAAGAGAGAAGAAGGGAGGAACTCAGAACACTGAGAAGAAAAGGCAACAACTCCAGTCTATCACAGTCTGCTGGGGGAACAAAAAGACAATTTTCATTTTCATTCGAAATCAAGGATTGGTGGGTAGAAATAATCCAAGGAGATGAAGAAAGCCTTTGCTCTTTTTGTAGGGCTCCAACCTGCTAAGGTCTGGCAGTTTAGAAAGCCAATGTCTCTGCCCATTTGCCGCAAGGATCATTGGAAAGACCTTTCAGTTGGCTTGCCATGTTTTTGCATCTGAATAAAAGAAGCTTTATGCCTGAAAGATCCATCATTCTCAAGAGTGTTGGGATGAGAAAATGACATAACAGATGTGAACACATTTTGAAAGTAAAGGCAATATATAAATGCGAGAGAGTCTTAGTTTTTATTGCACATATCCGTCTCACCCGCCATTTTCTGACAGCTTTGGCCCTATTAGCCCCATGCATTATAATAATCCATTATTGGCACAATCAGCCTTGGGTGGTAGCAGCTGGCCTTGACTATTAGAATAGAAATGGGTGGGAGATATGATAGATGAAGTCTGGTTCTAAAGAAAAAAGACTGGTTAGTGCGTGCTACTTTTCAGAACCAGTCTAGGTTCTAGCCAAGCCTGTGAATTCCTCCCAGAGAACCCAGGTCTCCATGAAGCCAGCTGGACAGACCAGGCTTGATGGCCAGTGTCCTAGTACTTAGATCAAGTCACAACAGTTATTCACAAAGGAATCTGTACAGACTGAGCTATTTACTACGGCAGTTGCTGAGTTGGTGGATGCTAACATCTTTAAGTTCCAGCTAGTAACATTGGTTTTATAGTCTGACACAACAGAAATTTGGATTCAAATGGGTCTAAGTTGTTGCCATAAAATGCGTATTTACAGATTTGTAGAAGCACCTTACTACTTCCAGAGAGTGACAGTTCAAGCATTAGCAAATAGACACGTAAGCAGTAGAAGTCCTTCGAATGCTAGAAAAAGAAAGAAGTGGAGTGTGGGTGAATTAGCTTTCAGTGTCAGAAGGATAGCAACACACGATTAGAGATAGCATACCTACCTTGGAGCCAAATGTCTTGAAAGTCCAGCCAATGGTGTTCAAATACATTCAGACTTGTTGATGTACCTCTGAGGGTCCTGATTCTGAACCAGACGATAGTCCTTAGTCTCGGAGAGTTTAGAGCATCCAGAATTACTTAACACTGCTACACTCATGAAAATAACCGTGGAATCCTGAGCACTCAAGTGTCCTGGGCAGTTTATGAAGCAGAGAGACTTAAAATTGAGCAACCAAAGTCTCATATACCTTTTTCCAGTGTCACTTCTTTTCTTTTAGGTGTTTGTGCCTTCTTTCTCCTTTACTCACCATTCTCTGTCATATCATTAAAAATTGTAAAAAATAAACAAACAAACAAATAAATATATATGACTTCTTTTTTTGGTCTTTAGATTCCTTTTCCAAGAATCCTCTAAAAACATGAAAGAATCCTCTTGTTACATTGAAGGGAATGGGATAATTTCTGCTCAGTCCTATTAATCATCCTTACAAACTTGAATTCATCTAGATATGGAGGAGGCAATTACTTTATTCTCAGCTGACCTGAGTGCTTGTTACCAGAAGTGGTGTCTCCCATCCACAGGACCCACGTGTAGGTTGTGTGTGAACCAGATACACATCTGTTAGGCAGCCCAAAGATGTCCTTCATGAGTTACCTTCTGGCCTCATTTGAAGAGGGTGAGAATTTCTGCACACCAACATATTACCCAGTCGTCTGCCTCTTCTAACTCCTAACAGAAAGTTCTCACAGTTTTTAATGGCCCTACTTGAGGTTTCTGGTGATATTTTTACACTATTCAGATATTGTGTGCACTTATTGACTGATTTCTGGTTTTCTGGCTAAATATCTGATGTCTGGCCTACTCCACGCAAGACACAGAGTGCAGTGTGTGTGTGTGTGTGTGTGTGTGTGTGTGTGTGTATACACTTGTACTTTGAGTATGGAGAGTCTTTTATTAATGACCTGGAACTTACTCATTTGGCCAAGCTTGAAAACAAGCCCCAAGAATCTACCTCCTACCATTGAGATTGCAATCATGTTCCACCATCCCTTGATTCTTTTGTTTTCCTTTGAGGCAGGATCTTATTGTGTGGTTCTGGCTGTCCTGGAACTCACTATGTAGACCAGGCTGGCCTGCCTCCTGAATGCTGGGGTTAAGGTGTGTGCCACCATCTTTGCCTCATCCCTGGATCATTTTTACATGGATACTAAAGACTGAACTCAGATCCTGGTCCGTGTGCAGTAAGCAGTAAGTGCTTTACCTGCTGAGCAGTTCCCAGCTCTTAAGAGCTTGTATTTAGCTGTCTACACCACCACTTCTGGTCAAAGTGACTGGTGTTTAGCTACAAACACATTCATGAGGGCTGGGTAGTTAGTACCCACAGACAGGCTACTATTAGAACACTGTCTCCACTTATTAAAGCCACATCATCCTCTTAGTCTTGAACTAAGAATTCTAACCTGTAACTGCTAATGCCAAAGAAATACCAGAGCTAAGCTGCAAAGAAGTCCCCTTGGCTGGAACAAATACTCCTCTTAGCATGGTCCATCATTTTGATATTTTCTTTTGACAATTTCTAAATGTGTATAGACACAACCTGCCTACCCTTCTATTCATGTACTCCCGCAGAGCATCTGATTTTCTGCTTGGCAGGAGCCAGACCCGCACCCACCCTGTTCCCCATTTTAACACATTTCACGATTTGGTTGCTTTGGTTGCATTTCAAAATGACATATCTGATCAGTTCTTTAGTAATATTGATGTTTTGCCCTTTCAAATGTGTCATTTGATTTTCTGATGTTTTTCTCCATCTGCTTTGGTAACACTTTCATTTAGTCGCAGCTTTTTATTGGGTCCCTGCAGGTTTACAGAAAGGAATCTGACTTCAGGGTATTTTATTTTAAAATGTTTTTGCTCCAGTTTTTGCTCTTACGTACCCATAACTCTGCCTCCACCAACCTGCTTGCTTGCCTTCCCCCTCTCCTGCCAGCTCACCTTCTCACCCTTGCCTCAAAACACTGAATAAATTCCTCACTTACAGGGCTTCAAACACTGGCCTTTCCCCCCCATCACATTTAAGTATTTCATTGTGTAAGGTCCATTGCCTTGCTTCAGCTGTTCCCTGTGGATTCAATCAAAGAGCAATTTTTAAAAGCAGGTATGGGGAGTGGGCTGATATTTTACATTTCTGACATGTTTTTATTGCCCTGGTTGAAGACATTTCCAAATAGGAATTCCAAATTTTCTAAGGCGTAAACAAAGGCCCAATACGGTAAGTTAAGTTCTTCTCTGGCTGTTTGACTCTTCCTGCTTTCTCTCACCAGATCTGATGCGCTGTCCTGATGTTCTTGGCAGGCTAATTTCCACATTTCTGCTCTCTTAACCTCTTCCCCAGGTACAGTAAATACAGCTGTTAGAGAATAGAGAGACTGACTGAAGGAGAACACACAACAATTGTCTTCTTGTGAAATATCTGAAGAAAGCTGACGGGTGGAGTCAAATAAAAATACAAGTTAGGTTTTTTGTTTGTTTGTTTGTTTATAATTGCTATCACAGATTGTCACAAAACCTTAGATATAAAAGAAGACTCCATGAGCATCATTCTCAGGTGTGAAAAACTCAACGACATAAACTCTCTTAGCTCGGGAACGTATTCCTAAGGTCTAAATCGGGCTGTGGGAGTAGAGTTTGGTTGTCAGGCTGATGAGAATGAGAGTTGTTGTGGAACAAGTCTCAGGGTGTGTTTGTGAAGGATTATCTAGATTAGATTAATTGAGGATGGAAGACAGACCTCAAATGTTGGTGGCACCCTTCCACCACCTGGGAGTTCCAGGATGAATCAGAGGAGGAAGTGAGATGAACATCAGGGTTCTTCTCTCTGCTTCTGGGTTTTGGATGCATTGTACCCAGGTGTCTTACATCCCTGCAGCCATGACTTTCCCACCATGACAGATTCTACTTTTGATTCAAAGTCAACCCTTTCTTCCTTGAGTTCCTTTTCTCAGCTGTTTCATCACAGCCATGAGATGAGTATCTAAAACAAAGGCCCTGAGGTGTGCGTTACTATTGGTGTCTTGTTTGCTTTGCTAGGAAGAATGTATAGAAATCATGAAGCCTTCAGTGCTGTCATCCCACCTACTTGAGAGGCTGAGGCACGAGAATCAAAATATGAAGAGTTGCTTAGGGTACAGTGAGTTCAAGGCCAGCCCAGGCAACTTAATGAGACTGTCTCAAAATGTAAAAAAAATAAGGTCAAAAGAGGACTGGAATATTGCTCAATAGTACAGTACTTACCTACCATGAGAATCTAGTCTTTGGGATTATAAAAAGAAAATGGGTCTCTGCTCCTCCCTGTTCGAGAGACAGCCACATCTCCTTGTGCAGTGCCATCCTCGTCCCATAGACAAAATGGTGAAGGTCGGCATGAACGGATTTGGCCATATTGGGTGCCTGGTGACCAGGGCTGCCTTCAGTTCTGCACTTGGCAAAGTGGAGGTTGTTGCCATCATTGACCTCAACTACATGGTCTCCATGTTCCAGTGTGACTCCACCCATGGCAAGTTCAACGGCACAGTCAAGGCTGAGAATGGGAAGCTTGTCATCAACGGGAAGCCCATCACCATCTTCCAGGAGTGAGATCCCGCTAACATCAAATGGGGTGATGCTGGTGCTGAGTATGTCGTGGAGTCTACTGGCATCTTCACCACCACGGAGAAGGCAGGGGTCCACTTGAAGGGTGGGACCAAAAGGGTCATCATGTCTGCCCCTTCTGCTGATACCCTCATGTTTGTGATAGGTGTGAACCACGAGGAATATTACAACTCACTCAAGATTGTCAGCAATGCATCCTGTAGCACCAACTGCTTACCTCCCCCCCCATTCCCCCAGCCAAGGTCACCCATGACAACTTTGGCATCTTAGAAGGGCTCATGACCACCGTCCATGACATCACTGCCACTCAGAAGACTGTGGATGGCCCCTCTGGAAAGCTGTGGTGTGATGGTCGTGGGGCTGCCCAGAACATCATCCTTGCATCCCCCGGTGCTGCCAAGGCTGTGGGCAAGATTATCCCAGAGCTGAACCGGAAGCTCTCTGGCATAACTTTCTATGTTCCTACCCCCAATATATCCATAGTGGATCTGACATGCTGCCTAGAGAAACCTGCCAAATATGATGACATCAAGAAAGTGGTGAAGCAGGCATCTGAGGGCCCAATGGTGGGCATTCGGGCTACACTGAGGACCAGGTTGTCTCCTGTAACTTCAACAGCAACTCTCACTCTTTCATCTTTGATGCTGGGGCTGGCATTGCTCTCAGTGACAACTTTGTAAGGCTCATTTCCTGGTATGACAATGAATACGGCTACAGCAGCAGGATCGTGGACCTCATGGCCTACATGGCCTCCAAGGAGTAAGAAACCTTGGACCATCCATCCCAGCAAGGACACTGAGAGTAAGAGAGAGGCCCTCAGTTGCTGAGGCGTCCCTGTTTCCAACACTAAGCATTTCCCTCACAATTTCTTTCCCAGACCCCCACAATAATAGGAGGGACTAGGGAGCCCTCCCTACTCTCTTAAATAGCATCAATCAATGTTCTCTGCAACCCTCCCTCCCCCCCCAAAAAAAAGAAAATGGAAGGGGAAAAAGCAGAAAAGAAAAAACAGAAAAGCAAAACCATTTGTCTCCCATGATGGAAAATGAGGAAATGGGTTCTCAGCATCAATGTCAGCCTAGATTGTCATTAGGCTGTTCGATTTTCTCTCTGAAGAGTTTATACTCCTACATTCTTCACAAGCCCCAGTTGCTTGTGAAGAATGCTAGTATGTGAATTTTAGCTCATAGATGACAGTACTTACGGAACTTCCCAACTTAATTCCATACCTAACAGAGAGAGAGAAAAGGAGACAGACAGGAAGAGAGAGAGAAAGAGAGAGAGACTATCTGTGTCCCACAGGAGGTAGAAGCCATCTAGTGAGAAGAACATGGTAGAAATGGCACTGCAGATGCCCTCCTGAGGAGCAGAATGGTGTGCTATGAGCTCAGCTAGGATGGTCATGTAAGCACAGAATGACAACATTCCAGGGAATTAGGAAGTACAGAGGCTCAAATGCACAAAACTCAGCTTGTTATGTTAGCGAGATGATTAGCTTGTATACAACATCAGAGAGAAAACAGCCTGATATCCGGGATGCTTCTTGGGGGATTAATTGTTGTACACTACAGCTGCTGTGCTTGCTGGATCTCCAGGGAGCTCAACCATGCAACCAGATGCCTTGAATGCCAGCTATGGAGCTATATGAGTCAACCTTTGTCCTGCTGGGCTTCATGCAGTCTTGCTTTGGTCCTATCATTCCTTTCTGTGCTACAGTCTTCTTTAGGACTAGAGATACTTATCCTGTGCCTTTCTGACCATCAAGTAGCAGATGTATGTTATTTTTTCCACTTGATCATTACAGTCTCAGAGCTAAAATTTCCTTTGAACTTTAGAAGAGACTTTGGGCTTGCATTTTTTTTGAAAGATGCTGAAACTGTTAAAACTCCAAAGACCATGGAGACAGAATAAATGTATTTGGCATTATGAGGTAGACATGAGCCTTCACAGCTCAGTGGCAGAATGTTATGATTTGCATATGTCTTCACAGGCTTACATGTGGGTCATAGGAGGTGTTTTGCTGTGTCTTGTCCATAATCCATTCCTTCCCTTCCTATGTTCTCCTTTGTTTCCTGCTGCCACAACGCAAGCGTCTCTGCTCTACCAGGCCCTTCAGCAATGATCTTCTGCCTCACCATGGCCCAGAAACAATAGAGTCGACTAACCATGGTCTGAAACATTTGAAATAATGATCCCAAATAAAATTTCCCTCTTTTAAAATAATTTCTTTCAGATATTTGTGGCAGTGATAAAAAGAGACAAAATTAAACAAAAATTGGTAACAGCCAATGGTATTATTTTTCTACTTGGCTACTTCCTTAAGTACAAATCTGAATTTATTTTTAACTTAGGCTTCATTTTTTTTCCAATCTGGATATTCAATCTTTTGTAGTTTATTAAAGGCCAGTAAAGTACAGCAAGTTCTCATTCCTTACTGTACTCTGCACAATACTACTCCATCTTTATTTTTCTCTACTCTTTGTGTGTATATTTTTTTGTATGTGTGTATGTGTGTGTGCCTGTGTGTATAGACCAGTTGTCAACACTGTGTATCTTCCTCAACTACATTTTTGAGACAGGGTCTCTCCTTGAACCAAATCCTCCCTGTGTCAAGTGACCCGTAAGCCCCAAGGGACCTGCCTGTCGTAGCGTTCCTCATGCTAGAATTATATGTGCACGCCAAAGAACACAGGATCTCATGTTATGTAGCAGATATTTTTCTAACTGAGATATCTTTCCAGCCTTATATTCCTCTTGTATTGTTTTGTCTCTTACTGTCTTTCCTTACTTCCCAGCACTTAGATGGAAAGAGAAAACTATTTCCAACAAGTTGTGCTCTGACTTCCAGGAATTCACAGGGATATACATGCACACACACACACACACACACACACACACACACACACACACACAC
>JANHMN010000009.1:76951087-76967559 GCA_030674055.1 Rhabdomys pumilio
TGTGTGTGTGTGTGTGTGTGTGTGTATGCAAACCTCAGTAAGGAGGGCATGTTTGTTTGTATGTGTCCATATTCAAGCTTGGGTAAATATGAATGTTTTTATAGAGTGGTGTTTAAGCTTCACAGAAGACTTCAATGTGCTCATATTCAAGCCTTGGCAAGGCATACATGTATTTGTGTGTGCATATGTTCAAGTCTGGGTAAGAAGGTTATATAAACATGTAAAAGTTTGTCTGTGACACATAAGGCACACATATGCCTGGGTAACAAGGGCATGGATTTGTGTGTCCATGTCCAAGCCTGAGTAAGGCATGCAGGGCTTCCACGTGTTTGAGCTTTTAAGACCATTGTTACTTATAATGGGAATCAGAGTTTGTACTTCCTGGCAGATGAATCTACAGCTTAATACTGGAATGACTGCTCTTTCCTTCCATATGGAAACAAAAATAAAAACTCCTGAGTGAGAGGACTCAGATCATTCAAAAGGTCTCTTTGTGTGCTAAGTACATCCCCTAGAGTGACCCTTAATCTGTGGTAAGGCTAGAACAGTGCTGGGTTCCATCTTGATGAACAGACATCAGCATGAGCCTACTCCTTGTATCAGTCTGTCTCCCACCAAGTCATATGTCCCCGGATGCTCGGTTTTCTCATTTGAGGTTGGAAGGTTGATAGTCTCTCACATCCTTGCTAGCCCTAAAACCACATGCATCCTTGGCTTTTGTGTTCCAATTCTTAGAGAACTTTTGGAACTTTATTCTGTTCCCCTTGTTCTTCCATCCTCATTTCTTTGCTGTTGACATTTGATTTCTTTTGAACAGAAGCCAGCCAGGACCATAAACTAGCAAGATGATCTTTTTCTAAGTGTCATGCAAGATGACTTAAGTGCAAAAACCACTCATATGATGAATTCACGTTCTGAAGAGACACATGGTCTTTTCTTGACTAGACATGTTGTTAAGTGTTGGGATGGGATCAAAATAGTCCTGTCACATTTTAAAGACTTTTAAAGCTGCGTTTTTAATATGTCCATGTAGAAATGTATATTATGTTCATGGTTCCATGGCTGGAGAGCTACTGTGTGAACATCTTACCTCTGAGCCTGTAACACAGTCTCCTGGGGTTGACGAAGACACTCGTGCTACACTAGTGGATGCTACAAGTTCACACATCTACCATCAACAAATTAGATTGATTTCTTTTGTTGACAATAACAGCAGCTAACTTGCTGGGAGCATGTTAAGCATGTTAAATACATGGCTTCCTTGTTCATTTTTAAGAGACAGAAGTAAAGTAAGAAACTGTGTCTCACAAAGACTACTGCTTTGTAGGGTACAGAAACAGCAATTGGCTAAATATTTAGAAGTTTCTCTCACAAGTCAGACCATGGCAGTGGTTCACTGTTGTTGCAAATTCAGAATTCAAAGATTGTTAAATAAAGAAAATTTCTCCTCTAATTTTTTAAAAAAAATTATTATGTTTTAATTTATGTGTATTAGTGTTTTGTCTTCCTGTATTCCATGTGAACCATTTATACACCCAGTACACACAGAGATTATAAGAGGACATTGGGTCTCCTGGAACTGGAGTTTCGGATGGTTGTAAACTTCCATGTTGATGCTGGGAACTGAACCCAGGTCCTTTGCACGAACAAGCACTCTTATTGGCTGAGCCATTTCACCAAACCTCAAATGATAATTCTTCTTACTAATGCTCCACCTTATTTCTTTTAGTTTAGATTTCTTTAAAAAGTAGAGCCTAAGATGGCTATATACTGTGTATTTGTTAGGGAAATAAAAAAAAAAAAACAGGCAAAAGGGAGTTGAGGATAGAGAGGTAAGGGAATGGTTTATCCACTGTGGGTTCTGAGAATTTAGCTCTGCGCTCCTCCACACTGGGACTGTCTATCAACAGAGGAGGCCAAAGCCCATCACCAAAGACACATGGTTCCTGCAGGCCAAGGGTTGTTCCTGGTGATGATACCTGTATGAACTTGAGGTGCCCTCTAGTCAGTTGGTAAACAGTGTTCATTAAAAGAGATTCTAGGCAGAATGCAGAGACAATACAGGGTGAGTTCAGTGTGGAAGCAGGATGGTGTGGAAGGAGTGACGGAAACAGGAACGGTCAGAAACCGTCCCTGTCAGATTTTGCCAGAGCAGCTGCTCCTAGCCCCACTGCACTGTGGTGTTGGAATCTCCTTTTTCTCTCACCTCCAAGTGCCCTTTCTCTCTTTTCCACCAAGATACCAATTTGCCTTTAAGCTTCTTGTGACCGTCCTCCTTCCTCATAGGATCTCCTTGCAGCAATTCACCCTTAAAACCTGCTGGGTTTTCAGCCTCAAACCTTCTGTTTTTTTTTTTTTTTTTTTTAAGCTCCGTCTTTAAGACCCGTCTTCCTCACTAGAGCTAAGTGCTTCAGTGTAGATAAACAGAGTTATTTCCCAGACTGTCAACAGCATTTAGTTAATGAAATAAGTGGAGGGTGGCTGTCTACTTGTATCATGGATTCTGATCCAAATTTCATTGTGTCTTTAGCTCCCCAGGTGGAGACACTGGACACCTTCTCAGCCCTCCTGACCCTGAGATGTGTCATCCAGAACTGCCTAAGTCGTCAAAGTGACACAATACTGTAGCTGTGTAGGTGGAGGTGACCCAGTATCTTTCTCTCTTCCCATTCAGCAGCAGCAGCATAGCCTTGCTTCTGGAAGTTGTTTTGGTTCCTTGCATTGCAATGATTCATGCATAGGTTTCTCTCCCATAATGGCCTCCTGAAAGGCAGAAGATTGCCTTATTCATCTTCCTATCCTCCAAAGGGGACACCCTTAGTTGGCCGAAGACAGTTACTTTTTGTACAGTGGTACCTATGATGAAGATTCCACTGGGTGGTGAAGTGATTTACAGGCCTCTCTCCCCAACCTCAGTGTGAACATGCTATCTCATTATGACCTTCGAGTTGGTTCCACTATTATTTCCTCATTTCACAAAGAAAACTTGTTGAGGCTTGGTTAGAGTAACTGGCTTGTGTAAGACTATGCGTGTAGCAAGTGCTCACGCCAAGATGGAATTCAGCCTTTCCTAAACCTAGTCAGTCTATGTAAATCCAAAGATGCGGCCTACAATGGGGTTCTTCCAAAACACAGAAACAGCACCAAGCATCAAGCATAGCAAGAGTATATGTCCAGGTCTGTGCATCATTTCAGCCTTCTCTTCTGCAGCAGAACCAGTTTTCTCTCTCCTCTGCCACCCATGCTGTTCAAAGAACACCATATTGCCTTATGCTTAGAGAACTGCTGTATTGGTTTGTACTGAAGTGTGACTTTGTCAATGACATGGTCCTCTGAACAACACACTCAGAGATTGTATTGTCTTCATTAGCTACATGTCTGGTTTGATTCTAATAAAACACGGATGCTTAAACAAAGCATCATGTCCCCGGCCTGTACCTCTAGCTTCTACTTGGGAGACTAAGGCTGAAGAATCTCAAGTTCAATGTCTGACTGGACTACAGAGTGAGTTCAAGGCAAATCTGGGATGTCTAGCCAGGAAATGTCAAAATAAAAAGGGTCTAGGAATGTATCACTCAATGATAGAATGTCTGCCTATCATTTGCAAAGCTATAGGTTCAGCCCCTAGTCTGTTATAAACTGCAACAAAAAGACAATTGTACCAAGCTAGTACATCATCATCCATTCTTGTCACTCAGCACGAAAACACCATTCTGGCAATTCTTTCCACATTCAGGCTTCCTCGAGATCTTTTTTCAGCTTTCCCACTCTGACCAGGAATCTTACATTTAAACCTCACACATACTTACACACTCCTGATCTTGTAACTTGATCTCGAGTCTCATAACTAATGTTGGTGATCAAGGGAGCTGTAGACACACACTCTGGAAAGGAGTCTGCTCTGCTCAGATCCAGTTCCTTTCCCAACTTTTCATGTGTGCAGCCTTTCCCCAGGGTATGGGGAGTGGACTTACCCCTCACAGTAATAGAAGAATATAAAGGTCTCATTAATAGTCAGTTTGGGGAACTTTTCTTGATATTGGGGGACTTCTGGGTGATTATATTCAGAGTCTTCTGGGTGACTTCGAATGGACATTTAATTCACAAATTTCTCTGTTCAATTCTAAATGTCTATTATGTTCAGCTTGTAATGGATTATTGGTGATCAGGCAAGAAAGCAAAAAAAAATTCTTTTCAAAAAAAAGAATCAATATGGTGAATGAGTAAATAAGTTTTCCATGACTCACTCACTGTGTGAAACAGAAGTGTCAGGATGGGTGCCATGAGCTCCACAGGTCCCAACAGGTGGGAACCTTTCCAACTACTGCTGTGAAAATATGCAGATAGTCACAGGTTCTCTCTCTTCTCTCTCCATTCTCACTCCATCCTCTCTCTCTCTCTCTCTCTCTCTCTCTCTCTCTCTCTCTGTCTCTCTCTCTGCCTGTGTGTGTCCTCTCTGTTTATGTGTGTGTGTTTATCTCTTTGTATATATATAACATATATACATCTGTGTATATTATCAGACACATATACATACAAAGTCTCTCTCTGCATCAAAGTATATTTTTTCTTTGTCCCTCTCTCCCTCTCTCTTTCTCTCTCAGTTTATTTCTCTGTATCTTTGTGTGTGACTGTCTGTCAGTCTAACTGTCTGTGTTATTAACCAACTCATCTGTGGTCAAGGGGAAGGGGCACACATTTTATCTTTTACCACTTTTTTTTTCAGTTCTTCACTGGAAGGCAGTTAAATGCAATAACAATGACTCAAAACAACACATTCTGGAAATGAATAACTGGATGGCTTGGGGCGAACAAGTTGGTTTGCAGCTAGCTCTCAGCTCACATCATTGCAAACTCTCTGCCTTATCTCGCTGTGCTTCAGCTCTAGTCACTCCCATCCTTGCCCATTGTCCAGGAAAGCTGGTCCTGGATCAGACCTCAGCATGGGCACCTCAGTGCACAGCCGTCAGAATGTTCCTAGAGGCGTGGGCATCCTCCTGTTGCTGACCACTCACTCTGGTTCAGTATTAAATTCCTCATTTTGCAGTCTAGGAGAGGTGCCCCAGGTACAGGGTTAGGCCTTGTCTCAAGAGCAGACAGCTAGTAAATCAATCAAAGATCTTCTGATATCATATCCAGATGTTTATATCACACTAGAATGGCCTTTCAAAGCTTTCTGAAGTTTGATTATTGCAGTTTGTAATTTTAGACCCAGAATAAGCATTCATTGTTATCTGTTAGTTCAAAGATACCACATGTTGTGGCCCCTGTGGATTTTTCTCATAAATACTTGTTTTTCCTTTGTCCTATTTGTACTTTTTCCATGAGAACTTTATCATTCTTCTGCCCCATCCTGAAAGCATGTAATTACAGCTTCATTTATATAGGTAAAGAACTCTTTTTACTATGGCTTCAGTAAAGTAAAAAAGAAAAAAAATATATATGCTTCAGTTTTGCAGTACTACCCTGTGTGTATTATCATCAGCCAGTGCTCTGCTGCTCACAGCCTCTGTGGTAACTAATGGATAGATGCAGAAATGAGAGACCATACAGAAAATTAGAGGACTGGGGTACCTGACTTCCATTGTCTGGTTCTGGGCTTGCCCTGCCTTCTGAGATGCCAAGAGCATCCTGCTTCCCTGTGGAGGCTTTTGCAGGGTTTGGAGGTATCAAAAACAACCAGCTTGGATTTCTCTCCTACCAGGCCCATGCCATTGGGGTCTACCTGAGGCACAGCCACCGGGGGTGAGCTGTGCACTGCATTCTGACCTCCATTGTATAGCCTGTGGCTCTTCCTGCCTTCCTGAGGAGTCCTTTGGGATCAGGTTCATCCAGCCAACACCAGGGACAACTAGATGGCTAAAGGACAACATGGATCTAAGATCTCAACATAAAACTAGATATACTAAATCTAATAGAAGATAAACAGGGGAATTGCCCTGATATATTGGTTCAGAAGACAACTTTTTGAACAGAACACCAATGGCTCAGGCTCTAAGATCAACAATTGATAAATGAGACCTTATGAAACTGAAAAACTTCAGTAAGGCAAAGGACATCGTCAATCGGACAAAATGGCAGCCTACAGATTCAGAAAAGATCTTTACCATCCCTATATCCAACAGAAAGGCTAATATATACAATATATGAAGAGCTCAAGAAGTTAGACACCAACAACCAAATAATACAATTTAAAAGTGGGGTCTAGAGCTAAACAAAGAATTCTCAACAGAGGAATCTCTAATGGATGAGAAGCACTTAAAGAAATATTCAATGTCCTTAGTCATCAGGAAACTGAAAATCAAAGTGACTCTGAGATTCCACCTTAAACCCATCAGAATGGCTAAGATCAAAAACTCAAGTGACATCACATTGTGGCGAAGTTGTAGAGCAATGGGGATCACTCTTCCATTGCTGGCGGGAGTGTCAATTTGTACAGCCACTCTGTAAATCAATTTGTCAGTTTTTCAGCAACACCACAGATTGTTCTATCTTAAGACCCGGCTATATCACTCCTGGACAAATACCCAAAAGATGCTTCATCATACCGCAAGGACATTTGTTCTACTATGTTCATATCAATTTTATTCATAATAGCAAGAAACTAGAAACAACCTAGATGCCCCTTAATGGAATAATGGATAAAGAAAATGTGGTTCATTTACACAATAGAATACTACTCAGCTATTAAAAACAAGAATATCATAAAATTTGTAGACAAATAGAAGGAAAAAGAAAATATCATCCTGAGTGAAGTAACCCAGACCCAAAATGATGTACATGGTATGCATTCACTTATAAGTGGATATTAGCCATAAAGTACAGGATATCCTTACTACAATACACAGACTCAAAGAAGTTAAATTACAAGGAACACTCGCCCTATCCGGATCCCTGTGGCTGGAGCAGCCACGCAGCCAGTCTGGTCCCGTGTGGAAATCGTATCCTAGACATCCCAGAGAGGCCACTGACCTCAGAGAGGCAGGTAAGATCAGTTGCCCAATGCCCTACACCCTAGAACCACAACTGGGATCAGGAAGCTCGCAGGATCCACCAGATACCCAAACCCCACCCCTGCGGTATACCACTCCCCTTGCACCCCTCTCCGGATCCCTGTGGTTGGAGCAGACACTCAGCTGGTCTGCTCCTGTGTACAAACTGTATCCCGAGACATCCCAGAGAAGTCACTGACCTCATGGAAACAGAAACTAAACAGAGACACAAAATGAAACTAATAGAAGTTATGAACCAAATGGATTTAACTGACATCTATAGAACATTTCATCCTAAAACAAAAGAATATCCCTTTTTCTCAGAACCTCATGGTACCTTTTCCAAAATAAACCATATAATTGGTCACAAAACAGGCCTCAACTGATACGAAATGATTGAAATAATTCCTTGCACCCTATCAGACCACCATGGACTATGGCTGGTCTTTAACAATGGCAAAAACAATGGAAAGCCCATATACACATGGAAACTGAACAACGCTCTACTCAAGGATGACTTGATCAAGGAAGAAATAAAGAAAGAAATTAAAGACTTCTTAGAATTTAATGAAAATGAGGACACATCATACCAAAACTTGTGGGACTCCATAAAAGCAGTACTAAGAGGAAAACTCATAACTCTAAGTATCTACAAAAAGAAACTGGAGAAAGCATACACTAAGAACTTGACAGCACACCTGAAAGCTCTAGAACAAAAAGAAACAAATATACCCAAGAGGAGTAGATGGCACTAAATAAACAAACTCGGAGCTGAAATCAACCAAGTAGAAACAGAAAGAACTATACAAAATATTAACAAAACCAGAAGCTGGTTCTTTGAGAAAATCAACAAGATTAGATAAACCCAGACTAAACAAAAGGCACAGAGACAATATCCAAATTAATAAAACCAGAAATGAAAAGGGAGACATAACAACAGAAATTGAGGAAATTAAAAAAAATCAGTCGGGCAGTGGTGGTGCATGCCTTTAATCCTTGGAAGGTAGAGGCAGTTGGATTTCTGAGTTCGAGGCCAGCCTGGTCTACAGAGTGAGTTCCAGGACAGCCAGAACTACACAGAGAAACCCTGTCTCGAAAAACCAAAAAAAAAAAAAAAAAACCAAAAAAAAAATTCATCAGATCCTACTACAAAGGCCTGTACTCAACAAAATTGGTAAATCTGGATGAAATGGACAATTTTCTAGACAGATACCAGATACCAAAATTAAATCAGGAGCAGATAAACTATCTAAACAGTCCTATAACCCCTAATGAAATAGAAGCAGTCATTAAAAGTCTCCCCACAAAATAATGTCTGGGACCAGATGGTTTTAGTGCAGAATTCTATCAGACCTTCCAGGAAGACCTAATATCAATTCTCTTCAAACTATTCCACAGAATAGAAACAGAAGGAACACTACCTAATTCGTTCTATGAAGTTACAATTACACTCATACCTAAGCCTCACAAAGACCCAACAAAGAAAGAGAAATACAGACCAATCTCTCTTATGAATATTGATGCAAAAATACTCAATAAAATTCTCGCAAACTGAATCCAAGAACACATCAAAACAATTATCCATCATGATAAAGTAGGCTTTATCTCAGGAATGCAGGGTTGGTTCAATATTCAGAAATCCATCAATGTAATCCACTATATAAACAAACTCAAAGAAAAAAAACCACATGATCATCTCACTAGATGCTGAGAAAGCATTTGACAAAATTCAACATCCCTTCATGTTAAAAGTACTGAAAAGATCAAGAATTCAAGGCCCATACCTAAACATAGTAAAAGCAATATACAGCAAGCCAGTAGCCAACATCAAACTAAATGGAGAGAACCTTGAAGCAATTCCACTAAGATCAGTGACTAGACAAGGCTGCCCACTCTCACCCTAACTATTCAATATAGTACTGGAATTCCTAGCTAGAGCAATTAGACAACAAAAGGAAGTCAAAGGGATACAAATAGGAAAGGAAGAAGTCAAAATTTCACTATTTGCAGATGATATGATAGTATACTTAAGTGACTCTAAAACTTCCACCAGAGAACACCTAAACCTGATAAACAACTTCAGCAAAGTGGCTGGATATAAAATCAACTCAAACAAATCAGTAGCCTTCCTCTCTTCCAAGGATAACCAGGCTGAGAATGAAATTAGGGAAATGACATCCTTCACAATAGCCACAAAATAACTTAAAATATCTTGGAGTGAATCTAACCAAGCAAGTGAAAGATCTGTATGACAAGAACTTCAAGTCTCTGAAGAAAGAAATAGAATAAGATCTCAGAAGATGGAAAGATCTCCCATGCTCCTGGATTGGCAAGATTAACTTAGTAGAAATGGCCATCTTGCCAAAAGCAATCTACAGATTCAATGCAATCCCCATCAAAATTCCAAATCAATTCTTCATAGAGATAGAAAGAGCAATTTGCAAAATCATTTGGAATAACAAAACAAACAAACAAACAAACAAACAAAACAGGATAGCAAGAACTATTCTCAACAATAAAAGAAATTCTGGGGGAATCACCATCCCTGACCTCAAACTGTACTACAGAGCAGTAGTGATAAAAACTGCATGGTATTGGTACAGAGACAGGCAGGAAGATCAGTGGAATAGAATTGAAGATCCAGAAATGAACCCACTTCATGGTCACTTGATCTTTGACAAAGGAGCTAAAACCATCCAGTGGAAAAAAGGCAGCATTTTCAACAAATGGTGCTGACTCAACTGGAGGTCAGCATGTAGAAGAATGCAAATTAATCCATTCTTATCCCCTTGTACAAAACTCACGTCCAAGTGGATAAAGGACCTTCACATAAAACCAGATACACTGAAACTAATAGAAGAGAAGGTGGGGAAGACCCTCGAATACCTAGGCACAGGAGAAAGGTTCCTGAACAGAACACCAATGGCTTATGCTCTAATATCAAGAATTGACAAATGGGACATCATAAAATTGCAAAGCTTCTGTAAGGCAAAGGACACTGTCAATAAGACCAAACAGCAACCAACAGATTGGGAAAAGATCATTACCAATCCTACATCTGATAGAGGGCTAATATCCAATATATAGAAAGAACTCAAGAAATTAGACTCCAGACAACCAAATAACCCTATTAAAAATGGGGTACAGAGCTAAAGAAATAATTCTCAACTGAGGAAACTCGAATGACTGAAAAACACCTAAAGAAATGTTAAACGTCCTTAGTCATCAGGGAAATGCAAATCAAAACAACCCTGAGATATCACCTCACACCAGTCAGAATGGCTAAGATCAAAATTCAAGTTATAGTAGACGCTGGCGAGGATGTGGAGAAAGAGGGACACTCCTCCATTGTTGGTGGGATTGCAAGCTGGTACAACCACTCTGGAAATCAGTCTGGCGGTTCCTCAGAAAATTTGACATAGCATTACCTGAGGACCCAGCTATACCACTCCTGGGCATATACCCAGAAGATGCTCCAACACATAACAAGGACATATGCTCCATTATGTTCATAGCAGCCTTATTTATAATAGCCAGAAGCTGGAAAGAAGCCAGATGTCCTTCAGCAGAGGAATGGATACAAAAAAATGTGTTACATTTATACAATGGAGTATTACTCAGCTATTAAAAGTAATGAATTTGAGAAATTCTTAGGTAAATGGATGGAACTAGAAATTATCATCCAATCACAAAAGAACACACATGGTATGCACTCACTGATAAGCGGATATTAACCCAAAAGCTTGAAATACCCAAGATTCAACTAACAGACCACATGAAACTCATGAAGAAGGAAGAACAAGTGTGGATGCCTAGGTCCAACTTAGAAGGAGTAACAAAAAATACCTAAGGGAGCAAATATGGAGACAAAGTTTGGGACAGAAACTGAAGGAGGGGCCGTCTGGAGAACATTCCACCTGGGTATTCATCCCATGTGCAGTCACCAAAGATAGACGCTGATGTGGATGTCAGGAAGGGCATGCTGACAGGAGCCTGATATAGCTGTCTCCTTAGAGGTATGCCACAGTCTGACATAACCAGAGGCAGATGCTCACAGCTAACCATTGATCTGATCAAGGGTTCCCAATGGAGAAGTTAGAGAGAAGATTGAAGGAGCTGAAAGGGTTGGTGGCCCCATGAGGAGAGCAACAATACCAACCAACCAGAGCTCCCCAGGATCTAAACCACCAGCCTGGGAGCACATAGAGAGGGACCTATGATTCTAGCTGTATATGTAGGGGAGGATGGCCTTGTTGGACATATGTGGGAGAGACCATCTTTGGTCACATCAAGGCTGAACACTGAGTGAGGGGGGGATTTGAGGGTGGGGAGGTGAGAGTGGGGGGTATGTGGGGGCACACCCTCATAGAAGCAGGAGGAGGGGGATGAAATAAGGGGTTCCTGGGTGGTGGGGGAATGGGGTAAGGGGATAAAATCTGAAATGTAAATATAATATCCAATAGAAAAAAGGAAAAAAAAAACAAGGAACACTCAAGAGATGTTTGAATCTCACTCAGAATAGGAAATGAAGCTGTCATTGGAGTTGTATAGATAAAGGGGATTGGATGAGAGAGTGGATGGGGTTCAGAAGGCAGGGGAATGAGATGTAGGGCAAGCTGGGGAGAGAGAGCTGGGGCAGTAAATAGAAATCGTAGGTGAGGCATGTGCTAGAGAACTGGGAAGGGAGAAGCTACAGAGAGTCTTTTCAGGGGACTCTAGTTGAGACTCCTAGCAGTGAGGGACACAGAGTCTGAAGGAGCCACATCCTGTAGCCAGGCAGATTGATAAGGACACCACCAACCCACCCTCAAAAACTTTGACCCAAAATTTGTCCTGCCTACAAGAACTGCAGGACAATGACGTCATAGAAACTGAGTGAATGGCCAACTTGAGCTCCATCCCAAGGACATGAACCAGTCTCTGACTCTATTAATGATATTCTGTTATTCTTGCAGATAAGACCTAGCATAACTGTCCTCTGAGAAGCTCGATCCAAACAATTGCCAAAAACAGATGTGGAGACCCACATCCAAACATCAGACAGAGCTCAGGAAGACTTGTGAAAGAGTTGAAGGAAGAACTGAGGAATCCGGAGGGAATAGGAACTCCACAGAAAGACCAACAGGGTCAACTAGCCTGGATCTTTGGGAGTTCCCAGAGACTGAACCACCAACTAAAGAACATAGAAGGGATGAACTTAGCCTCCTGCACATATATAGCAGATGTGCAACTTGGTCTTCATGTACATTCTGCAACAACTGGAGCAGGGGCTTATACAGACTGTTGCCTATCTGTGGATCCTGTCCTTATAATTGGGCTGTCTTGGCTGGCCTCAGTGGGAGAAGATGTACCTAGTACTGCAGTGACTTGAGGTGTCAGGGTGATTTGGTACCCAGGGAGTATCTCACCCTTCTCTGAGATGAATGGAAGGAGGGATGAAGGGAGAGGCCATGTTAGGTGGGTACTGGGAGGTGATGGGGTTACAATTAGGATTTAAAGTGAACAAATGAATAAATTAACGGGGTAAATATTTAAGAAATTGTTTTTAAGAAATTTCAAATCTCAAATGATATCACCTGAAACATGTTCATTTAACATGAGCTACTGCTGCATCTAGTATCTTTTCACAAATAAAAAGATTTTCATTCTTAAAAAAGAAGAAGAAAAGAAAGAAGGAGGAGGAGGAAAAAGAGGAGGAGAAAGAAGGAAGGAGGAAGAGGAAGAGGAAGGAGGAGGGGGAGGAGGAGGAGGGAAGGAGGAGGAGAGGAGGAGGGGAGAGTTGGGTTGAGGGCAGATGCTTCCTGGAAGCATTCCACACATTCTTCTTCATTTTCTTTAACCTTACACCTGGGCACAATAGACTAGAAACAGGGTACTTATTTCACAAAGACATAAGCCTTGAAAGCATCTGAGAATGCTAATCCACCTTAGTTAAATTGTGACAGATTATTTTTCCAAGCCTTACGACAGGAAATATCAACAGGAAAGCACTGAACTAACCATAATAAGCATCAATGAAATCCAGATTCTACCCATAAGGGGTTTGTCTTTACATTAAGTCAGAGACAGAGCTAAGCAGCACATGACAATAGCCATTTTCATTAAATCTTTGGGTGCAATCAGGAGATGGCTCTGAATTGTAACTTTCATATCACCTTCCTGTATTATGGAGTCTCACAAACTTTTGCTTTATAGATAATAGTTCTTGGAAAGGATATGTAATATACATATATATACTTTTGGAGTCACTGAAAATTATCAGCACCATTCTATGTGACTTTTGAAGTATTCAACAGACTGTTTCAAAATAGTTCTTCTATGAGGGCGGAAATACAAAGTAGTTGATACAAAATTATAATAATATGTGCTTCTTGTGATCATTTGTACGGACTATGTAAAAGCTCAGAGCACATGGGAGAACCAGAAGAGTGCTTGCGATGACTGAGACAATTTCCACTTGAAGTTTGTGTTCATGGGTTAACAGCAGTAGAAAGAGGGGCTATGCTCAGTATTAAGAAGGAAGTCTCAGTATTCCCAGCACCAGAGGCAGGACTATCTCCAGTCTGAAGACAGCTTGGGCAACATAGTAAGACCAGGTAAGTGAGAAAGGCAAGTGAGGGGTGACAGAAAAAAAAGGAAGGCAATGGTGAAGATGTGGAAATTCAGTGTGTCTAGCCTGGATCTGACTGCCTAGACCATTTATTCAACACAACAACATGGCAGGCATCTAGAGAAGAGATGGTGATGTGCACAGGAGTGGTAACAAAGGCTGGGTTTGGAGCACAGCATTGCCCTTTGATCCTGAAAGGTCCATTCTGCATCTCATGAACTCTGACAGCAGACAAGGATGCCAGTCCTTTTTCAGGTTCCTATAAGGGTACAGTATCTCGGCTCTGCCTTTTCCTTCTGAATCCACAGTCCTGGAACCCCCAGAGGAGTTTCTACTCAGAAGCAGGTACAGACAAAGGTGGGAGGAAATATTTTGTAGCAACGGGTGCTCCATCAAAACAGAGGCCATGTGAAATGACGGCAGACATCATTAATAGCCTGATGCTGGCCTTATTTATAGGTCCTAGGCAAAAATAAATACTGTAGAAGCATTCTAATCAAGGCCATGGCTTCCAAGCATACAGAGCCCTGCCTTTCATTTTCCCTGTCACTGGAACCTCAGCATAATACTCTCTGCATTCTCCTAGTTATTAGTAATTCTTTGCTGACAGAAATGGATGGAACTCCAGGTTGGCTGTGGAGTATGCATATTCAATCCACATTGTATCTAAGGCCTAGACTCAAAAACCCTCCAGTGACCATTACTGGTGTCCTCAGTGGCTGACCAGGTGTCCTCAGTCCAAGATGACTACAGAGTGGTGATTTAGGACTGTTGGCCCAGGCCATCCAGGTCCACCATGATGTAGTAGAGAAGAGAGAGGGAAGAAAATATCCACAAAAGTAACCGCAACTCATCCTCTGTGATACCCAACAACCAAGGCTATGCTGAGTAGGGGAGAGATTCTCTCTTCTCCTTGTGCACAAGTCCGTGTGGAGCTTTGAAGGGTATGGAGCTAATGCTAGCCTCACAGTACCACAGCATATTACATAAGTAAGGATAACAGCAGGCACAGAAGCACATAATGACCCTCAGAAAAAGACCAACGCTGTGGTGACCTAGAGATAAGAGCGTTGTAATTGGATGTAGCCATGTTATGGGATTTCTCATAAAGCACATCCTGGCCTCCTGCTATAATTGAGTCTAAGTTCATTTCTTACCCAGATCAGTCTAGAGTACTCAGCGGGACCTGGAGTTCAGGAATATCATCAATGAAAACAAAACAAACACCCAAGAGTTAATTTCAAAATACTAGTATCTGGCTATTTTAAAAAGTTCAATGTATTCTTAGATTCTCTGATTATGTTTAACTAAATATTCAAATAGAATTTTTTTTTGAGTGCATGACTTTTTTGTCATTGTAAAAGTAGCTTAAGTAGAAATACCCTCCCCTCTGCATGTTTCTTTCTTTCCAGAAATACAGTTTGGTAGCTCTCTTAGGGCATACTCAGAAAGTACTCACACAAGGGATAAGAACTGGATAAAGATGATATCTTTAGTCCGTAGCTTCCTTTAGCCAAGGTCATGAGCCAAGGAAGTAGAAGCAGAGACAAGAAAACAAGGTTCAACCAGGGCCATGGTACCAGCCCTTCATTTGTTTCCTTCTAGGGAATTTTTGACTCAAACCAGAAGAAATAATGTTCGAATCGTTAGCTGATTCAAACATCTCTATTCTAAAAACTATTGTAAAATCTCTATTCATCTCCAACAAGGACTATGAGTCTGCATGAACATATATAAACATGAATGCATGCATGCTGTTCATGTGTGTGTGTAAGGGCTGTAAACGCTCATACTAAGAGACTAACTTCGAACATTATTCTTAGTGAATAGTTTCTTCACTCTGTTTAGAGTGCAACCTAATAGAGAACGGCATATTTTTAATTTCCAAGATTCACCTGGGTGGTTTCTAAAGTTTAGCATGGCACCTTTGAGATGCAAAAACACGTGGTGGGGTGGTGAGAGAGAAGGAATACCCACCCAATGTCTACCAGAGTTGACAAAGTCCTGGACATCCCATGTCTTTAGAATAATTTACTTCTATCACACAAATAATAATCCCTATATGTCAACAGAGCAATTTTAGTTCATGTCTATAGTTAAAGAAAGTGAAGTTAAATAAATGAAGTAATTTATTTAATATTTAATGGCTATGAAAATAAGCAGTTGTCTGTTTAAACCTCTGGAAGCCAGGGCTGGGGATCTGAACTTCCTAGTGAGGACTTGTAGGTGAATTGGTGAGGCCGGATGGTAAAAGATTGTGGCCACTGTTGAGCATAGAACTTTGTGTAATATGTACCCTAACACAACATTGGATGAATGACTCAGAGGAAAGATGATCAGATCAGGAACAGCAACAGTAGGACAGTGTGAGTCCAGGCAAGAACCTGGGAGCTCACCCAGAATGCAAAACTAGTCAGAGAAGGGCCCCCAGATTCAAACACGGAGACAGGAGGCTTGGGGATCCAGCCAAGTGGTCGACTAAGAGAGTAATTGAGCTCTAGAACCTCAGATCCAGCTGTGGTTCACTGAGAAACTCCTATGACTGGGTTGGTATTATACCAGGCAGCACTCATTGCATATTTTTCACCACCACACTCTCTAACACCTATCTTCCACAGTGGAAGAAGTTGAGCTTCTTTAAATTGGGTTTCCTAAGGTCACAGACAAATGTTTGGTGAAGCCAGAATTAAACCTAGGCCTCTTAATTCATTCCAGGTTCTCCCTCTGTCTGTCTCTGTCTCTGTCTCTGTCTCTGTCTCTGTCTCTGTCTCTCTCTGTCTCTCTCTCTATCTCTCTCTCTGTCTCTCTCTCTCTCTCTCTCTCTGTGTGTGTGTGTGTGTGTGTGTGTGTGTGTGTGTGTGTGTGTGTGT
>JANHMN010000009.1:76972673-77006905 GCA_030674055.1 Rhabdomys pumilio
ACACACACACACACACACACACACACACACACACACACACACACCAGTTTCACTGAGAGACTTGTCAAGACCACAGCCGTAATTCACAAATTCTCTGAAATTCCCTGCTCCGCCAAGCGGCATGACAGCCTGGCGACCGCTAACATTTCTATTCAAACTGGCTTTGGAGCTGAAGCTATAAATATCCTCGCAGTATTTCCTGCTTCAGAACATAAAGACAGCTTTACAGCACTGATAAAATAGAAATTACTTTCTCTCTGAGGTCTTGCTGGAATTTTAATGTCTGTTTTGCAATAAAGCAGCTCCTACACAATTTGATTTGAGGGAAAGAAAACAAACGGTCTAATTTAGTTACAATAATGACTCTTGTATTGTTTGCCCTGCTTGCTTCTCTAGCTGCTGGGCTGTTAAAGTTTGCAACAGCAGGGCCAAGGATGATGTTTATGAGAATATTACAATTTTTTTTATTATTTAAAGATACATAGTCTTGGTCCCTCCTCACTACATAGGGACCAATTTTTTTTAAAAGAATTAGAAAGAAGAAAATAAAACTTATGACCCCTAATAACACTTTGTGAAAGTTGCTTGTTAGAATTCTTTAGCTGTTCACCAAAGATGACACACACTTAATAGGCCTTTGAAATGTAAAAGATCTTAGCAGCTTTAATAACTCTAATGCATGTTATCTGTTCTTGTTTTTTTCTTTTTTCTTCAAAGCTCAGCAAAGCACTCTTTTAAAAATTGTAATATATATATATATATGTGTGTGTATATATATATATATATTCTCTTTTGTATATTATATGATGGAAGAGGGAAGGGGTAGGAAGTGGAAAGGGAATAGGGAGAAAAGATGAGATGAGAGGAGTTGGGAGAGCAGGGGAAAGAAGGGTAAAATAGTGTATGGGAGGGAAAGGGAGAGAAGAAGAGAAGAGGGGAGGGGAGGGGGGGGGAGGGGAGGGATTTTCATTGACATGGTGGGCTGTGTCAAGACCTGGACAGTGAAGTTGAGAAAAGATTTTAAAACTGAAATAATCTCTCTGAAGAAGAAATTTATTGGAAAGTGCCAGTGGTGAGTATCCTCAAGTCTAAGCAATGCATTGACTGAGTGCCCCAGATTTCCTAGCAACCAGGATAAAAGCTAGAGTTTAGATTATCAGTAGTGGAGATTCAAGTTCCCACTGCTTTATCTTCATGCATTGAAAAGATGCTTCTGTGTTGGAAGGAACAGTGCCCTCCCATTTCCAATCACTTCTTATGGGCTACTCTCTCGGGTTATATGTGCTTAAGAAACCAGACATGTTTGATCTTTTTCCTAGTTTGTCCCTCTCTTCCTTAATGTAATTTCCATCTGCTGTTTATTCTTCTTCCTCTTGGTTTAAGACAGATTGAATTACCCCTTTCCTTTCAGATTCTCAAAAACTCCTTATTCCACCCATCTGAATAGTATATAGGTGTGCCTACATCTTCAGTGTCAGGGTGCATCAAATATTCCTCCTTTTATTCCAAGCATCATATCCTATACTCTTGAGTTCATGAATTATTTGGTCTAGGAGGGAAGCTCAGCTATTGTACCTCATTAAAAAACTAATTGTTTTAGAACCTTCCAGATTAAAAACAAATAACAAAGCAACTATCAGCTAATGTGAGGCAAAGAGTCTCAGACTCTCCATTCCTAGCAGGCACAGTGCCTGAACCTGAATCTGTTTAACCAGAAGGAGACAATTTCAAATTTCTGTTTTTAAAGAACATTTCAGAATTGTTGTTCATGTGCCAGTTTTCTCCTGACTCAAGAGTAAACGGATGCAGAGAGGGGAGACTATGTACCCTTTGTTTTCTTGGCACCATAAAGATTGAGTGGGACAAGAACTCATGCTTGCTTCATGCTGTAAGTGCTGGAGCACTATTGTCTTTTGAGTTAATTCATAGTGCTATGAACCACATCTTCACAGGTAAGGGCTATTTAATTAAGAAATAATGATAACATTCAATAGGCACAGAAAAAAAATTTTTATAAATGTTAACACCCTTCCATGATAAATCTCTGAAACAATCGTTATAAAAGAAGGCAACTGAATCCAGAAAGGCTAGGTATAGCTCAGCATATTGTGTGGCAAGAAAAAAGAAATGAAAACTTTTTTCTAAGACCTGCAGTAAGACAAGGATAGCTGCCTTGGCTACTTCTATTCAATACAGCACTGAAAGCCCTAGCAATTAGTCTAAGAAAAAAAAAATAAAAGCTATACAAATTGGAAAGAAAACAATTTGTCTTTGTTTGCAGATAACATGATATCATATTGGAAAAAAATATGAAACTTCACCAAAAACCAAACAAGAACAGCAAAAACCTGTCAGAACTAACAAAGGAATTCAGTTACAGGAAGCACAGGCAACTCGCAAAAATCGAAGCTTTTCACATACTATCAGTGGAAAGAAAATTAAGAAAACAATGTCACTTATCATAGCTATGAAAACATCAAATAAATGCTTCACAGTAGACTTTATCAAGTATGTAAAAGACCTCTCCCTTGTATAAGATGTGGAAGGAATAAAATGAAGAAGAAAGAACTAAATGAAAAACAGAGATTGTGCTCATAAGCTAGAAGAATTGATGTTGTTAAAATATCTACATTTTTCTCAAAAGAAAGCTGCAGGTTCAGTATATTCTAGTGATGTTTTCCAAAGATATTGGAAGAAACCAGCCCACAATTTTATGTAGAATCACAAAAATGTGAATAGTTAAAACAACTTTGAGCAAAAATGGCCAAAAAGGAGGGATCACATAACCTGGGTTCAGAATATATTATAAAGCTCCAGTCGCCAACACAGCATGACATAAAACACATACAGAATGGAGAACATAAAAATAAATGTATAGTCTTTATGATCAATTGACTTTAAGTAAAAATGCCAAGAATATAGAGTGGACGAAAGGATTGTCCCTTCCATAAATGGTCCTGAGAGAACTGGATGTAGTTTTCATTCTGAGGAATAAAATCAGACCTCTATTAACATCACATGAAAGCATCAGAATAAATTAGATAGAATTAGCCAATTTAAAATGTGTTAAAGACTTAATCATGAACCAGAAATTAAACATGGGGAATACTCTGACATTACTCTTAGAGTTTATACTTTTAATATGACCCAAAAGTATGGGCAACAAAGCCTAAAGGGAACTAATAGGTTGTTCAGAATATAAGATTTCTATACTTATAAATATAAGTAAGAAATGAGTAAAGCAAAGAAACAACCGCTAGAGAAAATATATGCAAACAAAATAGATGAGGAATACAAAAATGGCAACATCAAGAAAGCAAACAAATACAGCAAAGGCAAAAACCCCATAAATGTACAAGTGCAACATTGATCCTCGTCACCACTAACCACAACAGAGATACAAACCCAAGGCACACAGAGGTGTTAATCAGTGACTAGCTGGCTGTGAGGGGTCTTTAGTCTCCACCCAGAAAGGAACCTGGGTTAAGTCAGGAAAAGCTATTCCATGAGAATCATGGACAGCTTCCTAGTCCTAGGCTTCTGATGGCAGGGAGCTGTAATCTGATGGCAGAGAGTAGTAATCTGATGGCAGTGAGTTGAAATTGTACTTTAGCAACAAGAAACTGTAGTTATTGTGTAGCTCTCATTTGGTGCCTGTAGAACAGTGTTCCTCAACCTGCGAGTGGCAACCTCCCTCCTGTGAAGGGAAGGTCAAATGACCCTTTCACAGGGGTCACCTAAGGCCATCAGAAAACACATATTTACATTATGATTCAGTATGATTCATATTTACAATATGATTCATATTTACATTATGAACAGTAGCAAAATTATGGCAAAAGTACTTTTATGGTTGAGGGTTACCATTGCATGAGGAGCTGTAGTAAAGGACCACAGTATTAGGAAGGCTGAGAACACCGCTGTAGAGTATTCACTGCAGTTTTTGCTGGCTTGATGGTACGCTGCTGCTCTCTTGGCTGACAATCAAGGCAGCCAGGACACTGGGGAAGAATCTAACAGCTACCAATTAGGGATTCAGATTACCCCATTCCCTGATGACTTTCCTTGTTTACAGTAAAATAAATATGAGGAATGCTATAATAAGAATTTGCTGTTGACATTAACAGTCACTTAACAGAGTTTAACAGAGCTGAGCAATGCCCAACACATTGTCCAGTGCCCTAGGGAAGGGAAGAATCTCCTTCCCCCGGTCTGTCTCTGCTTCACAGCTATCAAAACTATTTCATGAGGAGAGATAACAGGTGTTGCTACAGGTGGAAGTTACTTGGTACAACCTTTATGGAGACCAACTCAGGGAGTAATTTTAAAAATTGAGTGTAGAGTACACAAATAATATAGCAGTTCCCTATTTAGCACCAGAATATTGATGGAGGTCTGAATGACTACTGTCATAGCAGAAGTACTATCTAACTGAAAACCTCAAAAATAGACACCAGCAGATGAGTGTATAAAGACGATATCTACAGTGGGTTATGATCTAGCCTTAAAAAAGAGTAAAGTCTTATCTTTCGTGATGACATGAAGAGTGTTTAGGATAGAAGCCTAGCACCCAGAAAGTACATTCTGATTACACTTATGTGTGGAATCTGAAAAAGCCAGACTAAGAGGCAGAGAATAGTGACCAGAGACTGGGAAGTGGGCAGCTGCAGGGTGTTAGTTAAAGGGTACAAAATTTCAGTTAAAGAAAGAGCATCAAGAGACCTTCCCTGAATACATAATAACATGGGTATGATAGTTATTTATTGCTGAGAGCAGGTTTTAATTGTCCTTATCAAAGTTTTCTAAGAAGCTGCATCATTCCACATCCCACTGTTGTGTGTACAAGCCTGTTTCTCTGCCTCTCCACCACTGTTTTTGGTGCTGTCAGTGTTGTGGATCTTCACTATTCTTACAGGTCTGTAGTGGGATGTCATTGTCAAGGACACAGCGTTTCCCTGGGACACATGCTGCAGAGCATCTCAGTGTGTCCTCATGTCACCCATGGATGTTTGACAAGGTATCTATGAAGGTCTTTGGTCAATTTTTAACCAAACTGTTTCGTCATTAAGTTTCCAGAGTTCTTAACAGTTCCTTCTCAGATCTCTCTTTTCTAAATTTATTTTTTTAATTTAATTACTAGCACCTGTCTATTCGTTTTCCTGACAGCTCTTCACAGAGCAAGAGGTTTAAATTTCAAAATAGTCACCTCAGTTCTCTCATTCTTAGATCATACTCAGGCATTACCTAGGTGTCACTTCCTGTCGTCTTCAGTGTACACTCAGCTCGCATCTATATTGAGTTAGTTTTTGTGAATCTTGTGAGCTTATGTCTTATTTCATTCAACTTGCATATATATATATATGTTTAGAGCACTTTTATTTTATCCTCAAAACTCTTTTCATGGTGATAAAAGTATTTTCCATTGTTGAATCTCTGAAACAACTGTAATATGCTGATCTGTGAACCAAATCAGTCTCTCTTTTCATGTGTTATCATGAATGAACTGTGGACCAAAGAGTGATTGTGACTGGCAGATATGACTTTGAAAATGAATAAAATTACCTTGATGATTCAAAGAATAAAACTGAACTTCTTTTTTGCTAGTGATAATATTTGTACCTTTAGGTAAAAAATAGAATTCTAGCAAACAATATATATCTCCTACCAAAGCTTTATGGACTAAGATGAATCATAGCCCATCATCCGTGAAAGTCAAGGAAAGAACTCAAGGCCAGAACCTGGAGGCAGGAACTGAAGCAAAAACCATGAAGGAATGCTACTTATTGGCTTGCTCTGCATGGCTTTTTCAGCCTGCATTTTACACAACTCAGGACCATTGGTTGAGCTGGACCACAGTGAGCTGGAGTATTCCACATTAACCATTAATCAAGAAAATGCTTGACACACTTGCCTATAGGCCAATCCTATGGAGATATTTTCTCAATTCAGTGTTCCTCTTCCCAAATGACTATAGCCTTGTGTCAAGTCAACATCTAGTCAGCATCAGCTCTTTGATGAGATTAGTGATAATGTCAATAGGGGAGAATCTGTTATTGAGTAGTGAGACATGCCAGCATTTGGAAGAGCTGGAAATATTTTGCAAATGTCAATGTTTGGTGTTACAAAGTTTTATTTGGCTAAAAGGGACATTCTGCATGTAAATAAACAAGCAGTAGATTTGAAGAAATGGCTTAGTAGCTCAAGTGTCTGACACACAAGCACAGGAACCTAAGTTTGATCCCCATCACCAGCGTAAAATGTCTGATGTGGCATCACAAATCTGTAATACCAACACTGAGTAGGTAGAGACAGATGAACTCCTGGGGCTTGCTGGCCAAGTAGCCTAGCCTACTTGGGAAGCTCTAGGAAAATGAAAATCCCTGTCACATAAACTAAGAAAGATGGCTTTCCTATGATCTCCACATGCTTTCACACACATGTGCACACACAACTGTACAGGAGAGTGTGGCACACACACATACAGACAATGGAGTATAGACTGTGACAAGGGACTCTGGGCATTTATCCAGAAATTAAAAATGTATAAACATTTTAAATTTGGTGATTACCTCAAGTACTTCCTTGGGCTTAATAATAATGGAGTCTAGAGACAAAAAACTTGAGAAGTCCACCTGCAGGTGATTTGGAATACTTCCTGTCAAATTTTACTGACTGGATTGACACTCTGTTGCCAATTAAAATTCCCACTAATTTCCCCCAGAAGTAGTAACTTCCCATGTTTCTATCGCTTGCTTAAATCACTTTGCCTGCCAAAGCTTGAGTTATGATGGGAATAGTGAGAGGCAGAGGACTCTCAACCAGCTTCTGAATCCCAAGACCTCCCTCCCCTCTCTTCATCTTTTATCACTAGATACCATCTTGTATGCATCCACATTAGAAAGCATGAAGCCTAGATACCTGTAAACTCTGTGCAAGCTTTGAGTGTCTGTATGGGGGGGTGGGGTGAGGTTTGTCAAATAAGGAGGAATTATTCTTTTAGAAGAAACAAAATGTAATCTAGAAACTCCATGTGTCTTGAATTTTCATTTCACTAATTGTCTCCTGATGTTTCCTTTGTGAGATTGGCAAGAGAGCAAAGACTGGTCCTCCCAGTGGTGTGGTCACTTCAAGAAACAGGATGTGTTTTATTGTGGATAAACACTCAGCTGATATCACTCAACACAGGTTCTAGCTACATCTCTACTGAGCATACCTACAGAAGATTGTAGAATCCTTTCCACACATGTATGTAAAAGGAGAAAGCTCTGACAAGGAAAATCAGTGAGGGCACCCCTTGGGAATGTTTTGCCCATGCTGGTGTGTTCCACAGCAGATGCCAGTGTATGCTGACAACCAGTGTTAGTCTGAGAGTGCCGGTAAGGTTATTGGTTTCTCCCAGGACTTGTTTGGCTTCATTGTTTCTGGAATAGAAGTTGCCATGGTTTCTCCATGCTTCTCCCAAAGCTTCAACGTGTACAGAGAGAAGGGCTTGGACTGGGGTGTCGGATGCCCAGGTTTCAGTACCAGCAAGTTAGTATAAACCATATGGCTCACCATTATTCTGCCTGGCGCCTTTGTCTATCAACTATACAAAAAAAAAAAATGACAAATATTATCCTTATTCATTCCCAGCATCCTCCAGTTTAGAATCTTCTATGATCTCAGAAATCCCTGAATTATTGATTCTGTATATGGCAGAGAAGTGCCAAGAATGTTTCTACATTTATAAAGACCAAACATTGGTATGGGGTAGCTCTACATAGATTTTTAAAAAGTTCTCTCTCTTTTTTTTAAGTCATTAAATGAGGAAGGGAGTCATTTTCAAGATCAAGAATTGAAATGTATTCTAGGCCTAATGGGTTGAAAACGTTCCAGTGTCTGCTGCAGTGCCTTTTTCTTATTTCAAGTTTCAGTCGCAATCAGGAAGTGCAGGGGAGTGTGGCAACAGGAACCAGGAATTCCTCCATCTCCCCCCAGCTCTCCAAAGCCAGGAGGGCAGGAAGATCAAGGAGAAGCTGAGATGGAAGACCCTTCCTGTGCGCTGTGCCCAATTTATAAAATCAGGTATGGAAATTGAGTTATTTCAAGAAAGAAAACCATGCATCTCCTCAGAGCTTACAAGGCTTTTATTTTCTCACCCAGATCATTTGAAATAATATCCACATCTGTGTTCCCTTTATATGGAACAATGAATCAATCACTTTTTATTGAATGTTCCTCTTCCCTCTGCCATCATAATGGCCAGTTTCCATGTGGTTGATCAGATCAACCAAGTATTGATTTGATTTGGTCATTGGAACCGTCCCCAAATTAGGAGGTAATTTCATGTTTTCATCTTTTTTTTTAGAGTTTGTTTGTTTGTTTTTATTTAATCTTTTTTGTTTACAGTCCAGTCTTTATTACCCTCCATGTCCCCCCTCTTATAGTTCCTCATTCTATTCTTCTTCCCTCTGCTTCAAGAGGATGTCCCCACTCCCTAGGGTTTCAAGTGTCTCAAGGGTTAGCTGCATCTCCTCTCACTGAGGCCAGTCCAAGCAGCCCTCTGCTGTATATGTCAGATTTCGTTTTAAGAGGCCCCTCTACTGCTTCCTCTGCTTCTTGCCTTCAGGCTCATGTTCCTTGGAGTGACTGCTATCAGAGCATCTTTTAGAGCCATGGTGCTGTTTTCCTTCTTCCAAATACTTGTCCAAACCAAAAGGATCTTCCTCAAACTGAACTGGTCCTTCTCGGCCCCTCTGTCTACGGTCTGTACCAGAAAATTCCTTATCAGGAACCAATCTGTTGGTCTTTTTCCTGGTTTCGATGTCATCACCATACATGTCCTTGTCCAGATTTTTACTGGGCCTGTAGATACTCTGAGCCATATCTTTGCCACCCCTCCAGGCCTGATCATACACATTGTAACTTTCATCTTCTCCGCCTGCAAATCCACTGTCCATACCCTTGGATTGGTTGAAGAGCCTTTGGTCATACTGAACTTCATTGGAAGTTCGAGGACTGGGCACACCAAGAGCGATGACTTCACTGATATCTCCATTTTCATTTCTCTGTAGTTTTTACCTCCTATCAGGAACAGCCCTGGAAAGGTTCCGGTCCTGCTGCCTCTCTTTGTGCCTGTCATGACGGATTTCATCTCTCTCATGGGCCTCTCCATCCTCTCTTTCCACATAGGTTTTGATTCCAGCTCTCCTTTCTCTGGCTTTCTGGGCCGTTTCTCTTCATGTTTCTCCTTTTCTTTTGGAGCCATCTTTCTCTCTACTTGGGCTCGCATTTCCACCACTTCTCGAGCCTTCCATTCAGCAATGTATAGTGCTTCAGCCAGTTTGGCAAACTTGCCATTTATGTGGATAGTCTGAAGTCCTCTTCCATCAGCAGCCTCCTGTTTACCCAGTGGAATTGTATAACCCTTCGAGTTCTTCCACTTGGATACACATGGCGGGATCTTCCACTTCTGTTCTTCTACACTCGTCTTCCGAGGAGGAGAGTGCAGGTACAGGAGGAGACGAGGGAAATTTTTTATTAATCCTGAATCGTGGAGGCTCCATTGGGTCTTTCTGCCTTTCAAGGATCTGAATAACCCTCTGTTTAGCTCCCAAATTAAATGCTTTTCCTTGCTGAGATGGCGTGTACTGGATATACTGAGCAGGAGGCAGCTTCTCAGC
This sequence comes from Rhabdomys pumilio, assembly GCA_030674055.1. Lineage (NCBI taxonomy): Eukaryota > Metazoa > Chordata > Mammalia > Rodentia > Muridae > Rhabdomys > Rhabdomys pumilio. The sequence continues at coordinate 76,982,336 of JANHMN010000009.1, forward strand.
TGCATGAACAGGCTTGGCCCCAGAAATCTTCTATTATACTTCTCTTAGGCTACTCTTGTCCTTTCTGTAATTTCTTTAATCATCTCCTCATTGGGCCTTTGCAGTTCTGGGTCATCTGGATTCATAACCTCTTTTGGAACAAGGTCAGTATATTTGCTATAAATGACCTTGTCTTTGGAATGTCCCTGTAGAGCAATTGTGTCATATTTAATTTTCTTTTCCTGATCCAAATGAATGGGCAGAGCATTGGCTAATTTTTCCTGTTACCCCATATCCAGAGGATACTGAGCCACATGGATTTCAGGGAAAGCACCTCCATCTCCAAAATTCTCCGGGAACCGTGGAATCCAGCCTTTCCTGTATCCATATGAGGGAGGCTCCCTTCGAGACAAATCTAGAGAGGTCTCCCTTTCTTCAGCTTCAAGTTGGTCCTGAGATAACTGAGTAGGCACAGGTAAAAAGCTGGTGAGCGTCATCTTCTTCTGAATCTTTGAGAGCAAATCACAGCTTTCAGAGGGCAAGTCTTTCCCACAATGAGGAACACAATGGAAAAAATGCTCAGTGCCCAGATGTCCTGACCAAACGACCCTCTAGGCTTTGCAGTTCTTTGACTGAAATTGTGGTAGCCACCGGTTTGCAGTTCAAATAAACCAACAAAGATCAGCTAGGAATGAGAAGTCCAAGAATCAGTTTCTCAGTCCCAAGAGGCTAGTTGTAGAAGGAGGTTCCAACAGTTTTGCTGGCAAGTCGATGCAAGCAGTCAAAGAAGACTGAGTCTTCCTTCTTCCAATGTCCTTATTTATGTAGGTCTCTAGGAGAAGGTGTGGCCCAGATTAAGGGTGTGAACCACCACACCTGGACCTGAGACTTGCTTTGTCCCAAGCTGACCTTGAATTCAGAGCTCTCCTTGCATCAGAATCCTGGGATTAAAGACCTGTACTACCTTGCCTTGGCCTAAGCTTTTCATGGCCACTATGCCTCAAGATCTCCCTGCCAAGATCAAGGTCAGAAACTTTTATCTTCTGACATGAAGATCTGGATCACAGGTGAGCCCTCCAATTCTGAATTGTAGTTCATTCCAGATAGAGTCAAGTTGACAACCAGAAATATCCATGAAAATGTGGAAAATCAGAAACGCATAGGCCAAAATCTGGGATGTCGAATTGAAAGAAAAGGATGGATACATGTCAAGTATCATTTTCAAGTCTCATTTTCCACAAATACATATCATTTGGGATGCTTGTACCATGATGGTCCCTCAATGTCCTATGGTTATATAGAGAACAGCAATTTTACTACAACACAATTAAGAAAGTACATTTGTAAAACTGGGTGACACAGTGAGTAAAAGGCTCTTGGTGCTGTTGGACTGTAAAATCCAAAACCAGGGGATGCGCTCTCCCAGAAACCCACAGGGACGGGATTCACTGTAACAACGTGAGGTTTAATGAGACTGGTGCACCAGGGCTCCCCTGCATTGAAGGCAAGAGAACCTCATGTTTTCATCTTTGGAATGGAAATTGTACTTACCAGTGATTCTTGAAAATGTGGCCTGGGTGCTACCCACAGGAAAAAACAAGGAGTTGCAGAGTCTGAGCCTGTGCCTTGCCCATGAGAACTCCTAACCAGCTCCTAGATCAATCTTTACAAGCTCAACTGTGTCCTCATCTCCAGAGAAATTCTGTCTTTGAGGTCCTCCCCCCACCTCAAGCTAAGTCTGTGGACCACTGTCTTCTTTACTTTGCGAATACTGAGCTTTTCTTCTGCCAACTCATCTCTTCCTGCCATTGTTCACAGCAACTCCAGTCTTTAATTAGCAGTCATTGAAACAGCCTCTTCATTCTAGCTCTTTCTAATCCATCTTTGGGACTATCCTTAAGAAACAAAAAAGACAGATAACAATCTAACAAACCTTCTGACTAGAAATATGAAATAGATCCCGATTTAAGGTCAAGCCCCCTTTCATGGACACCAATCCTCATTTAACACCCGCACCAACTCTCTCATGAAATCGCTTTCCTTAAGTGCCCCAGTCACATTCTTCCTTCTATCATGTGTATTAAAACACATGCCTTTGTGAAACATTCAAACACATGATTTTCCTAGATCCACCAGAGAAGGCAGTCTGATTCGCCGTTTAATTGTTCGATGTTAGATACCGGCTTTTGCAGTCAGAAGTTATTTCCTTAGTTCTTTCTAAGCAGACACTGATGGTGTTGGTGTTATATATAAAAGCCCACACACTCATCCTTCTCTGTGGCCGACTTCAGTGGTCATCTCATTTGGCAAATTACTTTCTCTAGGTTTTCATATTAAAATTCTGGGTGCCTTATCTCGATTAGTGTGTTAAAAATGAAATGACATCATATTCTGTCCTGTGACTGTTACCCAGCCTTTTCACTTTCATGGAGTTTATGGTAGTGGCTCAATGAAAACTTGCTTCATGTGCATGGGTCTAATGTACCCTAATCCCTTTGTTTGAGAGTGCCAGTACAGATTATAGGAAGCACTCATGGTCAAGCAGCTACTTAGCAGCAGAGCCAGAAGCAATACCTTTATGCTCTTAACAGTTTCTCCTTGAAGTTCAGACTTTACTAGGCAGTGCTGTGTGTGCTTCAATCCTTGTCTCCTTTCATCCGGTATGTTATGTTCTAAAACTCTGTGCTGTTTTGTTTACAGAAACACCATTAACTCCACATGCATTCTTTTATCTCTCTGGATGCTCTTCGGGTCTTTCTGAGGAATACTTCCAGCTCTCTCTCTCTCTCTCTCTCTCTCTCTCTCTCTCTCTCTCTCTCTGTCTCTCTCTCTCTCTGTCTCTCTCTCTCTCCCTCTCTTTCTCTCTTTCACACACACACACACACACACACACACACACACACACACACCCTGTGCTCTAAGGCACCCCAGGCCACCTTTTGTACACAGCAGGAGAACACTGTCTGTGTTCCCAGCCTTTGTTCTGATCACATCAAATAATCTCTGGGCTTTTGGCAGAAATATCAGAAATATCAAGCAAGATGTTTCGAAGGCCTGATGCCGGCTCCTATTCCCCTGTTCCAGACAGTAGATGCCAATGAACTACCCCCCATCATGTTGACATCATCTTTGTTTATTTTTTAAGTGCATTCTTTACACAAGCTCACGTGAAGTTAATGAGAGAGACCTCAGTTTCTTCTCATGGCCTGGGCTCTCCTCACAGGCTCACTGGCTCAGACCTACTGGAGAACTTCGTTCTGTGCTATTTTCAAAATATTCCTTTAAAAGGCAATCTTATATGTATTACAGTATCAATGGTTTGTCTGTTACTGCCGGGGCATGTGAAACTATTGCACCTCTTTTGATCCACCCTTAATTCTTTTCTTCAAGTTAGAACCTAAACGATATTAACGAAGTTTTTCATATTTTTCCTAACTCAAAAAATTTTTCCTTAGAAAACTGACGGAGATGATGAGAATCGGTATATAAAATTAGGCGCATCAGTTTCCAGGGCCACGTATTTACAAAGATACTGGCAGCATCTCTAGAGGAAGGATGTGATGAAATAATAAAGTTCAGGGATCTTTCCCTGCAGGACATAGCCTTTCAGATGCCTAAGGCAGATCTTGACAAGACCATCCCAGGAGCTCCCTGAGGGGTATCGAGCACAGCACTCTGTGGCCTCTTTCTTTCCCAGGGTTGTCATTCCAAACCATGCGATGCTGCTGAGATGGACAGAAGGCTCCTACCAGCTCTACTAGAAAGTAAGCTCTCTTCACTCCATTTTTCATTGGTAATGTTGTGTCTTTGAGATCAATCACTTCTAAGACTCACTCGGCTGAGTGCTCCATGCATGTATCTGTGTTTGGGAGCATTCACTACGCAGGGGTCTCCTTTTGTCTGGTTCATCTGCTGATATTTCAATGTCCAGAACTTTATTTTATGACTGTATAGCTTCTTTTCTACAATCAATCAATCAATCAATCAATCAATCAATCAATTAAAGTAGTGTATGGTTTGTGTTTTGTCCTTTTGAGCAAAACTAAAGTGAGAAAATATCCTTACTCCCAATGTCCGAATATTTCTTTTTATTCACTTTTTCTTCTTTAAATATTTCTGGTTCTAGTTTTCTATTTATTTGTATTTTTTTTTTCATTTTTTGACCCTTAATCTTCCCCACCCAGCTCTTATCTTTCTAATAGCAGAAACTGAGTCATCTCAAGTAGCGTCTCCATGGTTTCCTGATGTTTTTATCTATGTTCACAAAATTTCAGAATTGGAAATCTTGGAAAGATAATATATAAGTTGAGAATTCTCCAATTTTTAAAAACAAGTCTTCTTTGTGTGAACTTAGGAAAAACATTTAACTTCTCTGATTCTCCATCTGTCAAATGAAAATAATAATAAAACTATAAGATGAAATACTAATAACACACATACGTTAAGAATAATAAATGCTTGTGACTGCACAAAACCCCATTGGGAGCTCCTCTCTAAATGTTGGCTGTTCCTGTTCCTGATCTTCCTGTCAGCCTGGCTCTGCCTGGTGAGCTCGTGCTTGGGCTTGCTTTTGAATTCTGGTCTGCACCAGACGCTGCATTTATAGAAGAATGACCAGAATGAGCTTCCCTGTTTCCATGCAGGCTATCACTCCTGCTTTACAGCACACTGAATGCCTAGCCTCTGAAAAGCCCTCTTTCCTAGGATAGCCATTTGGTGGTTTTTCTTTCTGTTTTTCCTGAGCACCTGCTCAAGCAGAACGTGTGATTTACTGTTGGTCGTGAAGGTGAAAGAGATTTTTGACAAGCAGAGAAATGGAAAAAGTCTGAGCTTTGTTCATTAACATGCGATCCTCATTGTGTGTGCATAGGGGGTGTGGGTAAAGGAGGGGGGTGGACATATGAGTTACAAACTTGAAGCCTAATTTGCTTATGAAGACAGATCTGCGTCTGGCGGAAACACATGGCACGCCAGTCCTTGGGCCCAGCGTTTGAGAAGACTGATGCATTTAATTGGTAAATCATCTGTCTTTCATTGTCCCCCCACCAGCATTATCTGTGAGGCAGCTGCCCACCTTGGCTGATTAAATGATTTAACAGGGTGGCCTTCTGTCTCTCCTGCCAGGGCACTCAGAGTCCAAATGAATGTTGATGCTCCTTTCCACCCGGCTGTGGGTGAGAGCAGATTTTCTCACTGGAGGACTTAGAGTTATGTCTTCCCGATGCCTCTCAATGGAAAATGTTTGGCCCTCCTGTACCCACTTGCTAATACTTTCTGTTTGTCTACAGGATCCATTGTGTAAACAGATGTCATACAGGCAGTTGGGATGCTGTGACACAGTGTGGATAAGCTGGCCCTTTCAGACCACTCGGTTACCTTTTCTAGACTGCCAATAATCCTCCAAGTGGCTGGGAAAACTCTATTTCCCCCCTTGAGAAGTGTGAGGAGAATGTCATTTATGCTGTAGTCAACATGCATCTAGGGAACAGATTTTGTGGTAAATCTTTGCACTAGTTGGTATGGATGACAATTAGGGTCACAAGCCACATCCTGAGGAACCAGCTGGTGTATGGATAACCAACTCCATGTGAAATAATTGGGAGCTACCACGAGGTGTTGGAAACACTTGGGCTTGAAGTCTTACCACGTTGTGCTGTCCGTTCCTGTTTCTGAGTGAGCTTCTCCCTCCTCCTCTCTTCCATCCTCCTCAGTGAGCTGTTATTCTCTCTCACCCTTCTCAAATCTTTTCTTTTTAGTAATTCTTTCTAAGCCTTACACACCGACACTTGCTGGCATCTCTGTGCACGTGAGAGAGAACTACTTCCGGTGAGAACTACTTCCGGTTCTGCACTAGCATGTGGAATGGTCAGCTTGCCAGGACGCAGCCATGATTTTTACTAGATATTGCCAAATTTGATCTTCAAAATACTTGTGACAATTTGCATTCTTACCAGTATTTCAGAGTTCTTACCTTTTCCTTCTTTTTACTGCCATTTGGTATTCTCTGACTTAAAGATCTCTGCTAGTTGGGTGGGTCGTAGTTGTGTTGCTTGAATCCTTCTGATTACAAGCATGCAGAGCGGCTTTCCCACATTCATTTTTACCTCGAATTTCATCTCAGAACTGTTATTTTGCACCTTCCATTTATTTTTTCCATTTGTTTCTATAAGTTGATTTGCAAGAGTTTCCTTATAGTTGAATGTCAGTGTTTTGCTTGCTACGTGCACGATAATGCTTCATTTTGTGGTGTATCTTAATTTTGTTTATGGTGTCTCTGGCTGCACAGAAATTTCTCATCCTGAAGATTTCTGGTTTTTGTTGATATCGTTACAAAATGTCATTCTATTGTGACATTTTGCTGTTTCTTTTGTATTAGACATAACTAGTTTTTAAAGGATTTGCTCACATTCAGATCTTTAAGATATTGGCAGTTTGTTTTGTGTTTTGCTTATGAAAGGAATTTAATTTTATTTTATTCTCCGTGTACGTGGAAAGACAAAGATGTTGGCATCATTTTAATCCCAGCTGGCCTTAGATGCCTTTCTAATCAGATGTGAAGGCCTCAAAGACACTTAGATTATTCTCAACCACCCACATTGTGACCTTCAGGGCACAGTGCCTTCACTGTACCTTCTAACTTTCCTTAATAATGGATTTAGTGTTGTTTTTAGTTTGTTTTAAAAGAATGGATTTATTTTTATTTCATGTGTATGAGTGATTTGCCTGCATTTTATGTACCCTCACTGCATGCATTAAGGTGCCTGAGACTGCAGATACAGACAGTTGTGAGCCACCATGTGGGTGCCGGAATCAAACCTTGGTCCTCTAGATGAGTACCTAATGTTTTTAATGACCAAGCTATCTCTCCAGACCCCCATACACAATTTTGTAGAGCGTGCTTGGTTGTATATATCTGTAATTCTAGGAAGCAGGACAATGAGGCAGGAAGAACAAGAGTTCTAGGCTAGCATCTATTACATACAAAGTTTAGTGGTGGGGGTGAGGAAAGGAAGAGAGGAGGGGAGAGGGAGTGAGTAAAGGATGGAGCAGAGGGAAAAGAGAGAGAAAGAGGGTAGGGAGGAAGAATATCTCTTAGGACAAGTCTACATTTGCATTTTTGGTTTTACCAGTCTCCCACTGCTTTTTAATGGTGGTTTTTTTTATAGCACTTTCCTTCATTTCTTGTCATTGTCTTGATTTTCCAAATGATAAGGATCTGATAGGATAGGCACTGTGGGCTTGATGTTTAGCACCACAATCAATCAATCAATCAATCAATCAATCAATCCATCTATCCCTAAAGCCAAGCTTGAAAGACTATATGCTTCTATGTCAGGATCTTTGTCATCACATAGATTGCATGCATTCTGTTGTTCCTTTTTCATCTCCACCCATGTGTGTGCATCACAAATACAACATTACCTCATCCTTATGACCTCAGTCTCCCAAAAGACCATGCTTCTCTGTATGGCCTTGCATACCAGTATCTCCTATCTAGAAATCTGTATGTATAGCACACATTTCCCCCTGTCATGTCTGTTTCTCCATAGCCTAAATTCCCAATGGAAACAAGTCCTGTTTTCTTGGAAGATACCATTTGAAGAACCAGCTCTCAAATGTAGGTCTGTGTGGGCTGACCTTCTTTCTGGCTAAGAATTCTGAAGGATGAAGGATTTGGTTTGGCAGCCTGTGTTCTGTTACTTCAGATATTCTAAGAAGCAGATGGTAAGAAGTTCAAAACATTCACTGGGAAAAACATCTGCAGATGAAAAAAAAAAAAAGGAAGCAAAGAGAGCTTCCACCATGATGTGGTCTCATGGCTGTGGGAAGAGATCAAAGGAAGAAGTAAGCAGAAATGATCTCAGGTTCCTGGTGAATCCTGAGAGTCACAGGGAGGTTCTTGGGGAGTAAAGCTGTAGCTGTCCACTGGAGGAATTCCATATCTGCACTACTGGATGCTTTCTAAGACCATTTCTGTGCTCTGTCACCCTGTAGAGGGGGCCTAGGAACCCATGGCTATAGTCACAGCAGTTCCATGCCCCGCCACACAGTTTCCCCTTCAAAAGACCTAGTGCAAACTTCCATAAAAATGTCTATGCCCAAACAAATCTTTTGCTTCTGAAATCCATGTGGTCACTGCAGTGACATGTGATCTGCCCAGGAGACCTCTGGAGTATAAGACCTCTGCAGTGAAAGCTTGAATATATATATTCTGAATGCTGAGGGTTTGTGGAGGACTCATAACTAGCCTACAAAAGAAGGCACATTTCACTGTGCCTAGGGGAGAGGATTGAGGGAAAGACAGTGCTGTAGTTGGAAAGAGGAATATCTAAGAATCCCAGAAAGCACTCATGGGAGAAAAAATCTGTATCCGACAAGCCCATAGGGCATAATCATAAAAGATGCTTTCTACAGGATAGATTCACAAAGACTTTCTGTTCCCTTACACTTCGTTTGTCTATAAACCCCTACTCTAAAGAAGTCATAAAACTATAATAACATCTTGAAGAAGAAAAAAAGTCAAGGCTGGGATTCAACCCATCAGTCTGCTTTTTATTGCTATCATTGAATCAATGGGGGCTGGTAATATTCCTCAGGTGAGACTTTGTTCACAGGTGATTCTAAGATGTTTCAAGTTAACTCTGAAACTAACTGGCACATTCCAGTTTTACCAGCACACAAAAATCTTAACAAAACTATCACATGAAATGGACCCTTGCCAAAAGTACAATTAAGACATTGCTTCCCTCTGAGACTCCATGAGACAGGCTTGAACAATGTACATTTCATTTAGCAATACTATCTCCCAAGCTTCCACTAGAATGACCCATTACGCTCTCCCAACAACATTCAGTAGCATGTCATCCCAAAGTTCCAAAGTATTCCACGTTCCTCCTCATAATATAATCGGGTTCATCACAGCAACAAACCCACTCCTGCTGTTAAATTTTGTTCTGGCTTCATTTCTTTTGCTGTGCTAAATTATCCTAATAAGGAGCTTACAGGGAGAAGAGTTTACTTTACTTACAAGTCCTTACTGTCCTTCACTGCAGGGAAGTCAAGGCAGGAACTTAAAGCTTCACATCTATAGTCATGAACAGAGATTATCTGCTGCCTTCGGTACCAAACTAATTCCATGGATACTTGCTTGCTTTTATTTATCTTTTATCTTATCTTATACAGTTTAAGACATCCAATCTAGATAATGTTGCCACAAACAATGAGCTGAGTCTTTCAATGTCAAATAACAGTCAAGACAATCTCTCCTAGACATGTTTATAGGCAAATATGATGCAGGAAATTTTTTATTAAGACTTGTCAGGGGCAGCTCCGCTTATACACTGAAGGCCTAAAAATCAGCCATTAGGCCTAAGTCAGCCTGCTAACACAAAGTCTCGGGTCTCTGTTGAAAAACACTGAAACAAATAACTGTTTTGTAAGATATTGTAAATGGGCAGCTTTGGTGGAAATTTACCAGCCTGAATAGGAACAAGTAGTCATAGGTCTTGTGGGTAGTCATAGACCTTAGCCTTGGTGGATAGTACCAACCTAGATAAGGACAAGTGAATCATAGGCAGAGTCATAGTGAACTGTCCCCTGAACCTTCACCCAACTGATACTCTGTTCTGGAAGATATCTGTACTCCCTCGAACACCTACACTCCTGCGTCATCCCCTTCCCCACATCCTGCCTTCTTGTGTATATAACCCCTGTGTGAAAAAGTAAAAATTACAGTTTGATCAGCTTATCGACAAGGCGTGGTTCTTTGCATTCGCCCATTTCTCCCCCATTCTCTCTTAGGTGAGCTCCCTGGACCCTGCTTAATGCCCTGCTGGACAGGACAAAGACTCTTCTCAAAAGAGTCTATGTTGTGTCAAGTTCATAGTCAAAAATAACCAACACAGGAATTAACTAGGTAACTACCTTAATCATTTGTAAAGGTAGCATCAAACAAAAGTGTATTCACCTACCAAGAAGTTGCACTTCTTAAAGGTACCTCTACCCCATGATGTCACTGCATCAGGGATCAAATTTCTGTCATATAAACTATTAGGTGGTGGAGTGCTTCAGACAAAGTATAAACTGTCCTTAAGAGATACCTTGAATCTAAAATGTTTCCATATATATTTTTCAAGTGATAATTCAATCACTGATGATATCATAACCAGTATGAGAGATTGATGCTTTCTACCTGAGGCCTCTGGTACTTTTGTCAGCTGTACAGAGTATTTGATCTCAGGTTTTGCATCCTGGATTGTGTTCTTACTGCTCTGCAATTGTCCCTCCTTGTTCATAATTTGTACTTTCTCTCTTCTCCAGGTGATATTTCACTGTTTAGCCCATTGTTCTGCATTTTGATTGGTCAGTCACCTGCTCACTCACAGCATACAGCACCTAGATTTTTGGGGGACATTTTTACAATGTTGTAGACATTACAGAAAATGTATGTACTACCACCATAGGGTCCTCAAGGTCATTCAGTCCTGTTTCCTAGTCAGAACATATTCTCTGTTACTCTCACATCTTTATCACCTCAGTTTTCATCTCATTCTCAGAAACTTTTTTCTTGACCCACCCAGAAAATAAAGACAGTGACTTTTATGTCATATAATCTGCCACTTGAATGTTGGTAATTGCAGCACCCTCCTGAGCACACCATTCTGTTATCTTCCAGTACATCCATCTCCCACATTGCAGACAATCTGGCCATTTCACTGTCCCATCTAAAGCTTTTCAAAAACACATGAAGAAACACATTGAATACATAATGGGAGTTGATACACATGAGAAATACAAGCTCATACTAGAAGTGCTATGCTTTGAAACATTCACCAAATCATCAGATAAATTTGCACCTGGCACCAAAAAGAAACCCTTCACTGAAGTTGGCTAATATTCAAAATTAATATCTCGTAATAACCCAGATGCCTTTATTTCTACTTGAATTTCTATGATGAAATTGCTAATAACTCTGTTTCTCATCATGGATAACAATTGCACCTCCTTTGGAAAAAAGATGTGTGAGTGTGTTTTCCTTCATAAATGAGAGTTAAAGTCAATGAAAGCAACAACTCTTTGTAACTCCTACCAAACTGGCACAGTAAAATGTTCATAGAGAGTTCTAGCAATACAGCATCCATTATTTCCTCTTTAAAGATTAGCATCTTTAGTGCTACAATGAAAACTGATTTATAGACTTCTTAAAAATGTTCTTATAACATTTTTAACATAACATAACTAACAATTCCAAGGTAGAACTATTAGAATAACATCTCCTGTAGCAGCTGTGGCAACTCAGAAACTTCCCATCTGAAAGATGTGTCTTCTTGCTTGGTTGAAAGTGAGTTCACCATCAGAAAAATTCTGCCTTCTACCCTCATTAAATAGTACCCATAGCCCTGTCATGTCTGAGATGGAAATTGATGAGCTAAACTCTTAAATTGCAGTAAGTTTTACAACCCCACCAATTTGCTTAAGGATCTTAACTTGTATGCTAATCCCATGTGTGTCATACTTTTGATATCAGGCTTAAAAGTTGTGTTAGTTATTTTTTTGTTGTTATGATGAAATACCATGACCCAGACAACTTATAAGGAAAATTTTATTTAGGCTTATTGCTCTAGAATGATGGTCCTCAACCATGGTGATCTCTTTGTGGGGTCACATATCAGACACCCTATATATCAGATATTTACATTATAATTCATAACAGTAGCAAAATTACAGTTATGAAGTAGCAACAAAATATTTCTATGGTCAGGGGTCACTACAACTTGAGGAACTGTATTAAAGAGTCACAGCATTGGGCAGGATTACAATTACTTTTATCTAAAAGGATGAGAGTCCAGCATGATGAGCACACACAGCAAAAACAGCATAGCAATGAGACCAGAAAAGTAAGGGTTCACATATCAACCATAAGCATGAAGAAAAACAAAACTGCAAGTAGGACAGAGATTTAAGCTCTCAAAACTTCTCCCCACTACACACACACACAGTAGTAGCACATTTTCTCCAGAAAGACCACACTCCTCAAAACTCTCCAAAGAGTGTCATCTAGGAGTATTGCATTGTGTTCTCTTTCACAAGTTGCAACCTTAGCAGGGGTGAGTAGTACCCTCAGGGTACCCTTCCCTTTACTTCAGGGCAGAGAGGGAGGTCTCTACTTAATGGTACTAATCCCTTATCTCTTCTAACACAGGTTTTGGCTACAATATTAGGTTTCCTAGAGTTCTTTTTCTCTTTAAAGTAAACCTTTTGCACTTCTTTATACCCTGCTTATTCTCATTTATTGTAGACCATCATAAAAATTGTTAATAATAACCATCTTATGGATTCAATATTTTGCTGCTTCGAGTAGCCTCAACCAATGGAAATAGTCTAATATTTTTCATTTTGCTCCAAGCAAGTTCTTAGGACAAAGTCATAAAGTGGTCATATTCTTTGCCAAAATATCATAGTAATAGGATTTAGCCCAGTTGTTGATATTGTTCCCCTCTAAAACAATGTAATCTTGGCCTCTACATTCCACATTGTTCTCAATACTCTTGTCTTCCAGGTTCCTAATAGGATAACCCTTTAATCTCTGCTTACAGCATTCAATCACTTCTCTAACCCAAAATTCCAATGCCCTCCACATTTAAAACATAAAATAAAAACAAAATATGGTCAGTTTCTTCATAACAATAGTCCACCCTCTGGTACTTACTTTAGTATTAGTTATTTTATATTTCTGTGATAAAAACTCCATAATCTAGGATTTGTTTATTTAGAAGGACGAGTTTATTTAGGTTTATGGTTCCAGAGGGTAAATCTATCATGATAGGAAGGCATGGCATTCACAGAAGGAATGAGAGATCACACCTTGATTGTGAACACAAAACAGAGAAAACTGAAAGTAAGGTTGTAGAGGTATTTTAATCCAACAACACAGCTGATCTGATCACATCCAAAGATCTAGGTCTATATGATGTGGCTGGAAATCAGACTTGCCCTTAATACATACCTTTAACCCCAAACAATAACATCTAATTGGGGGACAGACAAAGTGATGAATCAGAGGAAGATCTGACAGAATGAGTTGGAGACACAATATGCTTAACTCTCAGGAGAAAACTATTTAAGAGTAGCACAAGGAGAGAGAGTCAGTTTATCAGTTGAGTTCAGGCAATGCAGTGGAGTTCAGTTGAGTTCATTTAGTCCAGTTCAGTCCATTTCAGTTGAATGTACTTGAGTTCAGTTTAGTTCATGTAGTTCTGTTCAGTTCCAGTCAGTTGGACATCAGTGAAAGTGCGTGCAATGCAATGAATTTGAGTTAGTTCATGAGTTTAGTACAGAGACTGGTTACAGGTGATGACAGAATGAGCCAGAGAGTGAGAATGAGCCAGAAGATTAGAACAGATGAGTTAGTTTGAGGCCAAGCAGAGAAATTCAGTCAGAAGCCAAGAAAAGCCAGATAGAATCAGTCAGCTTGGAGAAGAGTTCAGCTGAGTTGAACGAGCTACTCACAGTTAAGATTTAGAAAGGGGGAGCTTATTCAGTAGTAAGCCTCTGAGATGACAATTATACTTGGAGATTAAAATTTACCTTTACATAAGATGAAGACTTAAACTTTCAAAACCCACCCCCACCCCCAGTGACATACTTTCTCTAACAAAGCCCATACCTTCTAAATTTCTTCATACAGTGCCAGCAACTGAGGACTAAATGTTCAAAGAACAGCGACGAGTGGGACATTTTCCATTCAAACCACTAAAAGAATCAAAGAGAAAATTAACCCACTCTAGAATGAGCTATGCCTAAAATGATAGGATGGAGCCATGACTGTGTTTTCCTACTTTTCCCTGGAGAAGGCATATGTTTGCAGACAGTATGAAATGAAGAGGACAGGAAAATAGATGAAGCAGGAGCTTTTATATTCAGCATCTTTTGCCTCCTCCAGAGCCTTCAAATCACAAGAAAGAAAGAGGAGCAAAATGTATGCCTTAAAGTTAACATGATTCCACATTGACCAGATATCAACCTTCTGCTTAAATAATCCAATAGCAATACCAGACTCAAGTAACTCCAATTTGAATAATCTGTAACTATTTCTCAAAAGTCTCTGGGATGCTAATTTGTTCTCTGTAACAATGTAGTCCATAAAATAGGTCTCCCTTTTCCAATCCACAGATTATAGAAAACTAAACAAAGCCGTCATTTTTCTTCTTCTATAGGTAAGAACAGAGGGCCTAGAAATGTGCAAAGATTTGCCAAAGATCATACAATTAGTTAAGATGGACTTAACACCTATGTTCAAATTTCTAGCTTGGGATCTACTCTACTGAAAGACCTTCCTCTATGATCTTATCAGGAAATACTACTGTACTGATGTCTCATTCTTCCTATTGCTCTATCACATTTTTAATTCATAAAAGTGAAAGCCTTCCTTCATTCTTTCCACATCTCAGTGAGAAGAACTAAGAAATAAAAGGAAGGAATTATTATACATGTCTTGTAAACCATCTCAGCTTCTTCCTTTTTAGAGAAAGTGATCACATTTAATGTGTTTTCTGATAAAGGATAGAATAAACCATAGCAAGAAGCAGAATAAGATAAATAATGAGTTATCAGTAAGCTTCTCATCACTATGATGAAACATGAGAATGAGGTAGCCTCATGTAGAAAAAAAGTTTGGTAGTGCAGCGGTGGTGGAGATATTTGCAAGGGATTTGGAGTTTTGCTTCTGCATAGAAGCTTTGCTTTCTATATTCACTGTGTGCTAGAATCTGGCTTCAGAAATGAAAGTGCAAGTAAATGGTTAAGTGTTAGCTAGAAAGAGAAAATTAAAAGGAAAGAGCCCTGAAGAGTTAGGAAATAGATACATCTGTCTCTAACAATAGTAACAGAAAACAGGACAAGAACCATCAACAGTGAATCAAACTCAAAGTACAGGGAATGTTCTTCCAGGAAGAGCAGTGATGCCTGAGAATGTGAGATATTCACAGGAGGCAAAAGGACAAAGTACTATCCATGTATTTGGTGGTTACTAGAGAGCAAAACACATAGACTTTTCAGAATCAAGGATATAGGAGAGGGAGAACATGGCCCTTGGAAGAGGGAAGTATCTAGTTGGCAAGATGAAGAGCAAGGAGAAGTGAGCATCTAGATAGGGGCAGTTAATCGGTGCGTTACATGTTAGATAGGATGCAGAAAAGATGAGGATGACAAGAAGAGCTGGGAGACTGGTCATTTCAGGGCTTATACAGAGTAACACGGCATATAAGTTGGAGTGGTGATAGGAATGTTGTGGGAACTTGGGTGAAGTTACAGAGCTATTTCAGCAATGTCCAACCATGAACACCTCATGACTATGGGAAATGGCATCAAATCTTGATTTATAAATTTATCTTCCAATAAATAAAAGCAGGGCTATCTAGAAGAGTAGCTTATATCATAGAGCAGAGAACAGGAAAGCTTGAAACATAATGTCCCAAGAGTTAGGGTCAAGGAATCTAGAGCTTTGTCAGAAGGTTTCAGGGGCCACTGTGATTGGTACACAATTTCCTGGGCTAGAATTTGACTTGTATAAATGGGAGAGGTGAACTTAGCATCAGTATTCATCACTCTCTGCTTCATGACTGCTCATGCATTGTGACTAGTTGCTTTAGGCTCCTGCCACCAGGACTTTCCCATCACGATGGATGGATTGGGAACTGAGAGCCCAAACAAATTCTGCTGCTTTTAGTTTGCTTTTGTCAAGATAGTTTATCACAGCAACAAGTAACTAAGCAAAGCAGTAAGAGGAATAAAGAAAATTTACATGGTTTCATGGTTTTTTTTTTTCCAGGTGAACCTGGAAACTGTCATGTTAGTCAAGGGTACTAGCTCTCCAGTGGACAGCGCTAGATTGGATGGCTTATGAGCCAGAGTTCTTTCTCTTAATTCCAAAAGCTAGAGCTCCAGAACCAAGATTCATCAGTGTTTGTATCCACTAGAAACTCCATGCTTGCCTTCCCAAAGTCTCATCTTTTTCTTGTGGCTTGTGATTCCCCCTTCCTTGGCCTGTGTCCTGATTTCCAGAAGTAATCAGGATGTCATGTAGGGTCAAGAACAATGTAACAGTCTCATATGAGCTTATTAAACTTTTAAAAGATGCCATCTCTGGGTCTGAGAGATGGTTCAACAAGTAAAAGCTCTTGTGCAAGCCTGTTGATCAAAGTTTGTTTCATTTCTGGAAACTTGTGATGGGAGGAGGGAGCTGGATGCAGCAAGTTTTCTTCTCCCTCTGCACACATACCACAACAGATGTGTTCTCCATCTCATCCCACACTAATAAAAATAAATAAATAAATAAATAAATAAATAAGTAAATAAATTTGTACCAATAAATAATTACAGTAATTTAAAATGCTTTAAAACAAGCTACTATCAAGGGTAGTCACACTCTAGGACACCGGATGTCCAGATCTCAACATGTTTTGGAGAAACGTGCAGTTGTTGCAATTATTCCCAATAACCAAAGTTAAAATCACTAACCAGAAGTAGCAATGTCTTTGAAAAATGGAGGTGTGATTCACACATAATAAATTTCATATCTTTGAATGTCTAATTTGTCACTTTCATAATTCCCATCATTCTTCATTTCTTTGTATAGATTTACTTTCCTGTCTGGCATTTTTTTCTGCCTGGGGAAATTCATTTAATGTATCTCATTGTATGTTGCCACTGGTAATTTGTTTTCTCAGTTTTTGTTTGCTCAGAAAACTTATTTTTATTTCACTCTCTAAAGATGTTTCTACCTAGTACCAAGTCCTGTCTAATTTCTTTTAACAAGTTTGGTTTTCATTCTTCATAGGTGTTGATTTCTTTTTTGTGTGATTTCTTTTTTTTTTCTAATTTTTTTTTAATTTTTAAAATCTGTCTGGGCACTTCCTTGGTCTACCTGTTATCTGTCTTTTCTTTTGGATGCCATAAGTATTTTCTCTGATTTTCAGTAATTTGATCACAAAGCATCTCAGGGATTTTGTTTTACTTTTGATAGTGTTCTTCAAAATATCCCTGTACCTTTGGTTTGATCAATGTCATTTAAAAAATTCTTTATTATTATATTCTGATGTTGTTGCTCATTTTATTTTCTATTTCTGAGCTCAAGTGCATGCTTAGTTCACATGATACCACTCCATAGCTTTTTAATTTTTATTATCTCTTTTCTCTCTCTTCTATTTTCTTCTTCTCTTTCACCTTTCTCTCCCTTCTCTGTGTCTGTGTCTACATCTCTGTTTTACATCTCTTCTCTTCCCCTCTTATTTCATGTTTCTTCTTTCACCTTTCTTTCTCATCATTTCTTCCTCTCTTAGCTCTCTTTCTCCTCATCCTTTTCTTCCTCCCAATTCTCCCATATGGATCTTGTCTCTAGGTACCATTCTGATGAGTGTTGAGCCTCCTGAAAGCATGTTTCTTTGGATTGTCAATGGAGATGAAATGCCAAACATTTTATGCAGAATGCTTGACCTTGAGAAAAGCAGTATCTACATCTAAAAGTAGACCCACTGCCTCTATCAAATGTTTGCTGTCAGAAGTTCAGTGCCTTGACCAGACATTGAACTGGCCAAGGTCTGCTCTGACACTAGAGGCCTTCTTCAGTGAATCACTTGCTTTACTTCCATCTAACATGGCCCTGGCTTGGAGTGAAGTTGGAGATGCCTTTGGTAGTTGTCATTTTGAGTATTAGACTTCTCTATGACTCCACCTTAGAGAGGCTCTCTCGCCAAAGTGGTAGTCCTTCATGCAGCACTCTGTACGTGGAAGTGGTAGGGTAGTGGAATGGCTCAGTAGATAAAGTACTTCCAATAAGTCCAGCAACCTGAACTTGATCTCATATGGTAGAAAAAGACAACTCTGGTTAATTCCAGTAAGTTGTTCTCTAACCTCTAACATGTGCATACCATGGCACATGTGTGTTTATGTTTGTATATTCATAAACAGAGACTCAAATAAATAAGTAAATGTAATTTTTTAAAATTAAAAATTTGATTTGACTTCAGTTCTAGAAATGCCCAGTGTTCCTGGCTTTAAGGTAGATTCTTCATGGTCCTTCCCTTCCTCTATGGGAGTAGGGGACTTGATGGTCATTACTATGGCGTCTTCTGTCCTTCTTCCATCTACCAGGTGCTTTTCTGCTTTCACCTTCTTGATACAGCACATTTACTAGCCATTCCCCTGTGCCTTGACCTTTATTTTCTATTGGAGAGAAGAATCTTGAAACAAATCTGGCTATGTATTTCAGCTGAACTCACCCTAAGCTTTACCAGAGATAGATTTACATTTGTTACCCCATAGCTATCAGACAAGCTGGCTGATGTTTGATATCCCTCTCTGATGTGTTCAAGAAAGTAATAGTTTTTGTGGATTACCCACCCATTTGTTGTGAGTTTGAGACCCATGCATTTTCCACCTTTCTAAATCTTAAGTGGAAGCTGATTATTCTGTTGTTTTCTTTTAACAATACTGAATATATTCCCAAAGCCTCTCAAATTATAGTGTTGATGTAGGTGGATGTGGAGATGAGGTAACATGGACCCACAGAATTTTACAAGACATCAGTGGGTAAGTTTAACTTGAGTAAATTGGTGACAGGCTGTCGAGAAAAGATAAAAGTTATGATAACATCAGATAATGGTCTTTGGAAATTATTGAAATTCTTTTTAAAATGTCATATGGTCAGCTTTTATGAATGTTGCATGGACACTTGTGAGAATATATTAATTTCATAGTGATTAACTAAAAGTGATTAATTTTACAGATTAAAGTCTGGTTTATAAAGTCTGCTGATTTTTACTAAATTGTTTAAAATGTATCTATTTTTGTATTTCTAAATTGTCAAAAGTAACTCTTTGTCTTCATCATTCTAAGTTTTATATTAAGCCCTATTGATATGCAATGAGGTTTACATGGTAGTATGATTCCTAAGAATTAAGTAAGGTCTTCCTTCCCTCAGCTTATCTTTACACAATCATTGTAACATAATGTAAAATATCATTTTCTTACATGTCACTCTCAAGATTGTTTTAACTTTAGTATTCACTTTTTCACAATAATCAAATTAGCATTCCTCTGTAGTTCTGTCCATGTGAACTAATGTCTCTGGCTGATGGCCTGCCCCCTTTTATTCCTTTCTTGGACTCTCACACTTGATTCCTGGATTTGTCAACAGGATCAACTCACAGGATAATTTTTTTTTCTGAAGAATACATGGCTGGAGAATTTTTAAAACTCTTCCATATGTAAAAATGTAATCTGCCTGCCACAACTCGTGCACTCCTCTGTTATCCAGAGCTATTCTATATTACTGGAGGTTGGAGATTCTAAATAGTTCTACAAATAAAATGATGGACCGAAAGGGGGAGTCGGAGATTTTGAAAGCTGATGAGAGGGGTCACTAGGTCATTCAGGTACAGGGTAGGCTCCTTACCTGAATGTAGAGCAATCTCATTCAGTTCTAGCATCACGTGGATTTAGATTTCAAGAAGCTGACTCTGGTTGACATGGCACTATTGAATTATTTCATTAGCTTCTAATATTCTAATTGCTTTTTTTCTGTTCTTGGGTATTTCAGTATGAAGCTGAAGAGTGTAAAACAGCTGCCTTAATCGCTTTTCAGGATATTCCCTCACTAAATGAGTATTTGATGGGGTTCCGACTTAAAGACTTTTTCTACTAAGAAAGTTTCACCAGTGCTCAAAAGTTTATTTATTCATGTACAGACACTGATGTAACTGTAAAATTGTCACAAGTAAAGTGTACCAATTGAAACAATAATTGCTCTTTGGTAGGTTCTCAATGTGGAGTTTCCAGAACAGTGATGTTTGAGAACCTTGGTGCCTCACTAACAGCCTAGCACTGGGCAAGCAACCACTCACAGTGTGCTCCCTGACTTGAATCTATAGGTGTGGTACTTGGGCTGTCTCTGTAACCAATGCTCAGGGGTGACTTTTTCCAAGCTCCCCATATCCAAGGCAGCTGAACCACTACCCCCATTTTCTCCTAGTAGAATTGTCAAAGGCAACATGGGGGGAGGGATTCAAAAATCAGCCATGGACAAAGGCCCAGTGGCTCCAGAGTGGGTAGCCAACTCTTCAAATGAAGGACAATTGAAAGCACAAAGAACATCTCTGGGACTAGATTAGAAGCTCTGCTCCCACTATGAAATCTGATTAGGAGCCAAGGAAGCTCATGCTTTTTAATACTCTCTTGACTAGCATCAGCAGCGTCTCCAAGTTCGCTGGCAGCTTAATTTACAGCAGACAGGTTAAGTGGTAAGAATTTTCCAGTAGTGGTGGTGAACTAACATTTTCCAAAAAGAAAAAAAAAAGTTAAAGTCTGCAGAATGACAGCTGTGCAGCTCGTTATTTTCTGTGAAAGGGCCAGCTCTGCGGGCTGTCCCTGCTCTGCAGCCTCCTATGTGGTACCAGCTTCAAATCATTCATCCCTAAGTGCTCATACTGTTCTGAAAGTCACAATCTCTACCTGATTCTCTCATTCGTACCTGCAAAGCACCCAGAGCTCATCTGACCCCAGGAGTTCTCAGAGAAGCCGTGCAACTCAGCAATAACAGGGCCTATAAATGCTGTCCAATAGCCTGTTTTCGAAAAAGAAAATTCTATTAAAAGGAAATCTTATATGTAAGATTTCATTTAAAATGTAAAATTAGCATTTGAAAAGAATAATGGTTGAGTCTATGAATCAACCCAACTGGGCTTTGTCTAGGTATGTCCAGGAGGCATCCATGATGGAATTGATCAAATGGCTAAAGCACATAGCTCTTCCCAGTGTGGACCTCATCCAGTCTACTGAGGCCCAAATGAAACAAAAACGCAGAGGAAGGCTAGGTTGACACCTACCTGACTCCATGCATTATGACAACTTCTCCTGCCCTCAGTATTCCTCATCCTCCAGACACATGTGTAAACCTAGGTTATGAGCCACCTGACCCTCAGATCTTTGGGCTGTGCCACAGGCTCTTCTAGGCTTCCAGATTGAAGATGGCAGATCACGGAGCTTCTCAACCTCAATAATCATGTCAGTCAGTGTCTTGAGGTAAGTCTCTTTATAAAAATGTACTTATTTATGTACAGGACACACATCAACAACTATAAATTCTGTTTTGAATAAGTTAAGAACACACGATGAGAAAGCTAATCAGATAGATAGATAGATAGATAGATAGATAGATAGATAGATAGATAGATAGATAGACAGACAGCAGACAGATAGAATCCACTTCACTTATATGTGATAGATGATGGTCCCAAGTAAAAAGCCAGTCAGGAAAAAAACTGGGAGTGAAGAAGAACTGACCAATAAATGCACTGTAGTTTTACAAGGTCTATTCAGTGAAGATGGAGAGATTACTAAGAGAATACAGAACTCCAAAGGGAGGGACATCCAGAGCCTTGTCTCAACTGTGCTGCATTTTCAGAACATTTCTGTAATTCTGGGACAGGCATGTACCAAGTTCCAAAATGTTTCAGGTCACTAACTTCTTTGCCTAGTGGTCTGTCAGGAATTCAGGGGTATTAACTGAGCCCTCTTGTGTTGAGATGTGTCCGTGAATTACCTTCAGATGGTTTTGTTCATGTGGGGACTGTTTCTTATTAGTCAACATAAGGTTCTGCTGATATGAAATGTCTATTTCTAGTGGTTCCTTCACAGTTTTAGGGTTAGAGGCTGTTCAGAACTTTGAATAGTATCTTGGTAAAGCAGGATACATTCACTGTAGGAGCAGCCTTGAGGGAACACTAGAGCTGGAGAATGTCTCAGAGAGCATGAAACCAACGTCTTAATTTGAGAGCTACAAACACCTTAGTCAGTCATGGAGTTGCAAATAGAAACACTGTCCTCTGACCTCCATCTTGATGTCCTACTCAACACATTTACATGGCTTGAAACTGAGATGTCATAGCTCATATTCTGATTGGCTATTCTCCAGTAGGTGGAGCCATTTGGGAAGACAATGGGGAGACCCTTAGAACATGAGGCTTAGAAGTGAGTCTCTCATGTAGAGTCTTGGAAATATGTTATCGTTGCCCACTTCCTGTCTTGCTATCTTCTTTCTGGTATACCACGATGTGAACAGCCTCTGCCACATTCTCTCACCCCTGTGCTTTGCCCACCATGGTGGCATAATATTCTGAAATTATGAGTAAAAATGAGTGTTTACTTTCTCTGATGTTAGTTCTATGCTTATTTTTTCTGATGTTACTTCCATTTTCATTAGTTCCAACCAGTGATTGACTATGTGCCGATTTCCTTCCTACTGTGACTCGGTTGAGGATAGAATTCAGTCCCTGCTCCTGGTAGTATATAGTATAGACTCAAAGTCGAGTAAAGCAGGTAGCTTCTGGTCATTGCCCATAGAGCCATGGGTAGTTTTAAAGCTGTTATGGTTTGAATATAAACTATGACTGGCAGCCTCATATGTCTGGTCTTCACTTTGGTGCTTTGTGGGAGGTAGCTGAACCTTTAGGAAGCCAGATGTAGAAAGCAGAAGGTCATCACGTGAAGTATATCTTGCCCTAGGCACATCCCTGTCACTGTCTGCTTCCTTTCTGCTCTACGTTGAATGACGTTTCTGCTCTATTACCTGATCTTGTCACCAAAATAGTCTGCTCAAGTGCACTGACACTCCTGAAACTGTGAGCTTAAAATAAATCCTTCATCTTTGTAACTTGTTTTGTCATGTATTTCTATCACAGCAACAAAAGGTCTGACTAATACAACCTCCTCTGCAAGCAAAAACAGGTGTTAAAGGCTCATTTCTGTGGTAAAAGAATTGCAGTGAATTGAGCAATCTCACTTAACATGCCAAGTATCTCCGACAGTTTCAAAAAATTGTCTCCGTCTTCTTTCTTGATTCTTTAAAGGAGGGCCACAAAAAAGATGTAGAAGCAGAGATGAGACAGACATCCTGTAAAAATCTTTAAAATCCAGGAGAGAAGATTTCCACCTGATCTAACTGGAACATTAAAATATGGCATTCAGGTCAGTATGTGGTTTATATATTATGTAAAATATTTATAATGAATATATTTACATTGCTTACCAAAATCAATGCTCTCTATTTTTGAAGGATACCATCAGTATATCATTTCTACAAGGAAAGCTTCCTGATTCCTGTGGCAAGTTATGAATAACATGTGAAGTAGTGTATCCATACTCTCTGGTCCTCCAGAGACTGCCAGCCTCCATTAGGAAGTCAACAAAATTCCCTTCCTCTTACAGTGTGCAGGCTTGTGACCACATCAAAATAAAGAATGTAGTAGGGCTGACGCTGCTGACCTCTGAAGATATTCTAGAACAGTCCACATAATCTCTCTAAGTTTACTTCTTCCTTTCTAATGCTTTTGTCCTTGGGGCCTAGTTACCACATTATGGAATGGCCAGGCCACATGGAAAGGTGCCAAGGTGTTTTCCGGTTGAAAAGCCCATGAATCCTTCACCTGAGATTCAGTATCAGCCCAAACGCATGAGGGAATGAGACCCCAGTGACTCCAGCTCTCTCAGAGCATCTGACTACTATGATGTGAGGATGAGTTGTCCCTGATACACCTTGTGTAATTAGTAGATCCATGAGCGGTACAAGGACAGTCACTTTTTCAACCTACAAGGATTCTGAGTGGGTTGTTATGTAGCCAGGATAACCACAAGGAATTTCGGTATCTAAAGTCGAAATTTTTCATTGCAAATATCCACGTGGTTAAAAGGACCTTTCATGGTAGTGGGAAAAGTCCCTTACATGGGATCAGGATAGGAAACAAATGGGTGAACATCAAGAATCCATAAGCTGAGGCTTAATGGCCCTGGAGAAGGCTTTAAACAGTGAAGAAATGGTTTGGGGGTGGTGGTGAAAGGGAATCTTGAGATAAAGCTACAGGAAATCCAGCAGAATTGCCATCCGCCATCTGCATAGACACGAAATTTACCTAATAAACTGAATGGTGGGACTCAAGAGACTTCTAGGCAGTATGTTAAAGGACAGAATTCTCGCAATCCCAACTGTTTATACTAAAATGTAAGAGGAAAGTGATAACTGTCCAAGAGAGAGGAATCAAGAAATGGTCTCTAGGTCTGGTGAGATGACCCAGTGAGTTAAGTGCTTGCCATACAAGCATGAGGACAGGAGTTAAAACCCTAGCATTCACCTAATAGTTGGGTGAGGAGACAGTCAGGAATATTCCCAGAGCTCATTGGCCCACCCAGGGGAGTCACTGACAGCCAGGTTTGGTGAGGGATACTACCTCCAAAGTAAGATGGAGAGTGATAGTAGACTCTGGTGTTCATATACACATGTATATGTGCATGAATGCCCCACTCTAAGATATATGTGCTAGTGTGAATGACACATTCTCCCCATAGGTTCAGGTATTTGAATGACTGGACTATAGTTGATGGTGCTGTCTGGGAGGTTATGGAACCTTTATGGAGTAGGGCCTTGCTAGGAGAAATACATCACTGAGGTCAGGCTTCATATGTTTATAGCCTTGTCCCATTGCCTATATTCTGTCTCCCTCTCCTCCCTCTCCTCCCTCTCCTCCCTCTCCTCCCTCTCCT
>JANHMN010000009.1:77006915-77046002 GCA_030674055.1 Rhabdomys pumilio
CTCCCTCTCCTCCCTCTCCTCCCTCTCCTCCCTCTCCTCCCTCTCCTTCTCTCTCCTCTCTGTCTTTCTGTCTCTCCGTCTCTCTGTCTCTCTGTCTCTCTGTCTCTCTGCCTCTGTCTCTGTCTCTGTCTCTGTCTCTGTTTCTGTTTCTCTCTCTCCTTCTCCCCTCCTCTCTCTCTCCCTCTCTCTCTCTCTCTCTCTCTCTCTCTCTCTCTATCTCTCTGTATGTGTGTATACACATGTGTGTATGTGTGCTTCCTATGTACAGCTGAAGATGTGATTGTTCAATTTCCCACTCAGGCTGCCTGTTGCTGTGTCTTCCCTGCCATTGTGGACTCTTTCTAGAACCACAGTCTCAAATAAATTCTTTCTTCTATTAGTTACCATGCACATAGTATTTTATTGTAGGAACAGAGTTTACTGATACAGTATTTGAATAAAAATGTATTTCCACTTTAAAATGTCAACACAAATAGTTATAATGGCATTATTGATAATGGTTAAAAGTTAAATTTATCCAGATGTCCATTGACTGGTGTGTGATAGATAAAATGTAGTTCACAGTTCTGATGACTTCATTAGACTTCTCATCTCTGTGATAAATAGTGAAAGGAAACAATTCAAGGAAGAATTTATCTTGGATCGGGGTTTTAGGCATTGATGAGCTGGCATCCTACCTATGTAGCTGAGGGGAGACTGATTATCAGAGCAGAGAATATGACCCAGAACATATTATGGGAACAGATTAGCTCAGCTAAAGGTAAATAGTAATAAGAGAGAGGAATGGTTGAAGAACAAGTCTATTCTTTAAAGTGACCTAGTCACATCACTGAGTTAGGCATCCCTCCTAAAGGTTCCACAAGAACCCCCAATAGAACTGCCAGCTGGGAGCCAAGCCTTTAACATGTGAGCCTACGGAGACACATAGTATTCATCCATAATCCAATGCAAGAAAATTGTATTTGACATTTAAAAAAAGATGAAGTATCACTATATATTATAATCTGGATAAACTTATAAAAAAAAAAAGTAAGTCAAAGGCACACACATATACCCACAGATAACCATTATATAATTTCATTTTATAAAACAGACATAAGATGAGACCCCAGAGACAAAAATGACCAGCGCTTGAGGACTGGGAGATTCCAGGGAAGAAAATGAATAATGTATGCAAAAGATTTGGGGTTTCAATTTGTATGAACAAAATTCTTTTTTTTTTTTCTTTGAAAATGCAATGGTGTTTTTTTTTCCATTTTTTATTGGATATTTTATTTACATTGAGATGTTATCCCCTTTCCCCATTTCCCTCCACAACCCAGAAATCCCCTATTCTATCCCCCCTTCTCCTGGTTCTATGAGGACATACCCCCACCCATCTACCCATTCCTATCTCCCTACTCTCAAATTCCCCCACCCTGGGGCATCCAGCCTTCACGAGACCAAGGACTTCTCTCCCACCTATGCCTGACAAGGCCATCTTCCCCTACATATACAGCTGGAGCCATGGGTCCCTCCCTATGTGCTCCCAGGCTGGTGGTTTAGACCCTGGGAGCTCTGCTTGGTTGGTATTATTGCTCTTCCCATGGGGCCACAAACCCCTTCAGCTCCTTCAATTTTCTCTCTAACTTCTCTACTGGGAACCCCATGATTAGTTCAATGGTTAGCTGTGAGCATCCGCCTCTGTATATGTCAGGCTCTGGCAGACCTCTAAAGAGACAGCTATATCAGGCTCCTGTCAGCATGAACATCCTGACATCTACATCAGCGTCTACCATTGGAGACTGAACATAGGATGGATACCCAGGTGGAAAATTGTCCAGACGGCCCCTCCTTCAGTTTTTGTCCCACACTTTGTCTCCATATTTGCTCCCATGAGTATTTTGTTACTCCTTCTAAGAAGGACTGAAGCACCCACACTTTGGTCTTCCTTTTTCATGAGCTTCATGTGGTCTGTGAGTTGTATCTTGGGTATTGAGAGCTTTTGGGCTAATATCCACTTATCAGTGAATGTATACCATGTGTGTTCTTTTGGGATTGGGTTACCTCACTCAGGATGATATTTTCTAGTTCCATCCATTTGCCTAAGAATTTCTTGAATTCATTATTTTTAATAGCTGAGTAATACTCCATTGTGCAAATGTACCATATTTTCTGTATCTATTCCTCTGTTGAAGGACAAAATTCTTAAAATGGCTTGTGAAAACGCTGCCCAATAGTTTGAACACATCGACAACACTTAATCATAAATTTAAGGGGACAAGTTTGTGGTATCTCAATAGAGCTTTGTTTTAAAAATAAACTACATGCCTAGGTGATAAAAGACAAGCAAAGGCCAAGAAACTGCCATAGACTGAAGGGGATAAAGAAGTATGACTCCTTGGTTGGTTGGAAAAGATGACACAGTTTCTACCTGCTTTCATCTTGCATAGTTACTCTAGAAATGGAGGCCCAGGCTCTGTGTCCTAAGAAGGCCCAGGCTCTGTGGAATGGTCATATGTAAGTAATACCCTCCACAGGACAAGCATCCTCTGTCAGATGCCCCAGTGAGTTAGAGGGAATCCTGTGTCAGCCTTTGAGCTTCCCCAGCTGAAACCCATGGAAGCTGACATGAGCTATTTTTGCCCAACTCTGGCTCAAGTAAATGATATTTCATTTGAAAATGATAATAAATATTTTTCCTTTGAGTAAAATAAATTATACCATTGCTTCACGTTCCTTTGTGCTAGGTCATTTGTCAAGCTAGGATGCTGGGAAGCGAGACTGTCACAATGAGAACACTTAGTGGCCCTGGTTTCATTCTGTTCAGCAGATGCTGTCCACAATGTCAGAACATTGAATTATAAGTGGCTTATGATAAATACAAACACATGGTCAAATTCTCTAATCTTGTTCTTCTGAGGTGAGTAGTACTCCATTATACAACCTGGCCTTTGAACTCACAAACATTGTTTTGCCTCATTCTTCCTGGCATTGGAAACCACTGTGCCTTCGTGAGCTTTGCTGATTTTACACACAAGTATATCCATATATTAGAGGAAACATAGTCACACTTCTATTGCCCTAGGCTCCCTTCTGATTCTCGTTCTACCATAGGTTAGCAGATTCTCATACCGCCCAGAATGGTGTGAACATCCATTCCTCACTTCTCATTCACTCACACTTGTTAGAAAGAACACTGGCTCTGACACTGCACACAACACGAAACTAGCAAGTGCTCTAAATCATATTCTTGCCCTTACATCACCACTGGCAAATAAATAAGTAACAGATACTGTTACCCCTGCTTCGTCCATCCATCCCTCTTTATGTCCCTCACTAGTTAGTTCTGGCTGTTCTTCTGTTTCTCATAATGGTGCAATAAAGTGTGAAGCCATTTATAATTGTCTTCTTTCACTGAAAATATTAGGTTTCTGCACATACTAATACTAATTACCTTTTAACTGATGAACAAAGGCATTCATTGTATAAACATACAAAGTTATTTTCTATTGATGGTCTGCTTTAGTACTGCCTAATCTGAGCAGGTCTCTGGAATACCTGCCTTCCTGGACGCATGCCTCCACTTCTTTTAAGTTATATCTAGAAGTAGGTCACTGTGTCAGAGCACAGATATCTTTTTAACATTATCAGGAATAATGAAAGCTAACTAACGTGGTTTAACAGCTAACTCACTGTGAGCAATGTGCAAGTTATAGTCTGTGAAGTGGTTTTTTTTTCACACCCTTCCCAAAGTTTGAAATCATTGACAGTTTTTAATTCTAAGCATGCTTGCAGTATGTCTTATTTTGGCTTCCATTTGCGTATCTCTGATATGTGATGATGTTTGAGGCCATTTTTCATGTGATCAATCTCGTGATCAACACCAAATACTCTGTCTATTTTCAGTTGGGTTGTCTGTTTTCTTGTTCTCTTGTAACAGATTAGGAGTATTTATATATTCTTTATTTAATTAATTAATTTTTTATGTTCCAATCACTGCCCCCTTCCAGTTCCCCCCTCAAAGAGTTCCTCTCTCATCCTCTCTCCCCTTCTTCTCTGAGAGGGCACCTCCCCCTCGCTATCCCCCAACCATGACTTATCAAGTCTCTGCCTAGTGAGGCCCGTCTTCTCCCACAGAGGCCAGACAAGGCAGTTCTGTTGGGGAACAGATTCCATAGTCAGGCTACAGTGTGCCCCGCGCATCGTCTCGCCAGCAAGAATGAACACGGGCACCAGGATCCTTCTGCAGCAAGCGTTTATTGCGATAAAAGGAGGAAGAGAGAGAGAGACCCAAGATGGCGCTGCTTTATATGCACCCTAGGGTGGCGTGGACATATCTGATTGGCTGCTTGCTCAAAACCCCATATGACGCCCCGGGCTGGGCAGTGACTTGGCTCGCTTTCACCACTTGCACATGCGCAATTTACTTGTTTACCCACGGGAGCCGGATGCCAGTGCCATCTTGTAATGGCAAATGCTGTCACCGCTCGCTGCGGCTCTCTGCACTACAGCTTTAGGGAAAGCCTCTGCTCCAGCTCTTTGGTTGGTGGCTCAGTCTCTGAGAGCTTTCAGGGGTCCAGGTTAATTCTGTTGGTCTTCCTGTAGAGTTCCTATCTCCTTTAGGGCCTTCAATCCTTCCCCCAATTCTTCCCTAAGCTCTCTTCAATGTTTGGCTGTGTGTCTCTGCATCTGTTTCAGTCAGCTACTGGATAGAGTCTCTCAGAGGACAGTTGTGCTAGGGTCCTGTCTGCAAGCCTAACGGAATCTCATTAACAGTGTTAGGAATTGGTGCTTACCCATGAGATGCCAAGTTGGGCTGGTTATTAATTGGCCATTCCCTCAGTCTCTAGTCCATCTTTGTCCCTGCATTTCTTTTAAACAGAAGAAATTTTAGGTTGAACGTTTTATGGGTGAGTTGGAGCCCTACCTGGCTACACGTTCTACAACCCCATTGTTATACATCTTTCAGCTAAGATCATGTGCATTGACTCCTAGGAGCCTCCCTCATATCAGGTCTTTCTGTTTAGCTTCTTTGAGTACATGGAGTATATCATGGGTGTCCTGTAGTGTATGACTAATATTCACTTGTCAGTATTTATATATTCTTTTGGCGATTTATCTAACATTTTTACTTTTCTTGTGGTGTTAAGGATGCAATTCATTTATTTAGTCTGTCTATGTACCTATCTCTCTGCCTGTTTTATCTATCTATCCATCTATCTGTCTATCTATCACCTATCACCTATCTGTCATCTATCTATCTATCTATCTACTCATCTACTCATCTTCTATCTATCATCTATTTGTTTATCTATTATTTACCTACCTATCTTCTATCTATCATCTATCTATCTGTATGTCTATCTCTCTGTAGTCTATCTAATTTATCATTTATCTATATATCCACCTATCATGTCTAGTTATTTCTCTATCATCTATTTATATCTACTAATATGTCTGTATAAGTGTTAATCTGTGAATCCATCTAACTATCTAGTTACCATCCATTTATCCATTTATCCATTTATCCATCCATTCATCCATTCATCCATTCACCTATCTGTCTGTCTATCCATCCATCTTTCCATCTATCCAAAACTATTTTAGGAAGTTGTATATGGGAAAGACAATTGCCTTCTCTTCTTTAGAAAGAAGGGGAATCATTTTTCTTTGTCCCTCACCCATGCGGTGCCTGCACACCTGCACAGGAAGCTTTCCTGGGTTTAAAGTGTGTTGTTGCAGTGATCCTGCCTGTGGAGGAGAACCTGTGAAGTATGTAACAGACATACTGTTACTGTAAAAAAAAATGACAAGTATAACCTTGGTCAATACATAATGATAAACAAATAATTAAAATTAACTCTGACTTCCTTGTTTATGTCCTCAATTCCTTCATTGAATTTATGGGTGATATCAAGCTGATTGACTATCTTTTTGTGATCATAAGGGCCATCTGAAATTGTCCTCTTCATCAATGTCTGCCTTTTGTCCCTACCTCAACTCCCACCCACCATATCTACTGGAACTCAGGTAGCTGAGTCCCACAGATTTTGTCTTACTGTTTGTGATTGTTTGGAACCTTTCTAGGTAACTTTAATTTTTTACATAAATTATGGAAAGAGTTTTTGTCAATTTCCTCAGAATAGCCTGCTGCTTTTTATTCAGATTGTGTTAAATCTGCAGATAACATGGGAAAAATGGACCACAAAATTGAGTCTCTCAAATATGGTGTATCTCTCAATTTATTTGTTTTTAAATTTCTCAGCACTGCTTCAAGTCTGCATTGAATATTTATTTATATATTTCTGTGAAGATTGTTTGATTTGTTTCTTAGTCCGTGATTTTCTTGGGCTACTGCAAATGATATATTCACCTGTGTTCTGTGATCGTGGGAAGAGGTTTAATGCTTTACTATTAAGAATGACATTAGATGTGTGTATCTCCCAGATGTGTTTAAATGGATTGAAAACATTCTCTCCTACTCCTAGTTTGTTTTAAATTGTTATCATGAGTGGATATTGAACTGGAAAAAAATGTTTTCATTCTGTGTCTACTCAGATACACATTTTCTTGCCATCTTTGTTAAAATGTATTATTAAGTTTTTTGCAATGTTAACTGATAAACCCTGCTTGGCCAGGGACTAAGGTTTTATTTATTTTTTACAATATTTGCTAATATTTTTATTGAGAATTTTTGTTTTTATGTTCATGAGCTACATGAAAATCTACATTCCTTTTTTCAGAATATCTTTGTTAAATTTTACAATTATGTTTATGTGAAATCTGTTCCTCCCTCTCTTCTTGGTTAGGAGTTGCTGTAGGTTCATTGTTTAAGTCTATGCACTTATTCCTTGAGAATATTTTTATTACAAGTGTTAACTATTTAAAATTACTTAAACTATTTATTTCTTTTTCCAATTTTATACATTTTGTACATTTTATTTGTTGCTGAATTATTGACATAAAATTTGCCAAGTATTTGATTATTTTCTTTATTTTTGTAGACTTTGTAAGTCATTTTCTGATAATAGCAATTTGTGAGTTTTCACTAAAAAACCTTACAAAGAACTTGTCAACTTTAATTTGTCATGAATTTGAGCTATTGAGCATCTTGAATTTCTCTATTTGTATTTCTAGAGCTTTATATGAAAGGAATGATGTTATCTGTATAGTTTTACTCAGTCTTTCAAATACCATAGTGGTTATTATCTTATTGCTAGTTTTCATGCATATTCCTCCTCCTTGCTCAGTCATATGCCAATGGATGAGTGTGTGAAGTGAAGCATGTTAGGTTGTTCCCAGTTTGGACTCTTATAGATATAGCCACTGATATAGCCACTGATATAGCTACTGATATAGCCACTGGCAAGATTTTGTTTGTTGCTTGTTTTAATCACCTTGGGTTTATATCAAAGAATAGAGCTTCTGAGTTTTATAGTGTGTGTAACTTTTTAATGAATGAATAAATTATTTCCCTAAGCAGTTATAATATATAGTCTCCTATGAAATGTTTAACCATTGTTGAAACTATAGAACTGCTTTCTTAAGATGTTAGAATTGTTTAGCATCCCATTACAGGTAATGAATGTTCTACTTCCTTCCAATACACAGAAAAAGTGGTATAATTTATTTTTTTTAATCTAAGCATTATGGGCATAGTGTATAGACATCTAATTCTCCAGCTTGTGCTCTGTAGGGGCAGGTGATGCTGTGTGTGTCTCTGCCATTCACTGAGCTGCATCGGGAGGATCTGTTTAATCTTCCATTGCTTAATGTCTCCTTATCCTTGAATTGTTAACAGTTCTTTTTTTTTTTTAATCTATTTTATATATGTGAGTACACCATTGCTGTCTTCAGACACACCAGAAGAGGTCATTAGATCCCATTACAGATGGTTGTGAGCCTCCATGTGGTTGCTGGAAATTGAATTCCGGACCTCTGGAAGAGCAGTCAGTGCTCTTAACCACTGAGCCATCTCTCCAGCTGTTAACAGTTCTTAATGTGTCCTAAACCTTACTCTTTTTTCATGAACATGTACTAGAAATATTTTCCAAGATTGTCACTTGCCTTTTAATTTTAGTAAAAATAATTTCAAGAATATTCAAATTTTTACTGAATTCCAATTATTGAAATTTTCATTAAAAGCTCACATTTTAGTTTTATATATGAAATATATGCCAAGCATGATATCATAAATATAATGAAGGTTTTCTCCTTAGTTTTTTTCTAAAAGATTGATGTTTTTTGAGTTTTCACACTCAATAAGTGAGCTATTTAGATTCCTTATTGCACAGCATAGTAGACATGACTGAGCTTCATTTGTGTTTGGCTCTTCAGTCATTTGGACACCATGATTTGAGAAGATTATCTTTTTTCCCATTGTTTTGGCAGCTTTGTTGAAAACTAGCTGATTGCATGTGCATGTGTATGTTTACTTAATTGCTTAGTTTATCGATGAATGTTTGTGCCAAACCAAATTCAATTATTCTAGCTTTCATAATGTTAATTAAAATTAGTTTTTCTAAATTATTTTAAAAGCTATTTTGGTCCTTTTAAAAGTTACTCTGTTAATTTGAATTTATTACATTTCCATACAATTTAAATACTCTTTTTACTTGTTTTAATTTCTAAAGAAAAAAATGCATGCTACTAATTTTGA
The DNA here is from genome assembly GCA_030674055.1 of Rhabdomys pumilio. Taxonomy (NCBI): domain Eukaryota; kingdom Metazoa; phylum Chordata; class Mammalia; order Rodentia; family Muridae; genus Rhabdomys; species Rhabdomys pumilio. The sequence goes on from JANHMN010000009.1 coordinate 77,015,557, forward strand.
TTAGGATTTCATTGACCTTAGAAATGTATCTGGGGGGAACTGAATTCTTCAACATGTTGACCCTTCTGCTCAGTGAAGACCCAGTATCAATTTATTCAGTGAGTATTGCTGAAGGAATCTTAGATCTGAAATGTGTAGCTATTCACAGAGATTACTAGTAGAGCTACATGGAGACATACCTCTGCTAGTTTCAAATACCTTTCTCTTCCTGCCATATGCCTGATTGTATATTGTATATTTTTAAATGACTTGACAAATTGAAATGGTGTGGCATAAAAAGCCAAACATATAGACCAAAGAAACGGCAGTACAGAGTCAGAACTAACATCATGTTCTCTATTCAAACTGAACTGAATACCTAGATGTATTTAAAAATCAGAATCAAATAGGCAGGAGAACACACACACACACACACACACACACACACACACACACACACACTTCTTTAATATGTTACTATCAGCAGTAATTCTGGGAGTAAGAAACCAAAAAGTAGTAGTTGGGCCTGGAGAGACAGCTCAGCATCCAAGAGCACTTGTTCTTACAGAGGATCAGAATTTGGTTTCTAGCACTCACACAATCACATGTATTTCCAGTTCTAGGAGACCTAACATCATCTTCTGGCCTCTCCAGGCATCTTCATATATGTGGCATGCACCCACATGAATACACAAACTACATATAAATAAAAAATAAAATAAATCAGTTTCCTACTGTTGGGTATCTATATGAAGAAAAAGACATCAACGCAACAGAGACAAGTATATTCCTGCACTAATCCATAAAGTAGTCACAACTAAAGTATGGAACCAATCTGATATCTACAGATCATGAAAACCATGAACACAGTGTTGTGGAATAGTACTCATCCATCAAAGTATGCAATCTTGTTATTTATGGGGGATGTTATATAGCATGAGGTAAGTTGGATACGCAAAGGAAACTACTGCATGGCCTTGCTCCTTACTGGGTGCTTAAAAAGTGTACTGAACTTATCGAGATGATCAATAGAAATGGGGAAGGATTGAAGAGAGTGGAAACAGGAGGAAGTCAGACAGCAGGCACCCAAACATGGCCTGATAGAAGTAATAAATATAGTGTGTTATGGCCTTTAACGTACTATGTCTTTGAAATTAAAAGAATAAAGTTTCAAAGATTCAAATACCAAGGAATGATGAGGGCAGAGAAATATCAATTACCCTGACTTGGTTAGAGTACATTGTATGCTTGTCTCAAAGTAGCACCTGGCACACACATGCACAATCATGCATTAGTGAAATGACTCTTTAAAAATCAAAAGAGGCCCGAGGATAAGGTGGTTCAGAAAGTACATGCCCCTGAGACTGACGACCTGAGTTCTGTCTCTGGGGTCCACATGAGTGAAGGAGAACTGCCTGAAGAATGTTGACCCCTGATCTCCACATGTGTATGGTGGCACACCTCTCTGACAATAAAAATAAATGGTAAAAAGGAATTAGGTTTAAAGGTATTAAAACCCTATGTACATGGTTAGAATATTATTTTTCGTATATTTTATATCTATCCCAAAGAACTAAATTGAAACCCATAAATATTCAAAATTGAAATGAGTAATTCGGCTTGTGAGAAAGAACTTCATTAATAACCTGAAAGATGGTACTAGACACTTTCTGGAGTGCAACATACAATGCAAACCCAAGTAGTTGAGCTACATCCTGAGAGAGATACATGTGTGCTCACATCAGCTCACATCCAATAGAGTTACACAATTTAAACGACTTTAATATACATCACTTAAATCCCCTCTTTGCCTTTCATGGCAATTTCATTTTTAATGTTTTGTATTCCAATTTTTTTTCTTTTAATCTTGCTTTTCTTTCTCCATATGCAACCTTATCTCAAACAGGAGAGCTATTACCGAGCAGGCAGGTAGTTCCCTAATTGAAACACTTATGGGGCACACTGGGAAACTGTAGAGGCCTTTAAGAAGCGGGGAAGCTTTAATGGGTTCTTGTGTGTTCACGGTGTAACCTAATTCGGGACTCTCTTGGCAATGCCGGAGGACGTTGCTAATTTACGGCTGTGATGAGCAATAAAGTAATAACGGTAATCGAAAGGTATGCTATTCCTCGTTTAGGGGCATTTATGGTTATGTATTAAAACTGTAAATACTTCAAAAAGCTGCAAGGCTGATCTATAGAAAATGAAAGATAAGATCTCACTGCTTTCTAAAAGTGCTTTTCTAACAGAAATCTGAGCTTGACTATATGGTTTATAAACATAAACAAAGGAAAGCGAACTGTTCAGTGTCTACCCTTCTAAAGGGGCCACTTAAGAGCTACAAGTGCTCAAACCCATAAGGTCTGGGAACTTCTTTCCTTTACATTTGAACTTTTGGTTTTCTTGTCCTTCTTCCTCTGCAGCCATTATTCTTCCTCCTAATGTCTTTGACAACCGTTTACTTCCCTTCCCCACCTTCCATCCACATCTCCTTTCCTCCTGTACCCACTTCAGATGCAAAGAGGAAAATGGTTCTAGACACCAGGGCCATCTCCTGGACCAGGGGCTTATATTGTGTGACCTCTTGGAGAGATGTGGGAAACGTCTTTTCACCTCAGTCTAGTTTAGTGAGCTGGCCAGTTTATTGGAGTTTCTCACACTTTCCACCGTTATCTACTGCCACACCCCACTTCCCTCAGTCCTTTCATTTTTTATTTTGGATCCACTGCTGCTTTTAGCCAACCACTTCCAACTCTCTGCGGGGAGGAAGGAGCTCTCTGCTTCCCCACCCAAGTGCAGCTACTGACTAATCTTCACAGAAGCTCCCTGTCTCTTTCTGAGAAAACAGCTGCTAAGCAAGACTCTGCTGACTTCTTTTATCCCTCTAGCACAATAGTCAACAGCTTTTGAAACAGAAGGCTTCTCTCTCTGCTTAGAACTCTAAATAACAGCCATAGGCTAAGACTCTGGGCAGACCTATGTAGATGAGAGTGTGCAGAAAGAGATAGGCTTTTACTACTTTAAGCTATGGAGATGTTTTTCATAAGTTAGCCCATCTTGACAGTAAAGGTCCTGACCTCTGCCTTTTGAGTTCCAAATCTTCATATTACATAGTAGCCTAACATTTTCATGACCTCCACCATCTAGTGATAGTTTCAGCTTGAATCCTAAGCCAACCACCAGTCTGTGTGAATCTACTGTCTTCAGTGGTGTGTTTGTTATAACCATTTACAAAACAATCAGAAAACTCAAGTGTCTCCTAAACTCAAGTGACTAATTAGGTTCTGTACTTGCCCTCATCTCCTCAGTCCTGCCACCCTCAAACTCTGCTCCCCCTGAACAATGTTGTGTCTCTGGTGCAGACCCTCAACACCTCTAGATGGACCATTTGTCTTATATCAGCCTTGTAGGCAGGCTGCATTTTCCAGTTCACCTTCCCAAACCATAAACTAAACTTCCTGTAAGCAGATCTGCTTTCCTAGCCCTGGTGCTTCTGCACAACCTTTAGATGAGGTTCAGTCTGTCCTGCATGAGTCCTCAAGCATCTCCAGGAACACTAGAAAAGAACCATGGGGATCCAGTAGAGAAGAAGCAAAGAGTAAAACACGGGAGCTGCATGCAGGTGGCTGTGACTTCCACAGGCATCGAGCAGAGGGCCTGTGTGTGGAGTGAGGAGGTGAGGACATCTTAATATTGTGTTCTCTGTGGTCACCATTTTTTTCTCTCCAGCCTTACCTCTTTTTAACCCTTAACTGATTTTTTCAAGTATTTACTTTGATGCCTGGAACCCCAAAGTTTTACTTGCTCATAGTAACACTTTATAAAGCTTATTTTTTTTTCAACGCTCATCACTTTCATAAAGCTACGAACCTTGTGAGGGCAGAAACCATTTTTAATGTGTGCTCATGTGTTGGCAGCCAGAACAGTGGATTCCACACACCAGCTGCCCAGTCACTGAGCAGAAGGATGAGTGAATTCTCGTTCTTTACATGTTTCCTCTCCTACCCTCTCTCTGCTGAAGATCAAACCCAGGACCTTGTGCATGCTAGATAAGCATTCCACCATTAAGCTACACCCCAGTCCTCCTGCCGAGACTCCAGTCAATACTCAGAATGAGCAGTTTCCATCCCAGCATCCTAGAGTGACAAAGGAAGAAGCTCATACTCTGACAGCCCCACATGCCTAGACCCTGTCAGCAGCCAGCTGCTTGACAGGATGCTGTCAACTCAGCAATTCTCCACTCATGTCCCTTGAGGAAACCATTCACCTTATCGCCACAGACAGAGCGAGGACTCCCATCTGTTACAGCTTGGAGCTGAAACCTCATAATCACATCAGCTCACAGTCTGCATATCAGATTTCCTTGTTTTAGGGAGCACTTAGGGAAATTTTGCTCTCCTTTTATTGTTGTTTTCTGTCTAGCAAGTGACCGTATTTCATCTCCACTGAGACACAATGAAAGAAATTTCCAAGCAAATTTGTTGCTTAATGATTCTAGGGAAGGTGTTTCGAACCACAAATGTCTTCCTACAAAGCTGCGAAGGAGCCAGGCTCCATGAAATTCCAATCAGTACAAAGGAATGGCAGAACTCCTGCCCTGGGTCAGCCCTCAGCAGAAGGTGATAATAGCATCAGAGAGGCTCACACCATAAGCAGAGCTCCAGTGTAAAAGTTAATGGCATTTGAGAATGGATGAAAGGGTTTCCAAAGACATCAGCAAGGACAGGATTTAAATTCCAGGACAAGTCCTCAAACACGAACTCGTGGGACTTTTAAGTGTCTCAGGAAATTGCTAAGCTGGGAAAATACGCCTTGACTTATTGTCAAACTCCTGAATGCTTGCATGATCTACAAACTCACTTCTCCAATTTTGTTATATACATAGACCAAAAGTGCTAGCCTTCTCAAGGAAGAGAAAAGAGGGTGAATTTCATAGTATTTGAGCATTAAGAAATAAACATGTGTTCATTCAGTTAACGCACAACCATAGAACACCATATGACACAAACGTGAATGATTTGATCTTCCATGGCACTGTCTGATAGGAAAGGTAACTTTCAAATTATTCACACAAAAAATATTTTGAGTTATATACTATATAGGAAGAGCAGAGACTACTATGAGAAGAACGAACAGTGAGTGACTGGATTTGAGACTGGGGAAGCTCAGGAAGCTGAGACTAGGAAGGGAGAGTGTGAAAGGAAGGGGAGGGTGAGTGCAATCAGCTGAAGAGGCACTCTGACAGCAAAGAAGCGACCATGAACAAGAGATGGAGGATCTCGAGATTGGCGGGTGGCTCCTGTTATGTGGGCCATGGATACTACTTCCTTAAGGAGTGACTTGAGGCAGCCCTATGACTATCAGCCTAAGTGCCCATCTACTCCAAAGCCTCAGACTGACTGCACAGAAGATTAAGGTTGTCAGAGAAGCTTATTTCAGCTGAGGCAGAGATTTGAGTGAGTCTACTCATTTGTGCTTCTCACAGAAGTGTGAGCAACCATAAGCTTTGGTGAACTCCATAGTTGTGAGCACTTACTGCTTAAATTAGAAGGTTTCAGATCGCGATCGTAGCTGTGGGTTTATCTCACAGCTTTGTAAATAATACTCTTATTATTATGTGTCTGGGTGTTTTGCCTACATGTACGTCATTCCACCACATGCCTGCCTGGCGCTTCCAGAGGTTAGAAGAAGGCACTGGATTCCCTGAAACTGGAGTTACAGACAGTTGGGAGCTGTCATTTGCGTGCTGGGAATTGAATCTGGGTCCTCTGGAAGAGTACCCAGAGCTCTTAACCACTGAACCATCTCTCCAGCACTTCTACTCTTTGGTAACCAGTGAACAAGTCGGTGATAAGCTCTAAAGGGTGAAGTAGAAGGTTTGTCAACTATCTCATGGCCATAGAAGTGATATCCTCAACCCGGGCACTTGGTTTAGCAGTGCGTTTCTGAAGTTCTGAATATATGCTCATCTCCTAAGAAAATGGCTAAAGAACCACTGTGTTCCTACATGGGGGGCACTCAGCATAATCCATGTCACATGGACCGATGTCCAAAATGTACACCGTCATATTTTATAAAATCTCTTAAGAGAAATTTCTTACAATTGAATAACTGCTCCATGATTCAAAGTGATGTCCTGAAAGCCCCATTTAATCCCCCTTAGGTCCTGGGAGGTGGGTGACATTATGTCTGTTTTACTAATGTCAACACAGAGACGCACCTTGAGCATCTTGTTCCAGAATTGAGACTCATGAAGATTAAGCCAGGGATCAGGTGTGAGTTTCCTTGATCCTAAGGAAGGATGACCAGGCCTCATTTGTGAACAAGAAGAAAAAATTGTCTCGTGTCCATGGTAACCATAGGAGGGTTGAATGACCTGTGCTGAATTTCCCACTTCCTGTTTGAATTTTTTCATCTCTAGAAGGGATAAGGGTAAAGATTCCAAGGATCCAAGAAACCAACCACTTCTGGAGTTAACAGGATCCGAGCTAGATTAAATTTTCTTCTAACTGGCTATTGTTTGAATATAACCCTCTGATATTTCCACTGGAATTTAGTCCCCATTATTGAGAAATGTGACCAGGTGGGACCTTGTGTTTTCTTGCGTCATCTTGAGAGTGAATATGGTCCGAAAGACCTTCTGGTTAAGTCTTCCACAGTTCCCTCTCTCTTACATGGTGTGCCCTGAACTGCCTTGATAGATCAGTCAGCAAAAAGGAAATCATTAGATATAGCCCCCAAACCCACACCACACCCATGAGCCAAATCCACTTCTTTCTAATTTTCAGATGCTACAGTTCTACTTACTCTAAACAACAGAACCCCCTCAAATAGTGGACCCAGTGGTGTTAGCTATTTTCTCAAATAGCTTGGCAAAGGCTGCTTCATGGAGGACAGATTACTTTTCATGGTTTAAAGAGGCACACCATGGAGAAAGCACAGCCATGGAACAGGACACATCTGGGTGGAACAGAAAACAGCAAGAGGGCTGGGAGCACGGGAGACTATAAATCTATATGAACACATCTTAGCAACTCACTTCCAGTGGTAAGGCCCTACACCTGCTAAAGGTTCCCCAACTCACAGAGTGCCACAAGCTTCGATCCCGTGAGCAGGGTGGGACATTTCATATCCTAACTTCAGCACCTGATAAGAGAGGCTTAGGACACTCAAATAAAGCTGCTGGATGCCAGCTGGTTTAAAGACAGCATCTCTCTAAAGCTATATACTTCTCACCACACCTCACTGTCTCAGATTTCCTTGGGGGAGGGGATGTTGATATACAATACTCTAGAAGTTACTACAGAAAGCACATAGAATATTTTATATATTCTATACTAACAAAAAAAATTCCACTCAAAGAAACACTTAAAGGGCAAAGGGCCAATATCACATATTCCATGACTAATTGAATTCTAGTTTTTTTTTAGCACAGCCACCTTCATTTGATATTCCACCCATAAATAATGCCCAGTGCTCCTCTCTGACGGTGATATGAAATTAGAGGCAAAGGCATGTGACTCCTGCAGGGAAGAACAAAGGAGACTGTAACTTAATTACTTATTTTTTTTAAAAAAAAAAAAATAGTTATTTGAGTAAATTTTCAGCAGTCAATAGAGCATTCCTATAGGGCTCCTTCATCCCTGGGTGGCCTTTAATTTCATTTGCATATTGGACAGTCAGCACTTTTTCCTGCTGTAATCAAACTTGCCCCAAACCAAGCTGGCTTTCTATAGCAAGGGTGCTTTAAACCCGAGAAGAATCGACTATTATGAAAAACATGAGGATATTGTGAGAGCACCGGTAAGCACATGCTCGCGTCTTCCCCAGGTCAGAGGGCCTGGTGGGAATGAACACTCAGTAGCAAGGTGCCAACCGGCCCGACATAAGAGCATCTCTGTCCTCAACACTCCTGACTTGCACATCTCGGACACCACTTGAATTGTTTTTAATGTCTTAGTTTTGCAATTATTAAAATGTGTGTGCTGACACGTGACCTTGCACCCAGCATTCTCTGCTCAGCGTTGCGTCTTTCTCTATTCTTCTCTGGTGGGTGTGCTTCCCTCCCCCTCTCTTCGCAGTGTAACATCTCTCTTTTAAGCACCTGGTTCATCAGGATGGGGAGCTCAGGGTCCTGTTCACAGCCTGACCTTTCTTCATGCTCTTTCTCACCCAAGGAAGAGGGGCTGCATTTTTCTTTCTGTAGCTGATAAAGTTTGGAGAGGGAGGAGCAGAGGAGGGAGGCAAACAGCTGGGCAGTTTACCTTTCAGCTGTCTTGAGACATAAAAAAAAAAAAGTCTGCATCTCTTCACTGAAGGTGAGAATAACGCATGTACAACAGACTTATACTTAAAAAGGTTTTGCTGTGAAATTTTACTGTTCTTTTCTATAAAGAAATAGGAAAAGTCTTGACTTGTAGATGTTATTGAAGAAAAAAAACTGATTTAATTAGACCCCACCAAGGACCCACAATTTTACCCCTGGAACCAGAACGCCCCCACTGTGTTGCATGAGTCAACAGCTCTGCATGCAGAGTCTAAGGATCCAGAGTTATTTGTGCTACTGAAACACACACAGATCCTATGAATTTCATGCCACTATATTTGGTAGACAGCATAGTAAGTGTGAAGTTGTTTGAATGCTTGTCTTTTTGAAACAAAAATTTAAGAATATAGTCTATTCTAGAGAGAAAACAAGACTGTAGGGTGTCTTTTTTTTTTTTTTGTCTCCTAAAAATTTGAATATTATATTGAAATACTTTTTGAAACTACTACTCCTACTACTCCTAGAGTTTATCAAAAGCAGGAACCTGCTTTACATTTCTGCCTATCACAACTTTTAATCATATATGATACATATTATGTCCACAGTAAATGCAAATGAAACCTACAAAGCCAGACAGTCCTCTCCTCTTCTCCCCATTTTCTTCATTCCCCCAAGCAACAGGGTCACCTCTAACACTAGTATGTGTTCCTTGTCCTGAAAATAACTCTCCTCCTTCTAGGAAAGTTTCTTCAAAAAAAGACTAACCCTTTCAGAGAAACTTCACATTCTCAAATACAGCCTAGGCCATTGGGCAAACTGTCTGAGAAAGATCCAGTAATCACTTTGAAGGAAGACAAGGGTCTCCTAATTCTCCTCCCATGTCCTTGGCTATCTGGGATAAGATCAACCTCCAGAAATATGAGAAACTACATTTAGATGCTGCATCATTGAGTAAGTCTGTATTTATCCCTGGATTCTCTGCAGAAGCCTTTGTTTAATTAATGAACCACAGTTGTCCCCTGAGGGTACAGATGGGTTAAATAACCTCTCAAAGTCTTCCAATTTAGCTAATCTCTAGACCTCATGTGAGTGTTAACATTTCAAAAATAATAAAAATGTTCAGATAATACAATCAGACATAGTTAATTGAATATTTGTGGAGGCCACAATTTCAAATCGCTTTGGAGGTCAAGCAGACAAAGTGTGATGAAAACATCTCAGCAGAAACATAGAATGTGATAGCAAGCCTTGTACCCACATTTCTCCACTGTGTTCATGATGGCCCCAATGTTGTAGCCAAAGTCTGTCTCTGGTTTAGCAATTGTTGGATCCCATTGCCAGCATACATTCATTAACTCAACATCTAACAGACAGCAAGGGGTCATGTGTCAAATGTTGATTTAGACACTGAATGGGGAGCAACAAGGGGTGTGGATTCAGAGTCTTATCTCTGTACACACCTACTTACTAGCCTTCATTCAAAGTGATATAAAGTTTCAGAAGTTTAGTATAAAGAGAGTTGTGAGAAGGTTTTGAAAAGACGCTGCCAGTTTAAAGTGGAACCATCAATCAGAACTTGCTTTCTTCACAGAAATTACCTGTAAAACATTTGAACAGGAATAAAATACAAAATCTCAATGGGCAACAGTGAGGCGAGGGTTCTGCTGCAGGCAGCATACCAAAGCCTAGTCTTGAGGAGAGACAAGAAGGTGTAAGAAGACACAGAAACAGCTAGACTCTGGAGGCACTGGCCAGAGAAGGATGAACTGTGGCATCTGCCCCCCAAAACCCAAAGCCAAACTCTTGCAGTTAACTGGATACACAGCCCTGACATCTCCCAAGAACGTCAAGCAGTTGGATTATATGGAAACATCTCCTTTAAAGATGAGTACTTCAAGAGAAGATGAAAGTTTGCTCTCTAACACCATAGAAAAGGATACATGGGTGACAAAGGATAAAGCCTTTGTCCTTGTTAAACAAAAACACAACAGAATGATACAGACATGTTAAAAAAAAAAAAACAGGAGACTGAGGTATGATCTAGCAGGACACATGAAAACAAGTATTTACATTGCCAGTAAAAGAATCAAAAAAAAAAAAAAAGAAAAGAAAAAGAAAAGAAAGAAAGTATAAATGGGAAAAATAATAAATTAGTTAGAGTTCACACCAAAGATACAGAGGAAGTAAAGAGACTTTGTTGGCTCAGTTTTGTACAGATAATCCTGAAAACACCTAGGTGTGGATGCTCACATCTATAATCCCAGCATTCGAAGCGAACCACAGCAAGTCCTAGGCCATCCTTGACTCTCAAGTGAGCTGCGCACCAGCCAAGGCTCCATGGTAAAACCCAATATCAACACCAAGCCCTGAAACACACACACGAGTGAAGTAGGAAATATATCAAAATGACCGGTTACTGTACACAAAGCAGGAAAATCAATAGCATCTTCCTTCTCTTCTCCACCAAACGGAAAAGCTCTAGTAAGCATTTGAAGAACAGAATTAAACTTAACTAAAACCACCACACACAAAAACACTCAGTAAAAGGGGAAGGATGGAAATTTCTCGTAAAGAACAAAGACGCTAATCAAGTCCTAACAGACGCAAAAGTACCATTTCCAACTGGTTTCAAGAATAAAACATACCTAGTAATAAACTTAGGAGGAATTTAGTGTGTATGTGCATACCTCTGAGCATATGTGTGCATGTGTGTGTGCACGTGTGTGTGCATGTGTGTGTGCATGCATGTAAACATATGTAGATGTTCTACAAAAGGCACGCAACAACTTGTGCAAATCTTCACTTACAACATATGAGCTCACACAGGTGATGATCAATTAGTTTTGACCTTACCATCCGTATTAACATGCTCCCAGTAAAAAATTCAGTAAGGTTTATTTCCTCAAACAGCCAAACTGATTTTGAAATTCATATAGAAAAAAAAATTAAAATATGTAACACAGCAAAAGAAACACTGCCATTGCCAAATATTAAAATGAATTACCAGGCTTCGATAATAATATGTTGGCTACTGTGTTGGGATAAACTGGCAGTCAATGAGATAGAAGGAAGCTTAGAAATAGGCCAAGATATTCATGTGACTTTATGATAAATTCTCCATTTTATATCAGTGAGAGGTGATGATTATTCATTAATTTTGTTTAAAAATTGGGTTACCATCTGGAAAAATTTAAGTTGGATCCATACTTAAACTTTTGGGTCAGAATACATTATAAGCAGATAAAGAATGTAAGGATAACGATGAAGCCATATAAATACTTAAAGAAACCAAGATGAGGGTCTCAAAGAACAAAGGCCCCACTCACCACACATGATCTCAGAGGCAAAGAAAAATATTCACCCCACAAAAGACAGGAAATTAGGAAAGACATTTATGGAAGCCAAAAATCTTAAGATAAATTTAGGATAAAAATTTGATATTGTAGTTTAACGCCTTAATGAACAGAAGGACAATTATGGTAATATAGAAAGAACTCACACAAACCAATATCAAAGGCACCATTGTCATCATCTGGAAGTCAGGCAGTTCTAGGAAAATGAAATGCACGTGGCTATGAAAATCCTAGGAGGATCTCGGCTTTACTCAAGGTATAGACAGGTGTGAAGAAAACATGATGAAGACAGAATTTTTATCTATCATACTGTCACAGATAAAGCGATGACAGTATTGTCCTGCTGAGGACAGTAAAGACGGTAGAAACAGGAGCCGTCTGCACGTGGACACTGCCGGTGCATAGTGTATTTTGTACACCTGCTAGTCATTGCTGAAAACTCATTACTTTGAAGATAGATTTGCACATGAGAACAAAGATATATACACAGGGCAACTCACTGAAGGATGGTTGTGGTGGAGAATGGAAGCCTGCATTCGTCAGCAAGAAATTACCTACCTGGGTTATGAAGCGTCCATACAGTATCATGTGGCTGCACACAAAAACAAGGCTCATAAGAAGAAGTCCATAAAGTCCAAAGTAAGAATAAAAAGTGGAGTGGTCTTTTGCCTTCATTTGCATGTGTGCCATAGTAGCTGATATAACCATGCTCACACACAGTCATATGCACCTTATGCATGCATGGACTTAACGACCACATGTGCTAGACTCTGCTGAAGTGGCCACAGGTCCATCAAATCTAAGGAATAGAGCTGAGAACAAAATGGGAAGACTGAATATATTTTTAACCATTAAGTGTTGAATATATCGCGTACATATTTCAAGATGGTAATTAAAAGAAAGTTAAAAATTAAAAGGGAATTCACCTCAGCTAAATGCACTCGATGTTCATTTTACTTCAATATTTCTTGATTTTTTTAAAAAGTGTGCTGGTGATATTTAATAATAAACGCTACTTTTAATTTTATGTAACATTTTTAATTTTCATAAAATGTAACTTTTAAAGAGAATTTTCTGACTCCTATGTCTGGGGCATCTACACATGATCTCGATATTTTAAAAACACCTGAACGAATGAAGAGGATCAAACGATCTGTAATACTATGGAAAGAGCAAGAAAGAATGAAAGAAACTCTTCACATCTTCATAAACAGTATTCAAAGGCAGCAGCCTAGTCCTAGATGACAGAGACAGGAGCATGCAATTATTGGGGGGAAAGGCATAAGATGAGGAAATCGAGATTCCCTCAGAACTTTGGCAACAGCTGTTTGCTGAATAGTAAAGGGATGTAAAATAGTGAAAGTTAATTATATGCTTTTTATAGCGATTTGAAATGGACCTAGTGATCTGATTTCATCACTTTACAAACACTGCCGTATTTTTTTTTTCTATCCCTGCAGGGTTGGGCCACTGGAGTTTGCCAGGGTCCCCACAAAACCAGCCTGCAGCTCAGGGCCTATGGCGTTTTGCCATACTACCAGTTACAAGATTGCATGATCTTGTCGAATACTGTATTCTAAATCCACAGTGGTTTTGCTTTTGTTTTGGTTCACATTAGAAGATGAAGTTTCTCTGACTAGCTTAGGGTCATACGGTCTAGAAGTGTGGCACTAAGATGGAAAATGGCTTGCCTCCTTGTCCCTACAGCCCCAGGCTATCTAGCTGCAGCGACTGCTGTTTCCTGAGGATGCAGAGATGGCTGTTGTGCAGATGCGGACGTCAGCGTCTGCCCACAGAGCCAATCATCCTCATGTTAACCCGATAGATTTCTCAAAGGCAATCTCCGTCTAATTGTGTGTTCTGTGTGCGCAGCCTTTTCTTTAGTGTGCGAGTGTGAGTGTGTGTAATGATGTTATCTATATGCCGTCGGGGCACCTGCACATTTGCATATTGGGGAAGAACTGAATAAAACATGAGGTGCTTTATTCCAGTGGGATACATCATCCTCAAAGGATATTTACAAATGTACTCAAGTCCCCCAGAATCAATCAGTCTCTGAATCAACAAAGGTTCTTTGATTCCCAGGAATGTGCCTTACACTAGGATAAACGCTTTCAGGAAACAACGGAGAAGGAAGAGAGCCCCCTCCACACCTGGGATGCGTCCCCTTAGAGAAAATAACGATTTCCGGCGATCTTTGCCAGTGCCTCCAGAGGACCACTTTCACTGGGCATCTCCCACCCCACCCCCCATCCCCCCACCCCCACCCTCAAGGGGCTTCAGATAGAGGGAAAGGAGGAAAAGAAATAGATGTTGACATTGGTGATCCCTATAGGAGTCACCTTTACAGGCACAGTGCCTCAAGAGGTCATAACCCTCCTCCTGTTGTATGAACACTGGTGAGCCAAGAGCGCAGAGAGCAGTGTTGCTGCTTCTGTGAACCACAGTGCCTAATTCTGGGCCAGCCTCCATTCCCGCCTCTGCCAGCCGCAGACAGGATGGGATTTAATTGAATGTTTCATTCTAACTCACAGGTCACTTAGTGAGCGAGCGTCTTTGTTTTAATTTCACAGATCAGGAGCAGAAGTTGGCTTCTTTACCTGACTCGTCCAAGCCCACGAAGCCAAGAAGCTATTACCCAGCATTACCCAGCAATGGCTCTTGCTCTTGGGCTGAGAACAAAACTGGAAAGATAATGGCGAGCCTCCAGATCCTCTCCCAGCTCCTTATTTCCCTTTTCTCACATGCGATGCTACGGTTTTCCCCCTGCTCCCATCTTTACCAAGAGCAGGCTTTGTCCACTGGCAACGCTCTGGAATGCATTCTTCTGGAATGCTCTGCCCCAGGATTTTGCTCCGTTGCCCCCTTGTCATCATTCAGATTTTAATGCAGCTATTAGCATTCATCGAGACCCTTCTTACCCAGCAGCTCTGGTCTCTACCTCTCCTGTTTCCAGTGTTCTCCATTGTTGAGTTCCTTGCTTAGTCCTTGCTGTGTAATTACCTGATACATTTGTTTTTGTGTTCAGTCTCCCCCAGACAGGATGTAAGAGCTCGGTTGAAAGCTGCAGCCAGCAGTCGTCTTGTTTATTGCTGTTTATGCAGTGCCACAGACAGCATGCTGTAAGTATTTAACTAATATTTATTGAATGACTGAGTGAGAAGCCCAAGGAACACTGCCCCTGCCTTCCATTGTCCTCTGCATTCCTTTATTGCCACATTAGTATTTGAAGATGACACCCCAGATTCCCCTCACCTCCTTCTCTCATTAGACCAGGGGCTCCCTTTGCCCCAGGGGTGAGTAAAATTATTATAACAGTAATGTAAAGAGAGAAAAAAAACAGCAAGTTTTGATTTTTCAGTTTTTAAATCCATTTAAATTATGGCCTCTGGTTCATAAGGCCCAGGCCATTTTTTGGTATCAGAGATTAAGTCCTTCATGTATCTTGGCATAATGTGAAAGTCACAAGCAAGTGACTGAAGAACAAAAGAAGGATTGTTCCATCCAAGCCTAGGGAAGAGAAAGCATGGAGATCGTGGCAGCAGAGGCAGGTGGGAATGGCAGTAAGAGGGAGCCAGGAAGATAGGAAAATGTTACAAATTCATATATGGAAAATGGACATTTCTTTCATTGTGCCTCTTAATTTGCACCTCAAGTATTGTTTATTTCCACTTGACTTGATCTTGGAGGACAGTTAATTCAGGGTTCCATGGCCACTGGTGCACATTCCGAAGAAGCTAGTAGTTTCAGACTAGAGAAAAGGCAGCCTTACCTGTGCAGGTAAAACTAGAGGGCTTGGGAGAGACATCCCAGTTTGATGTGGACTCATATCGACAAAAGGGAGGTAGGAGGTCTAGCTGGATCTGAAATCGACATCCATATTCCCAGAAGAGAAGCAGAAGGCAGCGTGTGGCATTTCCTGAGGCTCCAGGAGATGACTGAAAATAACTGAAAGATTGAAGGATGCCTAGAAACCTCAGGACACAGAGGTAACTGTTTCTGCGAAGAGAGGTCGGGACTAAGCCTCTCACATGCTGGTAAAGTGACGGGGGATGCAAGCAGAGGATGTATCTTTCTCCCATCCTTAAAATTCCATGACTTTTCCGAATGTTAGAGAATCTCAGGATGAGATAAGGCAGGGGATGTAGTCATCATGGATGAGCTTACATTCAAAATGTGTCATTTTAAAATTCTAAGAGTTATTAAAATATGCATATATTAAGGCTTTACAGTCAGGTGGAAATAAATGGGTCTGGTTATATTAATTTAAGAAGTTCAGCATAGAAGTTTCCATTTCACACATTAGTTAGTGACATGGACTTTTAATTCTTTACACACATTGGAGACACATTCAGAAACTTTGAAGGTCATGTCTCTGAGGTCAGTAGCTCAGAAGCTAGCCTGGATATTGCCTCAAAGAATATACAGCCAACCATCAGGGTACCTCTCCTACCCTTAACTGGTCCTGGGGGTTCCAGGTAAGTGGACTATACCACTTAAAACCCAGGTTCAGACAAGGACACGGATAGGTCAGACTTTCAGTCAGTGCCTTTCATATTTGTGCCTCCACAAAAGCTATCTTAGGAATTTATGCCATGAGTTATATACACTCATAGAGTTCTAGAGATTGAGAAACTTCTGGAATAAGCTTTGGAATCATATGGCTTACCTTTCCCATTTTACAGGAAAAAAATAGAGGCCTCTGCAGAGGTCACTGTTGGAGTATAAGATGAAGTCCTAAGAGCTTACAGCTGTGTAACAAACAGACCACCTTGAGTTTCAGTATCTTAAACCTCAAGAAACTTCTGTTTGCAAGGTATAAAGTCAGTGCTGGGAGGCCACTCTCTGCTGGTTTCCACTGGGCTTCATTCCACAGCTATGTTTTACTTTACTTGTCTTTCAGGCATTGAATCAGCTGCTACTAGGAGCATGCTCTTCCTGTAACGGAATGTAGGCATTTTGAAAGTATTGTCTTCTGAGACTTCCACTAAGAACTGAAACGGTCACATTCATGCACATTCCATTGGCTAAACAAAGTCATACATTTATCCTGACAAGCAGTATGTTGGAAAACACCTTCAGCCCATTTTGTAGGAAAAACCTCTAAATCAGGTGGGCAAACTGGGTATACAGAATTCCAATGAAGAAGGGGCATAAGAGACAACAGTATGTCAGTTGAACTTTGGAGACCTTCTTTAGATTTTCAACCGAATAACTCAATCATGTTTCACACAGAAATGATAGAACAAAATAAAATAATAACAGTTCTGTAGCCAAGAATGTCCTTCACCTGTCTATAAACCAAGTCTTGGTAATGTTTCTTTCCATAAAAGGGGATTTATAGTTCCAACTTTATCAATTGTTTTTTAATTAAAAATGTATTGAGGTTCTTGAGAGTGGAGCACATAAACTAGCCATGCCAATGCTTGGCACAGGCAGCCCAGTGTGTGTATAAATTATATCCAGGGTGACTGAGTCAGGCTGGAAGATAGTACAAAGACTGAGTTACTCTGTCTCTGAGTCAGAACTAAGGAAAAATGCTTACAATATTCAAAACATCCATGTCAGGCCCCTAAAAGAACAAATTTTCTTCCTCCCTGGGGCTTCTCCTTTAGTAGTTTCAGATACTGACTGTATTTGCTATAAAATGGCATGATTTTTATCACAAAGGCAATATCAGAAACAGGACCATGGAGCTGTTAGTGACTTGTACTAAGGCCCAAGTTAGAAACCTGGCTGCAATGTCTTCATTCTCTTGATGACCTGGAAAACGAGGAAGGATAAGCATTGACTTGAGTCTTTGAAGGATGGATAGGTGGAGCCCAGTGATATCTATGTTCTTGTCCTTCATCCATCAATTCATTGTCATCAGCATCAACAGGATAATCATAGTGCCAGAAGCCAAAGACAGAACTGAGTGTGGGGGATTAGTGCTTGGGAGAACGGAAGAGTAGGGGCCCAGGCAGAAAACAGAACAAGTATGCATTCAAAAACCAAAAAAAAAAAAAAAAAAAAAAAAATTATGTCAAACTCCCTTTTTTCTCATTTGTAAAATGTGATGAGGAGATGAGAGTAGTTTGCCTCTTGCCTGGTACAGAACTGATCTAGTGAGTCTATATACAAATGCTGCAGTGTGGCATAGTAGGAAAGGAAAAGCTGCCTTTTTGTCTCCTGTAGAAGAGTGCTGGAAACTCCTAATCTTGGATGGAAGCAGGTAGAAATCTGGGCACTGGGACAGATGAGCTCATGTGGCAAGAGGTGCTCTATTCTGGAAGTCAGTCATAGCTGTGTGACCCTAAAAAATTCTTCTATGACTCTTTTCTTCTCTCTTGCTCCCCAATCTGAAACATCAAAAGCTTAAATCTGCCAAGCTGTGAGTTCTTTACCCAAAGCAAGAGTCTCTGGACCCAAAAGTTTCACTGGTTGCCTACGCATCTAGAGTGGTCCTGCGTAACAGGCTCGTCCTGTGCTACATGGTATCCTGAAAGAGTACACCATGTGGTAAGAGAGTCTTCAACTGTGAATCATAGTCTCATGGGAATGTTACCTTGAAGGTATCATAGTGTTGATGAAGTCCTTTTGCAGTTAGAGGATGTAGGCTCAAAAGTCAGAAACTAAAGATCACTCCTCGGACACTCAGGAATCAGTACAGTAGAAACAGTATCATAACAGCCATATCTGTTCCATGCTTAACACCTTGATGATTGAGTGTGTCACTGCTCGCCATAACTGCATAAAGGGGAAGGCATAGGTTCCTATAGTTTAAAAAAAAAAGAGCAGACTTTGCTGTCAGGTCCACCCAGTTTCAACCATTGGCTCCAATATAACCTAATAACATTCACTGGCTAAGTCCATCTATCTATCTATCATCCATCCATCCATCCATCCATCCATCCCTCTATAAGTCATGCCCTGAGTTATTCCTGTATTCAACACATGGCTTTCTAGGCACAGGAGCTACAGAAGTTAGTAGAAGCACAGGCTCTGATTCTGAGTGAAAATTTCAGTGAAAGAACCACAAGAGTTCTCAGTTACATTACAATGAGCTTAGTGCCAAAGACAAAGCAGCACAAGGCATCATGGGATATCAAAGTTGCTTTTTTTCTCTCTCTCTCTGTTTAAAAATCAAAACAAAATGTAGACATCTTCACATCTTCTGTCCTTATTGTGACAGCAGTCACTCCAACAGGACAGGTGGGTTAGGACTATACCAACAATCTGGTGATGAATTCGTGTTGGGCATTTCTAAATTTCTTTCAACCACCTGTATATCTTCTTTCAATAAATTCCTATTCATATACTCTGGCCATTGTTTACTTATGTTATTTGCCTTTAGCTACTAAATTGTTTGTGTTCCTTATCTATATTGAATATTAGTCCCTTACTGGATAAGTGGTTTTCAAATACTTCCTGTTGATCTGCAGCATTCTTTAAAGGTAGTCAATCTTCGTGCAGAGACGCCTTGCTGCCCTGTAATTCCTCATGTCTATTTTCTGTGTAGAGGTGACTCTATCCCTGGAATTCTTTCAGACTTTTCTGTGGTTTTTGTTTTTTGGTTTTTTGGTGTTTTGTTTTGTTTTGGTTTGGTTTGTTTTGGTTTGGTTTGGTTTGGTTTTTTAATTCTATCCAAAATGTCTTCATTCAGATCAAGTACTGCAGAAATATTTTTGTGCACTTTATCCTACAGTTTTAGATCTTATGTAAAGATTTCTCATGTGGAAACAATTTCTGTATGAAGTATGAGATCAATTTTAGCTTCATCATTTTGTGCTTGAATACCCAAATTCCCCAGTAGTGTTTATTGAAGTAATGACCCTCTGTCCTTTCCTCATTTCTTGTTTTTAGCACCATTGTTGAAAACCAGCTGATTGGAACATTGGTAAAAAAGTATAGACTAAACATTTTGGATAACTACATGAAGATTACTCAAAGACTCAGAATGGAACTGCCATGTATTCCAACAACTTTTTCTGGGTGTATCTGTTAAGAAACCACACACACACATACATACATACACATATGTGTATGTGTGCATATGTGTATGTCAAAGAAGTATCTATATTCTCATATTCACCCAACACCATTCACATATCCATGCCCTCAATGGGTAAAGAACAGAAAATATGGGATATATATTCACATGCACACATACAAAGTAGAATACAGTAATACAATGCAGCCCTTTAAAAAGAAGGCAATTCTGTTACCTGTGACAAGACTGACAGAATTGGAAGACATTGAACTAAGTGAAATAAGCCAAACATACAAATACATGGCCCATATGATCTTTGTATTTAGAATCTGAAAAAACTGAACTCAGAGAAAACAAAAGATAAGAAAGTATTAGAACTGGCAAGAAAAGGAGGGGTGGGGGAAGGGAGCATACTGACAAAAATCAGATCTGAGAACTGTGCTAGTGACCACTGTCACGGTTTCAGCTTCTGTGTCTCAAAACTGGTCAAGTACAGTTTTTGATGTTCCTACTAAAAAAAAATATAACAAATTGAAAAGTTAATGAATACGTTAATGAAAGTAATTATCTTTTCACGAGATCAAGTCATCACACCCATGAAAAGTAATAAAGAAAACACATAACAATGCCAATAAGAAAAAATCAACTTGAGCATTTCATTTATTATAGTGTGATAAAGTAATGTTATAAATATATTAGAATTCTATTCCCTTAGTAATAATAGTAGGCCACATAGTAAGTCACATAGACATAACCAACTGGCACAGATTGTAGTCACGATTCGATTGTATAAGCACTGAGGTTCTGAGTAGTCACACAGCTTACACAGCTCCTGATGGAGGAACTGGGGCTGAAAGCCAGTCCTGTGAGGCTCTGATGCTATACATATTCTTCACAGTGTCACATGGTCCTTTCTTCTCTACAAAGGGGCTCTTGTTTTTCTTGTAGAGCATGTATGTCACAACCCAGGCTATTTGTCCTGAAATGAAATTGTAAAAACATGAAGATGCTCATTCCCCCTTTCCTTGTCCCTAGGAGTTGTTCCTGTTCCTAGCGAGGGATGTCTTCAGTGAGAAAGGCTTTGCGGGCAGGGCCGTCCCTCTAGGAAGCCCAGCTCACATGCACCACTTAGCTGTGGTTTGAACGACATGGCTTTTCATGGCACTGTGTCTGGAACACTGGATATTCTGGAGCTACCAGGCTTTGCTCCTTTTCTGATGCATCTAAATGTGACTATGTAGAGGAAACCGAGCACACAGTATAACTCAGGGCTGGCAGCCCAACAGCCCACCACTTCTGCTGGTGAGCTGCATTCCTAATGAATTTCTTCAAATAATGCAAACACTATTTTTTTTCCCGAGAAAATGAAATATGGGAGCTCCATGTTCCACAGATGATGGGGAAGACTCATAAAATATTTTAATCTTTCCTTGTCAGGCTTCAGAAATGCGGACAGCCTTGTCCTCATTTTCTTTATGCCCTGGACTTCTAATTGAGGGAGCTGGCATCAATTATGCATGTGAGTGCTGCTGGGGAGGGAGCAAGGATAAATATTTGGGGGTGTCATTAGCCAGACATCACTTCATCTTTGTGTCACCGTAATTCCCCATATCGTACAGCTTTAGATTGGAACATATGGCACTAAGGTAGGTAATGAGAACAACAATTTTCTGAAACAACATTATAACTTTTCCCTCTTTATGGTCACATTTACTTACAGTACATGCTGCCATTTAGGCACAGAGCTTTATGAAAGCAAATCTCCAGGAAAAGGGAATTCAGGGCAGAATTCAGGCCTAGGATGGTCAATGACCTGGGGCTAAAGCAACCCTGCAGGTGAGAATTTGGTGGTGTGTGTCAGTTGGTTTTATTTCTATAATAATTCCATCTTCACAGGGGCCTGGAAGAGCAAGATTTCATCAATTGTTCAGTTTGGTCTGTGAGTTACCGGCTCTCCCTGCCCTCTCAGGGGCCACACTGAAGATGGCCGTAGTTGAGACAGACTGAGGTCATGGTGGTGCAGTGTTCAAGAATAATCGCTCAAGTGCATTTGACATGTCTACTTGGGAGTACATGTGGGAGATCCATTCCCTGCTACTCCCCACAGTGAGTCTCAGGCAGAGGCTACTAAGGGAATAGGTGAGTTTAACAATGATGCCAGTTCACATTAGGTACCTCTGTAGAGGAATCTGAAACTATGAACATAGAATCCACAACAGGGGCCACCCTGCTCTGTTCCTATCACCATAGCGGGGTAGTTCAGTCAACCAGCAACTGAACAAAGAAAGTCTCATCCCATGCTGTCAAGATGAATATAGATTTTATTTCAGTACAAATCCAGGCACTGTGCAATGCATTCTGGGAAATCATGCTAGCTAGTCAGGGAAGCTTGGTTTTGAAAGGAAAATAATGGGGTGGAGCAAAAATTAAGCAAACAAATAACAAAATGAAAAAGTGCAGCAGAGTGACAAGAAAAGGAAGGAAGGGAAATTTAACAGCTGTTTTAGGTGGGTGACATATTACCTCAGTCTGCACAAGACTTAGAGGCAGGAGTAATGCAAACAAGCACAGGCGGCCACGTTTAGTGATTAGCCTACATAAAAAGCACAGGGAAGTTGGCAATGGGAACACTCTAGAATGGGATGGAAGAATATTTCCTGGGATAGAAACCACACCGTTAGTGTGGCATTGCAGAGAGAACTAGATGGGGAGACAGCATTTCAGTGGACAGAGGGAGAGACAGGCAGATAGACATGCCACTGTAAGGAGCAGCAGCCCCATCGTCCCCATGCAGACATCTAGAGATGAGTGGTGTGCAAGTTGAGGTTTCTCAGGATTATCAAGGAAAATACTAGCACTTAAGTTCAAGAACTTACAGAGAAATGTATAAAGTGTGCAATTATTGTGAGTGGAGCGTTTGACCAGAGAAGTTTAGCGCTCTCAGCTTCTCATTTTAGATTGAGTTCTAATCTCGACATCAATGGATAGATAGTTCAGTGTTGCGGAGAGGCTAAGGAGATAATGTGTTCAATGTGCACACCCAATCTAGTTGCTCAGAATTCCACAATAAATGCTACCTACCAGTTACTATCATCTGAAAGCATTAGTTAAGCAAAGCCCATTTCCCCTTCCCTGAAAAATTTCAAGTCTCACAAAGACAGAAACTAGTTTTATCTTTTTTTAATTTTTTTTTTTAATAATCATCTCTACCCAGTGCTACTACAGTTTCTGGCACTTGGAGGAGATGTAATCGGTATTTGTAGAACTTAGTAAATAAAGCAACAGAAGATTTGGAAACTGGAGAGGTGGGTCAGTGGTTTCGAGCACTAACTACTCTTCCATAGGACCTGAGATCAGTTCTAAGCACCCACACAGTGGCTCCCACTGGTCTATGTTGAGCATTAAATGAGATGAACTTTGTGTCTCATTTAAAAAATATATTTTTAACTGCAGCCAGCCAGAGATACATCACTAAGAAAAGAAGCAGAAGTTCTTTTTCAATGAACAGACCTAGGAAATCGATCTGAGTGCCCTGCGCAGAGGCAGAAGCCACAGGAACCAACACGAAGCAATGTGAGGTGTTAGAAGAGGCAAGTATGGCCAAACAGAGCATGGTATTATCCTTTTTCTAAAAGTGCTTAGTTTGAATGAAACCAAGCAATGGACAAATGATCTGAAAGGTAAGTTATTCTTCTAGTAGGGTGAGAAACAAGAGGCAAAATGGGGGAAGAGAGAATTCCATCCTTGAAGATAGATTCTTGCCTCTTCCTGAGTTGCTGCTGGCACTCAGCTGCTTCTTACCCTACATGTGCCAGAGAGCAATCCAAGCCCTCAGCAGTTCTGTCTTCTCCCTCACCACAGCCACAAATCTGCAGAAACCAGAGCTTCTTGGGGTACAGCAGATCCCAGGTCCAACTGAGAAGCTTCAGGCCTCCCTCGCTCTGCCCTCCCACTGCCTCCCTGGTGAATGGACTACAGAGACTTCTCACTCACAGTCCATTGTTTGAAAGTTTGTGTCATACACGTTATTGATCCTGCCTCCTGCTCCCAAACAGAATCTAGATGTTGAAGCACTCCTTTAATCAAAAGTAAATTATGTACAGGCCACGCAGGTCAGTCCAGCCAGCCTTGAAAAAAAGGCAATCCATCATTTACTCCTAAATGTCAGTGGAATCTGGGGGTCGATACAGGCGCCAATGTGGATTATGTTTATTATTTTTCTGTAAATATCAATGCTAAGAAATTGTTGAGGGGAGCACATAGGTGCCCTGGGAAATCAGACTACCACCTATGGAAGTGGTTGGATGGTAGAATCAGAAAATAACTGGGGTAGATGGTAGGATGATGGAATCTAAAACTAACCTGGGTATGTGGTGGGCTGGTGAAATCTGATCCTATCCAGGACATATGGTTAACTGGTCAAGGCTGTCTGTTTTAGTTACTCTCCTATTGCTGTGAAGAAACACTGTGTCCAAAGGTAACTTATAAAGGAAAACATTTAATTGGAGGGATTACTTAAAATTTCAGAAGGTAAGTCCAGGAATCATGGATGGAGGCAGAAAGGCATGGCACCAGAGAAGTAGCTGAGAGCTGACATTTGTCCCAAAAGTTTCAGGGAGAGAAAGGGTGAAGCAAGAGAAACTAGGCCTGGCATGCGCTTTTGAAACCTCAAAGCTGCCATCTAAAAACACACCTACTCCAGTAAGACCATACCTACTTCATCAAGGCCACACCTCTTAATCTTTTCCAATTAGTTCTACTAACTGGAGACCAAGTATTCAAATACATGAGCCTCTGGGGGCCATTCTCATTCAAACTACCGCATTGTCCTTCAGGAGTCCAGTAAGCATTTGGATATGCAATACAAGAAGCATTAGGGATTGAGGGCAGAGAAGGCAACTGTAAACCCAAGGAATATTGGTTGATGACCATGGTGCACTGAGTCTAGGCTAGGTTTGGCTGCAGCAACAAATGACCCCCAAATCTCTGGGTCATAAAGAGAGATGTTAATCTTTTGTAGTTGTTTAGGTTGACTGTTTTTGTTTTATGTTTTGGGAGAATTAGGTTGTGAAAAAAATTCACTATGTAGCTCACATTGATCTTAAACTTGTGATCCTACCTCAACTGGGATTACCAAGGTATACACATGCCCAGCTAGCCTAGGGAAGACAGACTTCACTTCCTTTCATGCTACTTGTCCATCCTGGATTAAGCAGTGGAATGTTTGTTAGTCATGTGCTTGCTGCTTTTCCTCTTAAACAGGTGATGCTTCGCTCGAGCTGGTCAGACAGTGTGATCTTACAGTGATGAGGGGAAGGAAACTACACACAGTTATCAAGCACCACTCCTAATGCTCAGAGCCCTCAGGTTTTGGGGTGAATTAAAAAGAGCGTGCTAAGGTAAAAGCATAGTGACAGATAGATGGCAGAAAGTCACTCAACAATACCTGCTGGCATTTTCTCAGCCTTTTGCCAGCTCTGAAGGCTGGATTTGATCTGAGAGAAGATATGGTGTCCCTGTTGGTCAGATATAGGAGGGTGACTACATACCATGTGAGCTTTTAAGATTAGTGTCAAATGTTGTGAGTTGAGGCAAGTGAGAATATCTCCATCAAGTGGCTACAAGGACGGTATATGTCTACAGACTCTCACAGGTGCTTGCAGTTCTGGATAAAAAAGAAAATTCCTGGGGAGGGAAACAGGTGAATCCAAGCCACCTACTGTAAAATCTCTAGGTAAAGCTGTGGCCACCTAAAGCTGAGTGTCCAGTGTCACTGCTGCCTCCTTTTCCTAAAGTCTCTTCCCTCTCTTTGCATCTTCATCTCCACAGGCAAATTTGTGTGTTTTCTGTTCTGGATGGGGGTAACATGAAACCCCACATCTGGGGCCATTACTCACATTATCAGAAACCTTGCCCTCTCATTTGAATGTGCCATGAGACACATTCAAATCCAACACCTATTAGGTCTCTATTCAAACAAAGCTTTCAGCTTTCTGAAGAAAATAATGTTCTGAAGCCATGAACAATAGTTATTCTCTTGTGTACAAGAAGATCCTCTAACCAGAGGATCTTAGAATTTTAAAATCCATTTGTGCATTCTTGTGTTTTATAGGGTTAATTCTACAAAATGCTAGAATAGAAAGGGAAAAAAATAATAATAGAATGCATGTGAATTATGGGAGTTGGTTTTATGTATTTGGAATAATTAAAAGAGGTGAACTCAACTCATGTTTTGCATATTGATGTCTGGGAAATTCTCTTAAGCCCCTCACAGGTCCCTCCTCCACCTTGGTGAGAAGGGAGAAAGGGAAAGGAATAAGTTTGATTGACAGCAATGGTGACCAATAGCACCTAGCTCCATATCAAGGGCAGGGCCCCCATCACTGTGAAGAGTGGATGACCCAAATATGTGTTCTGTGAAAATCTGTAAAACAAGCCCAGCAGAGGGAAAATGATCCCACCCTAGACTCTGTTCACAGCCACTTCCAACCTCATTCTTGTCTAAGCACTTTTCCTTATGTGTGTCTCCACAGTTCTCTCTTCTCTGTCAGCCAACCTACTGCACACATAATCCTAATACAGGAACTCCCTGAGGCTATAATCGTCTCTTTCCCACCTAGTGACCAGTCTTGAAGGCCGACTCCTTACAGGGAACTTCTCCATAGTTATGCAAGAAGCTTTGGTCTTCTCAACTCTTCTGTAGGTTCGAGCCAGGACTAGAGGGACTCTTTCACCTGCTCTCTTTTGTTAAGAAAAAATAATTTATAAAAGGTCATAAAAAGGGTATATTCTCACTTGTGAGTTCCCAAAAGAAACTGCATGCGGTTTCCAGAGAATCTGGCTTTAGGGAAGTTTTAGAACCAGGCACTGTTCATTGCAGTTCAGAGAACATGATAAGTTATGTCTGTTTTCTTAGTTTCAGTTTCTTATTTCTGACTTGGATGAAAATGATAGTAACTCCTCCCAAGCCCTCTTTAACACGGAGCTCACTGTTAGAACCACTCTCATTAGACACATCTTTGTCCAGTGCTGCTCATATTGACGCCACACATATTTTCACTTCCTGCAAAACTTAACAAAGCAGATGGAAAATCTATTCTTGTTTCACTTTCCTCCTGCTAATTAAGAGGTATTGTTTATTATTATTACTATTATTGTTATTAATAGAATACTAGATACTAGATGGGACTGGAGAGAAGACTCAGAGTTCTTGCTGCTCTTGCAGAAGGTCTATGTTTATTTCCCAGGACCCATATATGGCAGCTCACACTGCCTTTAACTCCGGCTACAGAGGCATCCAATGACTGTCTCTGTGAGATCCTGTATGTATGTGTCTATACATATACATACACATACATATACATCCCAAACACACACATCCACCTAATTAAAAATAAACCTTAAAACTATGATATGCTAAACAGAAATGTTCCAGGAGTTTATCTAGATTGTTTCCCTCCACTAATCCATGATAGAAACGTGGTAGTTATATTTACTGAGTTACAACAGAGTAAACTCTAATTTTAAGTTAGAGCAGGAAAGAGGAGGTTGGACAGACTTAGCTTCCACCTTGAAATTCTCACAGATGAGGTGCAAAGGCGTTCTAGGATGACAGGACTCTCAGATGTAAGGCACATGCGTACGTTAGGCACAGCATACCTGCCTCGCTGTTCTCGGTGCTTCTCTTCGGTCACAAATGGAGTTTTAGCACAGTTGTTCTCTGTGCAAAAAAACCCGCCACTTTCGGATTCATTTGAGAACAGGAGGTGCATCGGAGTGTAGGAGGTGCAACCGAAGATCAGTGAGTGGAAAAGAACAAATAGACTGACTGAAGGGTCCTTGCCAAAGCCCTCACAAGGAGACAGCCGGTAGTACTCATGCTGTGTATCCAATGACTCTATGTATCTTTGTGAGCAGATCCTATAATTGTAGAGGATGTGAGTACCCAAGACACCACAGTTGATATGAGAATCACCCTGCTAGAGAGTTCCTCCCAGACTCATGGTAGCTCCTCATGTGGCCGGCTGGAGCACTGTATGTTCTAAGCTGAATGACTCCTATTGGTGAGTGCTGAAGAGAGGTTGCTGGCTGAAGAATTAGACACCTGCATGGCTGTGGAATAATTGGTGGCAGGCATTATTCCTCACGCCGCTCTCCTTTTAAGGAGTTCAGATAAACAAGTTAGTTGCCTTTCTTCTTCCAGATGCCTCATGGGGTTCTACTGCATCTCTGAGACCTACAATGGAGAGAAGAAAATGTCGTCAGTGTACGAAAATAAGCAAAAAAGTGTGGTGTCCCTCGTTTATGTGTATTTCTTCAAGTCCAGAGTACTTCTGGTCCTTGAATAGGGCTTCTGTCACTGTGGAGGACATGGCACTCCAGGTTTCTTCCACATTGACTACATGCACTTTGAGTTGCTCCCTCTGGAAGGATCCAGATGTTCTGAGGCAGCAGAAGTTTTTCAAGGGACGTGCCATCTAGCGGCCGCCATTGTGAATTGCAGCCTGCCGCCCGGCAGGCCCGTTGCTAAGGGCAGCAGCTGCAGCAGTTCATCTCCCTGTCTGAGGCAGAGAATCATGGGATGTTTACACTGAGAGCGACCTCCAGAGATTTCCTGTCAAGACATCTGCCTCCAACCAGCACGAACAATATGTCTTATGCTTATAGTGTTGTAAAAAACAGTTACAAATAGTACCACATTTTAATTCTCACACCAGCCCCGTGAAAGCTGATGTAATCATTATTTCCGTTTTAAAGATGAAGCTATGATCACTCACGATTTAAGTTTCTTGGGCACAAATCACACTATCTCCCCTTCAAGTCAACCATTTTCTGACCTCAGGAAAATATGTGGGCACTTACAGATTTAAAAGAGAATTATCTACTCCATCCCACATCTCAGTTTTTGCTGGAAAAATCAGGCCAGTGTTTGGACCTGAATTTATATAAATAGCTTTGAGTTATGAGCAAGTTTATTCTATCTAAAAATTTATCTTCAAATTTCTCCATCAATGAACAAATCAAAGAATCTTGGTGAAGGGGTCAGGAAGAATTGCCAGGGGCCAACTATGGAGAGGAGGGGCTGAGTCCAGCAGCTGGGTTGGTGAGACACCTGGGAATACAGGAGAGGAAAGGGTATCAGAAGAGGACTTGTAAGATGAAATTAAGCCAGATATGACTGCGATGTGAAGTCACTGGGTGCATCTAAATTCCCTGCTTTAAATATTCAGCAGTCTTTGGGGGAAGGAAATGAATTAGCCAATAGGGCCATCAGACAGCGGAATAAAAAAAGTATTTAAAAGTAGCGGGGGGGTGGGGGGGTGGGGGGGTGGGGGGGGTGGCTGTGGTGGGGGGGGGATCTACCATTCACTTACTCAGCAACCATTAGAGACTCTAGTTTCTCACAGAGGTTGAAAGCTCCGTGTCTGCATTCTCTGACTTACTCTTGGGTGCATAAGTTTAGGCATGCTTGTGTGTGTGCAGGTAGATGGAGAGGGTGCAGGTCCATATGTATATGCATATGTGTGGAGACCCAGGTCAATGCCCTGTGTCTTTCTCAGTGGTTACTCACCTTGTATTTTAAGAAAAGGTTTTTCACAGAATCTGGATCTCATTGATTTGGTTAGCCTAGTTACCTAGCAAGTATCAGGGATGTCCTTGTCTTTGCCTACCCAGCCCTGGGATTGCAGGCCTGCACAGTCAGGGTTAGGTCTAAGTGTTTACTGACTGAACCATCCCCCAATCCTCTTCCACACTCTTGCCCTGGCCCAATCTACCTATCATCGAGTCCATTTCATCCTCTGAGGTAGACGCTGAAGGACAGAGCTCTCAGCAACCTGTACCATCCCAGGGTAATCTTAGGATGAGGTGCAATCCTGTGGGCTTTCGTTTAGAAAAGGAGGTTTTGCCAATTTTGGTCTTGACTTGTAGGCTGCAACAGCAAGTGGGGATGTTTGCTTTTCAGATCATTTGCTTGATAAATAAAACAATGAGTGTTTATAAAGGAAAAAGCTATATCCATGTTTGGGGGGCTATAAAGGACGGTTTCTTGCATTGAAGACAAACAAGGATAGAATTCTTTCTCTCCTGATTTCTCTGAAATCATATTCAGAGCATTTACATGTGGAGGCCGGAAAGACACATCTCTTCCTTCAAGCACGAAGATGCCTATGGTGTCAGATGAGTCCTAAAGAGGAAATCAAGCTGGATGTAAACTCTGCGGTACTGCCTCTAAGAATCGGGAGGCTGGAGAAAGATGGGATCCGACTGCTCCTGGTGCAGCTCACTGAGGGATGAGCTGAACAGGTCACACATGCAGTATCTCCTCAAGCTTACTCCTGTGCCTCAGCCTCCTCATCACTCAAGGAAGACAACAAAGAAGCATCCCGGGGTTCATTCCTACCTCAGATCCCTATCAGGCAATGTGCTAAGCTCCTTCAAGAGTGAATTCCAGTCTGTTTCAGTTCACAAAGATACCCCCTTTTCTACTCAGAATTAGAAAGTCTGGTAACATCCACTGTTGGGGAACACACTATTCCCGAGTCTGTTCTTGAGGGGAATGAAAAGTCGGACGATTTTCATCTTATGCTGGTCTCCCTCCTCATGGTCTTCAACACTCAGAGGAATCAGGGAGCTCCATCCTCTGCCAATCTTCACATAGCACTTTGAGAAGATGTGTTGCCAGGCAGTGGTGGCGTGCGCCTTTAATCCTGGCACTTGGGAGACAGAGGCAGGTGGATTTCTGAGTTCAAGGCCAGCCTGGTCTACAGAGTGAGTTCCAGGACAGCCAGGACTACACAGAGAAACCATGTCTCGAAAAACCAAAAAGGGAGAGAGAGAGAGAGAGAGAGAGAGAGAGAGAGAGAGAGAGAGAGAG
>JANHMN010000009.1:77046012-77088512 GCA_030674055.1 Rhabdomys pumilio
AGAGAGAGAGAGAGAGAGAGAGAGAGAGAGAGAGAGAGAGAGAGAGAAGATGTGTTTAGAGCCAGACAAGATGATAGCACAGTGTTGGTGCTGGACCTCAGATCTGGAGACTTCACACTGGTGTGTGAAAGTCTTAGTATGTATGCCGCCAAGAGCATGGGCAGCAAGATCTCATATTCATTTACAAACCTTATTAAAGGGTTAGTTATGAACCAGACATTCTGGGTAAAAATATTTTTACACTTGAGGGACTTTCGTTATAGTTCCCCAAAGCTGTCCTTCAAGGCATCTTACAAGACTTGCCAGACCCCCAAGAGTGCTGGAGTCTGAACGTGCGGTTTTTACAGAGACAAATGTGTTTATCTTTCTCTCCATATCACAAAACACTTCTCTCCAAGCTTTAAATTAAACATCTGGCCCACCCTGTCCATAATGCCTCTCCTGATTTTCTCTGCCAAATATTCATGCCAACATATCGACTTTATTTCCAATGCTGCCAGTATGGTGTTGCGGGAAGAAGATAAATCTAATATGAACCTGTGCTCAGATTCGTTCTTTACTACTCATTAGATCATTCACCTTGCTTAAGGCCTTTTATTCCAGTTTCCTCACAAGATAAAAGGAAGAATGAGGGCATGATGAGAAGACCATAAGCCTCCACTTACAGGAGGGGGTACTGTGTCTTTGGCGGGTGTGCCTTTATGCAAATGAGACATTGAGTCCTGTGAACTGGGCAGCAATGGTCCAGAGGAAAAAAAAAATCTCTCTGAAGTCTGGAGTTGTAAGAATAATGAAGTCAAAGGAGGAGGAGGAGGAGTGGAACGAGGGGAGGGAGGAGGAAGGACTGGAAGAAGAGGAGTGAGGGGAAACTGCAATTGGGATGTAAAATTAATTAATTATTAACAAAACACCAACACCAACAATGACGACAACAAAATAATAAAGTTTGTGCTCAGCTGTAAACTATGTTGTCTGTGCTAAAAGGAAAGATGGGCATATGAGATAGACAAGGGAAAACAGGGAAAAAAAAAAAAAAACGAGTTTCATATGGAGGCCTGTCAGTTTAGACTTAGTAGACAAACAGAAATTCCCATGCCAGTCAGAACTTTCTTAGTAGCCCTGGGAAGCAGAGGCCTGAGAGAAAACTTGAATGACTATTTAATTCATCATACTGCCTCGAGTCAGAGTAACTCTGGAGACAGCTGATGGCTCCCGAGTATCTGCCAGTGAGAATTTGGCATCAACCTGGGAGTCTTTAATGCGAAGGGCCAAGAAACAACTAGAAGGTTGTGCGGACTTCCTCCTCTCCTCAGTGAAAACCACATAGTAGGAAACATGCAGTCTAATCAGAATCTAACCTGCTCCTAGATGCTATCTTCTTGCACACAGGGTCTGAACACTGAGTTCTTCCCGGGAAGCTGCCACACAAAGCAGCTTCTGCCTCCTAACAAAGCTGCCCTGTTGGAATGGAAGGCTGGGTGCAGACATCTCTTCCACCAAGGAAAGAAAAATGATATGGGAACAGCTTGGATGGGACGATATTTCAGGCATGGCTAGCTGTTAAAAATGAGCTAATTCTGAAGAGGCACATTTAAATAAATATAATGCAAAGGCACAATGGCACCAGATAATAGTTCTGAACGGGGAATTCTAATGACTTCAAGTGCGTCTCACAGGGCAATTAATACACATGGCCAGGCTACAGCAGTGCTAGGCAGAGGGAGGGGAGAAGCAGGTCACAGCAGAAAGGGGGAGGGGAGCCACAGCAGCTGACAGAAATAGGATTTGATTTCCTTTGCAGAAAGGAGTAATGCTTACAAATATAATAAAAGAAGAAAATAAGTGTGTCAGGTTTTTATAATTCAACTTGTAAAATTCAGAATGATTAGTTTTTGAAGAGGGCAATTAGTCCTCTTTTGCATATTCATGAGGATTTAATAAAATGGGGTTGAGTTTTCACCATTCTTTTCTGGTTACCCCCTTTTACAACCCTCCCCCCCACAAACTAAAAACATATTCAGTACCCACCAAGGGAAGCGTCCTTTCACTCAATTCATGCAACAGTTTCTCTGCTGACTGCCACCAAGAGATGCCCAGGGATCTCTTTTAAAAATTACTTATTAATGAAGACACCACAGCAATAATGTAGGTATGTGAGGTGTGTGAATCTGCAGGGATTTTTTTTTTTTTTTTTTTTTTTTGGTGGCAGAAAAGTAGATTTACTAAAGACAAAAGGCTGATCATCCCTCACCTAGACATAAAGTAAGATGGTTGAAGACAGAGAAGGCAGAAGATAGAGAAAAAAGTCAGGAGAGAGAAGGAAGACAAGAAGAAAGAGAAATGGAAGGGAATGAAACCGAAGGACCAGGGGGAGGGAGGAAACAAGATGAGGGGGATATAGAGGGAGAAGAGAGAGAATGAAAAGAGAAGATGAGAGAAAGGAAGAGAAGGGAAGGAGAGAGGGAGGAGGGAAGGGCGGGAGGGAGGGGCTGAGAAGAAAGGAGAGAAAGAGAGGAGAAACAAAAAAGAGCAGAGGAGGCCACAGTCCAGTTCAGCAAGCTCCCAGAGGATAGCTTAAGTCTACCAGCAGATACATTTTTTTCTTTTTGTGTCTATGCTTTGCAACTGTTTCTGCGAGCAAGCTGATCTAGGAGCCTATGAACAAAGCACTTCTAAAGCAACACAGCCAAAAGCTACCTCAGGACGGACAGGCTCTGGCGGCTGATCTGGCTGACTGTTTTCTCCTCAGCACGTTGATTTCTGTTGTAACTAGGTGTCTGTGTTTTGTTCTAACTCCGCTGCTTTCCTTATGTTTGCCACCAAGAAGCTCTTCAGTGGTCTCTAGGCTTCCAGTCCTGGTGCTCTCCCTTTCTTGAGCCAGCTTAAAGTCTCAGGGCTTCCAGACACTGCCTTGACTTGGATTTTTCTACTGTGCAAATGCTTGGTTAGAAAGTGTGTTCTGTTTCCTCCCGCTTCTATGCCCACACAACGGATCTGGAAGGCCCTCAAGAAACCAGTGTTAGCAGCTCCAGCATAACGACGTGGGCTGCTTTTTGACTGCACTAGAATTTGTCCATGAAAAACTCAAGGCTTAACCAGAGAAGTTTCTGCAATGAAAGGCAGTGGACACAGGGACATATGACGGTTCAAAATTCTGAAAATAAGGGGAAGTTGAATGTTCTGTTATAAATGTGGCATTTATACCATCCCCTCTCAGGTCTGGAAAACACTTCAGAACAGGGGGAAAAATGTAAGAGGCAAAAGACTGGAGGATGTGGAATCATCTTCTGGACATGATATAACCATTTGAATTCAGAAAACAATGCAACTGTGTTTGCCTTCCCAAAGTCTGCACAGAATGGGCCAGTCAACAGCCAACCATGGATGAGGGTCTCCAGGGGACTAGGCTTACCACTGAATGAGTGGCCAGTATCAAAGGAGTCACGGCTAGTGGTTTCACAATCACTGTTGAACTCATACAATCCTGGGTCACACAGATGTCCTGTTTTGTTTCAAAACAAAACAAAAATTATATATATTTATACATATGAATACAGAAAAAACTTATAGTGATAGATAAAAGGGAGTGGGATAGTGAGAATAATCAGAACGCATCGTGTACATGGAGGAAAATGTCAAAGAACAAACTTAGTCATAAAAGCTCATTAAGACCAATCAATAAATTCATTGCTCTAGGTCACAATTCCAGTCAGAGGTAGAACTGACATCTGTCCACTCCCACACTCCCCTAGCCTTGGTCCCAGTGTCTAAATTCTGCATACTATTACGGTAGAGGTTCCTACTCTTTGTAAGAAGAAAATGTTCTTTTTACTTCCCCTGATTCTGGGAAAGAGAAGGAAAATTGGACCAAGGCAGTAGAATGTAATATGAGAATGTTTGTCACCCCTAATGGCCCTTCCATTAGGGGCAATGTCATTAAACATGGCACTCTGTTCCTTTCTCTGTGCCTTCTCTTTGGCTTCTAACAGACCACCACAATTTTGCATATGCTAGGCAAATGCTCTATCTGAGCTGCTGCCCCAGTCCTGTATCTAATTCTGCTGTTCAGCCTTAGAAAGCCTACATTATACTTTCCAAGTCCGTTAACAACAAAGTTAGCATTTTGGGCTTGATTTACTTTCATTGCTTTAAAAATTAAAAGCAAGCAAACAAAAAGTGGCATCCATGGGACATCATCAGCTTTCAGTGTTAGTCCACTGAGGGCCTCCTGAGACAAAGTCAGGGTGTTGAGATTTGCACTTGGTGACTTTACCTTGGGATAGCTTCCCAACAGGTAAGGGTAGGTGAGTGTCTCTGTGGGTGCGTGAACATGTTAGCCTTGTCATTTAGCCACCTGTGAATTGTTAAAAACACTTACCAGAGTGAACTGGGATCTAAATGTAGACTCTTCAAAACTATAATTTTGGGTCTAGGCCAGTGAATGTGGGCCGGGAACTAGCCACTGTGTGTGTGTGTGTGTGTGTGTGTGTGTGTGTGTGTGTGTACAAAGGGTTATGCCTATAACAGACCCTTTGATATCAGCCACTGTCTTGAGAATCAATGAATAACACTTGCACTGAAGTAAGATGAAAATCCTTTCATCAGCTGCTAGAATCCTTTCCTACATGACATAGACTATTTACCCATATTTTCAGTTTATGCTCTTTCAGACACACTGAAAACTGAGAGATTCAGTTGAAATCAGGAAGAACAAATTCCTTCAACCTGTAAGTTCTTGCTAGAAGTTCCAACTTCTGGTGCAGAGTATAAGGAGGGTGGGCCTTGGAACTCTGTCCTTTCCCTGTCCCCTGAGGGCCCCTACCCGGTGTCTGGGACTTTTCTTTTCCTCTTGCCACCTCTGCACACCTGCCCCGAAACAGAGTGTTGGCTCCTTTCTCTGCCTGCAGAGAATTCACACTCTCCAAAGGTAGCTGCATGCTGTCCTTGTGGGGAATTAGGACTTCACAGTGCATGACCATCTAATTCATAAATAAATATTACACATGTTCCCAGGCGGCCCATTAGCCAGTTATAGCAATCAGCATCTCAACCAATTAAAACCCTTTCCAAGACTTAAGTTTGTTGGCTCTAGAAAACAAGAAGCCTAATGGCCAGGCAGATATCCCTGAGTGCAAATGGCACCATTCTGCTTCAGGAGAAGAGACTGCTGGCTGTAGGTGGAAGGGGGAAAGACGCAGGGGTGTGTCTGTGAGGTTAATACCCAGAAAGAAAGGATGCAGGGAGAAGGTGCTTTTACTTACCCTACCTGCAAGTGAAGCACTCCGGTAAGTACAACTAGAGTGAAGAACTGTTCGAAGTGCTTTGTTCTGTCTTGGTGTTTATAATTTTTATTTTATTTTATTTTATTTTATTTTATTTTATTTTATTTTTTATTTTTGGTAGATTCCATAAAAGAAGCACTGTCTTGAGAGTTCTATTTCCGGGACTCAGCATACTGCCTGTTTGGCATACAGTTGGTAGCAAATTTCCAGTGAAAAGGTACTCTAGCTGGGTGTGATTGCACACATCTGTCTTTCCAGTGGCTGAAGCAGGATAACTGTGAGTTTGAGGCCAGATTAATCTGCCCAGGTCACACGGGGTCACATAGGGAGCCATTGTTTTAAAACAAATCAAAATTTAAAAAGTAATAATCATTGTCATCATAAATTGCAACAGTCAGTCTTCTTTCCATGGTCTGAATGTGACAGATTTTATATGTAGGGGTGTCTAAGAGAATACCAATCGTGATTTCTAATTTGGACTTCTTCATTTCCTTACTGAAGATATCTTCCATTTATACTACCCCAAACCTAGAAATCCTGTCGAATTTTCTCTCTGCTCAAAGCCTTCCCCATGGAGGCAGATTCCTTCAGTACTAGGAATCCAATGCTTTTCAGGGACCCAGTCCAGGGGACAGTGGAGGGTCTGGGATTCCCACCCTGCTGACTGCCAAGAGGTCTGGCTGTGCTCCCAGCAAATGTATGTAAAAGCCCTCCCCCATCTCTCTACAGGGCTGCCAGGACCCTCCACATGGAAATCTGCTGCCTGTGAAATTGTACTGGTACAGCAAGGGAAAGGAAGCGCAAAAAATAACTTCCCTAGACAATCAGAGCAGATTATTTTAATGAGGGTTTGGAAATGGGAAACAAATGATACCAAATTAGCCTTGCTCTCGTTAGTCAACCATGTGGTGAAGGCCTCAGTCTTTGCCTGACTCAGCAGTGGGTGAGCTTAGGAGGCTGCCTCTGGCTTCGGGAGCTCCTCACAGGAGCCCCTCCTCCCCCCACACCCTGACAGAAAAGACACTTCAACTCACATGGCTCCATTCAAATCACTTCAAGGCTACTGTAACCCACATCTTCATGAAAGTTGCTCTACCTAGAAGCTCAGATACGTAGGAAAAGGGTCCTAGAGCCAGCTTGCAGGACAGAGAGTGGCAAGTGACAGAAACAAAGACTTCCAGTTTTTCAGGTGCTACTCCATTACAACTTTAAAAAAAAAGCCAGTTTCTGTGCTACACCTCTCTGTTTAGGTGACCTGTCTTGTCTTCTGACACCTCTGGGATAGTCAATGGAGGTGGGCCACTGGCCAGGTGAGGGATTTGGAGGTTATTACTGTAAATTCATAATGGAGTGCAGTTCACAACATGTAGCTGGATGAAGTAGGTCTGGTTTTCTGAGGCTGGGTCTGGGGTCAGGGGGCGAACAGCAAGGACTACAATAGATTATTATATTAAGCAAACGAAATTGTTTCCCCGCTG
Organism: Rhabdomys pumilio; assembly: GCA_030674055.1. Taxonomy (NCBI): domain Eukaryota; kingdom Metazoa; phylum Chordata; class Mammalia; order Rodentia; family Muridae; genus Rhabdomys; species Rhabdomys pumilio. The sequence goes on from JANHMN010000009.1 coordinate 77,052,773, forward strand.
GAAAGAAGGAAAGTCATTAACTCGGCAGGTCCAGTTATCAGGAAAATGATATCACATCTGCAGTGTATTTTGGATTGCAATTTGAGAGGGAAAATTGGAAGAGAATGTGATGGAGGGATGGAGGGTGTAGATTGACAGCTGCAGTGGGGGAATCTGGAGCACAGTGCTGTGCTTGTCTTGTGGTCATATATATATATATATATATATATATATATATATATATGTGTGTGTGTGTGTATACATATATATATGTATATATATGTATATATATATATATATGTATATGTATATATATATATGTGTGTATACATATATATATGTATATATATATGTATATATATATATGTATATGTATATATATATACATATATATGTATATATATATATATGTGCATATATATATGTACACACACACACACACACACACACATATATATATAAATATATATATATATATATATATATATATATATATATATATGTACACACACACTCATCTGCTTACACCGTTGATCTTTCCTTCTTTTCCTAAGAAGAAACATTGAGGGGATAAACTGAGGCAAATTAAACCCATTTCAATTTCTAAAACCTTGGCCTTAACATTTAGGAAATGTCTGGGGTCTCCTGAACAACTGACCATGACTCCTTGCTACTTTAGGGGTTACTATGTTAAAGTTGTTTATTGAAAGGAGGGATGGAGTTAGCAGAGAACTAAAGCAGTGTTCCTGACAGAATTGAAAAACTCGGGTTAATTATTCAACCAAAATGTTTTTAGGTAAATATATATCATTTGCAGAACACCGGACTTTGTAGCCAAAGGTATAAATATAAATATGACCCAAGTGTACCCCCAAATTTCAGAATCAAAATGAGCCAACCAAAGACACACATCAGAATAATCCAGACCTATCTAGGCTACGGATGATCTCCGTCACTGAGGAATGGATCCTGTGCCATCATTTCTCAAACACCCCACTCCTGATTCTGCTTCCCACTGGGGAATGAGTCAACCAGGAGGCTAATCCACTTTTATTATCTTTTTAGAGTAAAAGGACTGACTGGGTAGAGGTCTGTTCACTTACAAAACTGTAAATTATACCCGCTCATATAACTACATTGCCAGCTGCACAGAGTCACATAGGGCTGAACCCATGAGACTCAGTCTTCTCTAGCCCAAGGAAATGTGTTGTCTGGCTCCTGAAAATGCTATTGGCTTTCTGCTTCTAGTTTGTGGCCTTGGTTGGTAAATCTGCATTGGATTAATTTATTAAGGCATTAGCTAAGTAGGCAGTATTGAGTAGGCAGGCAGTTCTGCTTCAAAGAGTTATGAGGATTCTGGATTGGTTGATGAGTGTTTTAACCATCAACATGGGCCTTGTAAGTTAGCCTCTAGGATAACCTGGTGTTATCTCAGGACTGGAGCAGAGGGAAAGAGGACAGAAAAAAAAATCACATCAAAAGCTCCTGATCTGAGAGGCTCCTGCCTGCTACCACACAATGCAGGTAGGGTGGAAGAGGCCCAAGTGCTGCCACAGTGAGCGAGTGTGTGGTGGAAAAATGAGAGAAAAAGGGAAGTGAAATGGTTTGTACATTATGAAGAGATGAAGAACTGTAGAGAGAGTGGTATTGGTGTGAGAAGCCTGCACTGCCTTCTGAGGCAGTGGAGATGCCCCAGGCTGTGCTGCTACTGAGAACCACGTCTAGGTCCTTGGTCCTGCAGTAACAGGGGTCTGTGTCTGTCCATGGCCCATGTTACCACCAAAGGCTATGGTGATGTGCTCAGTTTAGGCTGTGGCCTGGGGCCATGTTGGTTCTGAGGGCTGCACAAAGCTGGCTCTGCCTCTTATCAGAGCAGTCCTGGAGACCTAGCCCTGGTGTCAACGCTGCTAGAGAACTGCCCTCAACCTGATGGCTAAAGAGCTTGTTCTGCTTCTTGCCAGCTGCTGAAGGCAGAACTGGATCCACCAAAGCCATAAAGCTGGACATGACATAAGCAAAGAGGGCTGGTGGGCTGACCAACTCAGCTACCACCCAGGCCTGCATTCAGGACTGTGAGCTGCCATATCCCAACATCTACCCCATCTACGAACTGCTGAAATATAAAAAGGGGCTGAGCTCCAGGATCTTCATGAGACAGGGAAGCAACAGGATACCCAAGAGGAGTCCCAATGGGTATCCAGTATTGTTGGTGTAGCAGAAGCCAGAGGCCTTGAATCAGACCAATGTACTTTTGCAAATAAAGCTGTTTGGACAAAAAAATATATTGTGTGACACACAGTGACACACCACGGTTTCCATGGTGAGATTTTGAAAAGTATTTATTTATTTATTTATTTATTTATTTATTTATTGTTTTCTTTGGGGAGGGGGTGCAAGGGCAGAAGCCACATGTAGGGATGGGAAGATGAGTAGGATTGGGGTACATTATGTAAAATTCACAGAGAATCAATGTAAAGTTAAAGAAATAACCCCCTGGTTCAAATTAGTATTATATGCAGAGCCATAGCATATTCACGTTCAAAGGAGAATAGAAAGCACAGGGCAGGCAAGGGAGCTCCTTCTCCCAAGTAAACCAGGACATTATGGTAGTGGGACTCGGTCACCATCACAAGTGCCCGTGGAAGCAACTTAAAAGGAAGAACCGTTTATTTTGACTCAGTGTCAGAGGTTTCTGCTCACTGTGGAAGGGAAGGCAATGCAGAGCTGCTTACTTTGTGGCAGCCCAGAGTGGGATCTCAACCCTAACTCGTCCTCTATAGAAAGCCCTCACAAGCACCAGAGGTCTTATGATGGGTAGCTTCAACTGTCAGCTTTACACAGCCTAGAAAATCCCTGAGAAGAGAGTGTCAGAGAGAGGCTGTCTACATTAGATTGGGATGTGGAGCTATCTCGGGGGGGGGGGGGTAATTAATTTAATTGATGTTTTACCTAGCCATTGTGGGCTGCACCAGTCTCAGACCCTGGACTGTACAATGGTGGGGAAATCCAGCTAAGCATGAGCCAGTGAACATGTTTTCGTCCACTTCTCTTTCCTCTCGACTGTGGCTGTGATGTGAGGAGCTGTTTGACTTCCACACTATAGTGAATCGTAACCTGGAAAGTTGTAAGCAGAAGTATTTTGGCTTTATTCCCTAAGTTGCTTTTGTAGAAGTGTTTTACCACAGCAACAAAGATGAAATGAACAGGTTTGCTTTACCCATCTTTCTAAATGCTTTGGAATCCAATCCGGTCGGCAATCAAAACTCACCATCACAGATTGATTACTAAAAAGAAAATGGAGAAGGAATATTGATAGAAAACTTCTCTCTTCCATGCCATTATAATGGTGAAAGCTAGAGAGAGAGAGAGAGAGAGAGAGAGAGAGAGAGAGAGAGAGAGAAATGAGAGAGTTATTGTTCATTTTCCCTTCTGTTTCTAGTGTCCTTAGTCATGAACCAAATGGAATATTTTCTTACTCCTAATTTGTTTATATTTGAATGTTATAGTTTTACTAAAAGCCTCGAAACTCTTTCTAACCCTCCACCCTTTAATCAACATTTCACTTGATGGATTTCTTCTAAGATTTATCAAGTGCCTCTCTGATATGTGGCCACAATAAGAAGCAAAGAACCTGGTTTCTTTGGTCAGACTCTTTCACTTGTCTATAGCTCATCTTCTCAGAGCCAATGAGATCCCGAGGGCCAAGTAACTTAAACATTGTTTAGTTCTGAAAATCTGAGACCAGAACACCAGCTGGGCTGAGTTCTTGCTGGCATTCTTCCTATTGGCTCATAGATGGTCACATCGTTCAAGGGTGGGGAGTGAGAGCTGTAGAACCCCTCTACTGACTCCTTATCGATCCCTAATGTCACTTAGGAGATCTCCCTTGTTTCCTAATCATCTCCTGGAGCTCTGTCTCTCCTAATTCTTAAATCTTTGGCGTTTTATGGAGAGGCATCTGTTTTTGGCATCTGTTCATAGCACTCCAGATGTATTTCTCCTCACTGACTTCCCCGCTCTCACCCACATCTACCTCAGTCTGTATTTGAATCTCATGGCTGTCTTGCTCCTAAGTCCACTTTTGACCTCACACCCATCATGTTCCTTTTCAAAGAGTCTCTTTCCTATGAAAAACATCATTTAGTTTACGTATTTACCTATTAACGTATCCACATTCTAAGCATCGGCTACCCATGCGACAGTGGACCAACAATAAAGGTATGGTCATAAACTGAGAAATGTCTGTAGTCACGGGCTTAATCTTGTTGGTGGAGATGGGCCTTTTAAAAATGTACTAAAATATACTTAGCAAATGGCAAATAGTACAAAGTGCTTGCGAACATTTTGGTATTGATCTGGTGACATGATACCAAACCTGTCACCTAAAAGAGGACAGAGGAAAGGTAACAGCATTTGGAGCAGAACTCTTCATTTGGGCAGTCCTGAAGTGGAGAAGAAGGGCGTGTGGTGCTGAAGTGCTGGAGGCTTCAGATGAAGGGAGGGATAGGACAGAGTTCTATGTGATGACAAAGGACACAGAACATTGTGAGATGGAAACACACTGAGAGGGGTGGAGAGGCGTGACTTGTTTTGTTTGCTGTGGGAAGAATGGGTCAAAGTGTGGCAAGAATAGAAACAGCACTAACCAGAAAAACCTAGTTATATCATCAAGAAAAAAAAATAAAGGTAGCTTGGCCCAGGATGGAGACAAGATCAATAGGACCATACAGTCTCTCTGGACCAGGATTTCGTCAAAGTCACCATGTGTTTGAACTAGTACCAGCCAGTCCCACATTTTGTATGGCTGCTTTCTTTCTATTGAATGGGAACAATAAAAATTTGTGACAGAGACCATATGGCCAACAGAACTAGTTCTTTACTTTTTGGCTGAGGAAACTACTGTACGTAGCCCTGCTCTAGACAATAGCTTCAAAACATAGACAATCTATGGTGTCTCTGGTCATCCTACCTCTCTTCAATTCATCTAAAGTTTAAAAATTGCCTTTCCTCTGTAGGCAGTGGAAATTTCTTTTTATCAACATAGGACTGATGGGATAATAAAAAGAGGATTCTGTGAACTACAGGACACAGAAGGACTGGAAATATGAGAAATGCTGGACTTCTACTAGTGCTGAAGGAAGCCCTAACTATAGAGAGAAGTCTCACCCAGTAGGACTTTGCCATAGGAAGAGTTGACATAATCTCTATCTCCAGATTCCCTTGCAGCTACAATAGTTGGGCCCTGAACATTGAACTCACAATCTACAAAATTATTTCTTCTCTCAACAAACATCATCCACATTCTCTTGTGGCTGGGAGGCTTTTTAATAAACCTGTCTATTAGACTGTAAAAGAAACCCATGGAGCAGTCTTTTCATTGCTTCTTGGTTTTCCTGAAAACTTTTCACCATTTCCCACAGAACAGGTCTGTTTCTAAGCAGGTTCCTCTTTTGGAATGCTTACAGCGAACAGCTGGGTACAACACCCTCTGCCCTCAGTAAGCCAAAGCTCCAAGGATCCACTTTGCACAATTTGCCCGAGATGCTCTTGATTTAGGATGCTTGCTCGGAATGTATGCCCCCTCTCAAGGCACGAGGAATCTTTCACTCAAGCTGTGGCTCAGAAGTATTTGTGTATACTCTGCTCTGCTTTATTTTAAAGCCTGCACCTTCTGTATTAAACGTATGGGAGCTTATTTGCCTTCTGGGCAGATGGTCACTGTGTCTCCACCCAGAATGAAAGCCCATTTTTACTGTAGGAAAATCACTATAATTCAATTCAGAGGAAGGTTGGTGTGAGAAGACAGCAGAAGTCCCCTGCTCTCATTGATGAGAGAATCACATGAATAGGCACAAATGAAACAACCCTGGGTGTGTGGAAATTTGTGAGCACCTGCCATGGAGGAAGCTGAGTGGAGGGAGCACCAGGAAGCTGAGTGGGGGACTAACTTGGAATCCAGATCTCTTAATCATGGGACTACGAAGAAGTTAAGTCTTGCACTCTTGGGACTAAAGTCCAAGTCTGGAAAGGCCCCCAAGGAACTTTGTTAAAGCAATGATTCTGGTCCAGATAGGTCATGCTGCATGTCTGTCCAGCTCTGGAGTGATGGATATTTTACCAGTCCATGGATAACATACTATATATCAAGGGCCTGACTCGAGAATCCACAAAATTGTTTCATGTGGTTTTGTGGTTTGAAGAATTAGAGTTAAATGTATTTATCAATTGCCATTTAATTTCTAAGCCCTTTTTCCGTGTTTTCAGAGTCGAAGGCTAGTGAACTTCCGGGATCTTCAGAATCAAGAAGAGAGCTGTAAAGGCCTAGGGAAATGCCTGGGCTCTCTAATGGAGGCAGAGGGGCTTATCAGAGATCTTACAGGGGCTTTAGGGCACATATACCACTGTGGGTCAGCTTGATTCTTTAGATGCTGGACTTGAGCCAGATTCAGCTGTCAGACAAGCCAGGGGAGAATACAGCTCCATCTCCTGAGCCTTTGTTTTCCATCTGTAAAGCTTTCTCTCAGGTTTCTAGGAGCCCTGAACAAAACAGTCCATGTGTTTTATGTCAGCCTCTAGAAGCTCACCCTGCACTAATGATTCATATGAGAGCAATTTACTCGACATGGCTCACTGGCAGAACCAGGAGAGTAGCTAGAAGTGAGGCATAGTAAGGGAGGAAGTAAAGAAAGTGAGGAGTACTAACGCTCCCATGAAGCCTTGTGCACGGCAGTCATCAGCAGAGAAAGAGAAGGCTATGGTGTGTGCTCACATAGTACCTGCTACATCGTGGGAAGAGTTTTAGCATGACTGAGAGCAGTCATCAATTATTGGTAAAGTATCCCTCTATTATGTACAGGAGATACAGGAGATATGACATCATCTAAGAAGGCAAAGACAAGGTAGAAGGAAATAGACATCCTAAGGAACATTAGACATTGGATCCTAGGACAGATCTCGATATAACATATCACAAGGAAGCTGGGATATAGTTAGTTCAAGCCCTAAATGATCAACAATCCTGAGGCTCTGTGTTGATGGAAAAGTGGCTTCACCAAGGTTTCTTTTCATTCCCAGATGTCTAGACCAGGATTGAGATAGAACATATGTGTCTATATGTGAGTGACCACTCTTAATTTCTATATCTTTATCTCTATATCTCAGTGCTTTGATATACTACAGGATATGAGATGAACAAGTATAGAATCCAGATATCCGGATTGATCCATAAGCCTGTGTATAAATCAGCCTGTAAGTGTTAAGTCACATTCTGTGAGTTCGCTAAACCTAAGCATAATTTGTCCTTCTTTCCTCCGTGAAAAGAAACCAGACAGTGGTTTTCTGTATCTTTCATCTTTTTATTTGAAGATGCATGAAGTACTCATACATCTGCTGTCTATATCTATGGGGCTGTACCTCTTTCTCTCTCCCTCCCTCCACACCTTCACGCTTTTCTCTCCCCTGCCTTTCCTCTTCTCTCTCTTTCTCTTGCCCCCTCTCTCCTTCCTCCTCTGTCTGTACTTTTTATCATCTCCTTGCTCTAATACATATACATAGAAATGAATACAAATACATAACACAGTTTGTCTATTAAGAAAAGGACAATGTATCTTTTTCCTCTGCTTTTTGGAGACTATCATTTTTTGGCTGTATGGGGTGGGACCAAAAGAAAGATCAATTGTATTCAAGAAAGATTCTGATGCTACTAATTACCAAGATATGGCTAAGACCATTATTTAAGAAATGGTTTGGCTCATTTAAAATTCCTTTGTTTTCATTTTCAGAAGAAAGAAAAGGGAAGAAAGTCAACAGGATAAAAGAACAAAAGAAACTCCCATAGCAGGACAGGATCTTTGCCAGCACATTTAAGAATCTACATTGTGCCAACTGCCAGGCAGAGAGGAACTGGATAGTGAATAGAAGAAACAGGAGGAAGATACAGGAGTCAAATTATGCCTTCTGCATGGATGGCAAGATGTCAGAAATGATGATGTGCTGAATGCTATTTTTGTTTGTTTGTTTCATCTAGTAAGATAGTTGGGCCCAAATGGTTATCTCACTACAATGGAATCAGACCTGGACAGAGTTCTCCAACACAGTGCTCTTAGGTGGTCTGCTGGGTAGATCCCAGGATACAGGAATGCAGTAGATGCAAATTATTAAACTGAGATGAGTTCTACTTAGCCACGCTTGACTTTACTCTAATGACTCCTGTCTGAAGAAGATGGAGGAAGAGGACGAGGAGGACGAGGAGGTAGAAGCTCAATGGGATAGTACCAATGAAGGACGTGAGAAGGCTGACTAACTCTAGAAAGCCACAGTGGCCTGCTTTGGGCAGGGTCTGCTCCGAGGTCAGACAGTGAGGCACCTGTCAGCAGGAAGGTACTATGGCAATGAGGCCTGGAGGACCCAGCTTCATTGCTGTAGCTAGAAGTCAGGCCCTCATCCCTACTTAGTGAGCTTGAAAATTGGTACTGCTGTTCTGGCTGACAGCAGAGACTGGAGAAGAACTGACCAGAGGCACACTGCAGTGTTAATTATAATGCTATGTTAATATCTAAGGATACCTTAACCAAGTGTCATGAGCCTAGTAGCTTAAAAATAAAGTTTGTTCTCCCACATAACTCTGCTTCAAGGGCAAGAGGGCACATCTGCTTCAAGTATCTTCCCTGGCTTCTGGAGATTGTGGTAGTTCTTAGGATCCCTACATTTGTAGTAGCATTGTCCCAATATGCATGCATTGTTATACAGCCATCTCCTGATAAGTCTCTACCTCTCTTCTTCCTCCTGCTCCCCTTTCTCTTCCTCTTCTTCTTATTCCCCCTTCTCCTCCTCTTATTCTTCATCATCTTCTTTAGACATGAGGCATTAAAATAAAGTCAAGCGTAGTTTAATAGTACCCCATCTTATTTTAGTGAACTGCATCGACTATATTTCTATAATAGTCACGGTTTATCAGAAAAAACAGAACCAATCATTCATATATAGATTCAAAATAGATTTCATATATATATATATGAAATCTATTTTTATAATCTATGTCAATATAATTTGCATTATCCATATACCTGTTTTACTTATATATCTATTCCTATCTAATTTATATCTACATAATCTATATAAATCTCTATAAAGCAATAAATCTATACCTATAGCTATAGAAATTGGCACAAAATTGTGATGGTTGAGAAGTACTAAAACCTGAACTGGTGACGCTAGAGATACCAGATACCCCATATACAGTCCAGCCTGAATCAGAAGCTGGAATTACAGAGGACCAGTGGGTGGTCTCAAAACTGAAGGTGGCCAGTGTGCTAGCTCAAAGCAGACTGTCAGAGCTGCTTCTTTACTCAAAAGAGACCTGTGTTCTTTAGAACTTTAGTTGACTGACTGAATGGCCACTCACATTAGAGTAGAGAAATTTGCTTTGTATATAGGAACATATGCACACACAACACATGTGAACTCACAACACATGTGCACTCACAACATATGCACACAAAACACATGTGCACTCATAATGCATGTACATTCATAACACATGTGCATTCACAACACATGTGCACTCACAACGCATATTCACTCACAACACATGTGCACACACAATTCATGTATACTCATAATACATGTAACTCACATCCTATGTACACAAAATACATGTGTACTTATAACGTATGTACACTCACAACACATATGCACACATAACACATGCACATACAACACATGTACACTCGCAACACAAGTGCACTCATAACGCATGCATTCACAACACATGTGAACTCACATTATAAGAACTGGTTCGTATGATTGAGCCTGAGAAGTCTCCTGGTCTGGAGAAACCGCAAAGTGACTGCCATGATTCAGGTTGTTTTCAATCAGGTGTCAGGGACTGATGGTACCAGTTCATGTATAAGCTGGAATCAATGATGGTCTACACTTGTGTTCCAGGTCAGAAGATGGTAGTGACTCCAGCCTCAGAGTGAATTCGTTTTTTCTTGGTTTGAGATCTGCCTTGGAGCTGGACATATTCGAGGGTTTCCACATACACTGGTGAGCCTGTGTTCTACCAGATTCTCAGTATAATCTCTACCAGAAATTCTCACAGATACAACTAGAAGTAATGTTTACCAACGACCCATGCACTTTGTAACACAGTTGATATATATATATATATATATATATATATATATAAAACTACTTTTATTTCCTAAATTTTAAATTCTTCTAAATTCTAAATTCTTCTAAATTCTGAAGTTCTGAGTAGTTATGTTTTCTGGTGGACTACATAACCCAGTAAAATTTCCAAAACAGATCAAGGCTCTGTAGAACAATATAGAAGAAACTTTTTGAGAGAATAAGGACAAGCATTGTGCTCTGATCTTGAGAACATGATTAAGCCATTCAGCCTACAATCATAATGTATTTAAAAAAATGTGTTTCTTGAGCTAGTGGTAAAAGCTGAGGAATAATGATGGCTCCTATCTCTTGTCTAGGGAGTAATCTCAACGGCCAATTTATGTGTTTTGGCTGAAACATGCTCCAACATCACCTCTGGGTCCTGTATAAAGTAGTACACATGTTCTTCCCTGCAAGCTTGTGTTCTCACATGGAAAAGGCATTCCCCTTACCGCTACTGTAAAGAGACTAGATTGTGCTGTTTTAGTGCAACTCAACCTTTCATGTAAAAGGAAACATTGGCTGCCCTCAGAAAATACTGATCTAGGGTTTCAACCAAGCTCAATTGGATTTTTCTCAGATTATGTTGCATGCCTGTAACATCTTTTTGAAGTTCTGAACACCTCTGAGAGGAGAGAAAACTTAGAGATTTAAGTGAAGGATTTCAGAGGCTGCAAGGGACAGGAATACAAAACTCACTGAGTGACTTTGACAAGGAAGGGTACTGTGAAGAAGAATGAAGAGAAGAAGGAGGAGGAGATGGAAGAGGAGGAGGAAATTATTAAATTATTAACCTAGAGGTGTAGATGGCGAGATAGATTGAGGTGGCTTTGTGGGGAGACACAGAAACAAAGAACTCTGAGAGACCAACTTACCTCTCCATGTTCAGACAAATCCAGAAACTCCAATGGAAAGCCAGCAAAGCCCGAGTTCATGAGAGGACCCAGACTTCCTATCAGGAAGAGCATCTCTCAGGTTAGGATGTAGATCAGCTATAAGGTGATATCTGCAGCTTCACACAGGAAGCTTTTGTTTGGTCTTCAAAATATGTGTGCTATATGTTTAACATATATATATATTAAACATATATATGTATATGTATATGTATATGTATAATGTATATGTGTGTGTGTATATATATATGTGTGTATATACATATATATACACACACATATACATTATACATATACATATATATACACATGTATATTTTATACACATATATACATATATATGCATACACACACATACACACACACACACACACACATATATATATATATATATATATATATATATATATATATATTCTACACACCTGTTACCATGAAACTTTATTGTCAAATAATTCTTCTCTTGTGATTTAACATTCCTATAGGAAGCTGTGTATCTAATGCTAGAGAAAACAAATCAGAGTAGAAAAGATGAAGAGGTGAACAAGGGCTTGTTTGTAAGACAGTGTGTCTTACAGTTATAAATAAGAAGCCTGGATTTCAAGATATTCTCAATTCACACATATACACACCCCACCCCTGCTGGGATATCTGCCACATTCTAATGGTCTCTAGGCCACCCTTCTTTGTAGTTAGGAATAGTCAAAGTGTAATGATAGTTCATTTTGCTGTATCTCTAAAACACACATAATGATGTCATTGGGTCCTTTCGGCAGCCCTGTGACATAAGAATTACTGCTAGACCACTTTATACAGGACAATCCATATGATAACTAGAAAGATGGCCAGTTGAAACTAGTGGGGAACTTCTCGCCCTGTACTATGCTACTTTGGCACACTGGAGAGGAGAGTTTTAACAGCTCTGTCAGCCTTAGGGACAAGTGGCCAGCTGGTGGCTTTCCATTGTGACTCAAAGCAGAATTGGATAAACCCTTAACTGGGAAACTGACAGCAGTTATTGGACCAGAGTAGAAGGGCTTGAACTCTCACTTGTCTCTTCTGAAGACGACAGAGCAACCCAAGTCAGAAGTAGCTCCACAGCCCTCATCACTTAATTAACAGTATCAGACCCCATCCTCAGTTCCTCCTGGACACTTGCTATTGTGTAGCTTTCTCAGCTTTTCCTTCTGTCAAAGGTTCTTTTATTCCAGCTCCTCCAGCCCCTGGCTTGTTGCATAGGAAAAGAAAGAGGGGTGTGTGTGTGTCAGAGATTCTACACACGGGCCTGCCCTGTGCCCCCTTTCTTCCCTGCTGTGTTTCCTGGGTGGTCCTTGGACGGAACATTCAAAAACATTTCAATTCCATTTCTTCTCACCAAGGTAATAGAAGCCACAACTCTGTCTCACTCATTTACAAAACCTTTTACTATGTGTCTTTGGGGGGGGGGGGGGTGAAAGAAACAGAGAAGAAAGAAACAAATTCAGTCCATGAAGAAACAAAAGCAACTCCCTGGGGCTGGAAAGAGACACTGTCAATCCATCAAAGACTCCCAGACCGTGACAAGGCGCAAAAGCTGCCCAACATGCCTCACACACAGGCACTGAGGAGCAAACAGGAGCCAGAGCTGTAAAAAACTTGCTCTAAATTTCAGAGAAGTGCAATTCTCTTCTGACTGGCTTTGGCTCCAGCCTGTTAGCAAGAGAAGTTTGAAATGGCTGTCAGAGATGAAACAGTCACAAAAATCCAGCAAATTGCGACAGTAGAAGGTAGGAAAAACCCCTTTTTAGCTTTCACTCTATGTCTAGCATGAAGACATCTCCAGATGGGGTCCTTGGGCAGGTAAAGTGGAAAGGAGTTGCATACAGCCTGTGACAAAATTTCGCCGTCTGCGCCACCATTGGGAAAAGAGAGCAGATAGGTCTCAGTGCCCAGCATGGACCTCTGTTAGGGCCATGGGGCCAGTAAACCCCACTGTAATAGGAACCCTTATTCTACAGGCTTGCTCAGACCCCCCCTCCCAGCTTCTCATCTCACTGGCTGTGTGGGAGACGCTGAAGAGGAAGAAGTACTCCAAGCCCTTACTTCAACTAGCAATTATGATTTGTCTCAAGATTCTAGACACTTGGGCTGCCTTCCGATGTGGATGAGGACATAGGGGAGATAGGACTAAGAGGGGGAAAAGAGAATTGAAACCCATTTAAAGTAGGGCTGCTGGTTCAATTTTTATTTAATTTAAACAGCCAAGAGGGAGAAAATAAGAGACTTCACTCCTCCAACCGCACCCTTCTCTTTTAGCCAGAGTACTTCCGTAGCCTCTTCAGGGCTCCTTCCTGGTCCTCCAAATTTCACAAGTGACGCATTCAGCCTCTGTCAACAGTGGAGACTTCAGGTATGAGAGGTCCTTTTCAGAGAGACTCTGCAGCAGCCTCATAGGAGTTCAGAATTAAGGACTTTGAAGGAACTTAGAAGAGAAAGAAGGGCTTCATTTAAAGGCTCTGAGACTCTGCTTTTCACTGTGCCCTTGAATTTGGAGGAGGGAGAAGACAACGTAGAAGGAACCATCTCTTTTCAATTGACCAACAGAAATAACCAGTCTCTGTAAAGATTCATGAATAAGATATTGTATATAATCTCTGTGTTATGAATTATGCAGGGCCTGTGGACAGAAAGGCGGTCACTTCCCACTGGACTCACCTCTGGCTCGCTCACCTTCACTTCCCTTATCCTGGCAGACCCTTCACCACAGATGCTTCAGTCTATTGGGAAGGAAGTCCATGAAAAGAGGTCTGTGAAGATCAGATATCCTTGACTTTGGTGAACTCATAAAATTCTCAAAATTCCATTCCCTTGATACCAATTTCAAATTACCTAAACTAATTTCCACTTTAGAACTCCTGGCAGAGACTTCACATTGCAAATTCTAGTTGTTGTTAACCAAGGGAAAATATGAAAAATGGAAAACCAGCCAGTTTAGAAAAGAAGTGGCAGATAAAAAGAGAGGAATGAAAATGCCTTCCGTGAGGGCCAGTGAATGTGTCTGATAAGTATCTAAGTTGTCACAAAATGCAGCTGTCACCACATGAAGTACTTCTAATTTTTCAAAAAATAAACCTGGGTGCTAAGACTCAGGTAAATGCTACTTTATAAGAAGTACTTTCAACAGAAATACTGGAGTCTGGTTTCATTTCCATATCAGCTCTGAAATCACTGAGTATTCCAGCAGCAGCCAGGAGTGAGCCACAGTCCGCATCTCTCATCTCGCACAAACCAATGACATCCAAGATTAGGCAGCTAATTCAGGCCATGATGTTCACATGAATATTCTGAGCAAGGTGTATTTGTTTGTTTTTGAGATTTAGTCTCACTATATAACTCAGACTTGCTTCAAAGGCATGATCTTCCTCCCTCAGTCTTCCAAATATGACAGGGATATACCACAGTGCTTAGCATAGAAATATATATACATATTTATATATACATATATAAAAATATACAAATATATATGTATATATGTATATATATATTTGTATATTTTTATATATGTATATATACACATATATATGTATATATACATGTATATATGTATATACATGTGTGTGTGTGTATATATATATATATATATATATATATATATATATATGTATATGTAATTTTCAGGATCCCTGGGAAAGTAGGGCTCTAAGTTACCACCTATAGGACAATGGTCACTACAGAATTGATTCCACTTTGCTCTTCTCTGTATAGAATGTCAGAATATATGCTATTGAGTAAAAGACAGATGAAATCTGTCCAGTAACCAGACCTTATAGTATTCTAGCACGATACATACTTCTATGGCAATTTTATCCTCTTCAGTGTTTAGATACTGCTATCCTTACTTAAGCTCACAATATAAGGACTCCTTCTTATATGTGTATGTCTTCTTCAAGTTTTACAAAAAGGAGAAGCTAATATTGTGAGCATAACACGTGCCACATGATACAGCTGATTTTCATGCTGGCTAGTGAACCAGATGTGGTGGTGAGCTTTAAAGAGCCCGATTTCTGGGGATGAATGATTGGCTGGCCCTGACCTCACATTTGAAAAGTCTCTGTGTAGAAGAAGCTGACATGTCAAAGTCCAGGTACTTTCCAAATCTATCGCCTCTGCCTCAAGGGAAATTTCAATCTTTCTCAGGATCCTAGTGGGTGTCTTACCAACTAAAAGAGAATGCCTCTCGTCTTCTCCCTGTCTATTTCCGAACAAGTGCCTTCCCTATCTCTGTCTCTACTGATTTTAAGTGGCACTCCAAATTTAAGTCAAATATCATTTAATCCCTTTGGGACAATGGCTATTTTATCTCATCACTCTGGGTATCTATGAAGGTTGTCTTAGGGTTGGGGCCTAGGTAAAAGGATAAATTCCTCACTGCTGCCAAAGACAGACACACTCCTTAGGTAAAAGGAATCTGTTCATAAGTTCAGGTACGATAGGCTATATTATCCATAACATACACTGTAATCCACTCCTGCGTCCCAAGGTTCCCTATCATAGACTGAATGCTTTGAGTGATTGCTTTAAAGCCTTTCATTATCAAATAGTATATTAGGAAAGTGAGTATGTCATGAGGAAATTGGCATGTATCCCAGAGTAATCTGAGAGGCTGGGATTCAGCTAAGCCACCATTCAAAATGTAAGTAATTAAAATTAATTAAAAATCATTAAATAAACCTTCACTTTTGCTATTTGAAGATGCAACCCAAGTCACCAGAGCTCATAAAAGATGTGTGTGGCATCAAATCTATGTGAAACATTTTCTTAACCTGAGCATTGACTGTAGGACATGTTGGAAAATGCAGGACACAAATCTCAAATCTCAAATCTCAAATCCATCTATAGCCTTCTCAGTTCACCCCAGAAACAGTTTGCTCACTCTTACATCCAAGATAGCCATCCTTATCCCTCAGTCCATTCTGCTGGCATATCTCATATTGCAGACACTGGCAGCAAGGACTTTGTAGTCATAAGCCCCACCCTATCTTGCTTCTTAAGTGTTCTGTAATATGTATCAAGTGAGTGAATGATATCTCCTTCCACAGAGGAGAAGGGTATTCCCATTAAAAGCATGGGTAGAAATGTAGATGCTGGTCCATGTGTGTGGCTCTTGGAATTTCTCGGTACAGATTTATTCATTCAGTCTCTGATCACAAACAAACAGTATTTCTTCTGTTATTCTCGGTGCTCAACATTTCCCAGGATCCCTGCCATCCAGCCTCTTACAAAACAAAATCAGATATTACCCTGAATTCCTTATTATTCAATTTGGATGGATGAAAACTAGACCAGAACCCACAAACATTGCCAAAAATACAGTGTGAAAAGGATCTCTCTCTGCAACTGTGAAATGATTTGACTCTGACATGCTTCTTCCTTAGATAATGGTAATATCTGGGGAGTCTGTGGAACCCAGAGGAAGTGCAGCCTAGTTGGAAGAAATAGGTCATTGTGGTGAGTCATTGCAGGTGACGCTTGGTCCTTACTTCTTTTCATGCTGCCTCATGCTCTCTCTGCTTTCTGGCCAGCCACAATGTGAAGAGCTTCCAGCATACTTGCCTATAGGCATGGACTCTGCCTTGACTTCCTATTATAATTTTGTTGAACAGTCTAAAACTGTGACCCAGGGTAAAAATATTTCCTCCCTTATGCTTTTTCTATCATGCATTTTGTCAGGATGACATAAAGGTAACTGATGTCAAGTAACAGTTGGGATAGAAAAAAATGTCAAATGAAAGAAAGTGTTTAAAACCAGAAAATCTTTTTTTGTAATCACTTTTGAGAGGACGAAGATTCAGTACAATTGGGCATCTTAGGTAAAAATTGACCTCTACAGAGTTATGCCCTCTTTCTCAAGACGAGAAACAAATGATAAATTTAATTACATAACTTCTAAACTGCCTTTAAGTTAAAGAGGAATCACCTTTATTATACTAAGAACAGATATCCAGGTGACTACATTCTTTATACAAACTGGAGACACTGAAGGATTTGAAAAATCAAACTATAGCTTCAGCTCAAAGAACCAAGAAAATTTATTCTGAAGGAGAGTGAAAGATTGGAGAATGAAAATAATGGGTACTCTCAAACGCTTAAAGAACGCTTAAGGAGACAAATTGCTCTTAGGTGATATTATTTTCTTTTTTCATGGAGACTCCTAGCAAATAATAATGTAACACAGATGTAAAAAGAAATGGAACAATAAGAAGAAAAAGAGGTTCTCAAATTGAAGCAGATGGTCCAGAGGGCAGAGTAAGCCTCTTCCTCTTCATCACAAGCACGTGCAAAGGGATCCCCTGAAACCCTGAGCCCAATTCTGTTTAGTCCACATGCACAAAAAGTTGGAAGCAGGTCAAACTGAAGTGGGCCTGAAGTTAGAGGTAAATGTCTAGGCCAATATATGGAAGAATTTCCCAAGAACTAAGGCTAAATGGCCAATAAGAAAATGAGATGTCTTGTGTGATGGCAGTGAAGTCTCTGTTGCTGGAATGATGAAATAAATCAGTGTAAGGATTGCAGTAAAAGTCTTCCATGCATTGGGAAGAAATGGTGGTATTACCTCAAATTCAGCTCAGGTTCCAGGAGCTTTTGACGGGCTGAAACTATTCCCAGCAGTGGGAGACCTTCGCCTGAGTCTTCACCTCCACATCGCAACAAGGGTAAGGTTTAGTTAAGCATCAAGAACAAATTTTGGATGATAGCTTTTCTCAAAAGCAGAGGGTCAAATGAAACAGCTGAATTTCTCATTTCATCATTTGCTTAGGAAACCTCACTGTCATTGAGTCATCAAGGACTCCGGGGAAAGCCAGCTCCTTGACCCTGTACTGGTTGAGGAAGGGGACCACCCAGAAGACAGGATATTGGCTTCCTGATGCAAACTTCAGAAACCTATTTGTAGAGACCTCACCTTTCCATCTTTAACAGCGGTTCTCAGTCTTTCTAATGCTGTGACCCTTTAATACAATTCCCATTGTGGTGACCACTAATCATAAAATTATTTTGTTGCTATTTCATAACTGTAATTTTGCTACTGTTATGAATCATAATGTAAATATTTTTAGAGATAAACGTTTGTCAAAAGTGTCAGGACCCAGAGTTTGAGAACCACCAATGTATGTGGTTCTTCTGCCCTTTGAACACCACCTTTCTTGCAGGAAGTGTAAGCTATTTTATTTTGATTTGATTTTTCATACAGAGTCTTTTATTGTCTGGATTGGACTCAATATCACTATGTAGCTGAAGCTGGCCTTTAGCCACTGATTCTCCTGCATTCACCTCTCATGTACAAGGATTATAGACGTGTACCACCATGTATAGCTGGGTACTCAGGTTATTTCAACATGAGTACTTGCTTTGGGTTGGATGGTATTCCCCTGGCACCAGTAAAATGATTTGTTGAAGTTCTAATTCCTCATAATTCAAAATATTATGTTATTTAGAAACAGGGTCACTAAAGATGCAATTAGACAAGAGGAGGCCATATTAGACTGAAGTGTGCCCTTAATTCAAGATGATAGTGCCTTTGTAAAAAGATGGCTAGAAAAAAGTAGATGCTCCCTTCTAGTCGGATTTACTTCTGAGTAGGAATTCATGCCTGGAACTCTAAGCTAAGTTAACAACCTATAACTTGGAGGTTCTAGGACTACATGGGGGAACTTCTAAATAATTGTGTTTATACTCTCAAACAAAAGAAACTCTAGCCTTAATCAGAGAAGCCTCTCTTTGCAGTGAATAGAAGGACTTGTAGCTGCTCACGATGCCAAGAATAAATGACAGTTGAGGGTTCATCTATAAATATTTAGATCACCTTCTCCAAGCCTCTGAAAACACTCGGACAAGTGGGTCTATAAGCAGGTAAGTTTCAGAAGATAGGGAGACGGGCTGTACAATGTTATTTTTTAAACTGGATGTACCCGTTGTAATCAGCATTTACCTGCATTGGCCGAAACAATATAGATAAAGCTTTGTTACAGTCAACCATGAAGGAGAAAGATGCCACAAGTATCTACCCTTACTCCTGGGCTGTTAGCTACTCATCGAGTTTGACAAAGTGACTACTATTGTCCTCAGTTATGTAACTACATGAGCTGGCTAGTTAATATCAACTTGACACAGGCTAGAGTCATTATGAAAGAATGAACATCAGCTGAGAAAACAGTCCCACCAGACTGACCTGTAGGAAAGCCTGTGGTTCCTTTTCTTGCTTGATGATTGGTGATTGACATAAGAGGGCCCAGTTCATGGTGATGTTGCTACACCTGGATTGATCATCCTAGATGCTAAGAAGTGGGCTGACAAAGCCAAGCCAAGCTTTCTCTCAAGCAAGCTGCCATGCACTCCTCTATAGTTTCTCCTTCAGTTCTCGTCTTCATGCTTCTGCCTTGTGTTCCTGTCCTGATTTCCATCAGTAATGGAGTATGAATTGAGAATTGTAAGATGAAACCGTTTCCTTCCCCAAGTTGCTTTTGGTCACGGTGTTTTATCACAGCAATGGGAACCCTAATTAAGACAATATTGCCAAGCCCTGAAGTAAACAATTAAAGGTTCTTTAGAAAGTCAGTTGGATGATGTTTTGCTGGGCCAAACACATAAAGGAATGTTTCCTTAAAGTGGATACAGGTGTGAAAGGCTAAGGCAGACTCCTGAAGGAATGTTTCACTGAAGCAGACACAGAAGACAGGATGTTCTGCTAAAGCAAGCATGTGAAAGGACATGTAATGAAGGATTCTTTGCTAACAACATGCATTGGTCCTCCTTACATTGCAGAGTTGAGCTGCATTTGTCAGGACTCTATAGAGAGAAGCACACCAAAAATCTGGTGGTATATTGTAGTTTCTTGCTCCTTCAGCAGACTAAGGCTGATTGGATACACATGTTGAGGCAAGACCCATGCTGAGGCAAGACCCTTGATGAGGCATGTGATGAGACAAATGATGTTTGGAGCCTATAAATAGAACTCCATAGAGTAACAGAGAGAGAGCTTGGCTTGCTGGTATAACTAGTTGTGCAGCGCTTGTGGGTCCGGAGTCTTAGCTGATCTTTGCTTCCCTAAGAACTGGCATTCCACCTGATCCCTCTTGCTGACTCGAGCAGAGGCTAAGGCCTAACTATCTCTGCTAGATTGTATTACTACTGTTGCTAACTCTACTAAACTAGACTGCTGGTGTATTCGTGAAGTGTTTATGAATGGACTGAGCTGCCGCTGTCTGTTAACCTGTGAACTGAACTGCTGATTTCCAAACAACACAGAAGGGAGTTGCTCCAAAGAACCTTTCTAAACAGGTCCACTTCCCTTGTATCCTTTCTTATCCACTACCTCTATGTGGATGGTGGGCTACAAGGAAGGTTAAAGTGTTTAAGAATCATCATTAAAAATAGGATTTGAAAACATTAAAGTTACAAAGCCCCCCAGGCTCCAATGGTAATCAGTGATTCAAGTAGACATGAAAATGAGAATGAGATTTGAAGGAAAAGGGGGTCTTGTTAAACAGTAGTAGTGGTAGGAGGCACTGGATGAAGAGTAAGAGTGGCCAGTATACATAGATTGCCAAAGGGGGTCCTGTGGACAAACTGATTTGGGACTTGTGTCTTCCTGAACTTGAAGGCAACAATTTGTTCCTTAATGCCACCTAATTCATTGTCCTTAGTGATGGAAATTCTAGGAAATGAAAATACCCATCTCTTCCAATATGCCCTTGCTCACAAAACAAACAAACAAACAAACAAACAAAAATACCTTCCCATTCCAACTCCTTGCCAGAGGGCTATGGATGCCCCAAAACTTGTATATGGTTTTTCCTGGTTGTGTCTTGCCTTTTATACTAGATCATCTGAAATCTTAAGCCCATAGGTAGGAAGAATAGGGAAAGTGGGCACAGTTTTTAAAGTGATATTAATTAATTAATTAATTAATGCACTTAATGTTTTGGAATTTAAACTATTCATAAATTGGAGAGAAAATTCTTATGCTTTCTTCCTGTGATTATATCTTATGGGTTATGAGAAGCCACAGAAAGTACATGAATACCTGAGCTTCTCAGCCAGAACACAGAGGGATGGACACAGAACAGACATACTCTTTGCAAAGGCAAGAAACTAAGGCCAAGTCAGAATGATTCCAAGACATCAGAAAGGTCCAAATCATGGGAGTGTCAAGTAAAGCAGAGAGTGGACATTGGTGCTGGGAGTGGGAGAGACCAACGTGCCATGTGAACTAAGAGCAAGCAGGCATGAAAACAGATTAACAAGCCTGGGATCTTCGACTAGAAAGGGGAAATACTAGATTGGAGCTGACTACAGCACGGGGGTTCTTTGGGAATTAATCACTACCCTTTAAACAGTATCTTCTGCCTTCCACCCCATGCATTTCCAAGTTTATTCAGTGTAGGTTGATGAGGGCTGGAACAATATACAATTTTAGTTCTAAGAGTTTAAGACATAGAAAACTAATGATGTTCAGCAGAAACACAATAAAGCAATTTTGGCAATCTCATCATTCCTGGGGAGAGATAGGCTCTGTGGGTATTGGTGGCTGACACTTGCACCCCAGCTCTTTTATGCTGGGATTATTATCTATCAGAGAACAATAAATATCAACTCCTCATAACTTGAATGAAAAACAAAATTCACCTCAATCTGAAAACAGCCAGAAACACCCTGTCTTTCTGTGTTATTTTCTCATTAGAGCTCTGACCTACTCATTTCTAACATACAAGCTTAGAGTGTTTCAATCTGCAAAGCAGAGGCTCTGTGCTAAATCTCAGTCCAATAAAGGCTGAAGTCAACATGCCTCTGGAGCTCTCAGTCTCTCCCGTGGGTGGCTGGTGCTGATGAGAGAAGGACCTTGTAACCCAGAGTGAGGGCCACATGTGTTAACATCTCCCTAGAGTTCAATAACCAGCAGAGGCAAGCCACAGAAAAACTGTACTCTTATATAATCAGTTGGTAGAGGTTTTCTTTTCATTTCATAAGAGGTGATCAAAGATTTCTGGAAATGAAGAGACTGGCTTTTTCAGGGCACGGTGAACCTCAATGCCCTCTTTTGCTGGAGTGGACACATCTCTCATTAATTGCTTTTCTCACTATTTGGGTAATGCAAACCAGTTGTCTTTTTTTCTAAAAAAAAAAAAAATGTGCAAGTGTTACCCAACATAATTGTTTTATCAGTCACATCTGCAACTAATCTGTATTTAGGAGAATCTGCTAATAACATCATTGAGAGCCACTGTAGGGTAAACATGCTGCATTGTGTTATCTCTGATGACCACATTCTAACTGCCCTCTAGTGCAGGGCTTCATATCTCCATCTATTCCTGATGAATCTAAAGCTCTGTGTGTCATATATACCCAGGGCCTCATACTTCATCAACAGCCATGCCAGGACTGGCAAGCAGGATGGTCCTAACTAGAGTTCTAAACAGTATCCACTACTGATATTTTAACCTGGATCTGGATATAGTTCCAGGCAGTAAGTCTTTCCTGTTGGGGACAAGTCAGTGGGAGGAAAAGGTAGAAGCGGATTCCTTCATGGGACTCTTGATAAACTGTTTATTTCCATGTGCCCTGTTTAGTTTTTATTGTCAATCTGCTACAGTCTAGAGTCACCTAAGAGGATGCCTCAGCTGAGAAACTGCCCAGAATAGATTGGCCTATGGGTATGTCTTGATTGCCAATTAATGTAAAAGTGTCCTTACTACTCTGAGCATCATCCTTAGACAGGGCTAAGAAAGCTGTATAAGAAAACTAACTAAATATGAGCCCAAGAACATACCAACAAACAGAATTCCTCCATGGTTCTTGCTTCCAGGTTCCTGCCTTGAGCTTCTGTCCCAGCTTCCCTCAATGATAGACAGTGACATGGAAATGTAAGCCAAATAAACCTTTTCCTCCATGAGTTGCTCTTGGTTAGATTGTTTGATTGAAACTAGAATGCCTGCTACTTCAGGCTTCTCCAGTAGCCTTCATTGCCCTCTTTGTTTCTCCCTACTTTATACTACCAATCTACAGGATTACAGTCTTTCTTGCCTTACTTTGACTTTTCCTTTCATCTCCCTCTCCTTCTCATGCCCAGCCGACTTCCCAGAAAGACAGACCTAACAGACACTGTAAGTAATTTTGTATAACGTTCACAGATAAATTTCTAAGTGCTGGTCTCTAATGGATTCCTTGTGGGGTTTTCTCATCTAATTCTCAAAATATCCATAAAGTAGAAAGTATCTTTTCTTCATATATGGATGAGAATATCCATTCATCCCTTCAGTTCCCACTCTCTCATTCTTTAAGGATTTTTTTTTGGTCCCCTGTACTGAAAAATGAACACTCTGGCAAAAACACAGCTTCCTAAAAGTATCTGACAGAGCCTCCTTTCCTTCATGGCCCACTGAATGGGCCTGCAGTTGATCCATCCATGACCAGGCCACCTTTCTTCTGTGTTGGGGAGCTGAGAGTGTTAATACCTATGTCCTAGAAGACAATAAGTGAGACACACTGGGTGTAGTGGCTACCAACTAGCTGCCTGTGCTGATGGACAGGCAGCCCCACCTGCCAGCGCTGTCCGGCTCTAGTCAGTCTGTGTTTTAAGTGCATCCTGACAAGTCCACTAAAGATAAAAGAGGTGCTGGGGCAAGGGACAATGGACTGGCTAATTGCAGGAATAAACTTTATGCCTTGGGGACAGGGTTACCATAAACCTTCTCCATACTGTGCAGCACAGGTCAAGATGGCAACAGCATGCCTTGGCTGGTAGCTTTACTTGGCTCCTCAAGGGAGCAATGGTGTGCCAACCAGCCCGTTTTCTGACTGCCTCCTTGCCTGTGTGAGGTCTGCCATTATTGAACTTTGAGGTAGTTAGAGCTCCTGGCACAAGGCAGGATCTGTGAGTCTCAGAGGCCTCAGAGGATGTGAGATGCTCGGCTCCGGGGATTGGAGCTTTGGAGTATTGAGTTGTTATCCACAGATAAGACCAAATGACAGAGTGCAACATATTCCATCAACTTTTAAAGGTCATCTAATCTATCCTCCTGCCTCTTCTTTGGATCAATTCAGAATCATTTCAGGCTAAAAATGGTTCCTGTTTTAAAAATTGCCAAGTATGAAATTGTGTGTGGATTTATTTTAACAACTTACATGACCCAAAACAAAAGTTTCCTCAAGTCCAACTTTAATCACTTGGGACAAGGGCTATTTCCCCTTGTGGATTGGTGGTTGGTATCTCACTGGCATCTTGAATCTTTTAAAGGGACTTGGAATTCAAATCCCTCTTTCCTGAGCTGCCGAGTCCCTGGAGGGATGTTGGGGGTGGGAGGACTACATAGATGTACATATCAGGCTTCCTCCCTCTCACAGGAAACAGTTTTCCTGACAGGTATGGTGGTATGTGCCTGTAATTCCAACACTTAAGGATCTGAAGTAGGAGGATTGTGAGTTCAAGGCAAGGTTGGGCTACAGAGTACAATTCTCACATCAATAACTATGCAGAATGTCACCATTAACATCATAAGGCCACTTATCATCATGAGGAGTTGGGAGCCAGTGATTTTATCCAGAGCCATGCAACCTCCTATTGCAGGGAATACATATGAGAGGGTACCTACATCCCATCATCTCCCCCAAAAGATGGATACAGAAGTCTGAGCATGTTGGGCACAGTCGTCTCCTCAGAGGAGGAGGCCTGGTTGAACTATCGGTTGGGAGCTTTGCCTCTGATGACATAGGTTCTCTCCACAGATCACAAATCTTATATTCTGATCAATCATATCTTTTTTTCAACCATCCGTGTTCTGAATTAGTGGTTATTAAACACACATCTTACCTGGACCTGATCCAAGGTGGATAAGAGAAGCTCATCACTGTAGTCTGAAGGTCTGTATTCCCATAATTCATACATTGAAATCTAGTTCACATAGTAATAGTACCAGTTGGATGATTGGAAAAAGACTGGGCACATTCCTTATATGAGAGACTTCAGTGAGTAAGTTCACTTCTAACTACCTGAATCTAGAAGGTGCTGACTTTTAACCAGAAAAGACAAGCTGGAACTTTTTTTCAATTTTGCCTGCCTCTGATACTGTGAGAATTAAACTTCTGTTGTTCTAAGCCATCTAGCTTATGATATTTTGTTATAGTGGCCTAAACAACTAAGACACATACCTTTGTGTGCAGGAGACAGATGAATAAGAGTAATTGATTGGTAATATGTATTGATCTCAAGCCCTGCAGTAAAACACTACAAAGAGGGAGAGGGAAGGATTTTGCTGACCTTAAAATGCAGTGGGAAATATAACTGTGAGAATGTGAGGTCATCATAAGGGTTGTCCACTGCAAACCAATCCTTTCAGTGTCACCTTGCTTTATCTCCATAGTAACCATATACACCACACAGTGTATTGCAATGTCTGTTGTCTGATGGTCTCCCACTTGTGGCTGGAATGTCCCATGAAGCCAGGGGCATTAATTTATCTGCTACTCTACTGTAGAGTCCAAAAGCATGCATTTCTCCATAATAGAGTTTAGATGTCATCTATCTACCTATCTATCTCAGCCATCCATTTATCACACCTATCTGCTCATCCTCCCACCTGCCCATCCACCCACCTACTCATCTCCCCATACATCTATCTATCAGCCTGCTCACCTATCATCTATGTATGTGTTTATGATAAAAAAAAAAGTTAATGAATTCTTTAAAGCAATGATTTATTTTAAGAGTTCAGAGAAGGAAAAAGTAAGCACACAAAAGATGCTAAATTAACATCATTAGTCATCACAAGACAGAAGATTAAAAGCCCAATAAGAAAGCACTACATACCAACTAGAATGGCTAAAATTTTAAAAACCTAACCAAGCACTGGTGCCAGAGTAGCTGAGTCTCCTAATTCTGCTATCAGGGTCTGCCTTAAGAACAATTTCAGGCATTGTTCTAAAAAGTTAATCTATACTTAATCCAGCCACTAACCTTATAGGTGTTTGTCCAAGATAAGGAAAAACAAATGTATACACGTTATTTTCTAAATGTATTGCCCAAATTCACACATTAGAAACTTTTCCTGAACTTGCTTTTAGATACATATTTAGTTTAGGTCACGAGTACTCAGTTCTCATGGGTAGGCTGATAGCATCATGAAAGGCAGAAGGGTTTGCTCCTTTGTCAGTCTATGTTCTCCTGTATGAAGATACAGCATCTCCTTGCTCCAGAGGATGCAGCATTCATGGTGCCATCTTGGAAGCAGAAATTCCAGATTTCCTGGAAGTCTTTTCTAGATATAAACATTTTGACCTTGGAGTCCCAACCTCCAGACTGTAATACAGTTTTACTCTTTGTAAATTACTCACTGGCAGAAACTCTTCCTGGAACAGCTCAAACAATACATGATCTAGTGCATGAATGAAGCCAGAACAATGGTGTGAACTATGTGCTGTCATTCACAGAAAATTCTAGAAAGTTCCACCCAACCTACAGTGATACAGAAGCCTATTGGCAGACAGGGAACTGATTACAGGGTACAGGAGGGATGAAAACAGATGACACAGACACAAGGAAACACAAGGAGCTTAGGGGTAAAATAGATAGCATCCTAGCTGTCTGGAAGCCAGTCTTCTCCTCTTTGCCTTAAGAACAAGATGTAGAACTCTCAATTCCTATACTATGCCTGCTTGGATGCTGCCACGTTCCCACCTTGATAATAATGGACTAAATCTCTGAACTTGTAAGCCAGACTCAATTAAATGTTGACCTTATATTTGTTGCCTTGGTCATGGTTGTGTTCATAGCAATAAAATCCTAATTAGGCCAGCTACCAACAGATAAAAGCCCATACTTGAAAACAAACCTATTTAATAAGCAATTTTAAATTCATTCATCAATATTCAAACGATGTAGAATACCTACTACTCTGAAAAACTGGGAATGGTCTGGATAGAAATGTTGGCCTGAGACAGTTGAGTCTACTGACAAGGACTTACTGTAAATATTTAAACTGAAAATTGCTATCCTAACTCAAAGTGTAAACAGTGACAAATGCTGCATTGTTTCTTCTTTCTCAGCATTGTGCTTTTATCCCTGCCAACACCAACCTCCCATCCCCACCTATCCCCATAACTAACCCCACCATCACCTGTTACTGGGACAGATCAGCCTCCCATTGTTCTCCCTTGCTCATTTCCTTCAGCACAGGCCAAGCAAGTATCTGTAGCACTCTGTGCTGTCTTGATGCTTCCTTCAACTCCCCTAGTGATTTGCTGGCATACTGAAAACCCAACTTCTAATCCTAATTTGACTTGTATGTATTTCTTCTATCCTGTCTTACATGGTGCTTTCTTAACTCTCTTCAGCTTCACCAACATTGTCCTTGCCTTCAAAAAAAATTATTAATAGATTCTACTGTGGTCTGGACAAGTCCCCTGCAAAATTAAGCTGTCCCAGTACAATAGTAGTAAGAGAGGGCATTAAAGAGATGAACTGATTGGTAATGAGAGCCTCTCCTTTGTAGGTGAGATTAGATGCCCTTTAAGGGCTAAATAAAAGTAGTTTGTTCTTTTTGCTCCTTTGTCTTAAACTACATAAAGACAGTGCTTCTCCCATTTGGAGCAGTCAGGGCACTCTCTTAGAACAGATGCCAGAATGTTGTTAGGCTCTGAGCCTCCCTGTGGTAGTCCTGGACTTCTCAGTCTCCGGAACTGTAAGAAATAAACTTCTGTCCTCTATCAATTGCCTAGTCTATGGCGTTATGTTACAGTATCAGCCTGGCTAAAAGACAAATGTCTGCCCTGTATTCTTTGTACTTGATATTATATGGACTTCTGTATGACTCACTCTTTTATATTATGATCTTAGCTTAAATTTTAGGCCTCTTCTTGCTGTCACAAACAAAACAATTTTTACACTTGACCTCACAGACCTCTTGTCACAATTATGTACCAGGGTCTTTTATGCTCATTAATTATGTACCAGGGTCTTTTATGCTCATTTAATTATTGTATTACCTGTATATTGCCTGAACATAAGCACAGTAAATATATCAGTTTCTACTTACAATTGTATTCTCAGAGCTTAGCACAACACTGGTAATTGTTTAGAATGTAAAATGTTCCGCCCACAGGCTTAAATGTTTGAACATTTGGTTTCCGGATAGTGGCACTGTTTTGGAAAGTCATGGAATGTCACAGAGTCATTAGAGGTAGGGACAGAGGTTTTATACCCCAACCTCACTTCCTATCCACTGTGACTTCTGTGCCACCACTGTGAAAGGGTGTGGGGACTTCCATCTTCATACTCTGCTCACCATGGAGCCACCTGCAACCATGATGGCTTGTATCCCATCAAACCAGAACTCAGAATAATTCCTTCTTCCTTTAAGCTACTTCTTATCAGGTATTTGGTTACAGCAATGAGAAACATAACAAATACAGCTGGGCAATCCTTAACTACTGTTAAATGAACACACCGACTACATGACAGAGTAGGTGGTCCCCCAGTGAGCTCCAATCCAATACTTGACTTGTAGATGCTAGTGCCCAACACATGGGGTCAGCAATGGTCAATACATCATCTTGGATAAATGCCACTCCCAACATGTATGGCTATGTGTTAACAATTTGGTTTTTTCTCTTTTAAGTGTGAAAATCATGTACTAAAAGATATCAAGTGGACAATGCCTGAGAAATCTGATGGAATACCCAAATGAAAAATTTGCCATACTTTAACTGATCTGCACGCACTCTCTAATTTCACCCCTTTCTGCTTTCATGGGGTCAAACAGACTTGATCTGGTCTCTGAGCTAAGCTAAACATTGCTTAGCAACACCTGGCCTTACTGCCTGCATCCTCTCAGAACTTATCTGCTATGATTATTTGTTTGGGAAATAACTTCAATCTAAACCCCAAACTAGGTGAAGATTCAACTGCTTCTTAGTCTCACAAATCATTTGCTTCTTTGGAGCTATTCTAAGCACAGAACTTCACAGCACCTCTCCCTGGATTGCTGAACCTGCCAGTTCTTCCTTCTGGCTGCCAAGAGTTAGCAGCATCAATAAACAGTCAGAAAAGTCAGCTGTAAATAACTTGAGTTTCCACCCATTATAATCAATAAATAAATTATAGTGGCACTGGGCAGTGGCCCAGCTTATTAGGGGGTCTTTCTGTAGCTTTTATAGAACCTCAGTTTTTCATGGTTCTCAGTGGCAGTGGGCAAACTGCACCAAAAAAGAAACTCAGACTGGAAAGCTAATGGGGCCAGAGATAAACGACAGTCTGAATTATGCAGCATTTCTTTTTTTTTTTTTTTTTTTTTTTAAAAATCCTTCTTTGTGAGGGCTGTTTCCTAGTTGCAAAGAACCAGACAGGAAACAAAAGAATTTTCCTTTTTCCCCCCCTTTTTACTCTTTTTCTTAAAAACAAACTATTCCATGTCTGTCTGCTTGTAGATGGGTACCATTGACAACACAGGGAGAAGAGAGAATCCAGACAATGAAGTCAGTCCCTACCCACGCGCTGCCAGACATTAGAAAAAAGAACAAAACTAAAGGAACGCCATTGAAAAAACACAATGGCCTTGTCTTCTACCTTTCTTGTGGCACAAAGCCCAACTGGCTAGCATGGTTAAGCCTCCTCCCCACACCCCCACCTCACTCTGTCTACTTCAAGAGCACTCCTGCTTCAGGCCTCCTGCCCATTTCCTCACAAGAGCAAGGCACAAAGCCCCCAGATTTGACCAGCAAGCACCATAGCTCAGTGGCCATCTTTGAATGACTATGCAGGTTACAGAGTGAGTGAGTGAAGACATTTTTTTCTTATTTCTATATAATGAAATGTAGAAATGGTGCTTTATGAAGAGGTCTTAGAAGTGCTTAGACCTCTTTAGGAATGTGCTGGTACCATCTACCGTTTGAGTTTCTTTGAGTTGCTATGGCGCAGGCATGGTGGAAGAAGCCCTTCCATTATTTTATAATATCCTTTGGTAGAGTTTCCTTTAGGCAGAGATGTGGGAAGATTTGAGAAAGGCTGGAGCTCTAGGAGGACTTAGTCTTGGCAGAGGTAGGGTAGGGATGGAGGTGAAACAGTGCCGTGGATACACACACCAGTCTATATGAGTGTGTGACTGTGTATGTTTGTGTGTATACAAAGACAACTAAATGTGATTTTAGACATTTTGAATGAATAAATGATTAAAACAATGATTATAATATTTTGTAGCCTGTTGTTCTCAAGCTCAGTAGGTGAACTTCTTAGATCACCAAGTCCCCAGGAGATTCCAATACTCGGTGTGATAAACCCAATTAAAACATCTACCAGTTCTAAATTTGGTGTTTCTATGCCGTGGACATTATTTCCTTACTGTGGAAATTTCCTGACCTCTATAGAAAACAAACACCGGCTTCAGATCAGTTCACCATTTAATAAGTACAAAGCCTTAGAAAATAAGTTGACCTTTCTGGCCCTGTTTTCTTACTCACAAGTATGGGTTGTCTATCTACATGCAGAGTGTAGGATGCAACTGATTGTGTAAAAGTGCCTTGCAGGTTGGGAAAGTTGTCTGATAGCAAGTGTCTTTTCAATTCCTTTGCTCTTTAACCCCGAAGAGGAGGCAGCCGCATCTGATAAAGTCTGGGTTCCTAAACGTCACGTTCAGGTGACAACAATTGGTTGGGGAGGGGGGGTTCTGATTCAGAACCCTGAAGAAACAGGAGTGGTTTTCCCAGACAACAGAAATCTAGTAACTACCTTCTAAAACACTTGGCATAGCTCAGCTAGTTCATGGCTCATGCTCGAGGCTAGTGTTGGTTTAGTTGTGGGTTTACTTCAGTACTTAAGACAAGCATAACCTGAATTACTTGGTGTTCATGTATGTTCTATATAAAACAAAAACAAAATACAGTCACAAAACAGTACTGGCTCACAAAGCCGGAACATTATAAAACCAGACAGCAGGCCTAATGATGCTGGAGTGAAGTGAATGAGCAACATGCCTTGAGATCCATCAAGATCCATCTCTACGGAATGTGGGAGGCCAACAGTTTGAGAAAAAGAGAAGAGTGGGCTGGGCCAGGAGTGGGAAGGAGAAGAAGTCAAACAGGATTCCAAGAAAAAGCAATAACAGGCAAAAGGAGACTACAGAACGATGCTTCTAGGGGGAAGGACCAGATTTCTAAACAGGGCATTAAAGCTTGCAGCCTAGGGGCCAAGTATATGGCTCCGTCAGTAAAGTCCTTGCTGAACAGCATGAAGACCTGAGTTAAATCCTTAGCACCAGTGTAACAAAAAATGGACCCCATGGTATACGCCAGTGCTGGTGAAGAGAAAGGCACAAGTAGCATTTGGAGCTCACTGGCTTGCCAGTCTAGGTGAATCCATGAGCTCCAGAGCTTGTGAGAGAGCCTGTCTAAAAAAATCAAGGAGGAAAGCTCCCAGTGAACAGAAGCAAAGTTTGGCTTGTGGAAGTGGCAAGCATGTCACACACATTCACGTACATATGCACTTGTTCACACACATATGCATGTGCACACACACAACAAACAACAAGCAAAAACAGCTCACAGTATAAGAATCCTGAACTGTTTGAAGTATTACTTCTGAATGATGTACTTTCCACAGGGTGTGGGAATTAGCAACAGACCAAGTTCACGCAGCACCACCATTAGCAGGTCTATTAGCAAAACTCAACCCTTTGTAAGAGGTCCAGGTGACCCTTGACCTCAGCCTGGGTCTAGATTCAGCAATGTACTTCTGTGTGGTTTAGAATTTCAGGGAACTGCAGGTTCCCCACACATCAATAGCAGGACCTATGATGATCAAAGCTGTATGATTGTCAAGGCTCCAGTGATTCCCAGACTCATACCTGTTCACTAGTTTGTGAGTGAAGTTAACAAATAGAATGTCTAAGAGGCCCATTGGGCATCATTCATCCTATACCATTCTAGGCTAGAAAAAAACATTTCTAAAGAAGAGGTGCTCAGGGTAAGAATGTGGAAGCACTTAGATTGGAACCTAGTTGGACATACATTCTTGTGAAGTGTACACAATGGGAAGGGATGTTATTCTAGTTCTTTTCAAGAAATACTCAGAGCCATTACTTTCTCCCTGGTATGTTTTCCCTAGAAATTGTTTTCTGTGGACTTACGTTATCATTTTAAACATATGCCCATCAGTTCAATAAAGACAATGAAATGTGCTGTCGACAGCCAAATGCATCACAAAAGCTGAGAGCTTATGTTGTGAAAATTACATTAGGCTAGCTCTAAGTTCTTACCTGAGAAGCAGATGCTCCCCAGTTCACTTCCAGGGCACCACTCTGGTCCTTTTGCCCTCAAACTGAATTTCTACTGTCTTCTGAAACATAAATTAGTGGAGCCACAAGTCATCAATTGGAGGGTACTATCCACTTCATTACATGGATATAGAAGTCTTCTTAGAAAGGAAGAGAAAAGGGAAATGAAGGAGGAAAAGACAGAAAGCAAGAGGGAGGGTGTGAGTTAACCTCATCTGCATAGGGAAAGAAGAAAGGGGACAGAGCCAGTTAACTAGACAAAAATGGCTCAGGACTAACACCATGATGTTTCGTACATTTCTAGCCCTGGAATAAGAAATTTCACTCTCTCATTTCTTCACCCAAAATAAAACTTGAACTTCTCACTTCCTCATCTTTTCACTTCTAGTTCAGATTACACAAGTATCTTCCACACCTACTTGTGGGACATGTCTGGCCCACTCCCTTAGTCTTGAATGTCACAAGGCGTTCTGAAATGTGCTCAGCTGCAAATATATTTTACCAGGTTCTCTGCAGCTCCCACACACTCTTGGATCTTAAGCTACTTTAGCCTTTCTGGGGTCCAAGCTCCTGCTGAGAGATAATGATATAAAACCCCAAGCTCTAGCTCTGGCTGTGAGTAACTCAAGCCAGCAATCATTCCATGAGCCATCAGTCTCTCCTGTGAAGACTGGCCATTCCTGGTCTTAAAGTCAGACTCTCTTTTCTTTATTATTATGATGTGAAGACATTATTTGAGTGAACTGTAAGTTTATCTACATAGATCATCTCTGCATTTGCAACTTCTTAGCTTCCAAGTTTCTTATCCTCAGCTATAGACTCTCATCCCACAGGGTGCTGTCAGCCCTGAGCAGAACCTGCCAAGAGAGATTACTGCTTCTCATGACTTGGTACCAGAGTCTTTGCCTATCTGGTTCTTCTTTTACATCTCTAGAAAAACAGTTCCAAACTTGTTTAAATCTTATTTCCCCCTGGATTCCCTTCCATGACTTCTGTTTATTAAATGCTCACCGAGCACTGGTCGGAGACTGCAAAAGGACCGCAGGGTTTGAAAAGATATATGAGGCACAGTGCCCACACTGAAAACTTCCCAGAAGGACTAAGTGGAGCAGAAAAATGGTCATGATGTCAAACATGCAAACCATGTTTGCAAAATGGGTACAGAGTCGGGTATGAAGGACAGGGACGAACACAGTGACTTGGGTTGAGGGAGGTGACATTTGCAGCCGATTTCATAAGAAGTTGAGGGTTGCAGCAGCTAGAGTGTGAGTAAACATCTTTACAATGTACAAAAGCAGGAACAGTGAAGTAATTGGTTAAAGTACACGTGGCTTTTTACATTGGATGCAGCAATAAGTTCAAGTAACTTAATAATGAAAGCATTCATTGCATCTTTATGAATTGATTCAGGTTGGTTATCTCAATAACAGGGTTCTGTGTTGGCCTCTCTGCAGTTTTCTCATGTGCTTTCTCCTATTTATGAAAGGATAACTTCAGAAACTCCAATGACCATATCTCCATACAATAAAAATGTATAATGTGCCATGCCTCTTATATTATTTGTCCAAGTGGGAAATCATCTGTGAAAAATTCCAGAAAACATTTTTTTTTCTTGTTTAGGACAGTATAGCTGGTCACTGGCAATGATGTGAAAAGATTAACTTAAACACGATTTGAACTGAAAAGATAAAGGGTTATTTGCCCATCTATTTAATTTACAGATATTTGTATGCTTTTGGATAGATGACTCCTGCTACCCTTGCCTGGAAATCCTAAAGTATGCGCTGAACAACAACCAAGTTCCAGAGCTATTGTACACGGAGCTCCTTCACTTATGAATGTTAGTGTCAGGGATTACTTGTTCCCTGGTTTTGTCTCTAGCATGATGCTGGCCCTGTATTAGATGCTCAGCCTATTGTCTATCAACTGAATGATGAGAGAGAACTGAGAAGAAGGGGAATGAATGAGGAATGACTGAATGAACAGGAAAGCTCTGTGAATTAGGCATGAATGAGGAGAGGCTGAGTAAGTAATTAGGAATGAATGAATGAATGAATGAATGATAACCTAGTTACTAAGTGGGGGAAGGGGAAGGTTGCTACTTGTGGTAGAGTTGAGGAGCATCTCAGGCAGTTTCTAGGTAATTTGTGCCTCTCTCTTCTTCCTCTGCCTTCTATGATCTAATTGACAAAACTTCACAGCACATGGCACAGCCAAACTCCCCCAGCAATAAACTCATGTAGCAAGGTTAGGCAAGCAATTCCCTGGCTCAGTTTGATTAGGAAGAAGGGAAACTTGCACAAGCAAGGAAGGGAATATGGGGACGGGAGAAGACTATATCAGAGACACTATAGAAATATTCTTGGCTACTTAGAGGAAACGTGCTTTTTGTCTCTATCTCCCCTCTTGCCTTGATACTTCAGCTTTTAATTCCAAACAAAAGCTCATCATTAATTGACTGCATATTGCATGAGCTTAAAAATATCTTTGAATTGATCAATATGTTCTTTTTCTTGATGAGCCATCCCCAAGAATATATGACCCAAAGACTTGCCTTGAAAAGTTTATCAGAGTTACATTATCAACTTAGCTGGATACACTAATGAAGCTAAAGCCATGACATTTCCAATAGCTTAGCATGTAGCATGTCCACATCCTGGTGCATGCCTGTAGCGTGTCCACTTCGGCTTGCATGTAGTGCTACCATCCCATATTCACTCCCAGTTCCTTCTATCACTAATTCTTAGGAGAGGAAAAACTAAATAAATTCCAGGACAATTTTCCCTCTGCCTTTTGCATTTTCCACTTTCAGTATCTAGGGAACTGAGGCATTTATCCAGATGTGAAATCCCAGGTTTTGTCCTCCACATTTTTTGGGGGTGGGGAGTTGGTAGTTAAGGATACAGGCTCTTCAGTGAGAATAGATCTGAGTATCTGCAACTTTGAAATCTGTGATGTTGAGTAAGTCACTTCCCAAGCCTCTTTGCACCTGCCAGTCTTCCTCTGTAATATGGGGTGATCTTAGGACTTGCTCCATGGAGCTGTTGCAATAAATAAAAGCTATAAAGGAGCAGAGCTAAATGGAAGGTGCCTCTTATAGAGTCAGAATTCAATAAACATTATCTTTTATTATCATCACTATTCTCGTTGTTCAGCTTACTTCTTTGGAGACTACTCAGCTGAAACAAGAGCTTCTTGGAGAAAATGTGTGCTTTTGTGCCTCATAGAGCTACATGGATTCAATCCACAAGAAATGTCCTCCCAGGAAAAAGGACAAGACAAAGGCACCACCAGAGAGGGAAACTGATTTGTTTTGAAAAGAATCACACAATTGGAAAAAGAAAACCAAATCTGATCCATGAAATTGAGGCACAGATAATAAAAGTGTCAATAAAAAGCAGT
>JANHMN010000009.1:77091012-77158878 GCA_030674055.1 Rhabdomys pumilio
CAGAATGGTGGGAGTTGAGAGGGCGTCTAGAGAAGCTTACAAGAATACTATTTGCTAAATGCATCTGGTTGACCCCAGACAAGGCTCCTTACTGTGCTAGCTGAAACCTACTGATATACAAAGCATTTTTAGATTATTTAAAAAGAACAGTATTTAGGGAGGAAAGATACTTAAGAAGAGGTAAAGTTTCTAGAACATACTTGAAAGGGAAAAACAGAGATAAAACACTGTTTCTCCCATCTAATTGAAGGCATTGTCTTTATTTTCAAGCTAACTCCCAGACAGACTGTATTTCCCTTGCGCTGTGGTTATTTCCTAGTTCTAGAATTCCATTTAAGTGTCCAACTCTTTAATTGATATAATGTTTCCTTCCATGTGTCCCTTCCTAACCCCTGTAGCTGAAAACCAAAAGGAAAAAAAACATGGCTTCACACCTAAAGAAATGTTCAAAATCCTTAGTCATCAGGGAAATTCAAATCAAAACAACCCTGAGATTCCACCTCACACCAGTCAGAATGGCTAAGATCAAAAACTCAGGTGATAGTAGATGCTGGCGAGGATTCGGAGAAAGAGGAATACTCCTCCATTGTTGGTGGGATTGCAAGCTGGTACAACCACCCTGAAAATCAGTCTGGCAGTTCCTCAGAAAATTGGACATTAGCATTAGCTGAGGACCCAGATATACCACTCCTGGACATATACCCAGAAGATGCTCCAACATATAACAAGGACATATGCTCCACTACATTCATAGCAGCCTTATTTATAATAGCCAGAAGCTGGAAAGAACCAAGATGTCCTTCAACAGAGGAATGGATACAAAAAATGTGGTACATTTACACAATGGAGTATTACTCAGCTATTAAAAACAATGAATTCAAGAAATTCTTAGGTAAATGAATGGAACTAGAAAATATTATTCTGGTGAGGTGACCCAATCACAAAAGAACACACATAATTAGATATTAGCCCAGAAGCTTGAAATATCCAAAATTCAACTCAGAGACCACATGAAGCTCATGAAGAAGGAAGACCAAAGTGTGGATACTTTGGTCCTTCTTAGAAGGAGTAACAAAATACTTTAGGGAGCAAATATGGAGACAAAGTATGGGACACAAACTGAAGGAGGGGCTGTCTGGAGACCATTCCACCTGGGTATCCATCCCATGTGCAGTCACCAAAGGTAGACGCTGATGTAGATGTCAGGAAGTGCATGCTGACAGGAGCCTGATATAGCTGTCTCCTTAGAGGTCTGCTAGAGTCTGACATATTCAGGGGCGGATACTCACAGCTAACCATTGATCTGATCAAGGGTTTCCCAATGGAGAAGTTAGAGAGAAGACTGAAGGAGCTGAAAGGGTTTGCAGCCCCATAAGGAGAACAATACCAACCAACCAGAGCTCCCCAGGGTCTAAACCACCAGCCTGGGAGCACATAGGGAAGGACCTATGGCTCCAGCTGTATTTCTAGGGGAGGATGGCCTTGTCGGGCATAGGTGGGAGAGGAGATCCTTGGTCCCATGAAGGCTAGACGCCGAGTGTGGGGGAATTTGAGGGTGGAGAGGTGGGAGTGGGAGATAGGTGGGGGTACGTCTTCATAGAAGCAGAAGGAGGGGGGATGGAATAGGGGGTTCCTGGGCAGGGGCAGGGTATGAGGTAAGGGGATAACATCTGAAATGTAAATAAAATATCCAAGAAAAAAAAAACATGGCTTCAAAGAAAGGCACAGAATCTAGGTGTGCAGTAGCACCCCAGAGCGGGGTATGATTTCTCCTGTGGGGAGAGTTTGAATGTCAACCATTCCAGCTGCTGTGAGCAGACACCATGACCAAGGCAACTCTTATAAGGACAACATTTAATTGGGTTGGTTTGCAGGCTTAGAGGTTCAGTCCATTATCATCAAGGCAGAAACATGGCAGCATCCAGGCAGGCATGGTGCAGGAGGAGCTAAGAGTTCTACGTCTTCATCTGAAGGCTGCTGGCAGAATACTGACTTCAAGGCAGCTAGGATGAGGGTCTTAAAGCCCACGCCCACAGTTACACACCTATTCTAACAAGATCACTCCTCCAAATAGTGCCATTCCCCAGGCCAAGGATATTCAAACCATGACACAACCCAAGAGTTCTATGTTCCTCAACAAATTTGTTTAGTTGAGTCTAGACTTGGCAATATTCTTCAGATTATGTTTTAGAAAGTAACAGAAGAGTTACCTCTTCCACAACCCAATTCCTAGCTTCGGGTAGGCTGCTCTTCCTCTTGCCTCCTGGCTTTTCCCAGGGCCAATACTGGCTACCCCAATGGAGCCAGCTCAGTTGAGCATGGAACACTGAGGCACAACCTGAACTCTGGTATCAAGCTAGATACCATTAGGGCTCTCTGACCCTCACCCCATCTTCATTCTTCTTTCTCTATGCAAATGTTCTACCTGGTCTCTTGACGACTAAGGTCACCTTTCCCAGATTTACATAGATAGACTGTAAGTTTGTTCTGATCCTGGCCTTCAGACTCAGGAAACTCGTGATCCCTTGTTAGTTAACAATAATTTTCATTTACTTCAAGTCAAGAAATAAAGCAAACTACAGATATTATTGTAAACACTAGCATGGTACACTAGAAAGTTGATAGAAATGCAAATGACTGGGAAGACAGTTGAATGCACTTACCTGGCAGGTAGGAAAGCAACAGATTAAAATTACCTGTGGGCTAGTAAACAGGCTTCTATAGCTAGTTATATTGAAAGCTCACCTATTTCAGGCCTTGTCCTAGCAGTTTGCCTCCCAATAATTAAAGCACCATACACAGCTTGCTTGGACTAGGCATTGGAGCTGCACACAGCTTTTTCTATCTGGAGCTACATAGTTGGCAGATTAGGGAGCTGCTAGGGACTGTGGTTTCTGTTTGGCTTTCTCTCCTCCTGAGGTCTTGGGTTCCCTTCATTTTAATGCAATTAAAGAAAAGAAAAATCAGTAAGTTTTTAGCACTAGTGGGAAAGGGCTCTATTGACAGACGCTTAATCATTGTGCTAAACGAGGTTAATTCTCACCCTTGATCTTTAATAGGCTTGGTCCTGGTATGAATTTTTCAACCGATGCCACACTCAGGTCACCTGGCTGCCTGTTTTAATCAGAAGGCTTCCTCGGCTTTAATTTTTATGTTTCTAACTGTTCAACCAGCCTCCTCGGGGACTGAAATCACTTCGATTTTAAAACAGATTCTACTCATGCAGAATGTTGTTGTTGAGGGGAACTTGTAGCATGCCATCACCTTCTCTTTGGTGCTTATTCTAAACATACTGTGTTTCCCTCCATCCCCTCTTAGTTCTGCCTCTTAACTGTAAGACTGAGTTTTGATGTGAAGATTCGGGTGAGCTTCCTTCCTTCAGTACTTTGCTTACCAGAGACCAGGGAGACCATGTAGGTCCTCTAGCCTGAAAACATATAGATGGAGGGATAGATGGGGCAGACTAATACAAAAAGAAAATATGTTAACTATCCATGTATGACTTGATGGCTCAAGATTATTGCTGTGTGACAGAGATAGAAACAAAACTTAGAAGCTCAGCCATGAGCAAGTCATAGAGATGAGTGACCATTGTGACCTCTGTAGCTCCATCACCAGAAATTCTGGGATGAGCTAAAACTAGGGACTACAATTAGGCAAGCCATATTTTTAGTACTTGCCCAGTTAAACGCAAAGAGAGTATCATATTAGAAATATTTACTACATAAACTTGGTCCAAGCTGACAAAGAAGAAGTACTCTATCTGAGCATACAGATAACCCCAATTCTTTTTTGTTTTCCTGCTCATTCTCCTTCTGGTTACTTCAGAGTGAAATGGGCTGTGGACTGACCGGAGTATGGACTGCCAGTCAGATGCTTCTCTCCATATAGGAAGCTACTACCTTTGCCATGATTCTGACTCTTCATTTGGACCAAAGGACAGATTATTCTGCATAGTGGGTATCAGAACTAATAAGCTGACCACCCAAGGACCCTAGGACCCTTTAAGGTTGTGTGATACCTACTGTTCTTTCAAAGTGTAGGGGATGGCTATAGGGTACTACTTATGAAATCAGTCTTTCTCCCAAGGACTCCTGAACTACCTTTCACCTGCGTGCTTACTCAGTCTCTACTGTTCTGCTGCTGATCTTCCGTCACCTCTGTCAGAAGGTGTAGCCCACCCTTCTCCTGGCCTTGTTTGCTTTACATTTGTGCGTGGAACTCTTGCTTAGGTCAGGATGCTTTAACTACAGTGTTTGTAGGCAGAGTTCATGTAGAAAGACTGTTCTTAGGAGTACTGACATCTTTACTACCCCTTCATCCATGGTTTACCATAGGAAGAAGGAGTTAAGGAAAGTTGTAGTGACGGATTCGTAGTTTGGTCTGAGTCCAGCGAACTCTTTCCAAGTGCCTTTATTGTGAACAGGCTATCCTGTAGAGAATCCAAACAACGGGTATTTTAAATTTGTGTTTAGATTTATTTTATTTTGTATGTAGGAATATTTTGTCTGTATGCATGTATGTGCACCATGTGCATGCCTGGTTACCTTAGAGGCAAGAAGAGCACATTGGGTTCCTGAAACTGGAGTATGGTTGGTTGTGAGCCATCACATGGGAGCTAGAACCAAAATCTGCATCCTGTGGAAGAACAACAAATCCTCTCAACCACTGAGCCCCTCCAGCCCCTAAAGGGTTTTTAAAGCCCTTCTTGGCTATTCCTTCTGGAAGCTACAAAGACATGACCCCACTAGAACAGTCCCTCTAGTTCTCTGGCTACTTGTGTAGTCACTGAGTTTTTTCTAAAATACTTGATAGTAATCTCTAAAGGATGAGGGGTCTATTTTATCTCAGTGCCCATTAGACTGAGATGATGAAAGTTGTTTTTCATTACAGTCAGTTTCACCAAAATTCTACAAGATTTGTGTTTCTATTTCATTTATATCCCAGAACTTGGAATATGTTAAGTTATTCCTTTAAGATTGCACAGGTAGGAAGTAATGTATCTGGCATCCAAGTACCCCCCCCCCCTTCTCTGTCTCTGAAAGCTGAGCTCTTTGCCCTACACCGAGTGTGCTTGGATGACCCCCTGTGCTCCCCTCCCCTGTCATCAATTTTGTATACTCATACTCTCACACGCTGCCTTAAAGGAGGTAGGTTACAAGCTAAGTGATTGATGAATGAATAAAAATACAGTCCCTCACCTCAAAGAATTTATTTACAATCTAACAGCAAAGTCAATACATAAAGGGGCTAAAAAATAATAGCAATTCAAAAGATATATAACAATCCCCCACAACTATACAAAGCTGTCACTACGCTGTGTGAGATTAATTGCCAAATGAATGATAAAGATACTAAGTCTGTAGGGGCAAAGTGACTGGCAAAGCATCCTGGAAAAACAAGGATGCATTTAGGACAATATTAATATTTATGAAATGCCGACTTTGGGCAAAGCCTTACATTCAAAGACTACAGAACTCCACCCAAGCTCTCCAAGTACAATCAGTTTACAGAGAAAAGACACATAGAAAGATACATAAAATGAGGTTTTGAGAACCTGTTTTGAAGTTCTAGAGTGGTCCTACTCATTGGAGAAAGTATCTTCTTCTACCAGTCATATTGCATTGGGGATCATACAGTGTGGATAACTGCGGAAGAAAGCAGCAATGGCCTAGTCAGCCAGATCAGCTGATTCTATCCAGGACAGTAACGGCAGGCACCAGGTCTCATAGCCACACCCTTTACATCTATACAATGAGGTTTGGAGTAGCTGGTTTACATCATCATTTCAACACTCCAGAGGCAAGATCTCTGTAAGCTTGAGGACAATTTGGACTATAAAGGGAGTTCAAGGTCAGCATTACCTACAGAATATGGTCCTGTCCCCAAACACAAAACAGAGACAAAAATACAGATACATGAAAGGAAGTGGGAGTCAGACCTCTCCCTTTCTATTTCTTTGCCTGTAGAACCTCAAAGTCCTGTAACCTCCACATTCAAAGCAAAGTCTACAGACTACATTAATCTACATTAGATTAATTTGGACGAACAGCAGATAATATAAACTCTTGGAACCCATCAAGACCTACTAACTTAGTGCCTATATCACACTAATTACACTATATTTACAGGGGCTGGAGAAACATCTCAGCTATTAAAGTACTGGCTGTTCTTCAGAGGACCCAAGTTCAATTCTAGCATGCACGCTGTGCCTCACAGCTGTCTGTAATCCTGTCTTAGATGATCACAGTCATCTTCTGGAATGCATGGGCATGGTACACACATGGTACACAGATATACACGCAAGCAAAACAGCCAGGCATATCAAATAAAACTTAAAAAACATTAGAGAGTCATTTCTTTATATATCCAAGTGTGGAGAACTTTGATCCCTGACTCACTAGTACTAAGCAGCTGAGAGAATGGTCCCTGTCCTTATCAGTTTCACCTGTCCTTCTCTAAGGCTGTTGCAATCCTTTAGAAAGTGATTAACATAGCATTTAAGGAAGCAGTTCAGAAGTTTGGTTTGGTTTTTTTTTCCCGTGTCCTTTACCTTTCCAGTTGTAATTTCTTCTTGTCCTAAATCCCTGACTCATTCACCCCTAAGCTGACTTGTTGCTCCCAACCCCCCTGCTTTCCAACAGCTAAATAAGAACTTCTCTTGCTACTCAGTCCCCTTAAATGTCAAATTCTCTTTGGAGCTGCTGGACATGCTGGGGAAGGAAAATTATCTTGGTGCTAAATATAGACTCTGACCCTCTTTGCCACCCAGCACCTTCCCCTGAGTCAGAATTGGCAGCCAGGAAAAGTGAGCAGAGAGGATGCATGGCTTCTCAGAAGGAAAGGGATTGATCAGGTGAGAAGAAAAACAAAAACTGAGGAGAAGGCAGTGGCATTCAAGTCCCAGGTGCACCTGGACCGGATATAAAAGGGCTGTTGCAGTAGGCATGGATTTCACTTTCCAGTGGACATGCAAAGAGTTGATCTGAGAAAATGAAGCAAGAAATAAATGCTTGTGGCACTTTGAATAGGAGACAAGACATGGGAGCTGTGATGGTTAAGAATCAACAAAATGGTTTTCTGAGACAATTTTAAAAGAAAGAGAAAACTGTTTCCCCAAAATGAAAGTTAGAGACACTCACCACGGTTGGTCTACTGGCAAACAAAGAGGGGACTTCCCTTCAGTACAGTAAACTCGTGTGTGTGCAGTGTCATTCTATGACTCACCTCAGATAATCCTCACAACTGGGCCATGCAGTACCTATAAATCCTTTCTTAGGTAAGTGGGATCTTAAGGAATTAGAGACCTTGTCAAATATCTGCATGTTTGTATTCATCTTGCCACCTATTGATCAGTCTACCTTCCCAGCTATCTACTCATGTATCATCAATTTACCTATGATCTTTCTATCATCTCCTATTGTATCTCTATCATCTATCTGTTATCTACATATAATCTATTAATCATCTACCTCTACCCATACATCAGTCTAACTCGATCCATTTCTTTATATCTCTATCTTTGCTACCACTCTATCATTCTCTTCATCCATCATCTATGACTTCCTGTTTACTCATCATCACCCATCAGTTGTAACTCAGTCAATAGAGTGCTTTTCTAGTATGCACAAAGTTTTAGCTTTGATCAGTATCACTGCCAATAGTCCCAGTACTTGAGAGGTGGGCAGGCGGATCAAAAGGTCAAGACCATGCTCGACTACATGCTGAGTCTGAGACCAGGCTGAGATGCATGAGGGTTTTTTTTTTCCCAAGAAAATAAAAATATCTTTAAAAACAGAGGCCAATCTCCTCTATCCATCTCTCTATAATACATAAATGTTGATTCTAGTTATCTATAACCCTGTATTTGTGAGTTTACCTGCTACTTCTAATTCACTTATCACCCCAAATAAAACTCATGGTATTTTGTTATCATTCGTTAACATATACAGAATGAGGCATGGAGAAGCTTTTAAACTGTTCAATGTGCCCCTTTCCTAGCCAAGGTACAAAAGGCAATGCTCTCACTTTGTGATCTGGCTCCCATTCTGTAAATGAATGTCATACCATTATTTAGTTAGAGCCATATTTTTCACATTTATGTACTCTTTACTGGTGGTACCCAAGAACAGCGCTAAAGCACTGTCTACTGTTTTAGTATGAGCCTTGTAGAGGAGTTATCCGTGTTAACTTTAATTCAGGTGTGAGTTTTAGTATTCCTAGCTGAGAGTTTAACATCACTAACTCAACAATACACAGCAATCAGGTGTCTGTGAATAGAAACACACATGAAGCAAGGTTACACACACACACACACACACACACACACACACATATATATATGAGTTAATTATGATGTCATGATCAGAGGCTCACAGGATCCTAACCTTGTCTTCCCCAGGAGCAGTGTTTCACTGGGTCACTAC
Source organism: Rhabdomys pumilio (assembly GCA_030674055.1). Taxonomy (NCBI): domain Eukaryota; kingdom Metazoa; phylum Chordata; class Mammalia; order Rodentia; family Muridae; genus Rhabdomys; species Rhabdomys pumilio. The sequence continues at coordinate 77,099,439 of JANHMN010000009.1, forward strand.
TCTAATGCCTGCAGTGATTTTATAGACCAAAACTTCTGAAAGTCGTAAGAATCAACTGTGTTTATTAAAGCTTCCTCTGTCAAAGTTACATTTATACATGTAAGTAGATAGACATGCTAATCCTTACAGATATAACCAACAGAAGACTTTTAAGAATCATTTGAAATGGGAACATAATAGCTACATAGATTACTAAGTTGCCCTATAAGGCAGGAAGGTTTGATCTGCAGTCTGCCTGTGGCTTGATACTGCATGTTCCTGTGTGGAGAGACTGGAACCCCAGCTTCCAATGGTTGGTTTTCTTCTTCTTCTTCTTTTTTTTTAATTTGCCCTTGACTTTTCTCCCAAGTAGAGCTTAACATTTTATCACCATGTCTTTGGTACCAGTATTAGAGAAACTCAGTCTCCCTGGCCACAACTGGGAGCTTTAATCTGTCTTGCTCCTGTGACACATTCTTTATCAACACTTTATCTAAGTATGAGGGGGAGAACTTTTTAGTTCTTTAGTCTGGAACTTTGAGGAACTGGAGACCCTGACACGCCTCTTCATTCACCTCCTTCCACTTCCGTCAGCATTTGTCCTTTCCTAGGTCATCCTAAGACAAAAGCTGAAATCTCACCTTTCACTCAGGATGGTGGGCATCCTCTCAGAGCTGACAAGTGCCCGACAAGATCCATCGTAGAAGAACAGTTTACTTGCTATGCCTATCATCTAGAAAAGTATATTTCCTGTTTTTTGCTGCTCGTCTTTTCTTCATGAGTCCACCACACTTGTCTCTGACTACTTCTCTTTGTCTTTTTCTCTCATCTTTCTCACATGGTTTTTTTTTTACCCCTCCCTCAATTCAACATGCTCCTTCACAACCGTTCACTTGTTAGGTGCTAAAATTAGTAGATATCTTATGTTGTTTATTCTTATTCTCTCCCTTTAGGCCATGACACCTTTTCCTTTTGCTCTTTGAGACCTTGTAGAAAGGGCTAATGAGAATTAGGATCGTGGAATGTTAGACAAAAAGACTCCAGAGCCTGTAGGAATAGAGAAGGAAGAGAAATGACCTGATTAAAAAGTCATGGCTTCCTAACAACGGCATTTCTAATATCACTTCCTCATGTCTATAGGGCCTGGTACAAGCAGGTCACCACCTAACCATAATGCAGGACTAGTTCTGGACAACATTTTTATTGGCAGAGATAGAGTATATTCAAGGAGGTAGGTCACTTTTTCTGTGGCCTCACCTTTCTCATCCCTAGAGCAATCGTCAGGCTGGCCTTTATGAATCATGACAGCAGAGAATCATTACAGCACAGTCATGTTATCCTAGAACAGTCCACATTGTGCCCATGGCACGAAACATTAGAACCACACTACTCACAATTAAATACCTTGGGATTCAACTGAATGGAGCAGTTGCTAAGCTGTGAAAGGTATCTATCTGTGTGGGCGGCTTCTGCCTCAGCCTCTTCAGAGTCATTTGTATGGATGTCCTAGTCAGGGTCTTACTTCTGATTGTAATAGTTATAAAGGGTTTTTGACTTGGGAAGAGCCTCCTCCCCCAGGTCCAGTGTGAAGAGAAGAAAACATGGAGAGGGGAAAAACAAAAACAAAAACAAAAACAACAACAACAAAAAGTCTTTAGAAGTAGAATGTTTGATTCAGTGAAAAGTTTGTCTCCTAATGCATAGCTCCCAAAACATACTTGCAGACACTCCTTTGTCTCTGAGCCTTCTCGTACTGATGGAAAAGGAGGATGGCATTCATCATGGCATAGATGTTATACTGTAAGGTCTAATCACTCCCAGTGAGCACCAAAAGGTCTAGAGGACACAGGTACAAGGGGCCTAGCCAGATGTGCCTTTGTTTCTACAAACCTAGGAAATTCCCAAGAAATTTAGCATAAAAAAGCTGTAAGAAGAAGTCTGATTCTTTTGTTATCTCGCCAATCTTTTACTAATAGACTTTAAATATATAACAGCCTAATCCTTGTCGTCCTTAAGCCTTTCTTTTTTAATTTAACTTTTATAGACAGCCAAGGGCTAGATTGTTTTTATTAAATTGAAGAAGATAATGCATGCGGAAGATGCTTCGTAAATTGTAAAACACCATTCTAGAGTTAACAGTCATTGTTTTCTTCTCTTAACCAAAGCTGATCATCACTAGGAAGAGTTCATGAGCCTGCCTTCTGCTTAGCCAACCTCAGCAGAGCACACTGTTACTTTAGAGTGTAAGGAAGCTGAGCAGAAACAGCAGCAAACTTTCTCAGTCCTCAGAAGCAAAGGTCTCCATTTAAAGATTTCTTCACTCAGCAAATACTTATAGAAAAACTATTATTATTTGTGGGAATGACACTGTGGTTAATTAAACAATTCCTGCTGTCAAAGACCTTAGCATTGCACAGGAGGAGAGACACATTTTGAAATTAAGAAAAACTATGACAAATTGTGCTTAGTGTCATGAAAAAAAATACAATAGTGTATTAGGACTGAATACAGCAGAGGGACTTTGATTGGATTGGGAGAGAGGCCTAGTTCCATGCCTAACAATACTGTGATATGTATTGAATATTATATTTTTTCATTGAATAATGAGTTGATTAATTAATAGTCATTCAGCAGAAGTAAGATTTAGGCTGAGAACTAGAGTCATGACAAATAGTCATGACAAAAGCTTTTAACAAATGAGAAATGGCTACTATACATGGGAAGCCCGGAGCAAGGTGACATGGTGATCTGAGGACACAGCAGGTAGCTTGCACAAAGCATTGCAGGCCACAAGGAGTTTGTTCTAGCTGAGATGGCTACCCAAAACACTTTAGTCTAGGAGAAACTTAACCTGAGTAATGTCTGAAAGCCTCATGTTCGCTGCATTTGAAACCAGAGACAAAAGCAGAGTGTCCTCCAGCAATTTCACTGCCCAGACTGGGAGGAGGGACACACAGATGTAGGTGATCGTGTGTATCTGAGATACTCTGGGTTTAGAATGAAGAGCCTTTGGATCATTGGTTAGAAGGATATGGAGGAGCCGGGCAGTGGTGGCACACGCCTTTAATCCCAGCACTTTGGAGGCAGAGGCAGGCAGATTTCTGAGTTCAAGGCCAGCCTGGTCTACAGAGTGAGTTCCAGGACAGCCAGGGCTATTCAGAGAAACCCTGTCTCGAAATACCAAAGAGAAAAAAAAAAAAAAAAGAAAAGGATATGGAGGAATCCAAGACAGATCAATAGGATCCCACCTTGTGTAGATGAGTGGGTCCATGTAGGGACACCGGAGAAAGAGGTTAACATGGGCTATGATGATAATTTTAATTTTAAAATTAAAAGAAATATCAGGTATGATGGGCCATGCCTTTATTCCTAGCACATGGGAGGCAGAGACAAGAAGATCTCTATAGAGGCCAGCCTAGACTATAAAGTGAGTTGTAGGACAGCCAGGGAAACCCTGTCTTAATAAGCCAACAGAAAAAGAAAGAAGGAAGGAAGGAAGGAAGGAAGGAAGGAAGGAAGGAAGGAAGGAAGGAAGGAAGGGAGGGAGGGAGGGAAGGAGGGAGGGAAAGAGCAAAGAAGGAAGAGAGAAAGGAAGGGAGGGAGGGAGGGAGGGAGAGAGAGAGGAAGATATCTTAGTAAAATGATCACAGCATGCCAAGTTGGATATTTAAACTAAGCTGTGGTCACTTGCATATTTCCCCATACTATCTGTTTAATCATTCTCCGGCTTTTTCTTTAATGACATGTTGGTAGCTCCTCAATTATGTGATTATATCCTTCCTCTGTGGATTTGCATCCTCTGGATACTTCATACATGTGTTATTTCATACTACATGACCCCCCAGTGGCTCAGGGATTTGCTTTAGCAGTGATGTGCAGCCTTTTGAAGGACTCCTATTAAGCAGAGAAAATATCAACCTGCCCCAAATCATGTTGGTAGGATGGCAGTGCCGCAAGGGAAGTAAGAAATCTCTCCAAGCCTCAGCCTCCCTCAGGGCAAGGGGATCAGAGCCCATCAATTTTTAGGGCATCGCTTTCTAGAAAAACAAAGGTGGTTCCTGTCAATGGGGATCACAGAAGGCTCGGTGACCCAGGTTCCAGGAAAGCCTCAGACCTAAAAAGATTTCAGGTCACAATTCTTTGTCCATTGCAAGACAAGATGTCGGAGAATCACCCAGGTTAAAAGCAAGTACCATGGATCAAGGCAGAACCATAGAAGCAGGCAGCCTTCCGAGGACTTTTGTCCAAACCAAAACTAAAACAGCTGACAAATTATTCTCCAGATGGTGCCTTAACCACCCTCCCAGAGAGTAGCACCATCTCCCTTTGGACAAATCGTGAACAAATCTCCCTTCTCATCTCTAAGCGTGAGTTTACCATGCACTGGGACACATGACACTGGCTCTGATGCACCCTTTACTCTATTCATTCCCACAGAACACTGTCCATCCGTTTCCTTGCAATGTGGCTCTGCCTCACTGATGCTGTCAGACCACTTTTAACCTCCCTAAATTATAGTCCACATGATCTTTTATTACGCCTACTTTCTAAAAACTCTTTCCCCCTTTGTACTGCAGAGCTGCTACAAAATGGAGACCACTGGGTGGACCCTGTACACAGAGAGCACATGGTGAGAGCAATGAAGTGTGCAGTGCTTATAAAACCCTATTTTACCAGAAGAAAATGAACTAATTTGGCAATTCACATGAAACCAAGTCTGAGATTCCAGGTGCAAGGTTCTCTACTCTGTGGGTTAATGCTTATCCACACCCATAGAGTTGTAACGGGGAAGGGACTTTCATAGAAAGTTATTAAGGAAAGTACAATATTTCAGAACTTACGAATGATGAAATGGCCCTGGGGCAATGTCTTGGTTAGTGAAATGCTTACCATACAAGCATGAGGACCTGAATTCCATGCCCAGAATCTGTGTTAAAAAAATAATAATAATAAGTGTGGTGGCAGACCCTTTTAATTCTGACAGTGGAAGGTGGCTGTCCTGGAAACTTGCTAGCCAGCCTTGCCAAGTCCAGTGAGCTCTAGGCCAGTGAGAGACCTTGACTTAAGAATAATGAGCAGCACTTGAAGAATGACAGTGAAGATGGCTCTCTGGCTTACATACACACATGTACCCACTACATTAAAACACACACACACACACACACACACACACACACACACACACACACAAAGAGAGAGAGAGAGAGAGAGAGAGAGAGAGAGAGAGAGAGAGAGAGAGAGAATAGATTCAGAGATGTTCAGTCATTGTTGAGCAAAGTTAGCCTGACATATGGCTCTACTGGACGTCTGATGCTAGTTCTGTCTCTTCTGGCTGGCTGTTACTTCATCTCCAAAATGATAATGGAGAGTCCTGCCTTACGATGTTTCTGTGATTATAAGGCAATGTTAATATACTGCTTGGATCATCATAGATGCTGAGTTAGAAGGTAACTATTATGACTGCGAGCATGAAGTCTAAGGCCAAGAGTCATGGTTACAGAAGTCCTCTTTGTATGTATCTTTAGCATTTTCTTCAAGAATATGCACACCTTTGGGGTAATAGCAGATTGAAGTGGAACAGCAGAAGAGATACCACAGACATACTGAAAGAGAAAAGAATGCTACAGCTTGAAGTTGAAGGCAACAGAGAAATTCTTTTACATAGGAACCATTTATCTATGTGTACAGAGAAGGGTAATGGGTGTGTGTGTGTGTGTGTGTGTGTGTGTGTGTGTGTGTGTGTGTTGTTTTTTCATTTTGTTTGTTGGTTTCTGGCTACCTGTACATTTGTGTCTTCCAGACACTGCAGCTGTGAAGCCTGCATTTCTGTAGTCAGGGCAGCCCAGAATTCTGCTGTCTGTTCCCCCTTGCTTACTAGGCTCCCTGGGGTGGGGTACAATTCAAGCTCACACCTCACACACTCCCCTGAAGCTGGATTAAATGTGTTTCAGGGTTTGATCAGGAAGCATGTGCATTTATCACACACTTTGATGTGTCAGCACTTGTCCACCCACGACTCCTTTTGCACGTATGGGGAATGAGGACCTCAAAGATGAAGTGCTACCCCTTGCTTTAGCCACATGTGTCTTGAGAAGCCTCATTGCTTTGCATTCATCTGCTGTTTATGGGAATCTCAGCTGCAGTTCTGTCGACATTCCCTGACCATTATAATGCAGTTACTGTAGATAATGCTCTGTGAGTGCAGTATGTTATCACCACTTTAACAGCCTGACATACGATCAGCTCATATTATCACTTAAATGAATCCATTAAGCAGCAGCTAGAGGCTTCCAGGAGTCGAAGCAAAAGCATTACATGGGCCAACCTGAACCACTACCAACCTCTTCTGTTAGAGAAGACCGCAATCTACCTGAGGGCCAGACAGCTTGCCTAGAGACTTCGGAAACTATTTTATATTCAGGGGCTATGGTAGGCCCTCTCAACTTAGATTAAAGGGTAAAATTCCTGTGTCACCTCACCTGTCTTTGAAACAGAGAAAGTGACTGGTACTAGAGACTCTATTTGGTCTTGATCTTGAACTCACTGGCTGCCTGTGGGGTTCAACCGGCAGGAGAAGTGCACCAAGTTTGCAAACTTTCTACAAATGCATTCTTTCATTCCATTGGTTCTCTGAACACTCAGTAAATTCAGCACTGCTGTGTTTCCATAAGGAAACGGGGACTGTGATCAGTTCCACCATACAGAATTGGCAGGAGAGGACAAAATCACATTTGTGAAGTGCTGAGCTCTGCGTAAGCCTCTTCCTTTTGGTACTCTCTATGACACTGAGATCCTTCCGTAGTGACGAACATCTGTGGAAAACTGTCTCCAATGGCATGGAACTTAATCCCTAAATCCCATACAAATCAGAACTCGTACTTATTTGGCTCATGGAATGGGTACTTGACGGGAGCATGGCTCTCTGAATCCACAACCATAAGCTCATCAGAAGTTGGGTGTGAAAAAAACCAGCTATTATTAAATGATAAATTTAAGAGCAGTAGAGTTTCAGGTAGCACAGGCCAGCAAATGAATTGTTGACAAGAGTTCCTAGAGCAGAGGTCAGCGGGCTGCCCTGTGGCCTGGGAAGCTGGATCAAAGGAGACTTTGAATTTCAACTGAAGCATGGAAAATATGTCTCCAGCTAGCATAGCACAGAAGCTTCCCAGACTTGGGTGATACAGGTAATAAAGATTGCATGGCTGGGTAGGAAATAGTCAGAGGTGACCTCTTGTACTGTTGAGCATACCTGCCCTTTGCCCTAGTTCCTTCAGAAACCCACAGTCCCACAGTCCCTAAGTGACCTTTCTTGTAATACATGAGACTTCCTACTTGGGGGGAGCCCCACCAAAACAGCTTGCCTTTTGTAGCCTGGAACTACTAAGCCATCACCAATCATAGAGAAGTCCAGTGGCTCTGTTTCTCCATCTCAATTTAACCATTCTTAACAAGGGTGAAAGAGGATGACCAATGGGAAACAAAGAGTACTGCAAGGATCTTTATCTTCTTTGCAGTCATTCTGGACACTAATGCACTGGAAATGTTACCCAGAGGAGAGGATGTAGCATGCAACAAGAGCATATGCAAATCACTCTAGGATCAGCTAGGTTCCGGGCTTTGCAACCTCAGCCTCCTGGAGGACACAGGACAAGGCTGGTCCTTCTAGCACCCCTCCCACCATCCTACATTCAGTCTACCAGAGCACAAAAGGACCAATGGCTATTTTCAGGCTTGCAAAACCCATTCGGAGATCATCTCTATATGTGATGTGAAGCAGAGACTCACTGGTGAGGCCCAGACAAGAGGACTGAAGGGAAGCGGTCCCCTGCCCATCAAAACATGTTTGCCCCTCTGTGACTAATGGGGTAAAAAAGAAAAAAAAGGCACTTCCTCTGTTCTGTAGCCTGTACCACCACATAAATTGAAACAGACAGAATTACCATTGATACAAATTAAAAACAAATAAAAAGGGTACACAGAGCTGATTCTGAGAGTTCAAACTCCATTACCAACTGATTTACTGAGCAGTGACCTGTGATTGTTGCAGGGAGGGGAGAGGGGTGAGGAGCCTCTGTGATTCCCATCAGCCCCATCTCCACATGCCACACCAGTCAATAAGCTATTTAATTTAATGGGAAATGGTATTGACGAGCCAGAGAATGCAGCTCACAAAAGATGCAGCTGCAAGAAGCAGATAAAGTCTTCAACCTGGCCTCCTTCTCAGGGTGTCCACCCCTCAGCATCCCCTCTGTTGGAATCAGCATAAGATCCATGGAATTCAGAGGATATTGTGGTCCCATGGGGACAGTACTTGGGAAGGATTACTGACAATAAGAGATAGAGTCAGTGAAAGGTTGGTCAGAGATTGCTGAGAAATTGGGAAAGAGATCTTCCAAACCAAATGACATTTATGTGAGAAGGTGGCCAGCAAGGGGAGGGCCAGTCCTTCCTGGGGGAAACAGTCAGCCATGCCCCTGGAGAAGGAACCCATTAATTTCTTGTGCATGTTTTATATGGTCAGGTCAGGACTGCAATGGTCCTAGAAACAGAAGTGTTCTTCTCCCTCCACAAAACTGAAGCTGAGAAAACCTAGGTCACACATGTCATTGCAGCTAGGCTGGGGAGACGGGCAGACTAGAAACAGACTGAAAGTTTAGCAAGTAGGAGCCTGGGAAAAATTGGGAAAGAATCGAACTCAATGCCTCCCATATGTAAGGATGTGATTGGGGTAAGAGGCAGTGCGACAGAGCAGAACACTGTGCCGTAAGTTCAGTGCAACCCCTCTACCCTGAAGGATGTAACGGCAAACAAACGTCAAGGATTGGATGCTGACTTTTTACAAAACAAAATCCTGGGATTTGAGGGGTAAACATAAAAGGGCTGGTGAGTAGTGTTGTCTCTTAGACTAACAAGTATCTAACATATGCATGGAGTGTGCAGGGTATGATTCTAAGTATCCTGTAATAAATCACTGGCTTCTATAAGCACAGTAGCATCCTTGTAAATGGACAGTGTTTTTCCTTTATTCTTACAGAAGAGAAAATTTCGTCAAGAAAAAGTGGCTTTCCCAGGGCTAATCAAACAAATAAACAAAAGGTGAGATTTGCATGTAGCTGTCTAGCTCCAAAGACCACAGGATAAGCCATCTACTGTCAGCAAAGACAAGGTCACTGCCACTGCTGCTACCCAGAGATTTCCAAGAGCTAGGAACAGTGCAAAGTATTGTTATTCTTGTGTTGGGGGCATGAGTACACATGTGTGATATGTCCCTTGAATAATGGAGGTCAGAGGTGAAGAATAAGAAGTAGATTTTCTATGGTCTTCCTCAATCAGTCCCCACTTTATTTCTGAATTAGAGTCTCTAACTAAACCAGGAGCTCACTAATTTGGATGCCAGCAAGTTCCAGGGATCTTCTTGTCTCTGCCTCCTTCATCCTTGGATTACAAATGTGTGATGCTACACCTGATTTGTATTTTTGTTTGCTTTTATGTGCATTATGGGGGATTGAACCCTGAAAAAAACATTCCTAGTATATTAAAAAACAGTGTGTAGGGGTGCTGGAAGGGCCCAAGGACTGAGGCAGAGGAAACCCAGATTGCACAATGAGAAATTTAGTAATGACTTAAGACAGGAGCATAAATGGCCAGATGACCATGAAAATGAATGGAAATCTACAACTAACTGAGGGGGTGGGGAAGTGGGGGAACATCTCCAGGATGAGACAGAGACCTGGACCTGGGATAAGGGAGGCACCCCACAATCAAAGAGGGTGAACTTAGCTGTGATTGACAGCTTTGGGGATATGGAAACCTGAAGAAACTACCTCCTGTGGCCAAGCAGGAACCCCCATAGTGCGACTGGAACACCAACTTGCCCACAAAACTTCGACCCCAAATTTATCCTGTCTATAAGAACAGGCACAGGAAATTGAGCAGAGACTGAGGGAATGGCCAACAAATAACAGGTCCAATGTGAGACCAATCGGACCCCACCTACTTGGAGGAGAAGGGAAGTGGGAAGGGGGGAAAAATTGTGGGAGGGGTGTCCAGGAGGGGGCAGCAAGTGGGATGTAAAGTAAAAATAAGCAAATAATAAATAGATATATGAATTGATAATTAAATAGATAACATTTAAAAGGACAAAGCATGGTATTAGTACAGGAGGAGACTTTTACTATAGGGCAAGAGGGGAAAAACATTCCTGGACTTTCTCAGGGTTATTAACATGTTGGCATTAACTAAGAAATGATTTGGGAGTCTGGGCATCAGTGGCTGGAACAATGAACTCTGCTGAGTCCTTGAGTTTACAGTGCATGCTGGGTAAAATAGCTGTTTTATCAAGATGCTATAGTCATGTCAAGCTGGATCACAAGGAACTGACTCCTGTCAGTTTCACACTTATACACCATGTTTCAGTGTCCTCTGACAGGCCTGTATGTTAAAGGTTGGTCACACAATCATGGTGCCGGTAGGCAGTAGTGGCACAAATAATAAGCCAAAGCCAATGATGAAGTCAGTCACTGGAGACACGCCCTTGAGGGGATACTGCACCCTGTCCCACACCTCTCTCCTTTCTGGGGGCGATGAAGTGAGCAGATTTGTCTCACTACTGACTTTCACCACCATGACTTCACTCTACCTCAGTGCAAGCCCAAAATAAAAGCCTCCTTTTGTGATGATATTATGCTCCTTCAGACTCTAGATCCTTTCCGCCTTTGGCTTCCAGTTTTCATATATCAGGAATAGATTTTTCTAAAATTTAAAGACTATAATTAAGGATGGGGAAATGGCTGAATACATTGCTGGACTGAAGCCTCCAAAATAAACCCTGAGCCAAAATAAATCCTCCTTTGTAAGTCAATACTTCATATATTTTGTTACAGTGACAGAAAGTTGAGTAACAAATACATGGTATAATCTCTAGTGTCAGCTTTCCATTCCTCTAGTGTAATGAGTTCCCTAAGACAGAGATGAGCACCTGGACTCCTGAGAAAGTCTGTACTGGCCTAGGAAACATGCTACTACCTCTCAGGATTCAAGACTAAACAGTAGGTAAAATCACCGAGAGAAACGATAAAAGAGAGCAAAAGGGCTTCATATTGTATCACTTAAAATTTCCTTTCCTTTTGAACAAGGTTCAGAGGTTTTACTTGTGGCAAGCCCTGCATTGATTTTCCTGGCCTGTCAAACTAAACAGCAGACACTAGGGGTTTGCAAAAGTCTCACCTTCCCTAGCTTTGCAGGAAAGAAGCCCAGTATCAAGGAGTCAATGGGGTTTGTGCTTACTGAGTCTTCTCTCTTTGGCTTACTGATGACAGCTTGCCCTGGGTCCTCACTGGAGCAAGCATTCCTCTGTCCATATTTGTCTCTTCTGTCCCTTTGTGGTGTAAACTTATTATTATTAAAGGTCACTAGCCAGACTGAAGGAGGACTCACCCAAGTGACCTCTGTTGAAATTAAACACTAAAACTCTACTTCCTAGAAATGTCAAAGAAGCTATACTCATAAAGTTTTACCAACATGGTTGTCTAATCATGACTAGAATACAGATGATTTATAGACTTGCTAACTTGAAAGGGGAAGTGCTCATGAACTACAGGCAACTAAGTAATGCTGAAAGCAAGAAAAATAGTCTTCCTCAGGGAAGAGCACACAAATTGGTTATCCAATACTAAATGGCCAGCCTTGAAAACATACATACACATAACACTGTGTGGACTCACCAGGTTTTTACACATTGAGGAAAATATACACATACAAACAAACACATGCACACACATATATACCACCACCAACAAGAACAAAAATTAAAGGAGAAGAAGAAATGAATTTGAAAGAGAGCAAGAGTTTAGAGGAAATAAATGGAAGAGAGAATGATGTAATCTCAAATTGAACAACAAAAAGAAAGACCTGATTATACAAGAGATGGGCTTAGTAACTTCTGAGCATAGTGGAGGGTTAGAAAAAGAATTATTTGAGAGAAAAAAACAAAAAGGAAGAAAAACACATCTCTAATTACAGTCATGTTTGGACAGACAGCAATATGTGGACTACACAATTCAACCCATAGCCGCTCACTCAATGCGGAAAGTGCTATGTAGAAGAACTAAATTTTATGAGTGATAAAAATTAGACATGGAGTGTTGAGGTGTGAATGCAAATTGTCCCAACAGGCTCATATAGAGTGGCATTAAAAAAAATTAGGGCCTGTGGCTTTGTGGGGTAAGTTTGTTTGTTTGTTTGTTTGTTTGTTTGTTTTTAGAATCAGTGTGCCACTGGGGGGTGGGCTTTGAGGTTTCAGAAGCTCAATCCAGGCCCAGTGGCATCTTCTAGATGCCTGCCAATCTGAATATAGGACTCTTTTTTGTATTGAATATTTTATTCTTTTACATTTCAGATGTCATTCCCTTTCCCCATTTTCCCTCCCCCGAAATTCTCTATCCCATCTCTCCTCCTCCTTTTTGTTTCTATACCATTTAATTACATGCAAGTATTACAGTCAGTTCTAGGTTGAGGAACTGGCAATAAAATAGATATAAATAGCCAAGGAACAAGAAAGACAATAAACACAAATAGTCAAATAACAAGCAAGGTAATAAACAAATTTCTGTGATCACTCTCATAATCATTATTTCTAAGGGCTTATCAGGATGACCAAAATAACTGAGCCTACTTCCCTGTCCTAGCCCAAAGCCATTTTCATGTCTGAAGTCTACTACTTTGTTCTAGCCTAAGATTTAGATTCCTGCCTGAAATTATTTCTTTGTTCTAGCCTAATGTCAGATTCCTGCTTGAAGCCCACTTCCTTGTTCTTAGCCAATGTCATCTTCCTGCCAAGCAGCCCATTTCCTTGTTCTTGGCCAATGTCAGATTCTTGACAAGTAGCCCCAAAAGCTCTCTGCCTCCCTCACCCCTTTTTTATTTTATAAACAAGATTGAACCTGTCTTATGTCATGCTGAAAAGAATGCCTTCCTTACCCATCATGGAATATGCATTATCAAAAGCAATGCACTACTGTCTTAGGTTGATAAGGCTCTGTGCAGAATCTTACCTGTCCTTGGCTTGCCAGCCTGTTAAATTAATAACTCTGTTTGAGGGTCCATTTTCAGTTTTAATCCATGTACTTTTGCTGCCAACATTAGATATAGGACTCTTAACTATCTCTCTAGCACCACATCTACCTGCATGCCACCAAACTAACCCCATAACTGTAAGCTGGCTCCAACTAAATATTTTTTTCTTATAAAAGGTGCCATTGTAGTGATGTGTCTTCATAGCAATAAAACTGTAAGCCATGGATTATGTCAGATGGGAGTAGGTGTTATGAAGAAAAATGATGTAAGAGGAAGGGGGGAGAATGACTGTGGATACATTATTGTTAGATAATAGAACCAGAGAAAACATCTCAGATAACAGAGTTAAACAGAGACCTGAAGGAAGTCAGGAAATGAGCTAGATACATGTCTAGATGGCAAAAAGATGAAGTTTTTCTAGTAGTGCTTTATTCACTGTGAGTCACATAAGTATGTGCAACAGCAGCAGGAGTTTCTTATTGCTGTCATAGACATGATCTGATGTGTGTGTAAAGGAGACACAGTCTCTCCAGCTCCCCTACAAATCTGACAGGACCAGGCATATTTGCTCCTGGTCTTGTCATCAGGTGAAGTTGTAATCAGTCTTATTGCTAGTATTCAGTGTTCACAATACTCATAGACACGCAGACCTGGGACCCCAGAACATCAGAAATCCTAGTGTTCAGTGGCCATGGTGTCAGAGACATAGAACTCTGAGGACCCGTAGCTGGGCTTTTCTACTTTTTGGGTTCTTTCTTCCACCCTTCTCCACTTCTTTTTCTTCTACCTTTTCAACCCTCTAACATTGAATAGGAGAGGAAAAAAGGATAGAGAGGAAAAAGATCCCTGAATAAAGTCAGGGGTCAGAAAGAGGGCAATGTTATCATTAGACCCTTTGATTAAGGGGTATTGAGTTCTCTGGGGGTAAGTTTGATTTTTGCTGTTAGGATATCTAATTTCTTGTTTTTGGTGTTTCATCTTTGCACAAGGCTAGTCAACAAACTGTGACCAACAATGGCCAACCAACAATCCTGTCCCCCACCACACACACACCTCTCTCAGGGACCTAGCATTTATACATGCTCCAAAAAGTCCCCAGAATTCCAATCATCACACAATCTTGAAATTATCTGCAGCTGGCAAAATCACACCCCTGCTAGAGCATGAGGCAAAACGCAGTCAGCTACTATGGACAATCTGAAGCAGCTTCATATCCCACACCTGGTATTAAAATGAAAACATATTCTTATAATATTTTTGTGTTTTTAAAAGAAACTAAAAGTCTAAAATTGCCATTACAGCTCCTCATAGATCCCTTACTGAATTGATTTTCTACACATAATGACGGTGCCTAGGTTTCTCTCCAACCTCCTTTCTTAACATGGCTGGATCTCAGCCTTTGCTCTGGACTTTTGCTTAGTGTCCAACTCCATCAGTTCTGTCTAACCACTCCTGAGTTATTTTCCTGAGGACAGTGGCTCTCAGCAAGAGAAGAAAGGTTTCTTCCATCTCATGGAACATTTGATAATGTCTGGAAATCATTTCATTTTATGGACTCAATCCCTTGAGCCTACTGATATTTGGTTAATAAAAGGCCAAAGATGGTAAATATTTTACTGGACTGGACATGGTGGCACACCTTTCAGCTCAGCACTCAAGAAGCAGAGGCAGGGTGATAATGAGTTCCAGCTCAGTCTACAGAGTGACATTGTTTCTCAAAAATAAACAAATAAATAAATAAATAAAGTAATAATAAAGTAATAAAGTAATAAAAATAAATGTATATCTTTATGCAGAAAACGGCTCCCTCAATGCAGAATTTTCCAACCCACAATGTCAGTAGTGCTAAAGTTAGGAAAGTCTGGTAAAGGGCAAGAAATACAAACTAATATAATATAGCAACCAAAGGCCAAATAAGGCAGAGAGAAGTCTGGATTGTGTTATGATGAAGTGTTCCTTCAAGCAGAATATTTCCTCTTTTCTTGTCATACCACTTTCCAAGCATTCCCCAGTACCTGAAGTCTGCCACAGGTAGCCCCATGAACTGCCACCTATACCTCATATTTTTCCACTATTTACACCTCTACCTCTCAGCATGCACACTTCCTGAGTCAGATCAAGATAGCTCTTGATCTCACAAATGCTTCTAGAGACTGGACTTCTCAGCACTTGCTGCTTCTTAGCATAGATGGACAGCTGCATGATCCGGCACTGTACTAAGGCTCAGACTGGGGTTTCTTCTTTTCTCAGAGATAGATTATTACCAAGTCTATTTCTAGGGCTGCATGGGATGGTCATCAAGCAGACTAGCCATTTCTTTCTCTACCACAATCATATCTGAATTTCCTTCACTGAGAGTGCTAGGCCCAACTTCATCTGTTAATTCCCATGATTCTACAGCACAGAATCTGTCTGCACAACCATTTCTGCCAAAGACATTAGGCTACCCCAGTGATAGGAGCCCTCCTCCTAAGCACCTGAGGGTAGCACAGCACTTCCTGCATTCTTCAAATTAGGTTAGCCTCCCTCCTTGCATAGGAAGCACTTACTCTCTTTAGTACAGATGGCTAGTCTGATTGATGACCCTTTGTGCAGAGGCCTGTGTGAGTCAGGATCCAGCAGAGGGAAGGAGCACTTTGTAGGCCAGGGAATAGTGGTGCTGGGACTGGCCAGCCCCAGCAGTGTCTGAGAGCTTTTGTGGACCCTTGTAGCATGTCCTAGCAGCCTGAAGAGCCCCTGAAGGCATATTTCTATGGCAACAGACAGTGTCCAAGAGATGAAAGTTGTGTTCTGAATGACACCAGTTTCTTGAGTGCCAATAAAGGGTCTCTTAAAGATGTGGTGCAGAGATGACCCTGGAGTATTGGCAATGTGAAGTGAGGCTGAAGCCAAGTTATAGATAGAGCAGAACATTTTTCCCCAAGCCCCAATGTAAACAAGAGGAGGGAAAAGCTACAAAGTAAGTATAACACAAACTAGGAACAGTGGAAGTGGGCAGCATGCATGGCATCAGGACTGGCTGTGGGGTTAACCTTGCAATATATTCTACCCATCTTCCTCACTCTGGAAATAGATCACTGTTTATCAGAAAAGACTAAAAATTAGGCTTGAATTAATTCTAGCAACAGAGAAAGGAGAGATTAGTGACATCCCTCCCATTTTGACATGCTTAGAATCTGCCTCCCTCCTGGTAGCTTTTGTCCAGTAAGTCCTGGCTGGTGGTTAGCCTGCTGTAAATCACGGATTTTTTCCACAATAAAAACATTCAAGCACTGTGCCTCGCCAGAGACCAATCTGAGATAATAACTATGAATATGTTTTGTAAATGGTGAAACATTAAGCTAGCATTTGCCATAATGTTCTCTGTAGAACATTAATTCCATGGGATATTAGTAAGATTCTCAAGTCAAAAAACAACAATAAAGTTAAGAGGCAGTAGATGTTGTTTTAATTGTGGGATTTGTGGATATCTTTTCAGTGCTGAATTTGCTGTAGAACCCTTCACTGCAGAGCAATCTTGAATGATGGAAGTTTTCAAAATTCACTCTGGGAAACCAGTGGGGTTTTATTGTTGTTGTTGCTTGGTTTTGTTTTTGTTTTCTTTTTTCACTTACTCTGAAGTTCAACTTAATAGCTCCTCAGCTGAGACAATGAATTCCATGGATCAGGCACCAAGGCTAAGATGCTCTGTTGGAGAAACCATCAGAGACTTTTTTCCCTCCTCCTTCTCCTCAGATTCAACAGCTCTTTTATCTGGCATATCCTGCGTGACTCATATCTGTGCAGCCTCTCTTGCCCTACTGGGTCATGAGTATATGCTACTTTGTGTCTACCACACTGCTGACACACTACCACACTACAAACCACCTTCAAAGAGCCTAACCCAGCGGAACTTTCAAGGGCCTCATATACAGCTGGAATCAAACAAGCAGCTATCAGAGCAGGACTCTGCTCCAATTTTCTGATACTTTCCTTTTTATTTTGAGCTATAAGCAAATCATAGTTGAAAAACTAAGCAATACTTAAGAAAGTCTGCCTAGTAGGGGAAACAGTTGTCCCCACCAAGAGTAGAATAAAAAAAAGGCTACAGTAATAGTTAAGGTATGCATTCCTCTTCAGTAAATGCATCTTCTCAAACTATCCACAGCTGAGAGATAGGTCAAGTATACCAAGAGCAGGGACACTCTGCTGGGACTACACATGAATTATGACTATAGAGTTCAGCACCTAATATGGAAGGGCTGTTGAGAGGAGAAGAATTGCACAGTGCTTGACTAGGTCCAGTTGTACCATACCAGATTACTTGTGGTTTTTAACTCACTTTAACAAACCCATCTTTGAAGACACACAAGGGTTCATTCAAGTGTTATTTGACAAGGCATCATTTAGACACAGATTTATTCTAAGGTAACCAGCTCTTATAGATATTCGACAACATATTGATACTTTTCTTTGTGACCTCTGAAAAGGTCAAATATTTGCCCTTTCTTGAGTTGCAGTATGAATCCAGAATCCTTACACTGGAATTCCTCATTCTCCATTTTACAGAGTTTCATTTAGTACTCTGCCATTTCTTTCCAAATTCTAATGTATTATGTTGAACAAACTGACTGTTGATGGGTTTTATTTTTCATAAACTCTAACAAATGGAAAAATAACATGGACAGAAAAACAGCTTGTATTCGCCCAGACTTCCAGGAAGCTCTAAGCTACATTTAATGTTCATTCTCAATATTCATTAGCCATTTTGTCTTCTCTGTTTTGTTGTGAGCATATGGCTTGGACTTTGTGCTTCTGTGTTTAGAGTCTACTTTATCCTAGCATGCTATGACAAGAAGGCAGGCAGAGGCACATTTTACTTCTGTTTCCAAAGCTCTGAACCCCTCATCTTCAGCTATTTCTTGTATCTCTGCCTGAAAACTCATAAGACCTCAAGTTCAAAGCAACCTTGAACCTTTCAAAAAAACATGACCTGCTTTTTCTCCATAGCTGCTAGATGACCTTACTACATCCGGGTCTCACATTCCCAGACATAACATTTAGGAAAACTTCAGAAATTTTCTGTAACCACATATAAACACTCAGCCCACTGCTGTTCTGTTAGCGCGGGCTACTCCTCAAGCTCATGTTCCACTAATGTCCATATACTGTATTTATTTTGACTTGGGTTTTGGTGGATTCCTCTGAGGAATCTTTCAACTTCACAATGGAAAACCATCTTAAATATATACAAATCTCTGAGCCTTTCTCTTTTGGGCCAGTGACATGAAAATTAAGTTTTGCAGCAACTCTAGACTCCACTAGAGATAACCATTGTCTCTCCTGAAAGTAAACTTTCAGAGGGAAAGCAGACAGACCATGGCCTTTGAAGTTGCTGTGCTTCTCCTCATTCTCTGGCATTGCATGCAGGTCATTGGATAATACTTTAACACTTCTTTGTCATCTTGTCTCTCCATAGACTCACAGCTATTTTACCTATGTATATGCAGAGGACCTCATACCTATGCATCCTTTTTTCCCTACTATGTCACAATTCTGTTCTACTTGGTCTGTGGTTACCACTCTCTGACACAGAACTTTAAATTCCTTGAGAACCAGAACTAGTTTATATCATTTCCATTGCAAGAACTCAACAGTGGTCATAACACGAGTAGATTCAATAACAGATGTATCAGGAGATGAACAAATGTGTCAAGAAATATATATTGTAAGTAATTGGTGAATAAAATAATAGCTTCTAAAATGTAAAATTTGTGCCAGGCACAGCAGAGAACATTGACCTGCTTTATAGTAGTGTGTATCTATGAGTATGTCTCCAACTGAAGTAATGACATTGTCTATGTAAGTCAGAAGCAATTACCTTAGCTTTGCTGAATGGATTTTTGTAACAAGGTTTCAGATTAGACCTAAGCATGGATACAAAGATGTATTCTTGTGTCTAGGTATAAGACAGTTTTATTTCATAAATAATGGAAGAGGTACTGAGAAAATAAGAGACTTTTCACAAAGTTACTCTGGGAATCCAAATAAAGATCAAGATGCAAATTTGGATACTCTCCCTCTACCATCAAATGATTTTCATCTTAACCAAATGAGATATTAAAGGGAGATCTGAAATATAGTTGAAATATAGTGTACTTTTAGCTCAAAATGCTATTATAGAAAAGCTCTGGGGTCAAAGAAATAAAAGAGAAAGATGAGATTCAAGAACAAGGATGGAGCTAGCCTTAGAGAACCGGAAATCTGTAAATAAAAAGAAAAGAAAAGCATTTTAGAGAACAGCACTTAAAACAAGAATTCCACTTGGCCAAGTCAATAGGAAATATGCACAAAGTAAAAGGAAGCTAAATATTATTATCTAGAGACAACAATGATAATCAACCTATTTTCAGACCAGGTTTTTTCCTTATAAATGAAGATTTTTATTCCTTTTTCTAAATTTCCATGTTTTCTTTACAATATTCAGTAAAGCTTTTAAAACTTGAACATTAACAAACATTTCTTGTTACCATAAACTATGCATGAACATTAGTTTCTATTGTCCTTTGATCATTCAACAGATGTAAAGTAATTTAATTAAATATTTCCTTATGTTAAACACTTAAAGTTGCATATAATTTCTTAAATTAGAAGTAAACCTGGTAAGAATTTTTCCATTCTATTCACCACTACTTAGCATAAAATTACAATATCAGGTTTCCTAGGTCTAAAGTTATTAATTTATTTTTGCTTTCTCCCCAGGTAAGTACAGTAACACTTTCCATGCATAGGATATAAGTTGAGTTTACTTTCTAGAGGAAAATATAAATTAATAAAAATAGGGTAGTGCAATACAGTGGAGAAATGCTTTAATTGAAAGGACTATAAACAAAGTCTGTAGGAATACAGCAGAGAAAATGACAGTCTGTTGAGAGGCAGGCAGGGCATACATAGCAGAAGAAAAAACTTCCAAAACATTTCTGTTAACAATTTTTCTCTGACACTGTATTCTGGGGAGACAGCTGCAGTATCTGATGAAGTCAGAGCTGCTGAGATATTTAAAGGAAGTGCTATCAACTCAGAAGACTAGACGTTATAAATAAGATGCACTTTTCTTTGCTGGTGCCTATTTTGATCATTATTAGCTGTTCATACAAATAAATCACAAAAACACTGAATTATGAGCTTGGATTTGAGGGAGTTCAGCACTTTGCTGGATCTGTTCAAATCTGTTCCACCTTGAAATAGGAAGACACCATTCTGTTTTTGAAAGATTCTGGCACCAACTCTGGATTGGTGTGTTTTGAATCCCTGTATGAAGTACATGAGGTGGCATGCTTTGTAAAGGAATGAAATCTATCAGCCTGTAGTTGTGAGGTGCAAGAGTAAGGTGCTGTCTTGGTGAAACACAGTGCAGTGGCATCATGGCTACAGTTTGTGACACAGAGTGATCACAAGGTATGAGTCAGAATGCCAGGAAGCAGGGAGCCTTTTTCTTTCCTTTGTTCTTTGTGTGTGTGTGTGTGTGTGTGTGTGTGTGTGTGTGTGTGTATGTGTGTGTGTGTTGGTGTAATACTCTGAGGAGAACTACGTGCCACAGAAACTCCCTCAATCTTTTTCAAGGATGATGACCTCTTGACATGACCTTCTGTTAGGGTTGCCTCTTGACAATCTAACTGCCTTCTAACACTACAGCACTGAGAACCTACCTTTTCATACATGAGTCTGTGGAGGATCCAATTCAACCACACCCAAGACCACAACAAGTACCTTACTTACCGAAACCACCATGAAAAGATGGAACAAGCCTGTATCTTCCTTTAGGTTGGAAATTTCTACAGCATCCTAATTTGTGGTACCCTAGTGTCTCCATATGGGGCCCCTAAGCTTGCCTCTGTGTTTCTAACAGTGCCATCACATCTTTCTCAGGGCTCCCCACCCCATTCTGAACCCTCTACCTAGAAAGCTTTCCCTCACCCTGTCCTCTTCACCTAAGATATTTCTGCTTGCTCTTCAAACTCAGTGAAAATGTTGTTACACCCACCCCCAAACCTTCTCTTGTCATTCAGACTAGCCAGCTGGGGTCCTTGTGGCCCTTGCTTCATGCTTTCTGTAGGCAATATGCTATTTGAGGACAGCCACTTTGTCTTTCCACTCTTGGGCCCCCAGTGGTTGACACTCTTGATTATCAAGGCCTTCTGAAGTACAAAGCCAGGGTCAACACCTCTGTTTACATGGGTACCATTTAACCAGACCCTCTCTGCAGCAGAGATAACTTTACCTGCATTTCTATTATATCAAACTTGGCTCAGAGTTGTCACCCAAGCTCCTAAGACTGCACAGCTAACCTGATCCCAGTGTAGCAAGTTATCCTTTCTCTCTCCTGTCTTCCTTTCCTTTACCCCGTGCACACTCAACTCTGAGAGAAGAAAGCGTTGCACAAGTGTTTTCCCTGAGGAGACAGTCTCATTTTCTTGGGTGCTGGGGCTCATGGAGAGCTGAAAGCCTGTGATCTCATCTGCCACTTAACTGAGATTAGCTGGAAGCAATCTGCTTAAAGTTTAAGCATCAACTTATCACTTTGTTAACTGTGCATTCATTTTCAAGGGGATGGTTAACTTTGATGGGAATGGGGGTTTGAATCATGTGCCAACAGGTTCTGTGACATGTGGGAGCCAGAAGGAAAGTGAGCAGCCATCCTGTCAGCTGCTGTGTGGACTAGAGCTGGTGTAAAACCCTGGATTAACCTTATGTCTGCCATTTACAACAGAGGACAGACAGATAGGGTGGTTCTTGCCCTTTCACTCAGTGATTAACCATAAAAGTTTACTCTGCTTGCAAGACAGAATGGTGCCTAAAACAAGGACACAGTTGAAGGGAGGTGGCCAGGATGTCTCACAGCCAGAGACAGGCTCAAAATTTATATAGATCATCATCGTCCTCGTTGTCGTCGTCGTCGTCGTCATCATCATCATCATCACTTGGTCCTCTGTTATCAGGAAACCAGAGCCCAGATTAGCACAGCAGATCAAGGTATAGCACACAAGCACTCAGCACACAGCACACAGCACACAGCACACAGCACACAGCACACAGCACACAGCACACAGCACACAGCACACAGCACACAGCACACAGCACACAGCACACAAGCACTCAGCACACAGCACACAGCACACAAGCGCACAGCACACAAGCACACAAGCACACAGCACACAACACATAAGCACAAAGTGCAGAGTACACATCACACAGTACACAAAGCACACAGTACACAAAGCACACAGAACACAGCACATAGTACAAAGCACACATCACACAGTACAGAACACACAGTACACAGCACACAAGCACACAGCACACAAGCACACAGCACACAAGCACACAACACACAAGCACACAGCATATAGCACACAGCATATAGCACACAGCACACAGCACACAAGCACATACCACATACTACACAGCACACAAGAACACAGCACATGCGCAGTACAGAGCACACAAGCACACAGCACACAGTGCACAAGCACACAGCACACAATACACAGTACACGGCAAACATCACACACCACAGAGAACCACACTAGAAATCTGCAGCCACATTAACACCTCTCACCTTCAGAATCCCTTAACTTCTGAGTTAGTTACTTTTACAATGCTGTGACTTGTAACCACAATACCTGACAGAAACAACCCCAGGTAAGAGAGACTTGTTTGGGCGGATAGTCGCAAAGGGTGGCAGGCTGCACCTGCTATCTAAAAGGCTGCTAACATCACTGCAGACCAGGAAGCACAAAGGGCAGACAAGAACCAGGAGCTGAGTATAACTTTCATAACTTTCAAAGGCCCAGCCCTGATGACTTTCTTCAGACAGCTAGGCCCTACTTCTAGAAGGTTCAACAGCTTACTGAGATAGTCCCACTAGAGGAGGAACAAGCATTCTAGACAGGAGCTAGCGGTAGATATTTCACATTCAAACCATGCTGGCATCCCTGTGGCAACCAAGTACAAATGGTTTACTTTCTCCACTAGAAAGATAGTCCTTCTGAACTTTTTATAAAAATATTCTTTTATGTCTTGCCTGTAGCTTTGTATTCTCCCAAAGGAAGCATAAAACTTACCTCTGAGAAAACAGACTCAGAACTCCTTGAATTCCCAAGGTTATTTCTCCCAGTTATCTTTCAGAACCATAGTAGCAACCTCCTTTTTTTTCCCCATAGGTTCTTAGTAGGTGGGGGAGGCCTGGCAGGTTTCATTTAGTTGATGCCTGGGGCTGGTATGAAGGACAGTTTTAGGAAGCACAAAAACTCCAAAAAAGTCAGCCTCTCTGGAGGTCTGGCAGCTCCGAACTTCATCCCAGCAGCTGGGATTAGAAAGCCCCTTTGCTTTGCCTTTTATATTACCATAACCTGGCTCACCTTAGCCAGTTAACCTTACAGGGTGTCAGCCCTTGATTAGGCAAGTGCAGTTTTTTTTTTTTTTTTCTTATGAGTTATTGGTAGTTTTGAACTAAGGGTGATTTTGTAGCTCAGGAAACATCTGGCCATGTTCAAAGATCTTTTGCTCTTGATCTCTGGCAAGTAGAAGCCAGGTGTCTTAGGGTTTCTATTACTATGCTGAAACACCATACCGAAAGTGACTTGAGGGGTGGTACTTCATCCTGAGACCCAAAAGCTTTCAGGTCACACTACCATTGAGGGAAGTCAGGCCAGGAACTCCAGAAAGATGGAGGCAGGAACTGAAACAGGAGACTGCTTGTTCTTCATAGTTTGCTCATCTTGCTTTCTTATATAGCCCAGGACCACCTGCCCAGGGCTGGCAGTGAGCTGGGTTTTAAAACAGTTATCATTAATTGAGACATACCCCACCTCTATGCAAATCTTATGGGGGCATTTTCTCATAGAGGTTACTTATTCCCAGATGTGTGGAGATTTATTTGTTGTGCTTTGATGACAGTAGCCAACCAGCATGCCAGGCATACTGGCATACAGAACATCCCACACAAAAGAGTCACTTGGTTTCAGATATCAGTTCCTGGAGCTAAGTGGGCAGAGCAGAAATGTAAGTACCCAATTCAGAGCCCTAGAATCCATACAAAAGCCAGGTAGGAAGCCTACTTCTGTAACCCCAATTATGTTTCGGGGTGATAGAAAAAGCAGACTCCAAAAGATTACTAGCTGGTCAGTCTAGCTCAATCCCTGAGCTCCAGGTTTAGAGAGAGAACTTATCTCAAAAAATAAGGTGTGGAGTGGTAGAGAAAAATATATATACAGAATTCAAGAAACCCCATGCTCGCCACCCTATGTGTGGGTCAGACATAACAGTTTTCCATGTGCATAGCTGGGTCTTCCCTTGACCCGTGATCCTGTCAGAGCTTAGTTGATGAGTTAAATGTCCACACATCAAATATCCCTTGGTACTTACTGGTCACCGTTCAGCAAAGGTGTCTTCATTTCTATTCATGGTTCAGATTTTAGTATTTTCAACTAGAACTTCATCACAAGTAGAGCCATGTAAATCCTTGTTTGCAGTGACCATCTAGGGCAGTGAGTCCTCCCAGGCATGTGACAGGTTCTCAGCTGGACTTACTCACTTCCTGATTCTCATTCGGGTGTCGTGGTGGTTGCTTTCCTTCCTCCTCATTGATTTTTACCTTCACAAGCTACAGTCTCCTCTGTAAATTAGTCTTCCTATATTGGAACCCTGCAAGTCCCTCACAGTGCCTGAGCTATCACCCAGCTCCATCTGAGTGATTAATATTGGATACCAGGAACAGAGTAAAGGTATCATGCTGGCTGTTTGGGGTATCACCAGATAAGCTGTTTCCTAAGAGGAGTGTCATTCACCAGGAGAGCAGCAGCTGCCTGCGGTAAATATTTTTCATCAGAAGGCCTGGAGTACCTGGCTTCCTCATTGGCCATAGCCCAGAGCAAGGCTATTCTACAGAGTGGTATCACACCCTCAGATCTGGTCTGCAGCCTGGTCTCTAGAAGCCACCCTGCCTTCTCTGGAAATTATATCTTCTAAAAGAGACTTAGGGTTGAACTAGGGGCCTGGATATCTGAGCCGGATGCCTGTTTCTTCTCAGCAATTTCTGTTTCTAGCAGTCAGATTCTACAGCCTTTGCCAATACACTCACACCTGTAATGTATCTTCTCTTCAGAAAATGAAGACACCTGTCTCAGGGCTTTGAAGGACCTAAGAAACAGTCCTGGGAAATGTCTGAGCACACAGGAGTGTGTTGGGCTAAAATGATACAATGAAACTCACCTCCTCTGGAGTTGACAACTCTGCAAATGTGACAGAAGTCTGGTCCTTTTCTCCCTCTCTCTGTACTTGGAGGGAGGTCTTGGTATCACATACTCTCTTAAAGAACAAAAACTGGATATAGCTTTTAAATCCCTAAATATAAAGATTTAAGAAATACTCTTGGTTTCCTCCATGAAATGAAAGAAAGAAAGAAAGAAAGAAAGAAAGAAAGAAAGAAAGAAAAGAAAGAAAAAAGAAAGGAAAAGAAAAGAAAACCAAAACACCTAGTTTGTCATATAAGTTTTTAAGTTAGAAGAGAAAACTTGGTCTTGGCAATGTAGACTAATACATTAATAATATATATAAAGGGTTAGTACTTTACAGTTTAGAAATAGATTCTCTAGAGGGCTCCAAGAGTGGAATTGACAGTGACAGTTCTAGAATTCACTCACTCAGAATCCTTTATAGAGCATCCATGGTGTGCATATCGGAGATGAGACCCTCAGGACACAGTAAAGAAGATGGCAGGCAAACCCATTTCTATGGAATGTAGATACCTCCAGGAGACAGGCTGAGATGCCTTAAAATACAAAGCTGAACAAAATGTCAAGTGCTGACAAGTGCTACAAGGGAGAAAATGGAAGGATAGTAGATACACAGCTCTCAGAAAACAGAGGGGTGCCTTTTTAGCAGGCAGGCTTAGGAAATATGGTTAGCTAGAGATTTTACTGGAAGAACAGAGAGACATATAGATTTCTGGGAAGAATGGTACAAACTGAAGGGAAATGCAAACGCCCTGGGGCAGGAACATACTTTCTCCTCCTGTGAGATTAGATGCTTTCTCAAGACCCTCTCCAGCATGTCTGCCACCGTGAAGGAAGCTAAGTCCTTTAATTATTACCTGTCCATCTTCACGAGCAACATGACAGTACAAAAAGTTTTAATACAAGTGGAAGAATATTTCCAGTCAATCCTGGCTGGGTTAGCATGTAGCTGTTTCACCTAAATCCTGTCTCTACATTACCAATCCTTTTTTGTAAACTCCTCCATAGCCTTTTCTGTCTAGAGAACACAGCTGGAGTAAACTCTTTGGGAAGAATGCTTGGAAGATTCTGAATGCCATTTCTCCAGCTCTGGTGAAATTATAAAGATGCAGATTCTCTGCTAGGACTCATACCCAGCAGAGGTGTTTTTTTAAAGGCAGCCTCCCATCACCTTCAGAAGTGGTCATGTGTCACCTGTTAGATGTTTCAGCTATCCTCGAGGGGGAAAACTGGGCTCCAACCTAGGCTCTCTAGAGATGAGTACATCTCTAGTTGATATGTTCTTAACTGAACATATTTTTATAGATGAACATATTTATAGATGACTTCCAGTTGGAACTTCACTACCGTGTTGGTGAAGGAAAGATAAGTGGATTGTGGCTTTCAACCCATCATTTTCAGAGGCCTTGGGTACTACTAAGGAGCAAAGAGTCTCCTGCCTTCCAGCAAGCGGGCCAGAGCTATTGACCACTCACTTTTATGTGGGATTTAAATCGGCATGGACTTCATCAGGAGTGTGAAAGCCCTTGCCTACCTGCTCCAACATGCTCTAGCACCTGAGATCAGAGCAAGTTTGGTTTTGGTTTTTTTTCACACCAATGACTTTCTACATTTGGTGGGGAGGGTATGTTCTTTAGGAGTAGATTCATTCAGTTAAATAAACTACCCCACGCCAGAGCTTCATGTCAGTGATCCCAGGGTGGGCCATAGGTCTTAACTGTCATGAGTCTTCTGATGATTCTGATAGATGCTAATATTTGGTCAAAAAGCCCCAGGAGAAGAGAATCACCCACTGCTGCCATGCTCCTTACAGGTCTCTCTATTATTCACTGTATTCCTTGGTTTTTTGTTTTTTGTTTTTTGTTTTTTTGTTTTGTTTTGTTTTTGAGACAGGGTTTCCCTGTGTATCCCTGGCTGTCCTGGAACTCACTCTGTAGACCAGGCTGGCCTCAAACTCAGAAATCCACCTGCCTCTGCCTCCCTAGTGCTGGGATTAAAGGCATGAACCACCACTGTCCGGCGTATTCTTGGCGTGTTCTCAAGGTCACAGGGGATATAGGTTTTTAATCTCAGGAAGAAGTGTGCTAGCTGAAAGGGATGCACCCCCAAGGCTGTCCTGCCAGAACAGGAGACATTGGTCTTGGCAATGGCTCCAGCAGAAGGCTGCTTTCTTCCGGAAGCTGCCTCCAGGATATCACCATAATCCCCAAGGAGGGGCCTCACTTATTAACATCATAACTCAAGTGAGTTGCGTGGAGTCACCACACAGGGAAAGCTGTTCTGCAGAGTGTTGAAACTGCAGAGTCGCCAGCTGAGTCGATAAACTTTTATTTTAACCATGTTTGTGATCAATATTTAAACAGGATTGACCCAGCCTGCTGCCAGTGCACCTCTCTCCTCCCAGCTGTTTGTGAAAGATAAAATATTTACTGAAGGAGGGGTGGGAGGTGTTACAATGGCGTGAAGCCAACCAGGGAGATTGGGGTAAGACAGCACAAGGCTCTCACAAGACCCAGTAGGCCTTCTGAGGGCCAAAGATGCTTTCTGTTTTGACATTCTGGGTAGATTATTTAAAAAAAAAAAAAAAAAAGAATTTCTAGAAGGGTCTGGCCACCAGTAGAATAAAATTTGGAGCATTAAAAGATTGTCCTAAATGGTCTTGCCATATTTAATCTACCTTTTATTGAAACTCGGCAACACTTAATAACTGAGAGCTTTCTTGGGGGTTCTGACAGCTTAAGTGTAAGTGTCCCTGGCTGCTGTGTTTGTGCAGACATGCTGCCCAAGGTCTCTGAGACTCATTATTCTCATCAGTATACGGTGGCTGCTGAGGTTGGAGGTAATATGTGGCACATGCCACAGAGTAATTGAAATGGTGGTTTCCTGGATTCCGTGACTGAAGTGAGGTAGAGCTAGGACTCAAAATCCAGATTGATTTCTCTCTAATATCATAATCTCAAGGACATAAATGAACTATGTTCAAGATCAGGTAACATGTTAGGAAGAAATATGATAAAACCCTCAGATGTGTGACACAATTCCTTTTAAAGAAAAGTGCAAATACCTGAGTCTGGATTTGCACCACGCATATGAAAAGCCAGGCGTGTCCATATTTACCTGTAACCCCAGCGGCATTGTATGTGAGGTATGTAGAGAGGAGGACTGGTCAGGTTTGCAGGGGTTGCTAGACTATCCAAAAATCAGCAAGCTCTAGTTTCAGTGAGAAACCCTGTCTCAAGGGAAGAAAATAGAGAGTAATAGAAAAAAGATATCAGGAGTACTCCTCTGGTCTTTGCATGTGCATGTGCATGTGCACACGCACACACACACACACACTCATGCTTCTGCATACACATACATATACACACACATGCACATGCATACACAGGAGATGAGAGAGAGAGAGAGAGAGAGAGAGAGAGAGAGAGAGAGAGAGAGTAAACAGGGATGGTTGCTATAGAAAACAGGTAAATTGTATACAGATTAAACTGACCCTCGACCCAGAAAGACAAAATGCACAACTGGAAACATGGCAGAAGACCATCAGTGGAAATGTGCATGTTCTTTGCAAGAACACAGGATCCGAGACTTCTGCATATGTCAATACACAAGAAAGACTGAACGCCCAACACACAAGAGCCTTGGGAAACAACATTGGGAAGAGAACACTAGAACCCTCTTTCAAAGGATGAGTAGGGAAGAGGGGTTACCAGGGGCTAGTCCAAGAAGATGGGCAAGGTCTGAGGGGACCAAGAGCATCTGGACTATTCCATCATACCACTAGATTTGTGGGGGGCAGAAATCCCTAAATTCTGGCCAAACTGGTCAGCTTATAGACCTAATGTGCAGGGGAGGCCCATTCATCAGGGGAACGGCTAGATGAGTTCATTTGTCTCAGGGCTTATTTATATAAACAATAAGTGGCCTGGTCCACACTCAGGTACCGCCCCCATAAAGCAGTTTTTGTGCAGCCTGTGTGTTTGGCATGGCTGGCCTCTGGAGCAGTAAGAAGAGTTCAATATGTGGGTCTCTGGTGTTTGCTCATAATGATTCTGGTGTTTCAAGGATGGCCAGTGACTGACTGCAGCATTGATCGTGGGAACCTGGATGCGGATGATGGATAGGGCTCCAGGCGGCTGCCTGTAGGAAGTTGGATTTTGTTCAGATGAGCGGCTGCAGACAGCCTCCCTTCCCCCTCCAGATCAGCCATCTGTTTCTCTCTCATCAAATTCTTTACCTTCCCGCACTCCTCACATCCTGCCCTCCTCCACCTCCTGTCCTCCTCCCACTCCTCCCTAGTCTCCTTCCTCCCTTCTTCTTCCTTCCCCCTCCCTCTCTTCCTTCCTTCCCCCTCTTTCCTCCTTCCCTTTTCCTCTTTCCAATTTTTCTTCTTTCTATCTCCCAGTTCTTTCCTTTATCTCTTCTTCTCTCTTTTCTTGCTTACCCCTATTTTCTTCTTTCTCTGGCTCTGTTTTCTATGAGTGCTTTTATTTTGTTGGGACTTGGCAGTAGGAATCATATAAAGCATTAGAGCACTGGGCTGGAATCCAAAAGTCCTCTTAGCACATCCGTGGGTCTCAGGATCACATAGCCTCTGGAAATAGCCAGGGAATTACCTAAACCAAGCAAAGGGACCACTTTCCTTAGCCTGGACTTGGAGCTTCTGGGACAGCCACACTAATGAGGCTGGGCCACCCAGTCTCCTTACAGCAATACTTTTATCTAAGGCATAGGACAGCATACCTCAGAGCTCCCTGACTCCTCCATTGTGGAAGACCAAAGGATGTTATTCAAGGTTGCAAAACAGATGTGTAGAAAAGGTTTCATTCTAATTAGAAGGCTGAACTGAAACCCGTATGGATTGTTTTAAAAACATAGAGATGTTTTAAAAATCTCCTCAGTCTGGATCCTATCAAGCCTGACACTCACCATGTGTGAGTCAGCTGTGGATGAGGACATGGCCAGGTGTTTTTATCCTCCTCAGACCTGTGAAGTCAAGCCTCAGATCATAAAGAGGATTAGCCTGGAAGCATCAACCCTCCCTCCTTAGACCCCCACTGCACTGACTAAGAAGCCAAGCATAGGCAAACTGTTTGTCCTTAGATGTCTGAGTGGCCCGCTCAGGGTGTGGCTGAGGGTCACCACAGGTTTCTCAGGTCCCTCTCTAGTGACATCAGATAAGAAAATTGAAATAAAAATCTGATTGACTTCTCAGCACACATTGTATTACCAACGGCAACAAGCTGATGGCAAGTGCCATCATTTTGCAGAGTAATGTGTCCTGTCTGGTTTGCTTTATAGCATATTGGCCTCACCGTATCACAGTGCCTGTCCAGACACCCTCCTAACACATTTGTGTCTGCATATCCATACACATTCAGAAACCATAAAATTATATTTTTGTGTACACATACACTCAGGGAGAAATGTATTTTGGGAGCAGTGTTTAGGATAGAATAATTATTTACGTTGTTTTTTTTTTTTTTTTTTATAAATCTCCATACACAATTCTTTACTGAATACATGTGACCCTTTTCCTAAGAAAAAGCATTTTCAAAGTAAAGTGATCCCATCTCACTCGGCCCTTCCTTAAGTGGGTTGGGCAAGTCACTTCACTTGGGTCTCCGCTGTCATGAAAAGAAAAAACTTTCTGAGCAACTTTGACAAACACTGCAGCCTTAATCCTCCTTCCTGAGACCCAGGTGGGGTCAGTCTGTCCTCATCTCTCCATCTTTTTTTCCTACCCCCTGAGATGTAGACTCAGTCTGCATCCTTCCTACTGAGGACCATTTTCTTAGAGAATTTTCACTTCTCTAGGTGAAAACCAGAGAGGTTTGGCCAAAGACACTCTGACCATAATCCCCTGGGTCCATGTTTCAGTTCTCACCTGGGGGTTGTTTCCATAGCACCAGATCAACTCATGACTACATAACTGAAATATTCTGTCGCCACACTACTTTTGAAAAATCAAGTCTAATTTATTTTCCTTCTAAATTGATTTTTTTATCCTTTATTCCTTAGATTTCAAATTCATTAAATCAGGATATGGCTATTTTACTCCTCCTTACCCGCTGCCCCCATGTCTGATCAACTTCTGAGGACTTTTAGGTTTGCTCCAGACTCACACACATTCTGTCTCTCATGAGTCCCTCAGATAAATGGCTAATCAGAATTCCCAGCTTCGTGCAATGGATCCTTGTTTTATCTTCTGCACAAGTGCTTCCCAACCTCCATGCCAGTCTCCAGCATTTCGAATGAGAGATGCTCCATCTCTCAGCCTCTTATTCTTCCTCAGGGCCTAGCAACCTTGTCACCCATTCAGTAAAAAGACCTTTTATCCAGACACTACTTTACCTTCCTCTCCCTGGATCACGTATTTCTCCACACAATTCTTTTTTTTTTTTTTTTTTTTTTTTTTTTTCTCTTCCTGCTGGAAAACTGTGAGGTGTTCCTCTCTTCCTTCATGAACCTGAACCTCCTATTTCCATGTTGGCCAAGAGGAAGCTTTCCCAGGTCACTTTGCCTGAAGCATTCATTGGGTTCTTCAGCAGTTATTGAAATACTTACACTGTAGAGTGAAAAATTATAAAGACCATTTTATAAAATATACAGGCTCGCTAGTTCCTAGAAGGCGGAACTGAATGTAGGATTTCAGGCCTTCACTGCCCTGGGACACATCCCGGGAAGAGTATTAACATTCCTCAAGCCTCAGGGAAAAGAACCCACCTGTGGGTGGGGAAGGCCCAAAACAGAAAGACACATTCCTGACCAAAAAAGATGCAAGTCATCTAGGTGGGGCTGGGAAGCTAGTAGCGCCATGATGACAGGGCAAGTGACAGGGTAACAAGTGAGAAATAGTTGGGCAAGGAATGGGTATGCAGAGTGCTTTCCGAATGATCCTGTATCATTTAGGTTTGGGCTCCTCTGGAATGTTCCACTATTTTTATGTTATATATTCTTGACAACCCCTCACAGCCCACCACTGGGGGTCAAACTCTACTCCTGCTTGAGTGTGCAGTTTGACCGCTGGCTGCCAGCTCTCTTCCCCAATAAACCTCTGCTGATTGCATCCAGATACGGTGTCTTGAGATTTTTGGGTGGCCGCAACTTCCCGAGACTTGAGTGAGGGTCTCCCAAGTTTGAGGGTCTTCAACACGTGTCTGTAGATAGATGTTTTCTATGCAGAATCCATTGTCTTCTTTCTCATTTCCTATCAATGAATATGAAACAATGCAGCACACCTGACTTTTGAAAAAAATCCCACTTGGTCTAGCATAATACTTTAAGATGAGAGATTCAGAAAGTCCATGTGTGTTGGGAAACTGTTCTGTGAGGGTCTGTGAGGGTCCCAGGCTTGGGGTGGTTCCCGGTCAGGAAGACAAATAGCCCACAACCTGCCCACTCTAGACTCTTTGCATACTTACTGTCTTTGCCAGGAGTGACGTCCACAACCCCAGCCTTCTTCCAGCTTTAAACCAAGTTAAGATGATTACCTGGAACTAATTTTTGCTCTATTTATCTGAGCTATGTTCATCATGTCCTCTGAAGTGGGAACTGTGCTGGCTGTCAGCAGTAGGGGCTTCCTATGTTCAACTGAATTCACCAGAAGACAAAAAATAGTGCTGGGATTGGACAGGCAGCCCGGGGCCAAAGGTCCATAACTGGAGGCTCCATGTCCAAAACAGAAACTAAACAGGAAGAAGAGAGATTTCTAAGTAAATCACGGTTTTGTTGTAACAGAATAGGGTGAAGGTAAAGCAACAGCTCCCACAGCAGGAAGTCATCCTCTCAGCTCACAGTTTAGAAAAAACAATGGGTCCAAGGGTGGATGACTGGAGGTGAGAGATGCAACAGTAATTAGGATGCAGGGTTATGCCCTCAAGCAATGAAAGAAGATACCAACTCTAGGCTAAATTCCTTTCTCTGCTTCTCCTTTAGCCTGCCTTCATTCGCCATAGTAAAAAGAAGCCGGATCAGTTCAAAATAAAATATAGTCGAATTTTGTTGTAACCTCAGAATTAGAAATAAACACAAAATAGATTGAAAGAGAAGTCATACTATTGGACTTCTTAGAGAAGAAAAAAGGTTCTCTTTTTGCAGACTTAAGAAAAGAAATCTGTAAAATGAGACAAGACTAGACTTAACATGTAATTAATATTTATTAAGTTTTTAATACAACAGACGTCTCTGAGGTGAAAGGCTGATTATTGGTTCAAATTTCGTTACATAAAACTCGACCTTTCCCAGCTGGGAAACTTTCCAGCTCTCTGAACAAAAGATGGTGCAATACAATCCTTATGCCTGTGAGGTGAAGAAATTGGTTTTGATAGAAAGAAACCCAAACTATGCCTTTCCCTTTCCTCCTTAATAGAATGAACAAATGCATTGATCTATTCGTCCTGCTCTGTTTCTGTATCATACAAATTTGCTAGAGCTTGGCAGGAGGCGAAATGTCTGGGCTCCCAATTGGGTCACCAAATTGCCCCATTAACCATATTGCAGTCTTTCTCTCCTCAGTTGTTGGTGGCCTTCGCTCTCTAAGTGAAAACTAATATCTTTCCTTCACATGGGGCTCCTTAATGACACTGGGAAGCAGACTGGTGACTTCTCATATTAGAGCAATTTGTTCAAAGCCCGAAGGAACTCCACAGCAACTTCATCAAGCTGTTCCTCCTTCCCTGGCCTAACGGTTTTGGGCTCGGAGACCAAGTCTAGCTGTTTACATTACCCATATATTTAACCTACCTTGAAACACTGGTGATTAAAGAACAATAAGGAAATAACTTTCTTGGGGGCCCAATGGGAGAGAAAACCTTGCTAAAGGCCTGGAAAATGAGAGAAGGGTTTGCTCTTAGTATTGCCAGATTATCTGTCAATAAAATCCAAGTGTACTCAGCCACATAGCAATGGTTCTTGGGTAGAGAGATGATCCACTCTGAATTCAGCCTAGAATTCAGTTACGGTTGGGAATGTCTTCACCCACAGTGAGTGTGGCCAATATTCTTCTCCCTGCCAGCATATGCCAAGTGTCTCATGGCCCTGGCCGAAGTGGACTATCTCCTACAAGGATAGAGCCACACTTCCAAGTAAGGCATTTCTCTTTTTAGTCTACCAGTGGTTTCACTTGGGCTCTTACTCTAGGTAGGAACTGGAGCCTCTCTTCACCAACTCTATTCTATTTCATGATTTCTATTCCCATCAGACCAATACTCCAGAGCTAGAATATGTATTTGAACAAAAGTGAGACCTGGAATTCCTATGATAAAGAAAACACAAACACTAGCACTTCCTCCCCTATGAATTCCCTACCTCATAGGATTGGCAGAGCGTTAAAGGAGTAGAATATGCCCTCCCAAAAGGTGAGTACACAGCTTTACTTTTTGATGGCCATGTAATGGCCCCTATTAATTTCCCAACTCAAGTTCTTCTGGATGCTTCTGTTAGGTCAAACGCAAATTAAGTAAACTAAATCTGTTTTTCAAAAAAAAAAATTTGTAGGACAGACTTCAACAGTTACAGAAAGGCACCATGACAGGCCAACTGGCAAAGAAAACTCAGTAAATTTTTCTCAGTCCAAAAAAAAAAAAAAAAATGTCCCTGTCGCATTCCATTAGGTCTGGAGATATGGGTTGTTTTTCAGTGAGAATCAAGTTTGTTTTCACCCCTAGGTATAATTGAAATCGTCCTCTCTTCCCCTTTCCAACAATTCAATCCCAACCAAAACAGAAGAATAAAAATTTATCTGGCAAGTGTGTCTCTGGCACTGCCCTTGAGAAAAAGATGCGGAAGGAAGGAAGTGGAGTCATCTTTAATTAGCAACCTGCTTACTGCTCAGCTGCTGGTCCTTGCAGCAAGAACTGGAATGAAACAGGCATCTTTATCCATCCTTTTTGGATTTTCTCTCAACTACCCCTCCCTCTCCAGTCCATCTTCTAATAGCCTAACATGCAACAAAATGTGGTGGTGTTTTCTTTTTGCATGAAATCAATACCATGATTCACACACAAACGCTAAGCAAAACCTGCTATGCAATTGTCAGAGTAATTTTTTTATGAGCCAGACTCCTAAGTGCCTGCCAGCCAGTGGCATTATCTTCCTGTTAAATGTTACATATTCTTTCTTCCCTCTTTTCTATGTACCACCTAATATTGATATGCTCCTACTAGCTGAAGTGCCCATTTGCATTTTCTGGCAGCTCTCAGTGTAGAAAGCACATCAAAGGGTCTGATGCCCTGCCTCTGCATCTTTCTTCTCAGCACCTGAACTCTTTCTGCCCAGATGCCCACTGAAATGACACTGGGAGGGAAGAAGAAAAGAATACTTGAGAATTTGGGGTTTGAACCTATACCAAAAGTCACATGAAGACTGGATTTAACCTTTCATAATTCAGTCTATTAATCAATTAACCAGCAGCACTTAGCAGGTATCACAGTCTTCCTTTCTGTCTTTTATCAAGGACTTTGATAGCCAGGAAACTAAAAATAAATTTTAAGGAAAATGTACTGGTACAGATAAAGTAAAAGTGTTTTGTGAACAGTCATGTACTTGATGAAATTTAGAATCACCATGGAAACAAATCCCCAGGCATGTCTGTGAGGGATTATGTATTTTAGGTTAACTGATTGAGAAGACTCAACCTAAGTGAGGGACATCACCATCCCATAGGCTGGGGGCCTGCTCTGTCTGCCATACCTTCCTGCTATTGGAAGAGTGTACATCTGGAACTGTGAACCATTAAACCTTTTTTTTTCCATAAGTGATTTCTGTTGGGTATTATGTCACAACAATATAGCAAGTAATAATACAATATCATAGGGCCCACAAAGTAAGACCAGTTTACAGAAGAGGAGGGGCAGATAGGGGCTTAGAAGCTGGGTAAAATTTACATAAGGTTAGGCAAGGAAAATCCTTCCTAGAAGGGAGGAGGGTTGTTTATTTCTAATGATTGTCATACATAGATTCTTGGTTTCCAATAATCTTGGCCCTTACTGGTATGCACAGCCTTTAGGTGACTCCCTAAAACCTCCCACTTCCAATTAAATCAGAGACAGTAGCTGGAGGAAGTAAGATCAGAGAGGAACAGGAGAAGAAACTAAGGCTATATGTTCTCCAAATTGAAACACTTATCCCTCAAGTGGTCAGGAAGCTCAGAAGGCGCAGGAAGTTCATGAAACTGAGACTATCTACAAGGCCCTCCTCAAGGAACTACACTCAGTAAACTATGCTGGAAGAAGAAACTGTTGAGTGGATTTTCCCACAGGTTATACAAGGAGTTTCAGGGATGCAGCTTTCATGAATCATGCTGGCCTGGGACTTTTTGGTGATGCAGATGTCACTGAGTTGTCCATGCTCTTGTACTTAACCTTTCTCCCCTGCACTCCTATAAGTGATCCCAGTAAATCCACTGGCTCACCAGTGGAGTCATTTCTTCCATCTGTCTTTGCAGTCCTACCAATATTAAATGGATATTTGTTCATGCCTCCCAAGGAAAAGTCATGTTGTAGCTAAGTAAGAGAAGGTAGCAGCACAGACTAGGATTTCTTGAGTTTATTAACATTGCATAATATGAACTCATCCAGCACATACTCAAAGAAATAGATGCATATCAGTACATGGATGTGCTACATGCATACAGACTTCTAGCCCCATTTTATTTGTAAACCATGAAGTAGTTTTTTGAGGGATTTGTAGACTACTTTGATAAATAAACATTATTTTTAAACAAATTTAATGCTTGAATGATCTATCATATTGTTTTGCCACACTCTTCTTAGAGACTCTCAATTATTTAGCCTATTTATATAATTTCCGATTATTCTTTCCTACAAGCACTACTGTGATAAATATCCTTTACTATTAATCTGTAATAACATTCTATTAATTTTAAGACATAATCCTAGAAATAGAATTATAAAGTAACAAAGTGTTAACACTTTAAGACTTTGTATAAACAATTCTTAATTATTTTCCAGAAATACTATACGGATTCTTATTCCCAGAAGTAGTTTTTTAAAAAGTTGATCTCATTAAAGCTACTTTAAATATTCAATGTTATATGTAATTTTATTTATATTTTACATTTTAAGCTGTTTCATACTTACAAAGGAATATATTATTCTTTCTAGGTATCAAATATGTATATAACCTTACAATAATTTATTAAATTTTAAAGCATGAAGAAGCATGTTGAAATACATTGTGCAAGTTTAGAAGAGTGTTGGAACACATGCTATGAATGAAACTACGTGGGAAGATGTCTGAGGCCTTGTGAGGAAATTCTGAGTAACCAAGACAAGGAAGACTATTGTGATATTTGTTTCTCTATAACCTGAGTTGTCCCTGCAATGTGCTTTCAAGCCCCTCCCAAGTGTAGCAAGTTTACATCATATCATTACAATTGGCTATTTTTTGTTTTTATGCATCTATGGAGAAACGTGATTTTGCTATGAGCAGCTTATCTTTGTGATTGTACACTTCACTCAGGTGACTCTTCCTAACTCATTCATTTCCCTGCTATGTAATATATTATTGTGTTAATATATTTTGGCTTACCTATTTTCCCCTTGATGGGTTTATGGATTGTTTCCAGCCTAGTGTTCATGGGAAGAACTCTGTTTGTCTCCTGATATTGTTGAGTGAGATTTTCTTGCAGGGAGATTTATAACCTAATGTCCTAGGTCCTGTGTTATCCAGTGACTTCCAGGAAATTGTCAAAATCCAAAAACAGGTTTAGGAGTCATTGATTTCTCTATATGTATTTCCCAAGGTAAATTTTTCTATCCTCTCAGGTATCTTGATTTCTATCCCACTTTCACTATGAATCTAAAATGTAAAACTCCCCAAGACAGCAATCAAAGGGATGCTTCAAATCTTAAGATCCTATGAAGGAAGCAAATGACCTTAACAGGTGGAAAACAAATAATTTTGCAAGTTAGATGCTCCCTAGTTGTTATTCACACCCAAGCTCTCAGTGGTTAGATTATTAAAAATGACTTCTGATGATGAAACCATCAATCATTAGGTGATATTTTGGCATATAAGTGGGAATTAATTTAAAGAATTAAAGGATCTTACAAAAGAAAGTACTTTTGAGTTCTATTTAGTTTAGAGAAACAAGGATTTTTTAGTTTAAAAAATTATTAAATTATTATTAATTAATTGTTAAAATAATAAGTTGGAATACAGTTGATAGTTTTTGTGCTTTCTACTAGCCTTAAATAATAGTCACAGGTATATAAATAAATTGAAAATAATTCTTTATTCACTTCCACAAGGTATATACTTCTCAGTAGTACTTCAGTTTTCCAAGTTAGTAGTAAGCTAACAAAACATGTAACTTTCTTATCTTGTTTTGATCTGTTACATATGATTAATAGCTATAGCGGTAACTCAATCTGGAAAGATTTTATAAATAGTCTATTAGGAGTCAAATATGAACAACCGTGACCCTGGAACATGGATTTAAAGAACCCTGAATGACACATTCCCCAAGGAAGAAATTGTTCATCCTTAGCACCAAAAGGTCATACAGAAAATCTTTGAAGAATTCGATTTATGCACATAATTTTTCTCTAAAGATGTATGATAGAGCAACCAATTAAAGACTTGAAGCATAAAACTGTTTAAATTACCTATGAAGTCATGGAATTTAAAACTACAGGTTTGGGGAGTAAAAGGGTAACTAAAACCTTAAATTCTTCAAAGAGCTTGAGCGTGGGGTTTGCCTTTTTTGTTTTTTTAAATCTCAAGTCAATCCACAGGTAAGGAAATTCAGATAGTCCTTACTTATAGAAAAATCTCCAATGAGAAGTTTAGATGACAGTTTCAAATTATGGCAACTGTAGAAAGAATGTCAGAATTGGGGTGCGCACAGGTGTAAATATTTGTCAACCAGTATTTCCGAAGAACACATACCCAGGAAGGACTTTGTATTAAAATTACCTGTTATGCTTATTTCTAGATGATATTTAATTGTCTGTCAACTGTCAACCCTACCAGAACCACAAACCCCATTTGCTGTGTATCCCCCTCAAATATTTGGTATTGCTAGAGTTTTCCATTGTTGCCAAGCTAGTGGGTGTTAAATGGCTGTTCATTGTGATTTTAATTTGCATTTTCCTGACTTAATGAGGTTGGGCATATTTTCATGTGTTTATTGGCATTCAGCATTACCATTATTTATTTTTAAGCTTTACTAATTTGATTTACAGAAAGTGATGCTTCGTTTGCATTTCTTTGATAACTAATAGGGTTAATACCTTTCATATGCTTATTAGCTTTTTTTTTTTTTTTTTTTTTTTTAATGTGAATTGTCCATCCATGTGATGCCTATTTCCGATTGGGACTTTTGGACTTTCTTATGCATTCAGAGGAGCTCTGCTAAGGCCTACCACTTGTCACATTTCATTGTGTGTCCATCTCTGATGGTCTGTGCTTCATTGTGTGATACCACAGTTCACACAATGTTTAATGTAAGTCTGAATGGGATTTGCTGCCTTTTACTTTAGATTTTTCTCGTCAATATTTACAAGTCAGATGCCATCAGGGTTCTGCTGTACTGGGTTGTTTTGTTTAGTGGGGTGATGCTCTGTCAAGCCTGAATATTCTGGTAATGCTTATTCTTATGAACCCAGAAGATTTCTTTTCTTCTTCTTTCTTCTGGGAACACTATAAATCAATTATACACTGTGGAAACAAACTATTGGAACAACTGGCAGAACACAACTGCAGAATAACTTCTAACTTACTTTGAAGGAGAAAATAATCCTTGCATCTAGTTGCAGTGTTTTCTTTCTTTCCTTTTCTTTTTGAGCCACATTTAACATATAAACAATATTCAGTAAGTCAGCTAAGAACCTAAAACTCATCCCGACAGTTGTGAATTGTTTGAGTTGTAAGATGTTCTGTGTATTGGCTGATTTTGCTTTCTTCTTATTCTTCCAGATGTTGGGTACTTTTGCTTTGTTCCTATTTTCAGATTCCAAAAAAATTAAAAGTTTATCTTTCTCAGATAAATGAATGTGTATATTATAAATTCACTTTTATTTTATTTATGGTCAATTTGGGTTTTTTGTTTTTTTTTTTTAAATTTCCTCTTGGGTTCATTTCTCTTTTATTATATCAGTGGTTTGGAGTATTCTTTGCCCTTAATTTTCTATTTAAGATCACTTTACATTCTAGCCAACTCCTACTATTTTTTGTGTGTTCAGAGGAAAGCTGGACACTGCTTTTTCCCAGGTACTTTGATTACCACACACTTGCCATGTCTCTTCCTGCTACTGGCAATGCTCTGCTCCCTGCCCTGCTCCCTGCCCTGCTCTCAGAAGCAGCCCCCCTCTAACACTTTTTCTCATTGCTAACAAAATGCTCACAAAGCATTTTGACAAAATCAAATACAAACAGGAGGCTTATTTATTTGGCTGGCAGTAGGAGGGTACAGTCAAACATGGCCCAATAGTCAAGGCAGTGGGTAATTGAAACAACTTAACCAGCTGCATCCACATTCAGAAAATGAACAAAGGTGAATGCTCAGAGGTAGCTAGCTTCCCTTATTTTTTTTTTTTTTATGCAGTCTGACACCTGATCCCTTGAGATGGCATCATCCATATTTA
Organism: Rhabdomys pumilio; assembly: GCA_030674055.1. Taxonomy (NCBI): domain Eukaryota; kingdom Metazoa; phylum Chordata; class Mammalia; order Rodentia; family Muridae; genus Rhabdomys; species Rhabdomys pumilio. The sequence goes on from JANHMN010000009.1 coordinate 77,140,378, forward strand.
AGATTGACCTCTTCGCCTCAGTTAACTCAGTCTGGTAACCCCCTCAGAATTTTGTCTCCTATGTGATTCTTGATTCTGTCAGTCTGACACTTAGTATATTATAACACCTTATAAGACACTGAAACAAAGGGTAAGCCTATATCAACCTAGTTATCTCACCTAGGTTTTTACAGTGTGTTTTGTGAATGATTGACTGAGTGTTGGCTATTATCAATATCAGATATTAGGATTCTTTGTCCTATCACTGACCTCTGAGGAGTCAAGTTGAGTGAAGACAGAGTCGTATCTGGTTCAAATCATCCTAGGGTATTATGCTGACCTCATAATGTCTGAGACAGATCACAGTAGAAAGCAATGTGATGTCCTAAAGTCCTCACAGAGACACACTGTCACAAAGATTTTATAGCTCCCAATGCTGCAGTATTTTCTCAAGTCTTCCTCTAGTTCCACTCCCTCTCTGATCATCACCATGACAACACTCGTTTCATTAATAATGGAGACTTTCAGGAAAGATGGGGGTAGACCGCTCCCAGGACTCACCTCCTGCTTTGCCTTTCCACCAAGCAATTCTGATTCCAGACACTTCTCTTTGAGCTTTCCAAGTCTTCATAATTTTGCATATCAGAGAGGAGGCTGGTTAGACACTGTAGGTGGTGAAAATACATGATTTAGATAGAATTTCCTAAAGCAATTAGCTGGCTCAACCCATTTAAGAAATGAAAGCCACTATAAAAATACTAACCCACTCAAATGTGAAGATCCACATCTGACCCTTAGCTCTGACACAGAGGAAAGAGAAGAGACAGACAGGACGGTTTTTAGGCTGTCTTCACAAATCTTTCAATGCTGAGTAGCCTGGAACAGGGCAAAAAGTACTTGTGGACTGAACTGGTCATGGCAACTTCACTAAATTTATATCCTAGGAGCCCTGGAACTCTTCTTTGTTTAGACTAGGCCAGTTTTAAAAGTCAAATTGTAATGCAACTTAAAAATATTTATTGGATTAACTTACTAGACTATGGAATCCCAGCTCCAGCCCCTGTCAGTTGTGAAACATTAGGCACAACATATTTCCTTTAAACCACTAGAGAGCTGTATTTATACTGAAAACAAAAATTCAGTATGGAATATGTTGTCAAAAATGTTTTAAGAGAAAGACTGAAATATTTGCCACCATCAAGGTCATTCATGTGATCATCAGCATCATAGATGGGTTTGAGGAATCAAAAGTGGATCAAAAGTCCTCAGGTCACACACACACTAGCACCACCACCACCTCCATCCCCTCCACGGTGCTGGGTCAGAAACATCAGGCCTGCTGACTGCAACAGAAACTAGAAATGAGTCTAGGATCCAACAGACCAGATTAACTTAAGGTCAGAAATACAAGGAGTTAAAGTCATCGATAACAAGTTTTTAAAAATTTAAAAAATTTAAAAATGTCCTAGAAGAATGTAGCAGCAAATCAGAGCAGGTACGTGTGCGCGTGCGTGCGTGCGTTTGTGCGTGCGTTTGTGCATGCGTTGGTGCGTGCGTGCATGCGTGTGTGCGTGCGTGCGTGCGTGTGCGTGTGCGTGTGCGTGTGCGTGTGCGTGTGCGTGTGCGTGTGCGTGTGCGTGTGCGTGTGCGTGTACACATGTGCACGTTCTCTGGGAAGGATCTCACATTGGATGCATATCCATCTCATGTTCCCCTTCTTGGGGTCCTGGGACCACGAGATGAATAGGAACCATACAGAAATAGGCCGTATCTCCCTGTAGCTTCCAACAGCAAAGACCCTCTCTACTTGGCCCAAGTCAGTAGAGCTGGCTTCAGGTTTTCTTTCTTTCACATCATATCACCTAGTACGTACTTTACATGGTGAATGTTCTTTTCTGCTAAGATGTTTCTTTTGCTTTGTTTTTCTTATTCTGGTCCCACTGCCACCACCCTCCTTTAAGCCCCTTTCAGCTATGCCTGATTTAGTTCAGAACCTTCCACATAGATGTTCCTGTCTCGAGTCTGTGTAGTACAATACATCCAGCAGAACTTCCAAAAACATCTTCAGACGGCAAGATTTCTATGCCTATATTTCTATCCCAGGTAGCTCTAGAGTCTCCTACCTTCACAGACCCTCTTTTTGCTTCTCTTCAAAGCTACCTTCCTCTGCACCAAGCACTGTCTTGTCATTCCCTTGATCTGAAAGTTTCTCCCTTCTTCTGCTCATCCATGCTTTTGACTGCTCTTCAAGCATTAGCTTAAAGTGACACCCTTCTGTACGCCTCTACTGGAGCAGAACGCACTCGTGTTTAGCCTGGATATGTGTGGGATAAACCGTGAGCCTCAGATCCTTTTGTGGTGCCCAAGAATTTACAGCGGAGTTTGATCTTGATCCTTACCTGGTGCCAGCTGAGAGATACAGCTTCATGGCACAGTAGTTCTCTCTTGGTGATATGTTAGTTTATAAATGTTGTGGCTTCCTTTCAATCTCTCTGTGGATGAAAATTTCCCTAGGCAGTAACTCTAGTTCCTATTTGCGGCCGCTCTGATCATATATGCATAACAGCACATACAGCCGGCATGCTGAGCGTATAGTCCACCGCTCACATGGCCCCAGGAAAACTGACCTTTCTATCAGAAAAATAAATAGGAAATAACCTCAGGATGCAACCTTATAAATACATTATGGAATATCCTTACAAGTAAAGATATTCAGGCTGTAAACATTTTGAATGATTGTCAAATGACATGAGAAAAAAATCTTACTAAATAAACTAGACTTATATCAAATTTGATACAAATATAACTGGAAATTTCAATATAACTGTGGAATAGAAACAAGGCAGGCAGGTGGGAAGTCATAGAGAAAGTGCAAGGGGAAGAATGGAATTCGGGAAAAGAGGGAAGGAGAAAAGGAAGGGACAAAGGAAAGATGGAAGGAAGGAAGGAAAGAAGGAAGGAAGAAAGGAGGGAAGGAAGAAAGGAGGGAGGGAGGAAAAAAGAAAGAGAAGGAGGGATAAAGACAGGGAAGGAGGGAGGAAGGGGAGGGAATGAAAGGAAAGGAAAAAAAGGAAAGGAAAAAAAGAAGAAAAGTTGATTTCAGAAACTAACATAAGATTGCATAAACATACACATAGTAATCTCTGAGCAGCTCCCTGTTATTTTATGGATTCACTTTCTCACTTTTTTAAAAAGAAATGTCCATCTTCAGATTTTCTAAAATCTTTGCATTGCTTATGAGCATGAACAGCAAGCACAACTCATAATAAGATTAAGATCAGATAATAGGAGATGCATAGTGGGTACAGTGCTTCCTATGTGTGAAGACTTGGGTTTTGATCCCCAGTACTCAGGTTAAAAGCAGAGCACAGCTGCCCATGTTTTGTTGAAACCCTGGCATTCCAGGGTTAAAAACAGACAGATCTAGAGCTCTTGCTGGCATCCTAGCCTAATCAGTGGGCTTATTATGCAGTGAGAGACCCTGCCTCAAGGCTGTAAAGACAGAGGAAGACACATGGTGTTTTCTTCTGGCCTCCACTTGCTTGCACATGGGTATTCCTGCTCCTTGCCCACTGCATATGAAGTCATACACCAAATAGACTAATATCACTTAACAAAAGTCATATTTTAAAACACTGTTTTTAAAATTAGCATCTGAGAAGAAACAATAGAAGATACAGATAGGGTAGAGAAACCATTAACTAAAACAAACACAAACAACAGTCACCCTTCCCATTCAGGAAATCTCTAGCAGACAGAAAAATGTTTAGTGGTTGCACCCTGTCACCTACCAGGTAGAAGAAAACTTCTGTTGTTTCCATTTTGATGTCACCCCTTCAATGGCAAAGTCATGGAGTCTGGGCACACCACAATAATACTTCCGTCATCAGCTTTGTTCCAATGCCAGTGGCTACTCAAGCCCAAGTACCACTATCAACTATATCCCTGTTGTAATTCCATTTCCGTGGTGGTGACAGATTCCTTTACCATAAACTTTAAAAGTGAAAGGATTTACTTGGCTTACAGTTGCAAGCTGCAGTCCATCACTGAGTTTGAAGACTGGCCTATGAGCTAGTCCTTGTAGTGTCACCTTTGACTGAGGAACTCAATTCTCTGCTAAAGTGTGGCTGGAACCATGGAGATTCTGTTATCTGGCTGGCTGGCAGGCTTATACTCAGCGAGATTTCTTATGAAAACCAGAAATACTGCCTGCCTGAGGAGTGGGAAAGTTCACAATAACCTGGGCTTTCCTGTGTTAACTAACAACCAAAGCAATCCTCCACAGACCTACTCACAGGTCAATGTGATCTAGACAGTTCCTCAACTGCAGGTCTTACATGATTCAAGACTGTCAAGTTGACAGTTAAAGCTAGCCAGAACAATTAACATAGCCTCCTTTTCTGTCTCCACTCTCCACCCTTCCTGTCACCTCCACATTATCAACCTACAAGCGTAAATAAGTCCTGAGGGCAGTGATTCTTGACCTGCAGGTCATAATTCCATTGGGGTCAAACAATGCTTTCACGGGGTTTACCTAAGACCACTGAAAAACATCTATACTTATATTACAATTGATAACAGTAGCAAAATTACAGTTATAAAGTAGCAACAAAAATAATTTTATGGTTAGAGGTCACCACAATATGAGGCACTGTGTTAAAGAGTCACAGCATTAGGAAAGTTGAGAAACACTGCCTTAGGGTAAACTGAGAAAAGAACATGGGAAATCATTATATCTTCCAAAGGTACTATACTAAAATACGTTAAAAATAAACAGAGCTTTTGAAATATGTCTACACCATTGGTTCATAGTTACTAGGGGTTGGCAGCATATAGTCAAAAAGATAGAGGGGAACCCTCAATGCTTCCTGAGCTGAAGAGAGAACTTTGACCTTGGTGTGCATTTTGCCCTAAGTGTCAGGAGTTCATATACAATTTTTAAGAGCCAGAAGATGACTGAATCCAGCATTATATCATTCAATGTTTGCTTTAAACAAATGCCTGGCCAGTGTCAGCCAATAGGTCATGGGGCAGTTATTTGAAATGAGGGCAGAAGAGACGAGAGAGCAGGGTGAGTTTGTGTTTCTATGTGAGAACGACAGAGTGTTAGCATGCCAGTAGTGCTATTGGATTATGCTTAGGCTCTTACATATTTTCAAATACAAATTGGATAATAGTCACTTTTGCCCAGCAGCATAAAGGACTGTGGTATTGTAAATTAGTCTAGTCTCTAAAAGAAAATACATCTCCATGGCATAGCAAAGAGAGGATTCTATCCTTGGGCCCTGTTACAATTCAAGCAAACTGAGATGGTAGTTTGGATGGGACATCCAGAACACAGGTAGTCAGGGAAAGGCAGATTTGAGCAGGGTAGGTGGAAGGGCATTTGGACTAAGTACCTGTAGAGGGCCAAGAGAGCATAGTCACCTGTCCATTTGTCCAAATAGAAAGGGGATACAGAAGTACCACCTTCTGTCCAGGAACAGGAGTCAGGTGGTAGGTGATAGGACTACTTATTCATGCCTCAAACATTAATTGGGCATATACTATATATTCCTACATGTTGCTCTGGAGATTTTTAAATACAACAGTAAACAAGACTGGCAAAGTACTTCTTTCTTAGAGACTATTCTAAAAAGAGATATAGAAAATACACAAATGTTATATATTATATAATGCCATGAATGGCATAGCATCCAGGCTTGATAAGTAGACAGAGCATACCCACGATGCTGTAGTATACTCCATTTTAAGTGGAGTAGTCATGGAAAGCCTTTTTGAAGAGCTTCCATTTGCCCAGAAATCTGAATAAAGGGTGTGGTTAGGGGAGCCATGCACTACCAGAGGGACGAATGTCCTAAGTATTAATAACGGGACATACAAACATCCTACAGCCAAACAAGCTCTGAATGTTCCCAATTTTAGAGTATGAACAGTAGTATGTGTTGTAGAAGGAGTGAGCAGGAAAGAGTAAAAGACTGGAATCAAATCCCGAGCAAGCTAGAAGATCACAAGCCGGGACTGTGACCTTGAGTCTAACTGGATGGGAAGTATGGGAGGGTTTCAATGATGTGATTGGTATGTGGTTAATGAAACTTAGTCTTTTACAAACATAAAAAATAAATCATGAAAAGTTACACCTCTGTAAAACAGATATGTGTCCAAGCCAACTGCTCTCCATCTCTTCTTTCTCTTTTTCTCTACAGGGTGAGTTTACAGTGGTCTACCCTTGCCTTGCTTGGACATATCCCACAGACATTCCTCTTGTCCTCCTCATATAGCTCTCATTTATAGCCTCAGAGCTTCTCTTGACTCCCAGATTGTTGTATGTATATCCTGACACTTGGTGGTAGTCTCCCTTGACCAATGGATAGGAGAAGGTAATGAATAAATGCTTTTAATTTATATTTCTAATGTTCTTTGAGATCCTGGTGGGGATGTTACACAACCTTATGCTTCCTAATTCCTCCCCGTGTTGGGCATTCCTCTGCCTAACTTCTTGTATTCTCCTCGTGTCCTTCTGTCTAATCACTTTTGTCTATGATTTCATGCTGTATTTGTTAGGCACATTGTCAAGTGGATGTGGAATATGATGGTGTGAGTATTCCATTTATGCACAAGAAAAAGAGGTTGAGTAGGCTATACATGGTCATACTGAAGTGGAAAAAAAATGGACCTAAGCTCAGATGTTTCCATCCATCATGGTGTTAACCACTCTCCTATGCTGCTATGCCACTCTACTACACACAGGTGAGAGCATCTTAGTGTGGATGATCCTGCTTCTACACACCAAATGAAACTCCATCAAATTTACAGGAAGAAGCAAGGCACCCATGCATGCCGTCCCATCTGATTTGTGATTCAGGGAAACATCTTCCTGTTAAAGAAAAGACCATTGCCCATCAATGACTAAAGAAGCTTGAAGCAGGTTACTCCTTCCTCAGCAATACTAGAAACCATCCCCAAGTCTACAGATGAACTTAGGGGCCCGCCCTACAGGAGTTTAGTGAAGAGTCTCACTTGCTAGGGATGTAGGTTTGTAGGGTAACTCCTGCCAGATAGCTCTTTAGAAATATATTTGGGTTGATGATATCCCCTAACTCAGTGTCACCAAGGGGCTGGACTGAATTATCATCATCTGTTATCTTTCCAGCCATGGCTATATATGACTGTCCATTTAACAGTAGTTAGGTAGCTCAGCCAGTACATTTATGAATTCTAGAACGAGGGCTCAAATCAGGTCTGTGTGATTTGAAAATAAAGCTGTTGGTTTAAAGCTACTTCCCTTGAATGCTTGAGTGAAGACTTCTTGAGGAGGTGATGAAAAGCCAGCTGAAGATATTCCAGGGAGAGTATGACAGAATGCGACAGGTGGAATGACGGACTAGGCACAAGTGCGCTATCCCACCCTGGTACTCTGAGTAGAAAGGACGAGCTGAGTTGTGACTCAACCCAAGTGAGGCTACAAGGAAAGAACCTGCAAGGCCAGAAAAGCATTGAAACAGATCCCTAATTGCAGAGTAAGGGAGACTGAAGACTGGTTCTGATTGAATAATGATGTGCCAATAATCGAGGGAGGGCAGCAGGAGCCAGAGGAAGTGACATCATCTCTGTAGGTGACAGTAATGTTACATAAAAAGCATACCCACAAAGGCTAATTAAAATGTGGTTCAGATGAGATCAAATCTGAAACATCTTTTCATCACTGTGACAAAATAGCTGAGATAATCAATGTATAAGGATGAAAGATACTTTAGCTTATGGTGTCAGTCCAGGGTCACTTGGGCTTGCCACTTTGGAACTGTGGTGAGGCACAGTATCATGGCAGAGAGTGCCTGATGGACCACATCAGATCACCTCAGAGCAGATAGTATACAGGGAAAAAGAAAAGAGGGAAGGGGTTAGGTGTTCCATTCTCTTCCTAACACCTTCCTTGTTGCTCTTGTTAGAACTTTTTGTTGCTATTAGGAACCCCTGAGAAATTCACTTGAGGAGCTGATTGTTTATTTTAGCTCATGACTCCAGAGATTTTAGTCCTAGGTCATGTTCATTCTGGACTGATGATGACACAGGGAATCATAGTAGGAGAAGCACATAGCAGAGGCTACACTGTGTATGAAGAGAGAAGAGGAAAGGTCTAGAATAAGATACAACTCCCAATGACACAGCCAGTGACACGCGTCTATCTAGGCCCCACCTAGTTTCCAGAACATTGTTTAAAGGTGAGTCTACAGGTGTCATCAATAAAGAAGGGTATATGGAAGGGAGAGAATTTGGAAAGGATGTAATTATATTATGATCTTAAAAGGTAGTGTGTACATGACATGTCTGCATATGTGTATGTGTTTGTCTATATTGCTATTAGCTAGGAACCAAGGCTTCAAGCCTTCAGTAACAAGCCCCAATTGGGGAAACATTACATGTTCAAACTGTAAGTCTTCCCAGTACTGCCACAGGATGATGAGAGTCTCAATACAGCCTAAACAATGGAGTCAGCAGGAGGAATTCGCCTATTCAGGAACACCCACTTTTCTTAGATTATCGGTTGTGGGCCTATCCTTTAACAGTGGAGCCATTGCTCCAGCCCTAACTCTCACTTCTCCTTCTCTCTTGCTCTTTGCTTTTCCTCCTAGTCCAGAGATCTATGAGGGCTTTGACTTCACACTGTCATTGTACAGAGGAGATTCACACACTGCCTGTCTACCTGTTGGAAGCTGGGAAATGCATCTTAAGCTTCTTTTCCCTCTGTGCCCAATGCTATTCTAGCTGGTTGTAGGCACAGAATCCTATTGGGTTTTTACTTTTGTAGAGAGAAATCCCAGAATGTAAAACACATTATCACTTTGCTTGAGTTCAAGGCCATTTAAAGCAGAAATGCCAGATCCAAAGCACCCACTTCCCAGGGCCTTCATCTGCAGCCTTCTAACCACAGAGGTGACAGGCTTCTCTGCACCCTTACCCTCAGCTTCTGCTCATAATCAGCATTGACTCTCCATCTTCCCACTCCAATTGCTAGCCTCAGGCAGTTGAGACATAGGAGCCTTGCAATTAAATTCTCCCCTCCGGCCAAACTGACCCCAAACCGTAGTTATGAAATTTCTCAGGTTTATTGATTGCCTTGTTTTTGTTTCTCTGTTTGCTGTAGTCACACAGGACCCTCTCATGCAGGTTGCTTTGCTGGGTTCCGGAAGGCATTTACCTTGGGGCATAGAAGCCTCACTGGCCAGAAAGTAACTTAGCCTTTTGGCCTGTCAGGTCTCCAGGTCACTTTGACCACAGTAGCAGGTCTATTGCTGCCTGTGGGTGGGTCAGGTCCCTGCTAACAAGAGAAACAGCCAAGACAGAACCTCATCCCACTCCCACCACATCCTCCTAGGTATCGTTGTGCTGACCTCAGATTTCCTTGCAAGACTTTTTCACCTGCAAGACTAGCTCCTACTCGCTCCCTTCTCCTTGGTACAGCTCAGTGTGAACCTGTTCCATGTTGTCTGTAGGTTGGAATCTCTGGGTCCTTACGTGTACTTCCACAGTGGCGAAAGCAGTTCTTTCTTACAAGCAGCACTCAGGTTAGTGGGGAACAGGAGAAACAGAGAACTGCAAAACAGGGGTGTGGTATTAGAAAGGAGATCATGAAACATAAGGAATAGGAAAGGTCTTAGGTGCTGTCAAGGAAGGGAAACCCTCTCAGACACAGAGGTCTGAGACCTAGGTCTGATGATCTAGGAGCCCAGAACTCAGGCCAAGGCCAAGGCATTTTTAGAAGCGTATAAAAATAAATTTTCATTCAGAAGAATAGGTGAGTATCATACAGCTAAATATCCAGCAGTGAATTTAGTCTGTATTTTGGGAGTCTTTATATCAACACAGTTGTAAAAATTTGCTCTTTGAGTTTTTTTTATATTTATTTATTTGTTTGTTTGTTTTTTGAAACACTGCTCCATAAAAGCAATATGGCTGAGGTCGGTGAAGTTACAGCAGTCCTGGATAGGGGAGACAGCTTTGGGTAGATCTCTGGGCCAGTAGAAGGAGCAGAGACTCCTGTATAGACCAGCAAGCACATACGTCCTAAACTCAGGAGTGCAAGGAGAGTTTGGAGTCTGGAAGCAGTAGAGTATCGGGTTAGAAGCGGGTAGGCTGTGATGAAGTTGTGTCTGCTTTGTTGAGAAAATGGAATTCATCCCATGATGATATCTTCCTATGCTTCTACCTTACTCTTTTAGGCAAAGATTTTTCTCTCGTGGAGTATTTCCCAGGTCTAGAGAACCAATGTGGACTGAGCAGACTGGCATACTATTTTCTATATAGAGGTAGCCCTGTAAGCTTTCAGTTTCTGGTGAGCTGGGAGGTTTGGAGAAGATGAACTTCAGCTGCCTCAGCTCCAGAATCTTGGAAGGGCTACTGATAACCAGTCCTACTTTCTCCTCTGTTTACACAGAGCCCAGGGAGCTTCTCCCAGTGACCATTTGCAAGCATAAAGTAAAGGCAGGATAAAGGAAGAGAAGGAAAGTTCATTATGCAGGATTATAAGAGCCCTCCCCCCATGCATGTGTCACTTAAATTCACTATGAGGGTATTCATTAGTTTCCCCCATTATTTAGAAATGTGATTCAAAGGTCCCTCAAGCAGCAGTGTGCCATCACATTGTTTAAACATATGATTTGTTAAATCACCACCCTTAGGGGGTTGGAGCTCTGGGGTTATTGCCTAGAAGCAGACACAACAACTTGGGGGTCACCCTGCTGTGAGACTGTCTCAGTTACTCTACACTCAGCCTTGATAACTAATAAGGACCAGTTTTTAAAAGGCAAGGTCAAAAGGAGGACTAAATGTCTCCTGAAGCAGGCAGAGGGCCTGCACGTTTTCTGTTAGCAGACACTAGTGGGGAGGGAGCTTATTGTTTTCAAGGAGCTAAGAAGACAAAGGAAGTCTGGCCTATCCTAGACTAGAATTAAATGGAGGCTTCCATAAGGATCCGGCTCTCCACTTTGAGGAGAAGCCTTTTTTATCAGGATAACTCTACAGGAAGTTGAATTGTATACAGAGATGCATTAAGTGTCAGCAATGAACTGTATTCCAAAGATGCTTTTAGACACCTGCCCCCTGGGTAAACTAATGGGTTTGTTTACAATTATTTAAATTGTAGAATAGAAATGCTTATGGCAAGACACTGATTATAGAAAATCAAACTCCCATGCATTCATTGATTTGAGAGGAAAATAAGAATAATGGGGAGAAAGGTTTCAAACTTTAAGAAATCCATTTATGTAAATCCATCAAGATCTCTAATGAGGGATCAGTTCTCCTTTTCCTGTGTTTTACACAGCAACTGTCAGCCCTTGGCTGTTCCTTGTCCTCTTATCCCGAAATGCACTGTCCTCACCAATGCATACCAGTTTACATACTCTGCATACATTGTTTCTAGGAAGCCAAAGATGAACCCATAGAAACATGCATATAGACCCCATGGTAGTAACTGGAAAAAAAAGCATCTTCCTGAGCTTGTGATGGGCTAGGTGGTCCACAGGTGGTAGATGTTGTGTTTGAGAGGAAGGCTCTGCCAACTATGGTAGCAAAACCAACCTCAGATGATTCCCTTCTCAGAATTCCCTTTTCAGCTTTTGCCTCTACAGGCTGCAGCTCTAATACAGAACAATTACTTACCTCCTTTAATCCCCTAGATGTCATCAGCCACTAAATCTAAGCTCTTCTTCCCTGATAACCATGACTCAGCCTTTGTCTGTTTTTCCTACCATCCTTTATTATCCATGCTTCCTAAAGTTGTGTTTGTTCAGCTGCTCTTCACACCACAGTGGACAAACCACAGGGCTCCTCCCACTGAAACCATTCCCTTCTCATGGTTCTTCCCCAGTCCGACGCTCCCTCTGTCCTCTCATTGTCTCAGAGGCCACAGCTATCCATCTCCTGTGAGTATCCCTGCAGACTAGAACAGAGACACCTGTAGAAGAGCGAGCCATGGCACAGTTTAGTCTAAATTCAGATTTCAAAAACAGCCTCTGAAGGAAAAGTTATGAAGAGTTAGGTTCTGCTAACTGCCCAGGGAGCTCTGTTCTAGGTTACGGAATGCAGTTCAGCTCTTTCAAACACACCTGTGTCGCTTCAAGGCAAACCTGGCACTGCGGTCTGAACTTTCCATGAATTTTCTGGGTCAAAGGAAGTCTCTGTATCAAAAGTGTGTCGACATCTCTACTACACAGTGTGAGAAAAGAAAAACCCACCTGTATGACAATGTTCTTATGAGGTATCTTAACTCTGTTATTAATTGATTAATTAATTAATAATTGATTAATTAAATAAAATAAAAAGTTTAAAAGCCTTTGGACCAATTTAATGAAGATACCAAGTTCAAAGAAAAATTTGGGAGTCTCTCCAGAAGATAAGTGATAAACATATTCAATGTCCCTCCCCAGTGTGAGGTCATTGAACATCTTAGGGGGCAGGGTTCCAAGCCATCTCAGGGTTGAGGGAAAGTTCCAGACTATCATATTCAAAGTGGAAAGTCACCCTTCACCTCCGTCTGTTAGGAAAAAAATCTCTCCTTCCTTGCACAATCTTGCTCTACCTTCCTGAAAGCACACTGAACTAGACTTGAGTTGGATTCCCAGTCTCCTGCTAAATAATCCTTGGTCGGTCATTTCTTTCTTCTGGCCAGTATTTGTGTCCACAAACGAAGAAAATTAATGGCAGATCTTCTGCTAATGTGGATTCCATAGTGCTATGACCTTGGCTACTAGGATGTTCTTTGTAAAGCTTGGCTGCTAGGGAGCTCGGAGACCAGCAAAGAGAGCGTCTCCAGGAGGTCCCTGGATTAGCCTACAGTGGTGCAGAAGCTAGGCTAGCAGATTACTGACTTCTAATTTTAGATCCGCACGAGGGACTAGGAGAAGCACAGTATTTTCTCTGCTAATAAAAGAAGAAAAGATTTGTTCCCCAGCCCCTCGTCAATCCTAGCATGTTTTATATAAATGCCCTAGAAAGCACATACTTTTCCTTCTTGCCAAAACTGGCTGTGCTCCTGGCTGGGGCTGGGGAACAGAGGAAGAATTAGTAGTGTGGCTGCAAGCTCTGATGTGCACGGAGCCAAAGCTGCTCTGCATATCAGTAACGTGTAATGACAGCCTCCCATCTGTTCTCTAGAACTCTTCGACACAGGCCTCATCAAAATGGAAATCTGGAAGGAGATGAATACAGAAGGATCTTCAGAAGCCACACATGAGCTTCAGAGTACCTGCAAAAAGGATCCAGCGTGGGCTAGTGGTGGGGAGGCAGCTGGCTGTGGAGCCCAGAGGAATAGCATCAGCGTTCTAGGAAGTAGAGTGAGGGCCGGTGATACAGCGCAGCTGGCAAAGGTCTCTTCTTTATAATATGACCTAAAGGTCTCAAGCAATGCATGCTGTGAAATATCAGCTCAAAAACAGAGAGTTTCCCAAGCCCCATCACCACCATGAGACAATGGATCTTTGCAGTGTGTCCATTACAGCACAGAATGTTCCCAAAGCTGGAGCTGGGAGTCTGACGAGTGGGTGCACAGTCCCGCTTTGTTGCAGATGCCGACCCATTACAAAGAGATAGGCAGAGGGAAGTCATGATGTCTGGGCAGCATATTCCCTACATTGATTTAAGGAATAAAGAAATAGAGGAAGCCTTGGTCCCTTTAAGTTTCAGAGATTGATACATATAAGCTCCCAGGAGTCCTGAAGAAACAATGCCCAGCGATAGGGCATGCAATTTTACCACGTTCATTCCAGGCACTGCCTTGCAGAGCACCCAGGTTCCAGCATCACTTACTACCTATTCCATGCAAGCAAGCCCAGAGTTGCTGGTATTTGCCTCAGGCAACTGATTAGCCAGCAAGAAAACTTATTAGCTTCCTCTCACCCCTGCCCTACTCCCCTAGTGAAGCCTCCCCTGTAGGGGACAGAAGGGGACATTTCCATGGATTTGATAAATGCTATTGGGAATCCGAGATCACAGGCACAGAATAAAAGAGGTGGGCGAGCAGCCCATTACTTAAGTTGCTGAGCTAGACACATGACCTGTGGGAAGCCCAGGGAGAGCCAATCACAGCCAAAGAATCCTGGCTACAGGCTTCAGAATCCCTCTCCTCAAGTTAATTCATGGGTCTCTGCAGCTCCTCCCTGTATCTCAGAAACATGGTCCAGACATCCCTTCCCGTATGTTCTCCTCAAAATTTTGACCACTGGAGTTGACTGCCAAGCTAAGAAGTAAATTTAAAGTGTTTATCTAGTACTTGAAGCGATTGCCAAAGTTCCATTTAAAGGAGTCTCTGAAGAAGTAAACATGTGAAGGAGGTCTTCACTCGTGGTTTCATTTGTAAGTTTCGAGTACACTCTGTCCCAGGTACACTCTAGGGATGTGGAGGAAGGAACAAGGTGCTCCTGTTGTTTCATGGGAGAGAGCAAGCATATGTTCGTGAGGTTACTGAAGAATTAAACCCAATGTGAGCTTAAACAGGGTGGTGAGAAGACAAACTGGAAAGTGTTGCTATGGAAATTGATGCTTAGGGGCTTGACCTTGTCCAGAAGGGCTTAGAAGAGAGTGTCTTTGGTAATCTTGCAGGATACCAGAGCCTTGACTAAAGCAAAGGGATGGGGGAAGCAAAGAAAATAAGCAGAGTAAAGGCCTGTGGCTCCAATCATTCTCCTGCCTCCTACCCTCTGGAATTCCACTGCAATCATGTGGTTGCAGAAGAGATTTCTGAAGACCATGACCGCTGATCTAGACCCAAAGGGCGGAATCCTAGGAGAACCAGTAATTGTGGTCTCATGACCTGGCCTCAGGGTATCATCTGCCAGCTTATTAGAAATGCCTGGCTCAGACCCACTGCATCAGAACCTGCGTTTAACAGAGCCCCAAGATTTGCAGGCATGTTCAACTCTGAACATGGAGCAGGCCTACAGACAGCCTCCCTACTCCCAGGAGGGTTTTTTGCTTTCTCCCTCACCAGAAAGTAGACAACTGTCTGCAGTCAGACCTGTGACAGGCATTTTTAGGAGCCAACAGCAAACGTACCCTACAGGACCCTCAGGGGTCCTCCTATCCATGCCTTCAGTATCTGTTCTGGCAGCCATCTCACTGGCACCAAGAGTAGAGTTTAACTCTGGAAGGAAAATCTGGGCTTCAACTCCCATAGGCCAGCTATTCTGAACAACCTCTTTCCTTTATACAGGACCAGCCAAAAGGTCAGAGGAGATAGAAATAGGGTTAAGTGTATGATTCTGCTGTGTTCCCTTCCTGCTGTGTGACCTTGGGCAAGTCACCATTTCTCTGAACCCCAATTTTCCTATCATAAAAATTCTCGTGCTGTGTGATTGATGCAACACCCAAACCATGAAGAGAGCGTGAAATAAAGCAGGTCAGAGCATTGGCAGCAAAGCTGAGGCCCTGACAGTCCCTGTGCGAGCCAGTGAGTTTCTTTGTCCTTTTGTGTTTCCTTATTGATCTGTAAAATGGAAGTAAATGCCACTGGAGAATCTCAAGTTAATATTTGAAGAGTACATAGCATACATTTCCAGCATATTGTGAGCATGACATAAGAGTCTGGTATATAAATCAAAACAAAACACCCAGCAAAGCAATGAGTCAAAAGCAAATAACCAGTGAAGGTTTGTAGGTTTTACACTTGAAAGTAGGTATGATAAAAGCAAGTTGGAGAAGAGAGGAGAAGGAGAAGGGGAGGGGAGGAGACCCAAAGTACAGAGACACATGCTTGCCTTCTACTTTGGTGGCTGAAGCTGAGAAAGCTGAGCTGCAGCCCTCTGAAGTGGGCACATGAGTAGTGAGATAGGAAGGTAGCGGTCCCAGGAGGTGTGGTGGGAAAAGACAAAATACACAACCTAGAACCCACAAATCACTGAAAGAGTCGCTGAACTGACTTGCTGACATCTGTGAGACAGCACAATTTCTATGGGATTGTAATATAGTCCCTAGCGCAGGGGTCTGACTCTTCATGTCAGAAGAGAAGGAGCTATGCTTTCTGGGCCATTCAGGGCACAACTGCTGTTCAGTGGCAGAGGCAGAGAGGCAATTCCGTTTTGGTCCTTAACTTTCTCCTGTCTCATCTTTGGAAAGTCAGGAACATAGGTTTAAGAGATCCTGCAGCCTCTACTGATAGTATTCTTCCACACCTTGAGTCTCACTTGTCCCCAGCCTGGTCCACTTGATCATCCCCAGCAGACACATGTGTCAATAGCACCTTTCATTGTATTGATATGTCAGTGGATCCTGTTTCTCAGCAGTTCGAGTTGAAACCAGAGTGCTGAGCTTGGGTGTGGTGGGGGAGCGGCTGCTTCCTCTTCAGAACTTGCTGGTGTTCCGGCTTTAGGCTACTGACATGGTGCATCTTATCTTGCTTTGTCCTCTCTTGTCACATCAGTTCTAAAGGGCAGCTCAACAGAATCAAGAGATTTTCTTTAACCATTGCTATCACCCAATGAACTGCTGATTTGGTGGTTTTGTTTATTTATTTGTTTTTGTTTTGGGGGGTTATTTTTGGTTTTTGTTTGTTTGTTTGTTTGTTTGTTGTTTGTTTTTCAAGACAGGGTTTCTCTGTGTAGTCCTGGCTGTCCTGGAACTCACTCTGTAGACCAGGCTGGCCTCGAACTCAGAAATCCACCTGCCTTTGCCTCCCAAGCGCTGGGATTAAAGGCATGTGCCACCACTGCTGATTTGGAAGCAGCTGATTTGAGTTTATAGCTTGAGATTTGGGTCATGAGACATGGAATACTTCTCCCAATGTTTGGTGATAGATATTGAGAAAATTAGACGTGGAGTGAGGGGAGGTTGTGCCAGGGAGACAGCTAGTTGGTAAAATGCTTATGACACAAGCATGAGGATTAAAGTTTGATCCTAAGACATGCTCCCCCACCCCCCCGAAAAATACTTTGCATGGTTAGCTCATGCTTATAATCCCAACTTTGGGAACACAGAGACGGAAGGGTCTCTAGAGCTTGCTGGTTAGCTAGTTTAGGCTAATTGACAAGCTCCAGGCCAATGAGAAACCCAGACTCACAGGACAGAGGCCCTGCAGAATGGTACCTGAAGTTCAACTTGCTTTATAGTCAAATGTGAGCTCTTTCTGCCTCTACATCTCAGGTGCTGGGATGACAGGCCTATAGTACTACATGTGTTTATGCGGTCCTGTGACGGAACTCAGGGCTTACACATACTAGGCACACTAAAACACTTATTCATATTTTAAAAGAAATAAACAACACATCTTGAGGGAGAGGAAAATCATCACATGAGCTTGAGAAATCCTACATTGAATGAAAGAGTCTCCTCGTTCTACAGTGTTTCAGAGTTCTAACATGTAGACAGGAGTGATATATATTTCTCCGTTCCTTCCACCTTGGTCAGCCCTTTGTGACCCAAGTCAAGCCTTGCCCTACCATAATGCTTCTCCTACACACAAGGCTTCTCTGTGGTCTGTTCTGTCTAACCCCATCTCACTTGCGATCTTCGTCAGGTACTATGTGATAAGACGCTACCACTGCTCACTGCTTCACTGACAGTGGCCTTCAAGTCTCAATGAGCCATGAAGTTCTCTTAAAATAAGAAGGCCTGTGGCATGCTTCTGCTCCTTCATGGCATTCTTACACTAAATATGAAACACAGTTGGCTCTTGGTATCTGTGAGGAAGTGGATTCGGAGACCTGGGATAACAAAAAAGAAAACCTTGCAGGTGCTCAAGTCCCTGGTACAAAATAGTGCAATTGTTTGTCTTCAGCTTCCACACAGCCTCCTGCACACTTAAATCATCTCTACTATTAACTCCTAATACCACATAAATGCCATGAAATAGTTGTCACGCTTATTGTTCAGGGAATAATGACACACAAAAAAAGCACCTATAAATGTGCGTGGAAAATGCAGTTGCTTTTGTTCAATACTGACAAGCTGTGTTTGGTGGGATCCCTGGGTTTAAAGCCCACAGACACAGAAGCCCATTTATTTATTTATTTATTTATTTATTATCAGAACTAAGTGAAAACTTGGTTATTAAACAGAAATTGAGGCTTCCCTTCCGTGTGCCTGCCTGTTAGGCCCAAGAATGCAAGATGGATGGAAAAATCGTCCTGGTTCTCATTCTGGATGTCTCTCTACCCTGGGTTACAGTGTTCTGTCCAGGAAGCATCTTCAGGCACATCCAGCTCAGGAACCTTTGGGATTGTATGTGTTTGTGTGTGCTTATGTATGCATTGTGTGTGTGCAGATAAGTGCCTGCTCATTCGTGTATAATTTGTATGTGTGTATACACACACACACACACACACATATGTGCTCACTCATGCATTGCGTGTGTGTACATGTGTGCATGTGTGTGTGCAGATAAGTGCATGTTCATTCATGAATAATTTGTGTATGCTCACTCATGAATTGTGTGTTTTTGTGTTGGTGCATGTGTGTGTTCACTCATGTAGTGTGTGTGTGTCTCTGTGTGTGTGTGTGTGTGTGTGTGTGTGTGTGTGTGTGTGTGTGTGT
>JANHMN010000009.1:77158888-77180345 GCA_030674055.1 Rhabdomys pumilio
TGTGTGTGTGTGTGTGTGTGTGTGTGTGTGTGTGTGTGTGTGTGTGTATGTATGTCCAGGTGCACATATGTCCATGGAAATCAGAAGTCAACCTTAGGTATTGTCTCTCTTGTGCCATCTACTTTATTTATTTATTTATTTATTTATTTATTTATTTATTTATTTATTGAGAGAGGGTTTGTCATTGGTCTGGAACTCCCTGATTCCGCCAGGGTAGCTAATGAGTCCTCAGGACCTCCCTGTCTCCGCCAATGATCTCCAGGAGTCCTCCTGTATTTGCCTCCTTGGTACTGGAATCTCAAGTGTTTCACCATGGTGCCCAGATTTTGTGTGTGTGAGTCCTGGGGATTGAACTCATGCTTGCAAGACAAGTGTTTACTGACTCACCTCCTGCTTTTTAGAATGCTGCAGTGACTCTACTGTTTTACCAGAGCAAGCCTTGCACGGGCATGAATCAAGTAGCAGCCAACTCTGTTCCCCAGGCTCACCTCCAGTGACTGGGGAAGGTGCACACTGGGCTTCCAACTCCCCAGTGCAAATACCTGCAGCTTCCTGGATTTCTGACCACTTGTATTCTTTTTCAATCCCCGAGCTTCAAGTGCTTTTGGTGTCACACTGTGTCTGAAACTTCCTGTCAGTTTGCCTGTGTCAAAAACAAAACAAAACAAAATAAAACAAAAACAAAAAACCTGACTAAAATACAGAATAAACTGTTTCCCTTTCCTATGTGAGAATAGAGAATAAAACATGTCAGATACACTTCTTTGAGTTTTATTTTTGTCAGCAATAATCTCCCATAACTGCTGGAAGAACACTACTGAATTCTTTAGTGTGCACTGACAGACCTCACTTGACTTGCCTGCAGGTGAACCTCACCCTGGTTTGGGCTTCCTGAAGCACACAGTACCCAGAGATGAGCAAGAACAGGCTACTGACATGTCTTGTTGCTAGATGTGCCCTCTTCCCCAGTCTCTGCTTTTTTCCATTCAACTGTAGTGACCCACAGTGTGTTGGAAGTCAGGCAGGCCACCACTTGGTGATGGGTAGCCGAGCTGGCTGTTAGGAAGAAACAGCTCAGTCAAGAGACAGTTGGGCAGCTCTTAGACTCCTAAGGTGACAAGCTGGCCTCCAGAAGGCTGGCCTAACAGAAGGTTTCTGTTGTAGTTCAGAGCTGCAAGATTCTGAGTAGACTAGAAGAAAAAGCAAAGGTCTGTTACTGCATCCAGTGCCAGTCTCCTCCTGCACCTGTCCAGCTGGGGGGTCTTGGCTGCAAACAAAGCCAAGGAGGTCTCATCAAGCTGTATATAAGCTGACAGGATGGCTTGCTGTGACAGGCAGGGCACTCTGGCACCAAGGAAGGAATCTTCTGAGAATATCGGACATTTACAGGGTGATTCTCATAGCCACTGTGAGCTTACACAGTGGTTCACAGGGTCTTTTCTAAAAGCCTTTGTATGGGCTTTTGATTAAACAGGCTGGCTGGATGTGTAATAGCTCTGACCCTCTCCATCCCTGGAAGGATTTTGCTGCAGGCAACTCAAGCTGCCCAAATCCGCAGAGCATGAGTTACACATTCCACAAAATTATTCCATAAATCCTGAAATGGGCTTTGAAAAAAAAAAAGCGAGAAAAACAAAGCAAATCAAGATGAATAAATATTAATGAATCTCCTCTGTGGTGAGAGGAACGTGAGGCAAAGCTAATGACTGTCAACAGATACCATCGCCTTGAATATTTCATGGAGCAGTGGAGGTGGACCTGAGAGCCAGGGTCATTCACCTCCGTGTGCAGGGGCAGCACCTGAAGATCCACTAGGCTGTGGGGAAGGAGCATTCTTTGAGCAGGAGGCTGAGTTTTCAAGCCAACTAGTGAGCAGGCATGTTGTGTATAGTAACAAGACTGCATTTCCTGGGCAATGGTACATGGTGTCTGTGTCATCTCCACCAAGCAGCTATTAGTATATGTACTCCTCCATCCCTAGGGTACTGAGGCAGAAGAAAGTGGTGAAAGTATAAGGGGACTTTATATCAGAAAGAGGAAGAAGGTCAAGGAGCGGGAAAGGAACAAGAGAGGGTAATGGGGTAAATACGATGAGACTACATGTGTATGAAAATGTCATACTAAAACTGTTATTATGCATAATTAACATATGCTAATCAAGTTCTCAAAATGAAAGTTTAAGTGAGGCACTCACAGTATATGTGGTAAACTGCAGAGCTAAGATTCAAACCCTCAACACTGGACTCAAATCCTGGCACTTCTTCCCTTCCTCCCATGTTATTTTCTGAAGGTCAGGCCACATTTGCATGACTGGATATAGACCCTCCATTGACTCGACACAGGGCTTCCCTGCCTCACACATAGTAGGTGTTCAATAAATCAATAAATAGTTGAATCAGATTGAGTTTCCTGCCAGGAGAAGAAAATAACTTTGGCCTCTCCAAGGTAGGTGGGAATCCACGAGACAAATCATTCTTCCAGAGACAGAAAGCCATGCTGCCCCACCTCCTGGGAAGACAGGGAAGCACCCCCTAGCCCCCACCCCACCCCGCTCCTGCCCATTATCACTGCTACTGTCACCAGGCTGCCAAACCTGGAGTGGCTGATACAGAAGTGAAAAGCCTGGGACAGTAAGTGGCTCTTCAGTGACAGCCCCACTTCAGCGCCTTCTCTTTCAAGGGGACTACCCCAGGGGCTGCCAATCACATACCTTTTTTCCCAACCACAAAATTCACTTAAAACATTCTTTTTAAATTATCAAATGGAAGAACAGTCACAGACTTTCATCAGCTCTCTGTTGGGGCCCCACCCAGACAGCTAAAATGTTCCACCTGTCTTCAGACATCGAAAATGCCACGTTAAAGCTCCGTAAGTGCCTCCTCAGAATAGTCCCCATGAATGACCCTAAGGACACCCTGACTTCTGAAGATCTGAGACAGCAAGACAAAGGGGAGGCTGAGGCAGGGTCAGGGGGTGGGGAAGGGGGAGGTAGAGGCTGGGGCAGGGGCAGTAGGGGGGAGGTGGAGGCTGGGGCAGGGGCAGCAGGAGGAAGAGGTCCCTCCTCCTGTGATGAAGGTACTCCTTTGGTTAGCCATACTCTAATTTTGTTTCATTTGTGTTCAAGTATGTGTGTGTGCGCACACATGTGTCTATGTATGTCTGTATGTATATGTCTATTTGCATGTGTTTGTGTGTATGTCTCTCTCTCTCTCTCTCTACCTATCATCTATCTATCTACCTGTGTGTGTCTGTGTATGTATGTATCTATCTGTGTGTGCATGTGTGTGTGTGTCTGTGTACATGTGTATGCATGTGTATGTATCTGTTGTGTGTGTCTGTGTATCTGTGTGTTTGTCTGTGTATGTATATATGTATATTCTATCTATCTATCTATCTATTTATCTATCTATCTATCTATCTATGTGTGTGTCTCTGTGTGTGTATGTATGTATGTATGTATGTATCTGTGTGTTTGTAACTATGTGTCTATATGTATGTGTCTGTGTATCTCTGACTTCCACTTCCTGGATACTTTTCCCCAAATTGAATTCTCATTCTTTGAAATAATTTCCTGTTCATCTATGCCAACTACCCCATTTCATATCCCTAAAATGCATTACATTTTCACATTATTGACTTCCTTTTGTACAATCCCAGCCCATAATACCAACATTTATTTTCTTGAACCATATGAGCTAGTTGTACACTTTGTGAGTGCATGTCTGTGTGTTTGTGTGTCATTGTGGAGGTCAGTGGTCATCCTTTGCTGTTGTTCTTCAGGAACTATCTACCTTGTGATTTTTTGTTGGCTGGTTGGTTGGTTGGTTGGCTGGCTGGTTGGTTGGTTGGTTGGCTGGTTGGTTGGTTGGCTGGTTGGTTGGTTGGTTGGTTGGTTGGTTGGTTAGTTGGTTGGTTGGTTGGTTGGTTGGTTGGTTAGTTGGTTGGTTGGCTGGTTGGTTGGCTGGTTGACTTGTTCTTGTTTGTTTGTTTTTATCTATTGTTTGGTTTGTTTTTCTAGTGTGTATTGTTTTGTTTGGGTTTTGTTTTTGTTTTTAAGACAAAGTCTCACTGGTCTGCCTGAGCTGGATGGATAAGTTAGTTGGCCAAAGGACCCCAGGGATCCTCCTGTCTCCCTATCCCCAAAGCTTGTCAGATCACTACCCTCAGCTTTTAAACAAAGGTACTGAACTCAGATCAAGTGCTTGCAAGGGAAGTCTTTTAAAAACAGTTGTTACCTAGCCCTGGTTGCCTGTTTATTTAGGGCATACTGGTTTCAGTTGTTCTAAGTGAATTATCATTAAACTTAGTTATTAAAACACTTCACTTTATAGATAAGAAAATTGAGGTTCATCATTGTTCACTGGCTTTTCCCTGTTAGTCTCATTGCACATGTCCCATTGCAAAGTGTATCTTCTGGCTTTACTCTCTCCTTGGCCCTGCAGTGGTCATCCTAACCCTAGTGACAAACATTGGTCCTGTTCTTTCCGGGAAATGAAACACTACCAACTCCCTGACTCCTAAATGATGCTGGTTCTATTAGAAGATGACAGATATGGACACTCTGCCCTCAGTTTCCTCCCTCTGCTCCTCAGATAACCACAAGTAAATTGTCATATAAACAGCTTGGTAGAAAATATACCAAGGCCAAAGTGGTCGTCTACACCAAACTATGTTGGATGGCACTGTCAGCTCAGTTGTGTGATGTCTTTTGATATCTAATGTGATCATACTTTAAGAGTTTACAATGATGCCCTAGGAAAGGGTAGCAGGTTTCCCAGTAACCCAGTCTCTTGATGTAGCAGCCCTACAGAGCAACTGACATAGACAGCCACTTCAAAAGTGGGGTTTGTTTTTATTGTTGTTTTGTCTTTTTTTTTAAGACAAGAAAAATTTGGGGTTTCTGGCCCTTGATCACAAAGCTTCACTTGACTTTACACTCTCTAGAGGCCTGCACCCCCATTCTCTCCAGAACATCAACTTTAATTTAAAGGCCTGTCAAAGGCTTTTGGAGCTTAAATCTTTCCCTTCCAGCTGGTCAGAGATATTGGCATATTAATCTATTTAGTAATTATGTGAACAAGCTCTGACCATGTGTTATTGAAAATTAAACTATCAAAATGTGTCCAATCAAATCTTTCAATTTCTCAATCCTATCGTGTATTTGATGTAGCACCAAGATTAATTGTGAAACGATGGGCCAGGTTCACCAGATGTTTTGCTGACCTCCAACAGGCACATCTGTCTCTCGGCCTCTGATTCTGGTCTGGGTCAGGGTCACTTTAGTTTGAACAGGCTGCTTGGTTGCCTGTTCCTTGTGACATTTTGTAAGACCCTTGTCAGCTGATGATGTGTTCAGAGAGAATCACTAGAGAAGGAGAAACACTCACTGGCTTTGAGATAAGGAGGAAGACTATTGCTTTGGGGAAAATGAGAATTGTAGGGATTTTGAGCCCTAGTACCACAGAGAAAAATATAAGCTATTGGGATTGAAAGCCACAGGTCTGGATTCCATCCCAGAATTACTGGCTTTCTCTGTCATGGCACAAATTTGTGGTCCACTGCCTCCCTCCCCCTGTTTGCAGTATCACCACCAATTATGTAAAAGCTACCCAACCAGAATGCCCAGGGCTTACAGAAAAAGCAAAATCTTACCAGTTACACAAAATTGCTCTTATCCTGGCTCCCTTCCATTGACTGGATATGTAACCAGAGAAAACCAGATTTACCACTTCTGAGCTTTCTCAGTTATCCAATTAGGAGCTAAAATATCAAGCTTTCAGGGTTGTGAAATTTGGGACAGGGCATGTCAAGAGAGCCTGATTCTGTGTACTGTGATGAGCATATAACTTATTGAGTCAGACCTGCCCTGCCTATGTGCCCAGCTAATTATGAGCTGATCAGCTTTGAGCAAGTAATGGGCCCTCCAAGTCTTGGTTTCCTTATCTGTGATGTTAAATGTATAATTGAATCTATCTCACAGGTAATATTTGTGAACCAAATGATTTGTGGAAGTATGTGGTGGTTTTCCTGGAAAATGACAATCATTAAATGAATATTCTGAAATTATTTCAACTTCATGGAATGTAATAAAGTCACTAGTCAAATATCTGTTTTGTTTTCAAATTTCTGATTTTTTGACCCATTTCTAGGTTTGTATATGGTCTCCAGAATGTCCCAGAAAAGGGCATTAAAAATCATAATTAAGTGGGAGCAGAGCTGATGATATATCTTAACAGTAGAGTATCTCAGTTGCATCTGGTCCTGTACCACCCTCAAAAGCCATGTAATCTAATCCCTTGTGTAATCAGATACCTATCCCTTTAGTTATATGACAATTGAAAAAAAAAATTATGTGGAAACAATAAATGCAGTAAATGCAGGTGATTCCTCGAGGAAGAATAACAACATGGACAAAGAGGCGGGAAAAGCAAAAGCATGTCTGTTATGAAAATGTGAAAAAAGTCCTCAAGTGTGTGTGGGTCCCGAAAGAAGGAAAACCATTCATCCACTATCTGAGGCCTTTGTGTGGGACCTGTGGCATGGACTGGGCAAAGACTAAGGTAACTTATACTGAGTTTGGTTCATTTTCTGGGTATATTATGGGCAGAGCTAATGGAGAGGGACACATGCTTTGTACGGTGTCCTCTTGGCCCAACCTTGGAGAAGATCTTGTACTGCTTGTCTAAGCAAAGGAGTGACCACACATCATGGTATTTATTCTCTTTTTAGCTTGACTTGGTTTGACCTCCGTTCACCATATTTAGATATGCTAGCCACCAACCATGGGGGATCACTAGTTGCTAACCTTGGATGATACGCTAGTGATTAATTAAACCATGTTTTCTTTGTTCTCGTTTATGTGACTTGCGTGCTTGCCGATCATCAGGGACACCTGCCTTTACTGCCTAAGGGAGCTGACTCCTCCCACATCTCTAAGATGAAGCTGCAGTTCTCATGGTTGTATCATTATCTAGCTTCCTGTCTATGGCACAGTTAGAGTGGCCTCCTTCCAAGAATAAGTGGAGGCCTTTAAGAAATCATCATTACCCACAATTTAGTACTGTAATTAAGTGGAAGAATATGTAAAACAAACAAACAAACAAACAAACAAACAAACATTGTTTTGTTTTTCAATGGGTGGAGAGCTCATGGGACTAGCCAGAATGTGCCAAGACAGGCCTTGAGGTCTTTCTCAGAGTGTTGTCCTTGTCTTGTCAGCTTGACTATCTCAAGCCCAGCTGCAAGCTCTCTTATTAACCTTTCTCAGTGATCATCACATGGCCATTTTAACTGTAGAATTCCCTTTAGCCCTAACATCTATTTTCACTATAACAATATGTACTAAGAACCGAGAGTCAAAAGAAAGGTAAGAGTATCTTGAGAGCACAGCCCACCGGGAGGAAGCACAGAGACCGGAACAAAGGGAAGGATGGTGAAGAAGACAGAGGAACAAAATCTCGTAACAGGACTTTCTTCCCATAGATCCTTTAAAGCCAAAGCTTTAGTGAAGTCCTGTTGTTTAGCTGTTTACTCTTAGCTGAAAGATTCCCTACTGTGAGAAGAGAGACCCAGGAAGAAAACAGAACACACATGGCTCACAAGATTTACAAGGACCCTCCATAAACTTACAAACATGGAGAACAATAGCTGGTGAGAGGAGACTGACAAGTGGAACTGACTGAAAATTGGGCAGGAAGCTCAAAGAAGTCACGTTTGTGATTACCATGGTACCTGGATTATAGTAATGAAAAAGGTAGGCACTGGAGTTAAGGTAGAGGAGACCAAATAAATGTAAAATTTGCAATCAGTGGGTCTGAACTTTTATATATAATTTTGCTATTACTTATTCAGAGGCTTAATACAACAAGTGTTAACTTTAGCTTCTTTGTACAGTATAGAAAAGTCACAAGAGGATGTTGGCTTTACTCTCATAGTAAAATAAAATAGCCTATAAAATAATACTTTTAAACCCAACAAAGAGCCTAACATGCACACACACACAAACACACACACACACACACACACACACACACACACACACACACACACAACCCCTAGAACTAAAACTAAACTTCAGAAAGGTATATTCAGAAAGAGACACATTATGGTTTATATCATTACAAATTACGGAAGGGAGGTTGGCAGCACACACATGTATAAGAAGAAATAGCCCAAATCTCAAAGGCACTTTAAAAGGTCAAAACTCAGGTTTGACTTACGATCGAGACTCTCTGGAAGCACTAGAAAATACAGAGAAGCCAAACTGATTTATCCTTTCGCCTCTGGCCTTCATTAGGTGCTCATGCAGAATACTGTATGAAATGTCAGAGTTGCTGTGAGACTCTTCTTGCAGCATAGACCTTTGGAGTCAACTAAAACCTGAAGGATAGGAGGTTTGACAGAAGTCATCCAGAAACTCAGCCACCAAACTCTTCTATATTTATTTAAAGCAGCAGAGTCTTACTCCATCCCAGCTACAGACTGTGCTGATTCTCCCCATGAGAGCATGTCAGGGAAGAGATATATATGTTTAATTTTACATGTCAACTTGACTGGGCCACCCAGATATTTGGCCAAACTTTATTCTGGGTATATACTTGAAGGTGTTTCTTGATTGGGTGAGATTAATATTTTAATCAGGAAATTAAGTAGGGCAGATTGTTCTCTCTAACCTGAATGCCACTTACTCAAGCTGATTAAAAACCTGAATAGACTCAGAGCACTGAGTAGGAGGGAAGTACTTCTGTCTTCTTTCTGGAATAGAGTCCTGGTCCACCGGATTCACACAAAAACACCCACTGATGATACCGCAGCTTTACTCCTCTGCTGAGAACCCAGCTGCTTTGGGCTTCCAAGTGGACTGAAGACCAGCAGTCATTTCAAAGTCCTTTATGCCTTCAGTTCAATAGCAGTGGACTGCGGAGGCATCCAGCCTCACAGACTGAAGCTACTCCTCGCGGAATAGCTTCTAGGCTCAAAGCCACTCTGGTGTTAGATATTCATTGGTGGACTACCCCAGAATGTATAGCATAAGCCAATCGAATAAATTCTCTTTTAATATATATTGTATTGGTTCTGTTCCTCTAGAGAACCCTGTCAAATGCAGATAACTGACAAACTGAGATAAGTTAGATGTTGTCAACCATGAAGCAACCACTTTTAAACAGCATAACTAAAAAATTAGGAGTGACAATACAATGGAAATACGATAGATAGTCAATTCAAAATAAAACAGAAAAAAAAAAGAAAAAAGAAAAAGAAAGAAAAGAAAGGTAACAAATACCAGAATGGCAAACAGAAAGTGACCAGCAAGACTTCTAACTTAAGTGTACCATGTCAGTATTTATAAAGAGAATTTAAAGGTCTCATATCTAAACTAGAAGGTGAAGATTGTTCTATTGGGTGGAAAGAAAGATCCCGTTACTCACCAAGAATTCACATCTAACACAAAGGTAAAGACAAAAGCAAAGGCAGGGAGGGAGTAGGTATACAAGGAAAATAACTAAAGGAAGCCTGAGAGTAGGAAGTGATAAATACTGACTGTGGAACAGGGATTACAGTAGGATTCACAAAGAGGAGGAAGAAAGCATCCTGGTGGGTGGACCCCAGGC
This sequence comes from Rhabdomys pumilio, assembly GCA_030674055.1. Classification (NCBI taxonomy): domain Eukaryota; kingdom Metazoa; phylum Chordata; class Mammalia; order Rodentia; family Muridae; genus Rhabdomys; species Rhabdomys pumilio. Next base: position 77,168,500 of record JANHMN010000009.1, read on the forward strand.
ATCTCAGCAGGTACATCCATAAACCTGCAGTTATCCCCACTTGCCTGCAAAAAACCCGTGCACCTAATCAGGGCATTTGGGCAGCAGCAGCTTTTCTTGCTCACCACTATCCTGATGTGCTGCTGCTTAACAAAGCTAAACCTGTGCTCACACGCAAAGACATAGGGTTATTTTGTCCTTTTTAGAACTGGAAATCTCATGGTCCAAAGGAGCCAGTTGGAAAGTAACAAAGAATGTGAGGTTAGCGTCCACGTGAATCTCAGTTCTACCGTTATCGAACTATGGGGTCTTGAGCAAATGACTCAGTGTTCCCTACAAACACACATACTCCCCTGTGAATGGATGAGGAGTTACTACTCTTAAGACTATTGAGAGGATTAAATGAGCTCGTTTATGGGAAATATGGTATGTAGCATAGGCTATAAGCTCAGGATGGCCCATGTTGCCCCAACTTCCCATGAGATAAGCATTTCTTGGGCATATATTGACAGTAGCCATGGAGTACAGGGGGCTGTGAATCTCCTTTATGAGGAAGCAGTGCGGTCTGAATGGGGATCGGAGTGGCAAGTCTACCTTCTCCAGCTGGAGCATAACTGGGAAGCACATTCTTTTGTATTTTAGACACTCAGCCTGATAGGTGACTACTAGTGACTACAGATGTTAGGAGCAGCCACTTGAGATGTCACAAAGAAAAGGGGTCAGCAGTGAGCTTCGGTAGCTCTTCGGTAGAGGAAGGGAGAGTCGGCATTAACAGAAAATCCAAGTGAATCCACAAATCACATGTGTGGACACTTTCTATATGACTTTGCCGTCTACAAGGTTAGCACTTGACAACAACTCAAGCTACCAAAACAGACACTCACAAAACCTTTCATAAGCAACATTATAATGTTTGTGCTTGGCCATATTCCACCCACAGGCCACTGGCTGGACATGTGGAATTTTCATTTATTCATTTCTACTGTCCATATATTTAAGCTTCATCAGAGATCAGCTGTGTACCAGGCATCAAAAAAAAAAAAAAATCAGTGACTCTGACACCCTTTCTCTGTCTTGGCAACAAATTTATATTCAAAGCAGCAGATACTCAGACAGTTTTTCACAGCCGGTCAGCTAAAGTCCAAATCCCTCCCCATCACACATGAGGTACTTGCTTCTGATCAAGGGACACATATGGAGAATTCTCAGATGGACTGGAAGGCAGACCCAGCTTCTACCTCTTACCTTCAAAAGATGGAGCACACCTGAGGAATGACCGAGTCTTGGCTGTATTTTCAGGAGGTCATCTGGTTGACTCATTAGGGGAACTACCTGCCTCATTAACCAATATACTTGGTTCAGCAGCTAATAATCTTGATTAAGCAGGTAAAGCATTATTTCTTTTTAAAGATAGATTCCCTTCCACCCACCCCCACAGTAGTGGGAGATGCAACTGCTTGGAGAAACTTGAATTTATTACAGGTATTCTTTCTTTCCCATTACCACACACTGATGCATTCTGTGAGAGATCACACAGGTGTGTGATATAAACTGTGCTGACACAGGCACAAATCAGGATCAGGCTATTTCTGTATATCACTGTCATCTACAGTGGCTCTGAATTCTGTCTCCAAAAAAAAAGGGTCTTAATTTGTTGTAGACAGAATGGGGCTATTTTTAGCTAAAATTCACAGTGATGGAAACTTTGTTTGCAAATCAGACTTCTTTTTAAGGACACTGAGTGTTGGAACCAAAATACTATTTCTCTAGTCAGTTGTTACCCTTGGTCTCCTCCTCCCATGAAGAGGAAGAGCAGGGGCTGAGATCTCTGGAGGAGGAGAATCACTCCACTGTTAGTACTCATGCCAACACCTGGGACAAAATCCCAGGTGGCATCAAGACTTGGCCTAATGAAATGGGTACAGACCTGAAATTAAGATGCCTTCAGTTCTGAAGATGAATACTGGAAGCTATCTGATCTCCTGTCAGGTGGTTGGGGGTGGAGCAGGCAGTGTTGGTTAAGCCACAGATTTATGGCCAGATGGTGTCCTCTAACTTTTCAATAATGGTCTTTTTAAGGAATATAATATCTGATTTAATATGCCAATTTCAATGGTGTAAATATTTCTATACAAGCCAGTCTGGAGCCACCAGTATGATTTCCCTGATCATGGAATCCAGAAGAACTGTGCACAGTCTGCTCTTAAGAGTGCACACCAACCCGTTCTTGCCTCCTTGCTTAGGTCCCGCCCCAAGTTCCCAAGTAGATTAAGCTAGAAAATCATTATCTCCAAGTTCCCAGGCAACATAGATGCTATTTACCTAAAATTATAAATGATGGAGTGTAGCTAAAATTCTTCTCCTTGGAGACAGAAACAGTGCCTACCTCCTCCTACGGTCCCAACTACAAACACAGGTGTAATGGCATCAACTTGTCATGGTAAGAAACCAATAAATTTACTAGGCTTATTTACAGAGCACTGGATGAAGGGTTTGGGGCAGGAGCCTAGATGATCTTAAAACATCTCCACTGAATGATCTACACCACGGATAGAAGATGTCTGCCTTGTGGCTATGCAGATGTAGTCTCCTTTGCTCATCTGTCCATATCCATATACTCTAGCCCCTGCCAAGGCCATGTGTAATTGAGGCAGAGTTACACACACACAACTGATTCAGAGAAGTGGCTGAACACTCAGGTGAGTGACCTATGGTCCTCCCTACTTCCTCGTTCCAAGAGAGAATGTCAACAGCCATCAAGCCTAGGTATGATCATTGTTGAGGAGTTGATCCATCTGGATTCCTGAAGATGCTGGCAGTTTTGCTCAGAGGTTAGTATTGTACAACCTGGATTGTTATGAAAGTCCTGTGACTTTCCTCTGGCCATGGAAGCCACGTCAGCCGCATTTTCATTTCAAAGGACCATCTTTTTTTTCCCATTATGACCTGAAGTGGCCCAAAGGAAGCCACTGGGGAAAAAAAATAGGCATGACCAACACTAAACTATGATATTGATAAAACTAAATATATTCATTCTTATAAAAATAAGTTTTATATATTCCTATTTTTTCCCTGTACTTCCTCCATTTATAAGCATCACTTAAAAAACCAGGTCTCGTTTAGCTTTGCCTACACGGTGCCAGTAAAAACCCAGTGAAGTGGAATCAGTATAGTATATTGGCTAAGGTCCCCAGAACACAGATCTTGTTTCTTCCACTTGCTCTTTAAGCAAACCATCTATTCTTGACTGTATTAGTCTGTTCATTTGTGTAACAGATGTTTCGATCAATTCCTATTATGGGCCAATCTCTGGTACCTGGAGTATAGTAATGAAAGAGGCAGGCACCAGATCTCACCCATGGAACTTACAACACAGTATATAAGGCAAATGTTAAATAATGACTGTCCAGATAAAAATCCCAGTAAGGTAAAATGCAAGAAGCAGGAGAGGAATCCTTTAAAAAGACAAGAATAAACTGAGACCTAAAGGATGGGTAAGAGAGTCTCTAAGAATTGATCTAACAATTGATCGGGGAAGGTAGACAGTGGAAGTGGGTTCACTCGAGATGCTACATTCTCCAGAGATGGAATGTAAGTTCTTCACTCACTGTATAACAAGCCTCTTGCAAAGCATTCAATCCTGTTTACAAGAGTGAGCACCGACTACTGGAAGAAAGGCACAGACCACTCTTAAAGCCCCAAACACGTCTCAACACTGTTATCTAGGGCCCAAACCTCAACACTCAACAGGAGTCCTGCTGGAGACAAACTGTATTCAAACCCTAGCAGGATATAACCTCTTAAAAATTTTCTTGTCTACAATATTCAGACATCTACACATTCTATGAAGTGGTCGGGAAGGAGGTTAACTACAGAGAGAATTCTAGAACTCTGAGTGCATGCAATGATGTAATTAACAGAGGGAGGCTTGATGAGCCAGGTTTCACTCCACAGGACCTGCCTGTTCAGAAGATTTATTCAACTACTAAGGTGCTTGTGACTTGATCTTACATTTTTTTTTAGACAACAAGTATGGCTACTTGAGGCTGAGGCCAGCCTCTGGACAACCTGCACATCACATGTTTCTTGAGGTTCCTCACAAAACTTGCTTTTTATCAGTTCTAACCTACAAGGCAGCATACTGTATGAGGACAAATCTCATTGATGCTTCTCAAAGGCAAGGCTTTGGTCGCTAATTTTTTCAAATAGGACTGCTCACGATAAACTGACCCAGGTACTTATCAAACCTGTAAACCTGTGGGTCCCACTTTAGATCTACTAAATCAGACCCTTACCAACACTTAAGTCCCCAACTTTTGTCTGGTACACAGAATGCCACGCTTTGACCTAAACCTCAGAGAGATGAAGACACAGGTTCTAGAAACCTAACTTAAGGCTTCATATTTGTACTTCTGGTGACAGACAATACTTATCTCTATCTCTGATAGGGACTGTGAGGGTTAAATGAGCTAAAAAGTGTGTGCAGTGCTTAAAATGGCACTTGGCACTTGGGAAGAGCTTGATAAATGGCCCCATTTGTATATCACCCTGGTCTCTTAGTGGCCCTGTGTGTGGGCAGATGGGGAACTAATGTCTAGAAAAGCAAAGTGAGATACCAGAGGTCACACAGCTAATTAGCAGCTGGGCAAGACTCAGGCCAATGCGTCTAACTCCCTCTCCAGCTGTGTCCACCACACAGGCTGCCTCCTTCATGCTCCGCTCTTTCTTAAACACTCACTTCTCTACACAGGTCTCTGGGTAGCCAAGTGGAGCTCTGCATGCCTCCCTTTCATTAGCAATTTATCTCCACATCCCTTTGTATCTTGCAAACAGATAACCAGCCTGAGCCCAGCTGACCTCCAGAATCCCTTCAGACATAATTGAGTTTGCATTATCTGACAGGTAGCCCATCTTCTAACATTTAGGTAAATTGCAGAGCTGCTGCCCTTGACCTGTATAACCTGCCCCAGGGCACTGAACCCTTTGTTTTTCTTGCCACAGACTCCTCCATGTGTCTCCTCCCAGCTACCTCTCTTCTTCAGATAGCCCTATGGTTTGTTTTCAGTGATGTGGACTCCATCTGATGCTAAGCACACAGAGACATAAAGCCCAAAACCACTCCCATTGCAGCGCCCAGCCCTGCCTTTTTGAGACAGGGAGATTTAATTTAGATAGAGATGGTTTTTGGAGATATGGATGTCCCAGCCTACCCTTGAGGAACAAACAAACAAGGAAAGGGCCTTTTAGAGAGCCAGAGGCTGGAGAAAAATAACAGCAACATCCCTCCTCCCAGGCCAGAATCCTGCTTCTGTCTGCCTTCTTTTGTGGGAATTTCTGTTCTTTCTGTGTTCGACATCTTGAAGCCCTCCTATAACACTTCATCCATGCCTTCCACCCACTTGAGCTGCTGTGCAACTTTGTAAATCTAAGTTGAATCAGTGATTTACTTTCTCTACTCATGCCTCTCCACATATATCAATTTTCCCCTGCTCCTCACTCTTACAACCCAGACACGAGTGAAATAAGGTTGGGAATCATTTCAAAGACTCAGAATGTATGCTTGCAAAGTAAGGGGGTGAACCTAAAGCGTTTGAAACAACTTTCCCATTTATGACGCACCATGGTCTTCTGGCTGGCTCGAACTCCCTGTGCTCAGGCACAAGGCCAGTGACACTATCAGCAAAGGCATTTTGCAGCTTCTTTTGCAACTTGATGGCAGAGGTTCACAGACTCCTTCCATTCCTCACATCATTAATGTTTTAATAGGTTTTTTTTCATAGTTCCATGAGCCAAATGAGACTATCTAACACTTCTACTTATTAAGCAGGTAGGTGCAAAGACTTAATGAGTATTTATGTATATTTTGAAAATACATATAAATTGTGAGGGAAATACTATTTCAATTTTCTTCTTGAATAATAATTACTTGCCAATAGTACTGCAAGCTTTCTCAAATGAAAATCAGACCATGCATTTTCTCCCCATTTCTTGCTCTGCCTTGATTCTGCCTTTAGAGAAGTTTCTTGAAAGTCTGGCTTGAAAAACTGGAAGGCTTGTGCACATTTTGTCTTATTTCACTCCCAAGCTAGAAACACGGTAAAAGATAGTTTATACACAGACAATGCAGATTAATTATCTGACAGTGTTTGCTAAATATGCCTCCACAGATACATCCAAGGCTAAAGGCGAAAGGAGACATTTAGTAGCCAGGTGAACTATATGGATCTGCATTCTCTGGATATTTTTTTTTACCTTCATGCTGAATGTTCTTAAATAAATAGACAGAAACAAAAAAATTAGGTATTATAAGATATTTTAAAATAGCTGTTAAACTATGTAAAGAGTTGTTTATAGACATAAATTCTACTGGCATCTCAGCCCTACAAATAAAAATGACTGAGCTCAAACAATGCTCTGCATGTGAGAACAAAGCCAAGACTTTTATTTGCATCTTTCTGACTGCAGGGACTGAAGTTTCCCCACTCACATTGACTCTAGGAAAGTGGGGTCTTTCCTCCAAGCACGTCAAATGTGTCACTTTGCAGGAAAACCCAGAAATCCCTCAGAGTCTATGATAAATCAGTGATTTCCAAGCTGTTCATCTTTACCCAAGACTACCTTTGTGTCTAGCTCCAAAGAAAGCACATTTTCTCCCTGACCAAGCTCTGAAGACCTCAGCTTCCAGTAAGTTGGACCCTTCCCAGTGGCTACAAAGATGTTTGCTTTTCATGGTTCATTTCATCATCATTAGTACAAAGACTTCTCTTCCTGTCATTCCCCTTCCTCTTCAACTGAAGGAAACGATATGCAGAGTCCTTTAAACTATAAAGTAAGAAGTAGCATTTGCTCACATGAAGAATGGGTAAACTAGAGGCAGTCAGTACCTTGAAGTTATAGAAAATCCATGAGAACAAAAACTCCATGGACATTTATATTTTCCAACTTGACACAGCCCCAGTTCTATCTATAAAGCAACTCAGGGTTGCCTATCAACGACTCAGATATGTTAAAGAATTTAGGTGTAAGATGAACAAAACCTTGCCTCAAACTTAGCAGGTATACAGGCTCAGCCATCACTAAGATTGCAACAGTCGCCCCTTCCGTACAAAGAACATTTTGCTTGGCACTATGCCCTGTCTCAGTCATTGTTACATTGCATTCTTCTTACTTTTTTGTTAACAAACAAACAAACAAGCAAAAAACAAAATATACAAAAAACCAACCAACAAACCAACCAACCAAACAACAACAATAACAAAACAAAACTTTCAACTTAAGAGGAAAAGGTATTCTCCTCCCCTGACCCTGACCCCTCTTTCTCTTCCTCCTCATTCGCCTCCTCCAGAGTAGCTAGCAATATTCTTTAAGTCTCCCCTACTTTGTAAAACTTTTATACAAATCTTTTAATCAACTTACCTGGTGGAAATTTCATTCGCAGATAGGCCCTGTTGCATTCTAGGATCTTGATGGCAAGAGAAGCTGACCCCTTCCCCTTTCCTTCATTTCTTTTGTACCAGTTATGAATTAGACAGTGGGTTCAGATAAGGTTGACCTCCCACCAATGAGATGAGGTATAGTCACCATCAGCATTCAAAATAAAAACAAAGTGAACCTCCAACCCCAGTGTCCTTCCTAGCCCATTTGGGTCGTGGGACACCCTGTTTGAAAAGAAAAATGCCTGATACTTTTGTTTTATCTGTGTCTTTGTGTGAAACAGAGATGATTATTTTCAACATACATGCTTGTTACTGAACCAACCAGATCAAATGTGAAGCCCGAAGACAAAGGGAAAGCTGTTTTCCCAGAGAAGCACATCCAAAGGCCAGTGACCTTGATTGGGAGTCTATGCCCTCTCAGGTACAACTCTTTATAGACCCATCTAGGTCTTTCCCCAGTGTTTCCTCTTGGATCAGACTATATATCACCTACCCTCACATCATTCCACAGGGGAAAGGGGTCATGATTGACTAAAAATCATTTAATTCTGAAAGCCCTGTGAAGAAACATGGAGGAAATACAATCAAAAGCACACCCTACAAGGGAAGTGAAAAGGAGAGGAGCTTCATCCTTCCTGTTCTCATGGAGGAATATGTTCCTTTATCTCTACAGTCCTACAGTTTCACATAGACATAGAGTTATATACATCTACTTCTATGGTGAAGACACAGAAATCTTACAACAACAACAAAAAAATCTTGGTATATTCCTTCGCAGTCAATTCCTACCCAGATCTGCTGTAGTATTATGTTATTCATAGTTTATATAAACTAAACCTTTTATATTTGGAATTGGAAAGTGTTTAGCCTTTACATTTGGGTTCTTTCTCTTAGCACAATGCACTTGAAGCTGTAAAGAAAGTAGCACTGGCCTCACATGGAGAATGGGTGTGAGACAGTAACTTTAAGTTATAGAAAATCCATTAGACCAAATACCTTGTGGGCACTTATATTTCCATCTCTCCACATGGAGCTTGTTAAGCAAATATCATGAGACTGTGTGGCTCTCCCTTCATGACCAGAATTACTTGAACATATATGATGGGTCTGATTCTCTTCATTGCTAAACAGCACTCTTTTGTATGCACGTGGTAGCACATCAGTTCTCTTGTACGAAAGTGCACAGTGACTTTGAGTTTGTGGTGTCAATGAGTACAGATGTGATGAGCATTTGCATACAAGTTTTTCTGCTAAGATAGACTTTCACTTTTCTTAGGTAATTGCTGGGTCATAAGGGAAACATATGCTTAAAGCTATCAGAATTATAAAACTGTTTTCTGAAATGGCTTTACTAAAGATGCGTGCCAGTACTGGGTGCTGGATGCCCTACCTCCTGCACACAGTTAGGCACCCTGCTTTGTTTTCTCTCTTGTAAACTGAAATTATTACAAGTGTTGTCTACTGAGATCTTAGTTGTGGTTTCTAATTGGCATTTATCCTACCGTCTTTAAAAATATTTATCCATTTCTTATTGAATAGTTTGTCTTGTTATCATTGAGTTTCAAGGGTTTTGAACATTCTGGATACAAATCCTTTGTGCTTTATAAATATTTTCTCTGCTTTGCGGCTTGTCTTTTCATCCTGTTTATAGTGTCTCTTGAACAGTTTTCAATTTCTTTTTTTGAATTCCAGTTTGTCAATGTTTTCTTTCATAGGTCACACTTTTGATGTTGTATCTGAGGAATCTTTGCTTAGCCCAAGGTTACAAAGATTTTCTTCTGTTTTCTCTAAAAAGTTTCTTAGTTTGCAATTTTAGTCCGGGTCTATTTTCAGCTCCATGAGTGTTTTTCATTGGTGATCTTTTAAGGACTGAGAGTCACCCTAGAGTCAGTCTTGTGACAATTAACTCAGTTCTGCCTGAGGGGTCTCATGAGGGAGGAGCCTTCTTGGGTGTTGATATCAAAAGCCCAGAGTTTGTATCTGTTTCACATGCCCTGTGTGGTAACATGAGATAACCTAGCCTTGCTCATTTCCAGCCAAATGAACCGATATCAGTAAAGATTAGTGCCAGGACCTTAGTTCTAGACTTTAGGCCAGAGGCAGGACTAACGTGGCTCTCAGGTAGGGAGCCATAGTGGGTTATACTCTATACCAGGACAGCAGCAGGGTCATGAAATTGGCCCATGATGTCCTGAGCTGGGGTGGCTGAGCTCTCAAGATAGCCTTTCCTTGAGTTCACTGGTGTCAAGCCCTCAGAATATTGCTCTCAATACTGTCTTCTGCTTTGGTGGTTACCTCTCTCACCACTTTCCTCTCCCTAATCTCTTCTGTGTTCTGACTTTGGTTTTTAAGGAGCTTCTGTCAGCTTTTTTTTATGGGCTTCCAGCAAAAACACAATGATCCTCACCCTCATACTTAAAAGCCACAGCTAGTTATGAATAAAGTTATTATTCCCTCAACTTAAAAATGAACCTCCCTTAAAATCTAGATGAGGGGTGATGGGGTGTGGGCTTGAGAACACTCTGCTTGAAAACACGCTGCTTTGTGATTCAGAACAGTCCAAATCATTATTCTGACACTTATGTTTCTCACTTGGGAAAAGCACTTCCTTTTGATTTCCTAATCTCAAAATGAAGCATATTAAAATCTTTACTTGGTTGTATGAGCACTAGGAAGAAATAATCACTATACGTGAAAAAGCTGCTACTCTGCAAAAACTTTCATAATTGCAAGGACAGAGTTGGCTCAGCCTTCCACACCCTCCTCTCCAAAATTCACAGGGTTCTCCTCCAGATGAGCTGCCTTCCATCTAATCAAGATGCCCCCTGCTGTTAGCCCAGCTCATCTCTGATGACTGTATCCAGTCAATGGCCCTCAGACTATCAGACAGGAGTTGAGAACATCCTAATGGCTTTTGAATTCTTTGAAAAGTACATGTGTATGGATAGTGCACTGCACTTGTGAGGAACTTGGCTCAGATCAATTACTGTAAATGCCCTAAACAGCCTCAATTGATTGCTATGTGTGATCTGAACTTCTGATTAATAGAGGCTTTGTTTAAAACGGAATGCTTTTCTGAAAAAGAAAGGGGAACTCAGTACCTATTCTTGCCAATATGCTGCAAAAACAGTCTCCATTGTCAAGTGCCTGTGTCCAGGGATCTGCTACTTTCTGAGCAAGTTTGACATGGGTGGACAGGACTCCTGTGTAGTGGGTACTGTAGGTTATTGTGGCTGGGGAGAATCAGGGTTCCTCACTCCAGGCTATGGGTAGTTGGCTGGGAATGCTCTGGGTTCCTCCAGGCTAGAAGTTAGGCATGGCGGCTGTGGCTCACTAAAGGCCTCTCCATGGCTCCTCACTGCACGGCCCCAATGTCTCGAGAAAGTCCATAGGTTTTTACAGGCTTTAATGTCATGATGGATGGTGGATGGATCTGGATGCACCCCCCTGTAAAACCCAGGGAAGTCCTGAGTTAAATGGCAGGGAGAGAGGGGGAGGGGGTGGGGAAGAATGCTTAATTGGCTCCACCCTCTGGCCTTCAGGTACCTCAGTAGTATGTAAATCTCTCTAGGGCCTGAGGCCTGTTCCTCAGGACTGTTGTCCATAGACCTCTCCATGGGAGTGGTTGTTGGAGGGCTGAAGCTAAATGAAAAGAACCAGGGCCTGGGAGCAGAGCTGAACTCATGCTGTCCAGTCCAGTCCAGTCCAGTGTCCAGTAAGGTTCTGGAGTTCTAAGCACCCAGCTTCTCACAGCCCACCACCCCACAGGGTGTTTGGGAAGAATCAGCTAGAATAATCTTATTCCAGAATAAAGTTTTACCAGGTTGCCTGTGTTTAAACATGTTTACCATCCTGGGGGGAGGGAAGGAGTGACAGGATGTCTTGTGTTTTAAGTAGTCCTGTTGACTCCTCACAAATCACTGGGGGCTGTCTTGAATTCCCTTGACTTTGAGGTTGCAACAGCAATTTTCCTCCTTCTGCTACCTCCATTCCTGGAGGACTTATGTAGAGATATAATTCCGGTGTGCACATGGAGTATTCTTTTGCCTTGACATCTTAAAATGCTAATGTGAAGTTGAGTGAGACTTCCACAGGCCAGCAGACTCTGACCTTAAATATTAATCACATCTGGAGAGCAGAGAGAAGTGCTGGACATTGTGGTAAGAAGGTAAATGCTCCCCTGAAGAACAATAAGACAAATGAATGAAAATCAAACCTCCTATTTTAAAACATTTCATTCACTCACCGCTAGGCTATTTGCTTTCCCCAGGTGTACATCTTGTTTTTGATCAGACAGAAGCAGTGATCTGATCAACTTTTCAATTGACCAAGAAAGAAAACAAGATATAGCCAATTCACATCGTGTGTGTGTGTGTGTGTGTGTGTGTGTGTGTGTGTGTGTGTGTGTGTGTAAGATATAGCCAATTCACA
>JANHMN010000009.1:77190964-77292265 GCA_030674055.1 Rhabdomys pumilio
CACATCACATAATGTTTCAGTCATATATCACATACATCAAATACATTATACATATACATGACATATACTCACACATATCACACAACACAAATATTATACACAGCATGCATATGTATGCCATACACACAACATACACCTCAAATAACACACACCCACATCTCTCACATACCCCATATATTGACTACCACTTACATGCGCAAATCATACATATATACATGTGTACATACACATCATATATTCATACACATATACACAGATTACTAAAATATCACATATACTCACATATCACACACAAGTACACATATCACATATACACATACACAGACATACAAATGTATAATACATATACTCACATACATAGAATAGGAGGTTGGTTTCAGCCAGAGAGAATAAAACACACACATCTCTGGGTACTTGTAACCTACCCGGTCACTGGGTGACCAGCCCCTAGAATCTGTTAGAGGCATGGCAAGTCTCACTTGTTTTCTTTTGTCTTCCAGGAGGGTTTCTACTGTCTAAGACTGAGGGCTTCTTGACTCACCAAATGGTTTGACATTCTTAGCAGCATGGTCATTCACCAAAAGACATTTTTTCCTGGAAAACCAACGTAGTCTCCCCCCAGGAGCACTCTCTTCCCTTGTGTAAGTAATTTTGTCACTGGGGCTAAATGGCTTTTGAACACACTTGTGCCCAAAGTTGCCAACAGATGGATCTGCATTGAGAAACAAAATGTATACTGAGATAGGAGGGTGACTTCCCTGAGCAGGTCACCAAGGTTAGGCACCACTCTGCACGGTCTAGACCATCAGTTCTCAACCTGTGGGTCACGACCCCTTGGGAAGTTGAATAACACTTTCACCCAGGTTGCCTAGTGTCCACACATCAGATATTTATATTACGATTCATAAGGGAAGCAAAATTATAGTTATGAAGTAGCAATGAAAATAGTTTTATGGCTGGGGGGGGTCACCACAACATGATGAATCATATTAAAGGGTCACAGCATTAGGAAGGTTAAGAACCCCACTGGTCTAGATGCAATGCTTCAAAAAGTAACAGGCGGGAAACATCTTAGCTTCCATCCTGCTTTCACTGGGATAGCAATGAAACGAGCTCTGTTGATGAAAGCTACTGAGTTTCCCTCCCTAATTGCATCAGCTTGACCCTCTCTTCTGATTAAACGCTTATAATTTTTCTCCCAGCATGTAATTTTTTAATTATAATATGTTTGAAGAACATTGAAATCATTTGGCTGTTTTCAGGGTGGCTGTTGACAGTTGAGTCCATCGTTCCTTCTCTGATGTGCCATGAGAAATAATAATTCATGACTGTGACAGAGGTGCTCCCGTGTGAGGGTGCTGAGCTCATCAGAGCAGCAGGAGAGAGAAGCCTGCATGCTCACCGGAGCTGTATTCCTGGCCCACATACACTTGGGATGGTGTGAAATCGAGGAAAGTAAGGCTGAATTATATGATCAGCGAAGAGTCTACTCAGGCCTCCAATTAGGTGAATTGGTTTTCCCTAGGGCTGGGCCTGGACAAGAGTTTATTCTAGTTAGGGAATATTTACCAGTCAAGGTTAAATAATCTCAAGTCAAATAAAAAAATTTTCTGGTCAAACGCACACATATGTAATGTGTACTTCCCCACTGTCCATAGGGATAAGCATCTGCCACATGTGAGATGATGCTCACAAGAAGTAGCACTGGTCACAGTGCTCCCTAAAAGGAAAGTGCTTGGGGAGTCTAAGCAGAGGGCAGCCAGACTCTTTAGCTTCCTAACAGTATGGATCCCTTTGAATCTGTCCTTTGGGAAAGTTGATAGTCACATTAGACAACCTCTGGGAGACTCCATCTGAAAGAGCCATCTGTCTGCCCAACTGAAGTTATGGCCCTCTGCCTCATTTCCTGCTTGTCTGGTCTCTGTGTTTTTATTTGTGTTTTTTTGTTTTTGCTGGAGTCAACTGCCTGACCCTCAGACCTGAAAAGGATACTGAATTGCCAATTCAATTTACCTAAAACTGGTGGAGCCTGAAAGCCTGGCCCACATTGACATACAGCTAATCTAATACAAATTGATTTTGGTTTTAAATCCAAGCAAGTCGAGAGATTGCTGTGCCCCCCACCCCCACCCCCGACCACTATCACCCAGTACAAAGGACTTTGCTTTGCCGCTACTGAAAAGCACATAGCCTAGTTCTCTTGGGCTCTCATTTCTGCAGCTTCTGTATAATCCTCCGTGAGCATAGGGCTTGTTTCCACACTACCCGTCCACTCCATGTGCAGGCCTTACAGAGACTGGGAGTCCCAGGTCAGGTGCAGCAGCTGTGCACTCAGCCTCCTCTCTGCTCTCTCCTTGACCCTGAATTCTGATCACTGATTCCCATCTCCAATGCCATTCTCACCGCCCCTCTGACAGCTATATTCCTGGTTTAACCCAAGTGATCTATGACTGGCTCCGGTCCTCTAGACTGTTCATCTGTTGGTTTTCAGCCATTCTCAAGTTCAGGGATGAGTTTAATTAATTCTTCTGTAAGACTCAGAGTCCTATAACCCAGGACCTTCTCTGGAGCTAACCATCTCCCTGTAAATATTTTTGCTTGAATTTTCTAGAGACATTGAGTTTAGGCCTCCTCATTAGTAAAAAGTCCAATTCAAATTACACAGATGGAAATCCCTTGCCTGGACCAGCCCTAGATATCTATCTATAAAAGATTTTCCAAAGCACTGTTTTCAAGGACCTGTTTAGAAAACAACTTCAGGGTGAATCTTTCAATACAATTGAAAGGGCAGGTCTCATATGTGACCATCTGGAAGATATTTCTCCCAGAGAGATTACTATGCCACATGCTTATGACAGAAAGGAAGTCATATTTAGCTCTTCTGAAATTATGCCAAAATATAGCAAAATAGCAATATCTATAGTGATTAAATGAGACAATGGTATACCTGTCATTTACTACATATAATTATAATTCTCGGGCCTTCTTACAATTCTGAATCTGCAGAATGAAATGATATGCACTCTATCCCTAAAACTCAGGAGGCTGAATCAGGAGGATCTCAGTTGGAGGTCAGTCTGAGCTACATAGGAAGACCCTCTAAAAACAAAACAAAACAAACACATGAACAAAAACCGGTAAAGGACAGTAAAGCAAAGGGAGAGGAATTACAGAAAGAAGAAAAATAAATCTCTAAAGCCATAGGATGGGAAATCACCCAATGGGATAGGTCAGAGCCTTGGAGAAGCTGTTAAATTAAGTGGGAAAAGTCTGTGGTGGAAATACACATCCAGCTAAAGGCTTCAATGAGAATCACACCCAAGTAGACAGCATTCCATCTGGAAACCATGGGAACATATGTCAATATAATTTTGTATATACAGAGCCAAACAGGTAGGCTGGTAGACAGAAAGCCAGCAAGGGGACGATCATAAGGTCTTGGGTCTGAGTTGGTATCAATATTGCAATTCTCATTTGCAGTAGACTAGAGGTAAATAATT
Organism: Rhabdomys pumilio; assembly: GCA_030674055.1. Classification (NCBI taxonomy): domain Eukaryota; kingdom Metazoa; phylum Chordata; class Mammalia; order Rodentia; family Muridae; genus Rhabdomys; species Rhabdomys pumilio. Next base: position 77,194,465 of record JANHMN010000009.1, read on the forward strand.
GAGTCTGGAATAGAACATTTTTTGTAATTTCTTTAGGTAATTCTAATATGGAGGGCTTGACGAACAGTCTTGGGAAAACTTGATTGCATAGACATATACAATTAAGGAAGTCCTCCCAACTGGAGAAACTGTGCCACTCAGAAATAAATCAGAGAAGACTCAGGCCCAAGGATTCAGTCTCTATAATCATAAGGCCTTGGAATGCAGGATAAAAGTCCCTCTACTCTTTGACCATCAGTGTATTTAACCCTCTTTGAAGATGGTCATTTGGGCTTAAACATAAGCCAAATGTATCTATTTTTTCTAAATTCAAGAAAAATAATGGTTTGTTTGCCCCAGAGTCAGACACCCTTGGCCTCTGACTTTCACCCACTCATCCAGGCATTCTTTCACTCATTTACACATAAATTACGTCATAGCTGCTCCTTCTGCCACTTCACCTACCATCTCACTCCCGAGTCCCATAACCACTCCTAAGAATCCTCTAAATCTTTGATACATACATATAAAGTCTAATTTATCATATGCCTTTTCATCCCCACATTAACTTTTTCTTCTAAGTTTATAATATCCAAAGATCAAGAAATAATATGAGAATCACAACTTCTATGTGCATGCTACAGACTAGAATATCAAGAAATGGGGAGCAGAGATTCACAGATAAGGACCCAAAGTATCGAATGAATGATTTGACCCAAGAAACCTAAGGAATATCCTCATTCAAAACAACCAGTCAACATAGTTACTCAATGGCATCATCACTCAATCTGTCATTCAATAACGTAACTTCACATCATCATTGAGTGGCATTACTACAGGGTGCCACTCAATGTCTGCAACGACACCACTCATCTTCATCATTTTCAATCATCACTCAACAACGTCACTCAACAACACCACTCAGTGGGGCCATTCAACATTCTCACCCAAAGGCATCACTAAAAGTCATCATTTGATGAGAGCACTCGACAGTGTCACTGTCAAGTTATTTCACTCAACACTATCACTCAATGGTGTAACCCAGCATCTTCTCTAAATGTCATCACTCAATGACATCACTCAGTGCAGGCCTCAGGAATGTCATTCAGTGACATAACTCAAGAGGAAAGCACAATGGTATCACCCAACATCATTTGACGTCATTACTGATAAGACTCAGTGGCAGTACTCAATGGCATCACTCAACAGCATCATAATGTCACCCAATATCATCACTAAATGTATTTGGTCAATAGCATGACTATTGAAAACACTCAACACTGACACTCGATTCAGTCATTCAATGATACCATTTCAGGACCACACTATACCAATGCTAAACACCAATAAGTGGCATTGCTTAATGGCTCAATGATACTACCAAGAAAGAACACACAAAGAATAATCACCCAACATCATCACTTGACATCATTCAATGGCATCATTAAATGATGTCATTCGATGGCATCAGTTAGTGTTACTCGGTGATATTACTCAACTCATCATTGAAATCGTTTTTAAAAATGGCCTGATTCACCAACAGAGTCAACTCACCTGGACCCTTGGGGGCTCTCAGAGATGGAGCCACCAATGAAAAAGCACACATGGACTGAATGTAGGCACTTATGTAGCAAATACGCAGCCCAGTCTTCATGTGGGAAGACTTAGGAAGTGGACTGGGGGCTGTCCCTAAAGCTGTTGCCTTTCTGTGGAATCTGTTCCCCTACCTGTGTTGTTTGGTCTGGCCTCAGTGGGAGAGGATGCACCTAACGCTACAGAGATATGATGTGCCAGGGAAAGAGGATACCTGAGAGGCATCTCCTTAAAGGAGAAGGGGAGCAGGAAGAATAGAGACAGGAACTGGAGAGGGGGACCAAGAATGGAGGCAACAATTAAGATGCAAGATGAATGAATGAATGAATGAATGAATGAATGAATTTAAAAATGGCTTGATGCAGTTTCTCAAAGTTTTCCATTAGCAGTTTTCTCTTGTAATTAATCTTATTTAAAACCCAAGGAAATACCATTGCCAAAGAAAATAATTACAGCAATTATTTTATAATAAGTTCTCCAGATCCTAGTTGTTTGGTCTTCCCCAAACAACTTCCCCAATCATTTACCTAAAGCCCACCAGGCACTGATAAACTTTCCAATACATCTAACCCACCAGTATCACTAAGTTTAGGAAACATTTTCATTTTTGCTTTGATTTTTAGTGCTGGGAATGAACCTAGGATCTTGTACATGTTAGATCTAGTGTCGTGCCACTGAGCTACACCGTATCGCCAATCATGAGCTTTAATAAGAGGAACGACTTTCCCCACCTCACCTTAGCTAAGGAGTGTCCATGTAAGAACATTTACAGTAAAGATTCTTTACTCTCGGGATGTTAAAAATCATTTGTCAGGGCAGCTAAAATTGGAAGTAGCCTAAATGTCCACCTTCCTCAATTCCAGTGCTTCTGCACAGAGGGATGGCAGGGAAGCTGCTAAGAGGGAAAGATAAATCTGTATATTTTAATATGCAAACTCATCTACATGTATCATTAAGAGAAAAAGTCAGAAAGAGAATATCTATGGAATGGTTCAGCACAAACTAGGTTAGGGAAGCTATACCAATCTTAGCTTAGAAATTTGAAATTGGGGATTGAGGTGCATATATATACATACACATACATATACATAGATACACACACACACATATACATACAGAACACACATACACACACGAACATACATATGTAAAACATGTTGCATCTTCTTTTGTAGCATTTCAGGTTTTTCTTGCCATAAGTGTTATTGATTTTTAAAAATAAAAACTAGCTTTAAATGTATGAAAATTATTCAGATATCATTGGCTATTATTCATATTAATTTTAATAGCTAGTAATAGTTATTACTTCTTCATGGCAGTCACTCAGAAGAGAGAAACCACTGAGCTGGTAATTTTGGGTATGAATCAATAAGAAAAGCCAAGAGCTTATATATGGGCTGTTGCCTGGCAGCGAGGTAGAAGGTGGAGAGTGTCTGACCTATTTGAGACATTGACATTTGGTAGGGGCGAAAGTAAGTCAGAAAAGCTAAGAAAGAAGATTCCATTTCCGAATTTTATTTGTTCCTCTTATGCATTTATTCTGAATGGTTCCCCAGCAGAAAACTAGGCTCAGAAGACAAGCAAACAAGCATGATCCAGGGATTAAAGAAGATGGTGCTCTTTGAGAGACTGGAAAGCTGTTATTTGGCTTGGACAATAATTTGGTTATATCAACCAGATTGTTGCTCAACTTCATACTTCCTGAATCTGGTCAGGAGGTGCAGTAAGTGCTTAGAGTCTAAGGGTGCTAGACTCAGAAAGCTTGGCTTTGGGTTCTGAGTTCATGTATAACCTGTAACCACTATACACACGAGAAATCAAAATAGAACTCTATTTTCCAAGTTCTCTTCAAAATTCAAGCCCTGGCATCAACACTTCCCAGCGCTCCCCACATTCCTCTTCTAAAACGTACCACCCTCAGGATAAAATAAGATATCTGTATTGCCACCCCCATGTCCCATCTCATTTCTAGCTTCTGTAGGCAAGCACCTATGTGTTGAGTGTAAGTCCACGATCTTGTGTGTGTTCCCTTGTGTGAGCTGAGTCCTCAGCTCCTGCATCAGTACACTTCAGAGCTAAGTGGACACAATCACCATGCTCACTGGGAACACAGTATTCCCTGAGGGAATAACATAGTCAATTAATCCACGAGGCTTCTGTTTTCTCATCTTCCTCTTGGGAATACCCTAGCCAGGAAGTCTCTTGATTTACTAATCACACTTATTTTCTGTTTTATTCTGCAGGTGAAGTCCTGCACTCTGTTTTCCTGGCCTGCTGGAAAGGTGGGTGCTGGTTGGAGATGACCTCAGATTGATGAGGGAATTAAGGCCAGGTGTAGGGTCATCTAAGATCGTATCCAGAGTAAAGCTCACCATAATATTATCCCCTTTCCCAGTCCCCCACCCCAGAAACCCCCTATTCCATCTCTCCTTCCCCTGCCTCCATGAGGGGTTTGCAACTCCATGGGAAGAACAACAATATCAACCCAAGTTCTATCATGACAAGGAGTTGCGTCTATGAATTCTCAACAATGTAGCTGCCTAAACAAGACCTACACAATGACAGTATGCCAACATGGATGATGGAAATTTTTCAAGAGCCCTCCTTTAGATCAAGAGATAAAAGCAATACATGGCTGCTTACAGAGGGGGAATTAATTCTGTCCAGGAATAGATAGATAGATAGATAGATAGATAGATAGATAGATAGATAGATAGAGGCATAGGCATAGACATAGACATAGACATAGACACACACACACATGCATACATATCAACAACACTAAATGGACTCAGCAACTTGTATTTATATATATGGTGGTCCTGAAGATGAGAGTAGGGAAACACAGGATGAGTTGGGAGGAAGACTATAAAGTGGTAATGATGTAAATATAATATTTGTGTATGAAATTTTAAAAAGGAAGAAAATAAATGTTTTTAAAACAATTATGTTGGAGAAATGTAAAATAAGAATGTGCAGTAAAATTTAAATGTTACACATAAATCTACTGCATGAAAATAACCTCAGTTTATCTTTAATCCCTCCCACCCCCTTATCCAATCCTGTACGAGTGTTTTCCTTAGAACACTAAGACAAAACTGTAATAGCTTTATATCTGCCTTTTCACTTAGCAGTGAAGTGAGCACAACCCATAATGCTATATCTTTCTTAAAGCTAGGATTATTAATATGGCATATTACTAATACCCGTATGCCCCATGTGTTCTACAAGAGGGTGTGAGAGTTGTGAATTTAGTTCAGTGACAGAGAACTTTCCTTGCAAGTTCAGTATTCAGTATCAAAACAAGTTTTTAAATTTTTCTTTTAAAAATAGTGAAGTGTCTTCATTCAGAGATGTGTATTGACAGCTATTCAATATTCTAACATGTAAATATCCTGTTTCATTTAACCCTGTATTTAGATCAGTCATTCCTGTTAATAGTTTAAGCTAGTTACTGTTTCCTTCTGGATTCTGTAAGTCCTAAGAGTTCTGATGTGGATTTTTAATCTTCAAAAATGGGACCACAGCAGGTGGTTGTTTCCAACTGTACTAATTCTAATTTTTTTTGGTTTTGTTGTTGTTAAAACAAGCGTCTCAAGGGACTCATTTTCTACAAAAGTTTGAGAAGTGGTAGTTTTAGTCTCTCTCCCAGTTCAGGGCATTTAGAATTTTTCCGGTTTTTCATTGTTATAAATAATACTTTGATAAAGATCTTTAACCATAAAACTCAAGTCACAGCTCCCATTTTTCCTGAAAGTAGATTCTAAGTGAGTTATAGAGGCTAAGTCTATGACTTTTCAAAGGGATACTTCGGGAGAGATGGAAAGGAAACCAGAGGAGGAGGGGGATAGAAAGGTTAAGGGAGATGAGGATATTATCAGAGTTCATTCTATACGTGTATAGGAGCATCACACTGAAATTCCTCACTTATATAAATATTTAATACATTACATGGCTTTTTAAAAAATAAAATGTTTCTCTTCCACTTGCCCGATACCATCCCTCTCGATGTAGATTTACATTCTTTATCTCTTATACATTCGTTCTACATTGTCCTCAGATCCCTTTACTCGGGAAGTCCTTGGCAAATTTTCGTGTCAGTAGAAAACAATGATAAAGAACTACTAGCAAGTGAACAGTCAGTTCCAAGCAGGAATCCATGGTCTCAACCAGTGACACTCGGATTATAGAATAGTCCAAACTGCAAATAAGGTCTTACTAGGCAGAGAAAGATCCTAGTGACTTCACTTACCTTTTGGTAATAATGTCTGACAGGCAGCGATGCTGGTAGTTCTTACATCGAGAGGATGGTAGCAAGCAGCAGTTGAGAAGAGGTGTGGATTTACAGTACTACATATACAGGGCTGCTAATGTCATTGTCATCAATCAGATGACATTTGGAGTCCAAGTGGAGCTTTTCCTTTAGAAGTCTGAAGTATATTTCACTTAAGATCTGAGCTGATTTGAGCCAAGCTTGCACCACGAGTTGGGAACCTATGAGCATGGCTACCAAAGTCCACTGAAGAAAGGGATTGAAGAGAAAGGAAAGTCACCCAGAGACTGCATTTTGACACTAAAACCTGCCATTGTCTTTTCAAACTCCTCTCCCAGAAGAAAATTCCATTCCATCTTGGTTTCCATTGTAGAAGTCATCATTGTCTTGCCCACACACAGTGTGCAGAATTCAGCCTGGCTCTAACCTGTCATCTGCCTCTGAACAGCAGGCCCTCCAAGTTGGCCTTCTCTGAAAATATGCTGCAGACATCGACTCTTAACTGTGGTATCCCTTCATCTCTTTGAAATGAACTTTCAAAGCATCATTTGTGGTGTGGAGAGATCGTCCCTAACTTCTTCTGAATTCCCAAGCCAGACTCAAAAGCTCAGTGAGACAGCTGTATCTAAAGCCTGAGAATACAGACAGATAGGAGGGATGAACCCAGAGCATGGAGCATAGACAGTGTCAGGCTAGGCCTCACTTTCCTTCAGGCTTTCTTTCCTCCCACCTCCTCCACACTCTGGGAGCTGCTGAGAGTTAACAAGTGCTAAAGACCCTCATATCTATTTAGAGGGAAGGCCAATTTACTGTGATTAAATGCAAGGTAGTGTTCAATTAGTGGAGGATAAACACAACGTATCAACCCACTATGATAATTTTTAAATCAAAAGTTAGAGCATACATAGGCTGCTCTGATCATCATTCACTAATTTAATGATGACGAAGCTCTTTAAAATCTCACCATTCTCTCTGAGTGTGTATGAAGGACGCCCCTAATGTTAATTAGGGTTGCTTCATTAACAACTTAACCAAAGACTACACTTTATGAACTTATTTGGGAGCCTATGAGAATTGATAGAAGCAAATTGCTGCCAGTATCTTTCCCATCAGTTAATGACGGGTATGATGTATAAATCATTAGTAAGGGCCATATGGTGACAGTCAGTGGAAGAAAGGAGGGCTTGGAGTGACAAAGGGGAGCAGGGCAGATGGCTATGAATAATATGTCTAGGCACATGGACCCTCATATATGTGCCTCTTGTGGCTACAAACATGCTCTACCATACAAACTTGGGGAGTTCTGTTTGGCAGACAGCTGTTGCTTACACCTCTAGGCTCTGCCTGACAGCCTCAAATCACCTCCAGCACAGTGTGCCGAGTTGGCAGACAGTCTGCTTGGGACTGATGGTGAATTTTAAGGCCTACATTCTAGTGGACAGATGGCTCTCAGGCCCTGCCCAGTTTTACCCTCTTGGTAGATGACTCCTTGAAAGATGTGTGCCCAGTGCTGCAAGGCTCCAAGCTAATTGATGCCTGTGGTGTATATCTCAAAAGCAGTGCTCACCAGAGTCAAAGAAGTCTTTAACAGCAACTTTGCTCATTTCTTGCTCTCATTCCCAGACATTTAATCAGTATAACTTTAGATCTGAGCACTGAGACTTTAAACACATCCTTCATCTAGGTGATTAGAACCTGAGGTAAAGTGTGAGGGTCACTGATTTCTAACCCAAGTCTCCAATCTTAAAGTGAATGAAAGGGATTAAGCTCTAAATAGGCCTAGACACAGACTCTTATGGGCAGGACTTCCAGTCATTGAGTGTTGGAATAGGCCAAGCAAGGGCTTCAGCACTGGCAGTATGAGTTGGGATTCCCACTGTCATGTTAGGCCAGTTTTTGCTCTGTGAAATATAGGTAATGTATTTTCTCTGAAATTGTAAGAAACAAAATAAAATTATAAAAATAAAATAGAATTAAATAAAATAAATGGGTAAATAGTTGAACTTTGTGCTGGCTAGTTTTATGTCAACTTGACACAAACTATAGTTATCTAAATGGAGAGAACCCCAGTTGAGAAAATGCTTCCATGAGATCAGGCTGTCATGATTTAACAACTTTAAATGCAGTTAATTAGTGACTGATGGGAAAGGATCTAGTCTCTGTGGGTGGTGTTATCTCTGGGTTGGAAATCCCGGGTCCTATAAAAAAAAAAAAAAAAAAAACAGGCTGAGCAAGCTCTGGGGAACAAGCTAGTAAGCAGCACTCTACCTCTCTGTGGATTTTGTATCAGCTCTTGCCTCCAAGTTCTTGTCCTGTTGGAAAGCCCACCCCAACTTCCTACAGTGATGGAGTATGATGTGGAAGTGTAAGCCAAATAAATCCTTTCCTATCCCACGTGATCGTAGTCACAGTGTTTCACCACAGAAATAGAATGGTGACTAAGACAAGCCCAGAATACAGTAAGCAGAATGGTTTGTGTGACAATCTAGCAATAACGACTAAAATAAGAAAGAGACAGAGGCAGGGGTCGGGGGAAGAGTGTCACTTTGAAGTACTTAGTGAAAGTGGCTAAAGAAACTATTTTGTGCTAGTGCTTATCCTGTTCTGGCTAGAATAATGATAATCTAAAAAGACACCTGTGGCTCTCTCATTGACTATATACACTATGATCCCAGAAATAAGAATTTCCTCCAGGAGACTTATGCTGACAGAAGGAAAAGGCTGAAGCCTGATACTAGCCAGAGAGGAAACTTATCTTCCAAAATGAGATTTCTTATGGTCTGACAACTTGTCAGACAACTTTAAATGACAGATTCAAACTAGACAATGATGATGGACAAGACCGTACCTTGACCAAAACACTTTAGTTGTGGGTACCCCTTGCCCTCTATTTGATCTTTGTTATGAACTTCATTTAATGCTTGTATTATGTTAATTGGGTTCCCAAAAAGTTACATGTGAATCCCGCATTTGAGGCACTGTGGGCCCTGCCTTCAGTTGGTTCTAATTGGTAAATAAAGTTTCAGGCAGCTAAAGGCTGGGCAGGGAGATAGAGGTGGGACTTTAGATTTCCTGGGCAAGGGAACTGAGGGACGGTGGAGGATTGAATACTACCATGCTGTGGAAGCAGAAGGATCAGGCTTGAGAGCTGCACAAAAGAGAGCATACAATCATGTACGAGCTGGGGACGAGCAGCCCCAAGAACCCCATCCTGCCCCCGTTTAGGTCTAGGATAGCAAAGATAGAATATAACATTTTGTAAGTAATAATTCAAGAGTATTGGAGGAGAGGCATTAGCAATGTGGACGTTTTGGAGTGGCCCAGCCATTGAGCTGATTAAGGCATATTAAATATAAGGTTGCATGAATGTATCCTTCATTTGAGAATCTAGAACATTGCGGTGGGTACTCCCCCACTCATGCTCACAACGCTGTGCTTGGGAGATTAGAGCAGACTAGTCGCCTACAGCAACAGATCTTAAACCCTACTTCAGGGCCCTGAAGACAATTTCCTTGGACCTCTTAGTCTTTCTTTTCAATATAGCCAAATTGAATAAGTCTCCTGTTTCTGCTTTTCACTTTTTGTCTCAGTTAGGGTTTGGGTTTCCATTGCAGTGAAGGGACACCATGACCCAGGCAACTCTTATACAGAACAACATTTAATTGGGGGCTGGCTTACAGATTTTGAAGTTCAGTCCATTGTCAAGGCAGGAGCATGGCAGCATCCAAGCAGATGTGGTGGAAGAGCTGAAAGTTCTACATCTTGATCCAAAGGCAGACAGAAAAAGACTGGCACCCACATGGCTAGATGGAGAGTCTTAAAGCTCACCCCCCACAGTGACACACTTCCTTCAACAAGGCCACACCTACTCCAACAAGGCCACACCTCCTAATAGTGCTACTCCCTGGACCAATATATACAAATCACCACAGTTACTTCATTTTTTCAATTGGTTAAGTGAGAGAAAATGGCAAAGCCTAGTTTATTAGGCCTCCATGGCACAAGCTCTGACTCTAATGACTAAAATAATATGCTTTCTATAAACCCAGCATCCTGCTGGTAACCAAAGTGCTTCATGTTGTGCCTGCTGTCAGCTAGGCTACTTACTCTACATCCTTTACAAGCTCATCCTAGGCTGCTGGTTAGTAGACATATCATATTCATAGAGATGTTCCAGAAAGCACTGCAGCTGCAACTGTTCACAAAAATTCCACCTGTACATGAAACACCCCTTTAATCCTGAGAGGACACCTGCCTACTTCCCAGGTGGACCACATGATCTGAAGAAAGGAAATCTGGCCAGAAAAGACTTGCTTACAAGTTTTAGGTCTGATTTCCAAGCTGGCCCAGAATAGGTACATTTCTGAGCTGTTCATTCAAATCCTAGTTTCTATTGAATAAAGTACGTATAGACACTTTTAAGTCGGGTAAATCTCCCGCACCAAGTGTAAGGCATGGTGTAAGCTGGTAAGTGTAACAGTACATGGCATTGGGTAGACAGCAAAAACTTGTGAAACAGTTTGCTAACTAGCACTATCCAGCAGAGGAAGGCAGTGAGTCCTATAGGGAGCATATAGTAGGACTTGTAAGATTATACAGAGTCCACAAGGTACTCTGCCTCATTTCCCAACAAAGAACAGGTCTAGTGAACCCTTGATACTGTCCTCTTCCTTCTTGGCACATCCACACAACCATGGTCCTTGTGCTTCAGCCATCCCGCAACTGAAGCTTGACCGACCAACAGGGTCTCATGGTACCAGAACAGCATCAGATATTCCAGTTGCAGGCCAGCATCTCCAGAAGATCCACCTCTCCTTGCTTGTATCCGCTTTACACAATAACACCCCCTCACTAAGAGGTCACCGGACTTTGCTCTGCTCCATTATCTAAACAGCTGTGTGATGTCCCCTGGAACAGGAGAAGCTTCGAACAAAAGGTCAGAGCTGATTCAAAGCTGGGCTTTGTAGTAGCAATTGCTTTTAAAGACGCAATTCTCCCAACACTAAGCCCCTGAAGATAAAAAAAAAAATTATATAAATGTACAAAATGACTTTATGACTTTGATTATACTACTTCTGAGAAATATCCATATGAACTGTTGAGGAAGACTAAAGATATTGTGATAAAGAGAACTCTTTGAAAATGTGCTTAAAAAAAAAACTATGTCATGAGATATGAACATAGCCAAATCCCTGATAAAAGTCATGTCATCCTTTTGCCATGGAAGCTGCTGAGGCATGAAAAGGACCATGGGCCTGGAGATCTCTGTGCCTTTCAAGCCTGGCTTATTAACATGCATTAGAGTCTTTTGGAAGATGAGTGTGGCCAAAGGTTATCAACAGAAACTTAATTTAATGAGCCCAGAACAGGGGACAAGGAGCCCTGCAAAGCCAGCATGGGCAGGGATCTGGGGCAAGGGTGTTTCATTCTCTGAATAGAAGAAACAAAGATAAACTTATTAAAGCAGAAGGTACTGCATTGTCGATTTAATCCTCAGAGCAGCACCCTCCTGGTGTGGGGGGTCCCTCTCACTCTCACTGCAGAAACTAAAACATCATCCTATCCATATTAGGACCTGTATAACAAAGGCCTTTGAGTCAGAGGAGAGCCAGAGGGAAAACTGGCAAGCCAGCACCCTTGCTGAGACACAGCAGCTAATCTGCACTGGAGTCCAGCAGATAGCAGATCTGGGCCATAGATTCTGGTATGGTGTATAGATGCAAATTATCCCTCAAAAACTAGAGGACAGAGACAGAAGCTCAAAGAAAGATTGTTAATGCAGCCTGGTCTTGAGAGTAAATTGTTTCCAGCTAGCATGGCTGTTAAGGTTAGTAAAAGGGGTCACAGGCAGACAAGCCAAAATGGAAGGCAGCAATGAGGTCAGGCACAAGGTCAGTCAGAGTAGGAGAACCTCGTCTCTGGTGCTGGCTGCCTCACTCTGAGGACAACGTGTTACCCGAACTATCACCAAATGAAGCTGGAACTGGAATCAGCACACAGAGATCTCCTAATTTACATATTGGTGAATAGAACTTTCTGTATTTATTAGTATTAGTATTATTAGTAGTAGTATATGTGTTCAAGAAAAACATGTATAAGTATGGCTATATCTGATTAATTGCTTGTAGGTGCTAATTATGGAAGTCAGCAGGAAAATTCCAGTTGTAAGGCTGACTGGGTTACACTAACATATTTATCCCTGCAAGAAGCTTTCCTCCAACTGGAGCTACCATGGCTATGTATTGTATCACAGAACTCCAGAGGCACTGTTCAGAAGAAAAGCCTATTCAACATCTTCCCTCAAGTTGTAGAGTGTGAAACTGTCCAACCACACCCAACAGCCTGATTGTAATACACACCTAGCTCTTTATCTCAATAAGCTCTTTAGAGATAGAATGTGTGATGGTTTGTATATACTTGGCCCAGGCAGAGGCACTATTAGAAGGTCTGGTCCTGTTGGAGTAGGTGTGTCACTGTGGGTGTGGGCTTTAAGACCCTCATCCAAGCTGCCTGGAAGTCAGTATTCTGCAAGCAGCCTTCAGATGAAGACATAGAACTCTCAGTTCAGCCTGTACCATGCCTGCCTGGATGCTGTCATGCTCCTACCTTGATGATACTAGACTGAATTGAATCTCTGAACTTATAAGCCAACTCTAACTAAATGTTGTCCTTATAAGAGTTGCCTTGCTCATGGTGTCTGTTCACAGCAGTAAAACCCAAACTAAGACAGAAAGCAAACCCATCCTTTTCCTAGTTCACTGATTTATAGATCAGCATACAGTTTCATGGCTTTGTGGTAAACTTCTATCACATTAAACTGCAGCTCCAAGACACTAGAATTAATACCTAGAAAGTACTTAAATCTTTTTTTTGCATCTTGTTGGCTATAGCTGAACACAAAGTTTTATCAGCAAGGATCTAGTCAGCATGATTAAGCCCAAGAACACTTAAGTATCACATATTTGAATTTTAAAAAGTAGTTGTATTTGTTTGTGGCTGATATACTGGTTACTTGTCTCATTGCTATGACAAAATACATAAGAAGAAACTTAGGGGAGAAAAGGTTTATATGAGCCGGGCGGTGGTGCCGCACGCCTTTAATCCCAGCATTTGGGAGGCAGAGGCAGGTGGATTTCTGAGTTCGAGGCTAGCCTGGTCTACAGAGTGAGTTCCAGGACAGCCAGGGCTACACAGAGAAACCCTATCTCAAAAAACCAAAAAAAAAAAAAAAAGGTTTATATGGGCTCACAGTTGGAGGGGATATGTTCCATCAAGATAGGGAAGTTATGTGAGCTGAAGCAATAGGCTGCCACTGACTGCAACCACATGAAGTAGAAAGGGAACAGGAGGTCAGACCTACCCATAAAACTCGAGCCTCAGCCCTACTGTAGTAGCAAGGCTATACTTTCTCAAAGTTCCACAACATCCCCAAACAGCACCATCGGCTGGGGAAGCCATGTGTTCAACACAGGAAACTGTGGGAGACATTTGACATTCCAACCAAAGTAGCAGGTTCAAAAAAAAAAAAAAAAAAAAAAAAAGAAAGAAAGAAAGAAAGAAAGAAGGAAAAGAAGCTGTCCTAAAGGGTTAACTGTAAGACTGAGCAAAGCCTGTGATTGCACTCTCTACTGGAATCTCATAAATGACCCAGGGACTGCAAAGGCAGTGTGTGCCTGTCACCGGGAACTGCCATTACGAACTGTCTTTGCATCTTGAATCAAGACGAGATTATTTTCCTGGGCAGCCTAAAAGTAACAATAGTATGTGCTGCTTTAAGGATCCTCATGGAAGAGAAAGAAGAGGATGTGTTAGTGAACGTGACGAGCAGTATTTCAGAAGCTCAGAAAATATGCAGCCAGTAATTCCCATAAATATTTAATAATAAGCCAGAAATACAAAGACAAAGGGAGATACATATTTTTAACACCGTATTAAAAATGTATCATAAATATTTGTTGACTAAAATGATATTTCAAGGTATAAAATCTCCCAAAGACAGAATTCTATTTCTGGGGACAAACTCTGTCATTTCCAAAGGGAAATGACATAGAAGACCGGGTACTCTTTGCTAACCCTCTGGGTCACTCCTGACACGGACGGAAGAGACTGAGGGCCATTTGGTTGCTGAGATACTAAAGGGGACTCTTGTGTGACTAAGGAACAGAGGGCCTGTCCTAAAATGTGCCAGGTCTGCACTGCCTTTCCAGAACACAAGAAAAATAAAATCTGGAAGAAACTCATCTCCTTGATTAAGATTGGGTCAGCCTCCCTCCTCTCCTCAAAAAGGGAAAAAGAAATGGAGTGTTCAAAGCAAGAATGGCCACATCTGACTGGCTCAGTGCTTTACATGGGGGAAAAATGAGCTGCCACAAGAAAACATTAAAGGAGATCCATGTGCGAGCCTAATAAACATCTTCATGAAAAGTTAACACAGCCGCCTCATTTGTCTGCAGTGCCAGGCAGGCAGCCCTGCCAGAGTGCTTCCAACTTCCTTCCAAATCAGAGACAATTTGCCGACTTCAAAATAAAAGAAAGAAGAGAAAGGGGGCTGTCTGGTCAATGATTTATTCATGGAGCCATGAAAACTCTTCCCCTCTAAAATGATATTTTTCCTGGGTTCTAACCCTTCAATCTTCCTTCAGCCTGGGAATATATGTTTCTCTCCTCCATGTATTTTTCAGTGGTTTCCATTATTGCATGACACACAGCTCACCTCAGACTGCTGTGTGCAATCTCAGTGGGGTTGCCCTGACTCAGGGCATTTTCCTATTCCAAAACTCAGAATTGATGCTCTGTCTCTCTTGAAGAGGTGATCAGTTGCTTCCCACTAACGAAGACTTCCCCCAACCCAGGAAGCAGTCTGAGTAGCACAGCCAGAGAACTGGCATTTGGAACTATATATGGAGAAGTTTATGTCCAGTCTGTAAACAAAGGATGTTTTAAAAGCTTGCAGCAAGCCAAGTTGATGGGGCAAGAGCCTGACGAGTGGCCTGTTTCTAGACAGAGAAAAAAAAATCTCAATCCATGCCCTTGAGGGGTTCCAAGTTGCCTAGGGCTTTAAAATTAGTATTCATCATCCCATGCAGGATTAGAGAATGGGAAAATACGAGAGATTTGGAGCTAGGGTGCCTGGAAAGAGGTAGATTCAAATGGTTGAGAGCTTTGTTGGAGCCCTGTATAAATGCTTTCATAGGCCTCAGCTAGTGTGCACTGGAGGAGCAGAACACTGTAACAATCCTACTCACACTGGAGCTCAGCCTGGATTTGATTAAGAGATGTAGCCATTCCCTTGTTTTTCTGGCAACTTGTTTGTCTAAAAAAGAGTCCCTTTAGGTAAATGGACATTGCTTCTCGTTACTGGGCCATAAACCATAATTCACCATATGCAAAACCTTCTGGAAGGGCTTTTCTGAATCCTAAACACGTGTGTGTTTGCACTTGTTATAAGTACTATAACTGTGTCACAGAAGTTCCTCCAGTGAGGACCTAGGCTCCGTGTCCTGAACATAAGAACACAGGTCCCAACTCTAGCACATAATCGAGAAGTAGTAGCTACTTCTACTTGTTCAGAATAGTTTCACTCTGGTGATACCTTCTTGCCCCTCCACCACCACCACCATCACCACTACCAAGGCAGCTGAAGTATAAGTATTTTCTGACCCTGGGTGCCTTTTTTTTTTTTCTGTCATCTGGACTTCCAGATCTTCCAGAACTTGGATATCATTGTTTCTGACAGTGACTACTGAGATTTCCTAGCAGATCACTCCAAGAATCTTATTGAAGAAAGGTTTCTTTTCTATTCTTTGGCATTTCTTGGAATCATCAGAGAACAGAAAGCTCATGAAATAATGTAGCCCCAACGGAGTGAGAAGGACAAAGCAGACCCTACCATTAGTGCTTCCAATTGAATAGGTATCTGCTTGGGAAAGGAGGGTGTGGGAATGGTCTACAGTAATAATTATGAACAGTCTGGTAATGAAAAGTCACTTTGTTCATCACTAAGCAACACACAGCACCTAAAGGATCCAAGAAGTAGGGCTTTGCTCACCTAATACAGCAAGTAAATATAGGTGGCCAGCCTATACAATAAATATGCTTTCCAGTCATGCAGCATGGCCCAACTAAAACTCATATACTTTTTTTTCTTTTTTAGAAAAAGATTTTCTAAGTCAAGAAGTCAGAGGATGAATAGAATCATCCAACACAGACTCCATTAGTGACATCTCAATGCTCTCTAAACATAGCCCTCCCAGAGATGCCAGATCCAGCGGCTCTGAGATGCGGCCACGGAGACCACGATATTAATCAAATTCATGGAGTAAGTCGAGTCCAGAATGCTTAAGGCCAATGCATTCTAACAGGCTTTACCCCATTATGGGGGGAAAGCCAGCTTCTGTGCAATGTGACATCATCAATCTAAGTAGGCAAGTGGAATAGATTTCCTGATTACCAGAGTAAGCGATGCATCAAGCAGGAGCAAGCCTGGACATTGCTAATCATTTAAATTTAAGAAGACTGAGCTCAGTGACATTATCAGACCCACATTAGAGAATGACTTCTCCCTGCTATCAGGAATGTATTGGTGTCCCCCACAGGATTTATTACTCGGGAAGCTCCAGGATGGGCTGAGGCAGCAGCTCTTTGCAACAGTAGCTCCCATTTGTCATCCACAGCCATCCAGGCTGACTGGCCTCAGGGTAGGTGCCTCTGATCTCTTTCTCTGCTGGGCATTTCAATGGCCAAGTCCATGGCCAGAGGGTATTATCATCAATCCCTAACTATTTTTTCCCCTCTGATACTTGTTTTTGAAAAATACACTGTTTACTGTAGTTTCTATTACAACAACCATCTGAACCCAAGGATGATTTTTGCTCCTGAGATCCGTGAATGATAGCTTTTTCCAGTTCTAAGAACTAAACCTAGACTCCTGAATACACTAGGCACGTGCTCTACCACCAAGCTGCACCTATAATCTCAGATGACTGCATCACATCCACCCTCAGACAGACTTTAGAGTTGGAACCTGCTATCTAAAGAAGTTTTTCAAAATCCTTGAGTATTTCTGTGTCATCCACAACGAATAATCAATGACTTAAAGGACCCCCTCTCTGAAGAAAGTTAAATCATAAATTTGAAGATTGCCCACTAACGAAGTTTCTGCACAAGAAATTGCTAACAGACCTTAAGACTGATTGTAAAGGTTTGTGTAAGGAGCAGTATTTCTGGAAGTGTCACCAGCAGGCCTACGCCCATGCTCAGAGCCTGCTAACGTGTAGATTAAGAACCAGCAGGTCCCGTATGCCACCTAGGATTCTGCATCTCCTGGGAACTCCAAAGAGATGGCAGTACTACAGGTCCATGAACCAATATTCAAATTTATAAATCTCCTTTTCAACCTTGATCTCATCTGGGAAGCTTTAAAAAAAAAAATTGAATTCCAGACTACCCTTATGCAACCAAATTAGAAGCTCCAGAGGTGGGACCCAAACATTGGCGATTTTCTGTTGGTTTTATTTTGATTTGCATGCATAAAAAGCTCTCTCATTGTGGCCAAAGCCAGAAATAAATTAGTATGTTGGGTGAGTATAGAAATGACCTTTAATCCCATTACACAGGAAATGGGAAGTTGCTTCTACTTTCCAGATCTCAGTATGGGTCTGAGGAGTCCAGATGTTCCTGGACCTTCAGCTTCTTGTCACTAGTCAAAAGAGATGCCAGTAGAGTCCCTAAAGTAACTACAGTAGAGTCCCTATACAGATACAAGGAATTCAATAAGCCTCTCGAGTCACTTTGACATAGATGAACTAAATGAAGGTTCTCTTTCCCCAATCTCTCCCTCTCTCCCTCCCCACTTTCCCTTCTTCCTACCCTCCACTTCTCTTCCTCCCACTCTCCCTCCCCCAACCATTTTCTTCTCTTCCAATGGGATCCAGGGTCTTGCACATCTTAGATATGTTTCCCTTTCACTGAGTTTTACCCCACGCTCGGATGAAGATATTTTAATTAACAGTGTCACTTGTTTTATGCAGAACAGGTATTAGATAACACAGAAAATCCCTTCTAATTACGTAAAAATGAAAACATAGCTACTGAAATTGAATTAAAAATATACTACCTTCTTAAATTCCCAATTTTCCTTTTATTCTTCCAGTCATTCTCAGTGAAAAAGGCAGGAGGGAGAAGGACATGAACAAAGGAATGCAATCTCCTTTCTCCCCAAAAAAGTGATCTTGGCAAAGTCCCCAAACTCTAACTGATCCATGCCTGCTGGTATGCATCAGGATAAGAACAGGTGAGTTGAGAACTTTCTGAGAACACCAAAAAGGTAGATGAATGTGCAACCAGCCCACATATCTGCTATTATAAACATCACCTGTGACTTCTGTAGGTGTTGCTGCTATTAAGGAAAAAATAAGCAATCATCCAAAAGCGGAAGTTTCTCAGTCACAGCCACTGTGTATTCATGGAAGTACAGGTATGACTATGTACACTGCTCATCCTGCCAAGTTCCACCTGTGATAATAGCCATACGTTGTCTGAAGAAATAGGATGGGAGGGAGAGACACAAATCAAAGTGCTTCTTGCAGGCTAGGAGAAATGGGGTTGGGAGGAGGAAGGGGAGGTTGCAATCTAAGTGATTTTTAATTATTTTCTGATTCACTACATCATTAAGGAGACAAGAAAAGCACTTAAGACCTAAGATATAGTGATCTAATGCCATTGATTTTCACATATATTTTATGAATGATGAAATATGATGAACTTGAGAAAAGCTTTTCAAATATGATAACAGAATATCAGAGACCAAAAAGACATCAGGTTGTAGACATGGGATATGCTAACATAAGGGCTCAGGACACCTGCAGGTTAGTGAGATCTTAAATTTTTCTAGATCTCCAAAAGACAATGTCATAAGCTCAGTACCCCACCAATGTCCTCATCTTCAACTGCGAATTTAGAAGTCATTTATCCTGTGTCTACTAAAATGTAAACATGCAGATGCTATTTGCAGCACCCCTTCAGAATTTAGCCCAGGGCATAAGCAGTAGGCACTTCATTTATTCAGAATGAATGGAATCCATGTCCTTAGCATTACAGCAGGTCCTTCAGAGTAAAGGATCTTCCTGTCGTCACTGGGTTTATAACTATTTCAAGACCTATAACAATGAAAACAGTTTAACAAAAAGAAAAGCATGCACATTCAACAACAGGAAATAACACAAATGCCAAATGGCACGTGCAAATACTGAAACTGTGCAGAGATGAGAGAAGGAAGAATGAGGATTGGCTAGAGAGACTCAGGAAGCCACTTCAGGTGATATGGGACAGGTACTTAGTACTCCAGGGAACAGTATTCTGCCTTAAGCAATTATGAAGTCTTTGAACACTCAGGTGACTTTATTTCCCACTAAGAACCTTTTCATTTTTTTCAAAGTCTGAAGTTACCAACTTAGAATCAATTTACCTGAAGTATAAATTGTTCATTGTGAAAAACTATGTATCGTACACTGTGCCAGAAGGGGCGCTGTTTTCCATATTTATTCTTAAAATAAGCAAGACACTGCCAGAAAGATGATGGAAAACAAGTCCAAATAGCTCCCGAGTGGCAGGAGTGGTAGAATGTCCAGGCTACCTGGCTGGGAAAGGGGCCCCCTGTCTGGGGTTGGCGTTGGCATAAAACTGAAGTAAGAACAAAGAGGGGAAAGTTGAGGAAAGGGCATCTTTCTTCATAATCAAGTTGATTCCATTTACCATGTTGGATATTGTCTTTCTTGCTTGTTTAAAAGCAATGACCTAGGAAGAACATCTTTAAAACAATAATGTCAACACCACCATCATCCACTTAAAAACCTTTTATTCTCAGCAATCGTTTTTATTTCATTTCTTCTATTCTGTCAATTTTAGGAGAGATGTGCCCTGCTTTTATTTTGCTGATAGGTTGACTTGCCTCAGATAGTTTAGTAAGGAATGAAGCTGGGGTGTCAAGTTGCTCTTAAGCTACATTCCTTCCCTTGTTTTGTCTTATTAAAATAGAGTTTGTAAGGAAATTTTAAACCTATCTGGAAATAAAATGAGTTCCAGGTACGGTTTGGAAATTAGTTTCACTTCTTCCCACCCTGGGGATACTTGAAAGTGGTCTGGGATCTTGTGATCCACAAGATGGCAAACCGTAAGTGAGCTAAATGTCTGAAGAAAAACTCCAGATCCAATGAGCAATGACCTGGGCTTGGAGCTCTGGAATGATGAGACAACAAACAGAAAGAAGTCCATCTCCTAGGAACATGGTTGGCGCCTCAAGGCCCAGAGAAGGACCTTCAAATGACAAGCAAGGAATTCAGTTCATGATATCTATGAGATGTAGAAAAGCAGGATTCCTTTCATATTGGTGGTGAATTCATGAAAACCCTTTGCTTTTGAACAGGAAGAATTTTCATAGTACTTACAGTCAACAAAGTTCAGAAAAAGTCACAGAAGGTTTTTGCAAATATGAGTGATTAGGAGAAAAAGCTGTTCTAGGAAACTGAGTCCCAGTGAAAAGCAAAATAAACTCAAGGCAAGAGATACTGGAATTAAGGCCGTGAGAACTCAGCCAACTTCCTAATGCAGCCACCTTTGAGTTCATAAGAACAGGAAATGACCTAGGCATAGTGACTCTTTGATCTCAGCATTCAGGAGGCAGAAGCATACAGATTTCTGTGAGTTTCAGACCACTACAGTCTACGTAGCATATCCAGGCCAGCCAGGGCTACATAGTGAAACTCTGTCTTAGAAAGCAAAAGCAAACAAAAAATTTCATCCTTAGCAATACAGTGAATTCATATTTGAGGCTAGTAAGTGATAATGGCCTTGTCAAAAAAAAGAGAGGGGGGGAAGAAAGGAAGGCAGGATGGAAGAAGAAAGGAAGGAAGGAAGAAAAGTAGGGAGGAAAGAAAGAAGGAAGGAAGGAAGGAAGGAAGGAAGGAAGGAAGGAAGGAAGGAAGGAAGGAAAACATTTTGCGGCTGTTTGTGGCTGGAGAGCTGGCTCGGCACTTACACATACTGGCTGTTCTTCCAGGGGACCTCAATTTGATTCCTAGAGCACACATAGTAGCGCTCAACTGGCTGTAACTTCCAGTTACAGTTTCAGGGAATCCAGTGTCTTCTTCTGATCTCCGTGGGAAGCAATCATACATGTGGTAAATAGACATATGAAGGTGAAACACTCATACACATAAAATAAAAATAAATCTTAGACTCACACATATGCACACACGTGCACACGCGCACATGCGCGCGCGCGCGCACACACACACACACACACACACACACCATGCACACACACACACACACACACACAGAAGACAATGAATTACTTTGAAGTGATTGTTGAAAATCTTTGGTGTGGGTTTGAACGTGGGATAAAAGAAGGCTCTGTTGATATAGAGGGTAGATTACATAGAACAACCTGCTATTACCAATTTAAAAACACATGAAGACATGTCAACAATAATGGCAGCTATTTATGGAATAACCCTGCATGCCCATCACACATTGGCAGTCCCTCTTTGAGTCAATATTTGTACAACTCTGGGCTTCAGACCTATTGTTTCTCTTACAACCAAGCACTCAAGGCTTAGTTTAAACCATGGCCCAAATGCCAAAGGTGTTTTGTGATGTGACAGAAAAATTCAATCATAAACAGAATGGGAGAAGCTATCACAAGCTAAGAATGGAGGAATGAAATTTAAAATGGGATACGGACCTAAAGAGATAATTTTCTAAAGAGTAAACTCAAATGGCAGAGAAATACTTAAAGAAATGTCCAGCATCCTTAGCCATGAGGGAAATGCAAATCAAAACCACTTTGAGATTTCATCTTACACCTGTCAGAAGGACTAAGATCAATGAAACAAGTGACAGCTCGTGCTGACAAAGATGTGGAACAAGGTGGGGGACACTCATCCTTTGCTGGTGGGAATGTCAACTTGTACTGTCACACTTGGTAAGATAGGAATCCGTCTATCCTAAGATCCAGCTATACCTCTCTTGGGCATATACCCAAAAGAAGCTTCATCCTACCACACAGACATTTGCTTAAACGTGTTCACTGAATCTCTATCCACAATAGCAAGAAATTGCAAACAATTTTGATGTCCCTTAACAGAAGAATGGATAGTCAAAATGTGATATATTTACACAATGGAGCATTACTCAGTCATTAAAAATTAATAATAAGAATTGCAGGTAAATGGATGAAACTAGAAAAAAATTATCCTGAGTGAAGTATCCAGACATAAAGAGACAAATATGGTATATATTGACTTTTATGTGAATATTAGCAATTAAGTCAATGATAATCATTATAGTTAGAGATTCTATTGCTGAAACAAAACACCATGGTCAAAAAATAAGTTGAGGGGAAGGGAAATGGGGAAAGGGATTGGCATCTGAAATGTAAATAAAATATCCAAAAATAAATAAATAAATAAGTTGAGGAGGAAAAGGTTCATTGGGATTACTCTTCCGTGTCACTGTTCCCCATAAAGAAATTCTGGACAGGAATTCAAACATGGCAGGAATCTGGAAGCAAGAGTTAATGCAGAGGCTACAGAGGGGTGCTGCTTATTGCCTTGCTCCTCCTGGCTTGCTCAACCAGCTTTCTTATAGAACCCAGGGAACCAGCCCGGGGGTACCACCACCCATAATGGGCTGGGCCCTACTCTACCAATTGCTGGGTCTTATGGAGGCATTTTCTCAATTGTGGTTCCTTCCTTTCAGATAACACTAACTTGTGTCAAGTTGACATAAGACTAGGCAGCACAATAACTAATTAACAATCCATAGAATCACAGAGGTTAGGTATAGGGTAAGATGCTGGGGGCTACATATAGGTCTCATAAATATAAAAGCGAAATAGAATAAATAGTTATGGCTTGGGAGGCCTAGAATGGGAGACTTAGTGGGGGTGGAGGACGAAGGAGGGACTATGGGGAGAAACAGCTAAAATTAGGGGCCATTTGAGATGCAGTATGAAATCCTAATATAGTAGAAGCTTCCTAAATATATTCACATATATGAAGGTGATATAAATGAAATTGCTAAATGATGAGAGAGACAGAGTTTCAACTGTTCATCTCTTGTAACCGAATAAAGTTTCCAGTGCTAGATTGGGTTACAGCTAGTTGAGTTGTTGGTCAAAGGAGCCCCATGGAATTCTCCCCAAAACTGTTGGGTATCGGGCTGTTGTCAAGACTGTAGGTTGCTTTCCACAAATGATAGCAAGGCTCATTGAGCCAAAGGGGATGGAGCACAGCATGAAAACAAGGTCCAGTAAATGAGCATTATCAAAGCTCAGATGAACTCACAGAGATTCAGTAGAAAGCATTAGGCTTGCACAGGTCTGCACCAGGTCCTCTGTGTATATATTCCAGTTTAGTGTTTTTATGAAATTCTTAAGTTTGGTCTCTGCAGGGAGTTGGCCTGATCCAGCTGCCTTGAGAGGTGTGCATCATGGGCTTTGAAGTTTGAGCTATAGCTCCTGGGGCACTTGGTATGCTTTTCAGTTCCTGAGAAACTGAGGCATTCCCTTGGGCAATAAAGCATACAGGTCACTTATGGGTCTCTGTGTTCCTTAGAAGTTGGCAAAGCATGCAGAACTTAGCTGAACAATCAGTGTTAGACATTGATCCTGCATACGCTGTCTAGCGTGCAACCACCATTATATCCTGGCAACCACCATTGTATCCTGGCAACTGCCATCATATCCTGCTTTGATAAAAGGTGTGATTGCTTGAAATAAACTTGTTTCACTCTCAGTCTTCCTGACACCTATCCAGCATAACCTGACTCATTCAGTTCCAGGGACCATCAGGAGACTATGGTTCAGTAATTACAATTACGAAGTGTGCTTACAGACCTCCAGTTCTTGTGCCTTCTCCTGGGCTCTTTTCATCTGGTTTGTTTCTCTTGGGCAATTTTGATGTCTTAGTTTTATTATTTAAAGGAGTTAAAGGATAACTTGGAAACTAAGGTGGAAATATAACCAACTAAAATTATTATTTGCATAGCTCTAGAACCTGAAGGCCAGAACTGTTTTGCCCAGAGTTTCTCCTAACAACAAGTAGTAGTCATTGGGGCAGTGCCAAGCTGCAGATGTAAGTTGGGAGCATTTCCCATGAACCTAAGCTAGGAAAAATTACTTTTTCTAAAAAGGAAGCATTTGTTTTAAAAAGTAGGAAAGGATGTGCAATAAGATTTTGCAAATTCCCACTAATTAAAGAATATATTGGGCCTTCTTGCTCCCCTCCACCTCTCTCTCTCTCTCTCTCTCTCTCTCTCTCTCTCTCTCTCTCACACACACACACACACACACACACACACACACACAGAGAGAGAAACACACACACAGACAAGGTAAGGCTTTAGTGTGCCCCATGTATGCTGCTAGTTGGAGTATAAATGGAGTATCCATTGTGGAATTAGTTGGGTAGCTATTTAAAATATTAAACATAGGATTGTCATATAATCTGCCAATCTCACTTCTCAGTAAAAAGAATGAAAGATATCTGTATGCCAGTAGTCTCTTAGCACAATAACCAAATATTCACCAAAGGATGAAGAAATCAACAAAATGTTGCATTCATACATAACAGAATGCTATTCAACTTTAAAAGGGAATGACATTCTAAATGTTGCAACTTGGAAGAACCTTGAAGACATCTTATAAAATGAAAAGGATACCAAATGACAAAGTTTGTACGAGCCCAGACCCATGTGGTACCTGCGGCAGACATGTTCAGACACAGAAGGCATATGGTAGGAATGATGCAGATCTGTTTCTTGGTACAGAATCTTTAGTTTGAGATGATGAAAACACTCTGGAGAACAATACAAAGGGAAGACCATTACACCACTACAAGCATACTTAGTACTGATCATGTATATTTAAAGACTGCTACATGAAAACTGTGCCATGAGAATTTTAACACCATCAGAACAAGAGTGTGGTTTGCCTGACATCAGTTTGGAAGTTGAGCTTCAGATCTCTCACTTGAAGATACAAGGAAATGGGAGGGACCCATATATTTCCATGAAACAGACAGTTGAACTCATCATTTCTAAGGAAATCAACAGAATTAAAGTAAAAGCCTGTGATTGTTGACATTTTTTTGCACTACAACCCACTGTGCTAGGCAGTCTTCTGTTCCTGTGACAAAATACTTAAGGTAAACTCCTTAAGGAAGGAAGATTTGGACTTCAGTCCATGGTCTCTTGGCTCTTCTGCTTCAGAGCAGTGTCTTCTGAGACACTGCTGTGTAATAGAAAAAATGGCTCACCTCATGGCATACAGGAGACAGAGAGGAATATAGACCCCACCCTGACCCATCTACTCCTATCAGGCAACCCCTGTTAATACTTCACTCAACCATGAACTCATCAATGGTTTCGTTGCTATTAGCACTTTCATGATCTGGACACTGCCAACGCTACCAACTGAGAATCCAGCCTTCAATATCTGATCTCTTAGGGCTATTTCCTATACAGACCTTAACAATCAGCTTTAGTAAAAGAGGGTAAGATCTACAAGAAGACACCTAAAGTTTAATAGCAAATTCAATAATGTATTCTTTCATGAAACATCAACTTTCAAGTTGATGTCTGCCGACCCAGCAGCGATCATACTGTGGATGGATTGCCATGAGTTCAAAGCCAGCATTGAGCTGTATAGTGAATTCCAGCCCAGGCTTGAATAAAGTGAGACCCTTTCTCAAAATGAACAAAGGAACAAAAACAGCAAACAGGAGAGACATCACCTTTAGTATGTCATACAACCTGCTGTGATCCTAACATGGCAGCACAAAGAAAAGAATCACATGATGGAGATTAAGAAGCTAAATAATAGAACTAAATATAAAAACAGAGCTTCATGCTAAGCAAGATCTCCATCCTTGACACCAGATGTCTCAGGAGGTATGCTGTCTTGTTTTCCAAAGGTATTATGTGTAGGATAACCTCAAAATGAGGGTAAAAGAAACACAAGAAAAAACGTCTTCCACAGCCTCCTCCCTACCGTGTGATCCTGAATCATCCAACAGGTTGTTTTCTGTGGCACCCAGACTGGAGACTCTTCAGATCTTCTCAGCTTGAGCCAAAGGACAACATGAAGTGGGGCTATGCAGACATTCAAGTAAGGCGAAAAGAGGGAGGTGGCACTTAGTGGAGACAATTCTCACAAATATTTTTTTATCGTAGAGATGTTACAAGTCCTGGCAGCTTCAATCTTTCATTGCAGAGATTTCTATTGATTGGGTAAGAATTGTACACATCTGTTCCAAAACTCGAGCATTAACGCAAACTCTTCCCTGGTACCATTTCCCTGGGGGATGGAAAAATGGGTATTTATTGGTTTAGCTTCTAGGATACTCACATCTCAATCCAGACAATTTTCTTTAAAGAGAGCCCACTCCAGTCCACTTTATTGTATTTTCTAACCAATGCATTGAGAGAGATTTGTCATCTTTATAGTCAGAGGAGAAGAATTTCCAGCCTCCACTTTCAATTGTATGGGCTTGTTTCTCAAGTTAGAAAAAAAAAAAGGAAGAGATTCATGGCTCAGGGAGGGGAGTGAAGTAAATTCAGTGACTTCCACACAGGCTACACACACCACCACCACCACCACCACCACCACCACCACCATCACCACACACCACAGTATAAAGAAATACAAAGGTCTGAGGAAGAACAATTCATCCCATCCTTTTCTAACCATGCTTGGGTAACTCTGGAGTTTTTCTTTGGATCGGAAAAAGGGAACCCCCCTACACTGGCTACAAAATTATTGTCTAACTCTTCAGCTATGCTTCTCTAAATCTCATGTCTCTCATTATTTACTCTATGTTCCTAGGGCGTTTCTAGAGTGAGCTATGATGGGTAATAAAATGGTTTGCAATGTCAAGATTCTGTACTATCTCTCCAGATCTGAGTGTTGGAAAGGTGAACAACAGTAGACCATAGAGTTAGAAATGTGCAGTAACAAGTGGCTAACAGCAGTGCATACCGAGGAAAACAACGGTGTAAGTGGACCCCAAAAAATACTGCACTCATAAATTCAGTGCCTGATAGTCACCATTCTTCCTCCTCGATGATGTCAAATCTCTTAGGAGCAGGTCTCCTTTAGTGCTTACTCTCTGTGAGGTTGGATCAGGCAAGTGTCACTGTCTCTCTAAGGAGAGTAGAACACAGTCCAGAGCATGTGTGACTTGACCCGGGTGGTGTTAAGGGCACAAAGAGTTGTCAGTCACACTGAAGAATAACATCTCAATCAAGTGGCCCAACAACAAACATAATTCTATATTCAGCATCAGGTGTTGGACTTTTTTGAAGGACACTGCTGACAAGATTGCAAATTATTCCTGGAGGCAGCCGAAGTAATGATGGGTAATTCTGACTCACAAGGAGTACTCATGGAAACCTGATCACCAGTAAAAGCACACTAAGAATTGCTGTCTTCAGATGTCTGTACAACTGTCATATGGAAAGAACTGAACTTTCTAGATGAAGACCAAGCATTTAGTGAAAAAATAGAAAGAAAGAATTCATACAACTTTAAAGCACGGTTTTCTGACATTTAGAAGTAGGAGATATGAGCCTGTGAGATGAGTCCACTATCAAATGTAGGTTATGACACAGGCTGTGACTTGACACTAATCACCAGTTTATAAATTTTTGCATGAAAATAAAGATTCTGTGAGGTTCTGAGATCTCTTCCTACTCAGGGTTTCTATTACTTAAATAATAACCCACAACCTTAGGGAAGTTGTTTCCAATGTCCATAGATCTTTTAAATATGATTAGAACACCAAAGACCTTGCAAAGACCAAGAATTAGTTTGCACTGTATTCATATAACTTATGAAAGATCCACAAATAATCACAAAGTCATTGTAATAAGAATTAAGATTGCTGGATTTTGGGGGCCTCCATTTCCCTCGGTGAATAAAAACATTACACGATATATTACCCTTAAAAAGTTATGAGTTTAAGTTGAACTGACAAGCTAGTAGAGAAATCAAAAACAGAGCCAGATACTCGTTGTCCCCTTACAGCTCCTGAGCTCTCAGCAGTGCTGTTTATAATAAGATCCCCAATGCACAGACAATGTTTTCTAAGTGACGCACATTGTGTTGAGCACTTGATATGCATTCTCTTGACTGTCCTCACAAATCACCAGGAGATGTGACTAATATGTGTTCATTTACTCCATTAGGAAACTACAATGCTGCACTCACCAGCAGCTTGCCAAAGATGACAGCTACGGGTGTGAAAGTTGAATTCTACTCTTGGGTGACAGGATTCTAAAGACCACACCATCAACAGTTGGGCTGTGCGTTCTACATCCATTTTACCGGAGGGGAAAGGATGTTTTTCGCTTATATGCATCACAGCTTCTGTAGCATGCTTTGCCAAAATAACCAAATTACAGATGTTGGAAAGCCACAAGAGATGGTATAGACACCAGCTGTGGAGGCCTCTGCCTGCCTGGCCACAATCCCTCCTGTCCAAGTGAGAAGCTTGGCAGTAGCACCTCTTCTAACCAATGGGTTGAAGGAAGTGAACTCAGCAAGTTTCAAACTTGAGAATCAGCAGTTTGGAACATTAGACTAAAATGTGGCCGGGATTCAACCCTATGTCCCTCAAGGAGGAGCCAGCAGAACCTACATCTGACCCTTAACTGGAGGAGAGAAAGACAAAACCGAAATAATGGGTACCACAGATAACTGTTTATTTTTTTTCCCAGCACAAGCAAATAAACCACATTGGAGCCTCCAAACTTCATAGAGGGTAATATTCCTTTAATGGAATGCTTTTAGAGAAGAGTCATAAAAATAAATTGAAAAGTGCTTTCTGCTGGCTACAGCTGGCATAAACAGCATCTGAGCAAACAGGATAACACAGGGTTGAGCGCCACATCGCCATTTTTATTACTCACCCTCGACAGGCCTTATAATAGTATAAATTCACTTAAAAAAACGGACTCTTCCCCCATTGGCACCGCCTTCTCCCAACACCACACACCCAACAGCCTTCCCTGTTAATTCTGAGCAGCATAATTACAGGTCTTTTTATGATTTAGGTTTGAGACCAATTAGCTGATACTGCAAGCCCTTCAAATGCCAGCTTCCCTCTCAGTAGATATTCCCTGCTCTGCTGGGATTTATCTGTGTGCTTGGAACAGGCAAATGTTTTGTGAGGAACCGAGAAATCAGGTTTGTTTGTGTGTGGGTTACCTCCTCCTGTCTCCTCTCCTCTTCAGTTCTCATCTGCCTGTGTGTAGGTGCACCTGGTCTCTAAAATTGTCAGGGTGTAAAGCACACACTGAATATTCATGCAGGGTCCCCACACAGAGGCTGATAACAGGTAGTTGCTTCCTGGGTCTGGCAGTAGCTTCTTCCCTGCAGGTGAATCTGGGAGTGTCAGCTGCTACCAGTTTGGAACCTGTTAAAAAGTAAAAAGTACCCCAGACAGGAATGTTAAGACATTCCGACTTTCTCTGCTCTGTAGACCCCAATATCTGACACCCCATACTCACCATCTAGCAAGATGAAATGGTCCTTGGAATCAGGAATGATCTACACGGTCAGCTAACAAGAAGGAATCATAGACTGTCCCCAGCCAAGACACTAGGAGCTTCAGGGTGAGCAAAGAAGATTCCAGCTGTGGTATACTTCCAGCAGCACAAAGGGCTGGAGCTTGAGTGACCAGACCATGGAGCATCTACATAACAACTGGAAGCCCTTTACAGATGGCTTCTTTAATCCTCATATAGCCCTTCAGGGTATTTATCATTGTGATTATTTCCCAAAGGAAGCTCACATGATTAAATCACTTTTTAAAAGTCAAAAGATCATCAGACTAGCAAATGACAATCTGGAGATAGGATTGCACCAGACACCAAGGCCAGAGCTCCACATTCTGCCCCTCCTTGCAATCCCGCAGATGGGGTTAAACTGGGCTTCAGCCTGTACAGATGGTTGCAAAGGAAAACTTCAGAACATTTGGGAAAGAAAAACTAGAGTAATTTGTGCAGAGTAGAAGGATTAAAGTGACCATAAAATACAAAAATATTGGTTCAGAAATGGATAAAGAGGGCTAACCCCAGATGTATTACTAAATCAACACTTCAGCAGTACATTGGGTTATTATGCTGCCATTTAAGTAACTGCAAGGACCAGGCAAAAATGAGGGAAACACTGAACTACAATGTTAAGGAAAAATAAAATAATAATCGTCTCAAGAAATACAAATGGCCCTCTAATTGCAACTCTGAGAAAATCAGTAACAACAGTGTTCTCACATAAAACTTCTAGTTAAAGCTGTTTAAAATGAAAAACAAGTCCATCCCCTGGGTGAAAGCCTGATGGTATTTACACAGTACCAAACAGATGGTTTTCTCTCCTCTTCCAACAGTTTTTCATGGAAGGAAACCTACTGCTTCCTCCCCCACTCTCCTCAAGTTCCCACCTCCCACCTAACCCCAGTTCCTACAAGGCTACTCTCAGGTCCACCACTGTTCTTGGAATGTCACTTTCCTTAAGCCTACTCCCCTTCTTACAGGGGCAACTTTAGCCAGAGATGGCTTCCGTTTCTACAAGGGAGAGGACTGATGATGTAATTTATTTTATGCTTAGGAATCCTGAGACAAAGAATGTGCGATGTCATTCTTCCTGCTCACCCACATTCTGCATGCCTAGTTGTAATACTTTAGACTTGGCTAAGGGGGCAATAGAGATGTAGACTCACCTACAAAACAAAATGCTGAACTTACCTGTGAGGGAAATGTCTAGGTTATCTGAGATAGGCAGATCCACAGTAGCTGTGGGTGGCACCATTCCATAGATTGATGGGTCCGAGACTGAAGGGAGAAAGCAAACTAAAGGCCATTCATCTCTCTCTGGTTCTTCACTGTGGATACAATGTGACCAGCTGTCTCACGAGTCTGCTGCTAAGCCTTCCCTACCATGATGAACTAGACCCTAAAACTGTCACCCAGAATAAGCCATCCCTTTCTGAAGTTGTTTTGTTGGATATTTTGTCAGAACAGAAAGAAAAGTAACTAATACTGAAGAAAATGTCTGAAGAGAAACTCAGAGTTACAAATACCAAACCTACTATTTTCCTGTCTTACAATTCTCTATCATGGTATTCATAATGATTCCACTCCATCTCCCAATAACCTGCGTATCTAATAATCTGTAGAAGTTCCCAGAACTGAAACTGGCACCTCTCCTTACCTGTGTGACATTGTCCTGTGGACCTATATTCAGATGAAGCTATTTCTGTGTTCACCTCTCTCCCTATACTGGCCAGCACGACCCTGAGTGAGGTCTCATCAACTACATCCAACCTAATCCTGAAGCCCACATCAATGGTCCCTGTGGCAACAGGCCTTTGCTGGTCATCTCTATTCATCTGCTACCAGTATAGAAATCACCATTATTAAACTTGATTATTATTCCCCAAAGCAGAGACTTTATTGAAATAGGATCTAACATGGGGTATAATTAGACCATCACAACTTAAGAGAAACTAAATAAAAGAAGGCACGCCTGGGATCATAAAGGTGCTTGGTTGTTAAAGTATCAACCATGCAAATAGGAAGCGCATAAGGACTGGAGTTCTGATTCTTACGCCCCATACAAAATGCTGGGTGGACATAGCAGCCCACCTGCAATCCCAGAGATTGAAAGGCAGAGACCAGATGCTCCAGTACAACCTGGTTAGCTAGATTAGCTTTATCAGCTCACTCTGGGTTCAACAGAGAGACACTGCCTCAAGGAGTAAGTTGGAAAATGCTCAAGGAAGACCCCTGACATTAACCTTTGACCCCCACACGCATGCCCATGTAAACTATGTTTGTATCACATGCATACCACAAACACAAAAAAGGAAAGCAATAAAGAAGACATGCCATCTAAACAGAAGCAGAGACACTAGAACAAAGTAGCCAGTCAAATTCCACAGCTGTGGCAGCAGAGTAGACCAGTGGTCCTGGTGCAGAAACCTGAGCTGCGGCTACCCTTTCAAAGAGTGATTGCAAGTCCACCCGAGGCTGTTGAGGTTGCTTGGGGGCATTATTTTCCAAAGGTCCCTTCCATAGGTCTATGATTCCATTTGCCTTCATCCTACCAGGAAGAGGGTGCTTTGAACCCAGTTTTGGTCTTCACTGGGAAGATCCCTCATTCCTGGCGGGTTTTTTTTTTTCCTGACTTTTTTTGCCCTACCCCACCTTTGTCATTTTTCAAGCCTGGGGGTCACAGGCACCTACCTAAGGCTCTTCTAGCTCTAACTAATACATGTATGAGTGGCTGTCCACAGGGGTCAGCCTCTGCAAGGCTATCCCTCGAAGAGCCTGGAAATTTGTACTTCCATTGTCTGGGCTGTCGTGTCATTTTTAGAGGCTTCTCTCAGAGAACACATCAATGTGTTTTAATTGCTTGTTGGTATGTCTCTTGGTGAGGTAGTCCTGAGAGACCAGTGTGTTTTCTTGTCCAACTCTGTATCCCTGTGCCAGAGATAGGTATATCCTACAGGCACCCAGTGTGTGCTTCTTGAATGAATGATCCAATCAATAAATCAGTTATTCTATTTTAGCTTATTCTCTTCAATCTGCTTTAGGATTTTGCAAACCAAGAAAGGCCATGCTCTAAAACCATGTACATGAAGAAGCAGACAAGGTACTCAGTCAGGAAAATTAACTGTCACACCCAGACACTAGATAACTGGGTGGTCCTTTGCTCCCTGGCTACTTGTCTATTCAAGGGCTCTGTCTCCCTCCAAGCCAGGAGCACAGGAAAATAAATTTTCCAAGACTTGCCTGAGAGAAGCTGTAGGATTCAAAACACACCTGGGAAATTCAGACAAGATCTCAATAATAAAAGCTGTAATCAAGGAAGAAACCCTTACTTAAGCAAATAATTCGCCTTGGGAGTAAAAGCCTGAGCACAGTGTTCTTCCCATGCAGGTACTTTAACTGGCGTTTCATCGTCTGTCTGAACAGACCCTGCTGAGCAAGTCTGAAAAATAAAATATTTACACTACACCCAACTCCGCTAGGGATGGCCTTCCAAACAGGGGAACGGGCAGTGGGGTACACATAAAACATGAGATCATATCTGTTGAGAGAGGAACAGAAAGGGAAAAAAAAAGAGAGTATGAAGGGAGGAAGAAAGGGAGAGATTAAAATCAAAGTACTATTCAAAGGCTAATCAATCTGACTAGAATCTTCTCCCAATAAAGGTAACAGTAACAGCGGTGAATTTCATTTTATCTCTGCAGTTACAGGGATAACCCGCCATGATAGGATTCTGATATGTGATGTGTGGTCCCCAGCTTGGAAGAAAGAACAAGTTATGGGATATTATATATTTGCACTAGTTAAACAATAGGCTGTAGACAACTGTATTCCACAAGTATATATAGTTTCAGGTTTGGAATTTGATAGATTTCAAATAATCATGAAAATAGGAACTGAGGTTCCCAGTATGTAAGTCAGATGATATGGATAAGGACCCACTGTGTGCAAAGGGCAGAGCAGTGCAGACAGGAAGTGAGAGTGAAACAGGCAGAGGAAACAGCGGGTCATCTAGATGGAAGATTATGAGTCTGACAAGAAAAAGCGCTGAGTAACAATAAAGCAGAGTGAGGCAGTGTGGATAATATGTAGACAATATGACGATATAATGTAAAATAAAATGATATAAAACACCGAGTAATAACAAGGCAGAGTGAGGCAGTGTGGACCGTGATCTGTGCACGAGTTAGCTGCTTCTTTCCAGAGGCAAGCAGAGGTCCACGCTCCCGACCTTACCAACTAGTGCATTCATGATGTCAGACAACACATAAAGACAGTAGAGAACTAACTACAGAACCATCACGGTTTCCTACAACACCTCCCTTCCATGACTCTGCTCACCTGTCCACTCCCCTGACTCTCATTCTCAATGCTATGGTGATATCCTTGAGCCCCCTTCTCTAGGGACACATCTTCCTTGAGCACCCCACCCAGTCGTCTGGATTTAGACCTCACAGAACCACAGAACTGAGAGCATCCACATTTATATCCTCTAGACCTCTCTGTCACCTGACTCAGAGGTCACATGCTCACCCAAGTGTGCTTTTCTGATCTCCACTTGAACGGCTAAAAGGGGGTAAAAATATAACTTGTCATGACTAGAGATTTTTGTTATTATTGACCCCTCAACACCTCTCCTGAATTATTCTGAGAAAAATACCTTGTCTCCCCATTTTTAAGCCAAATGTATGTTGGCAACATCTCTCTTCCCCCTTTCCTCCCAATCCCTGAACTCTTTCTTTGTTGCAAGCCATATGCCATCTATTGACAGGCATTTACATCTCAGTGGCAAACAGATCTCTCCCCCCATCTTCACAGCAACCATTCCAACTTCAATCATTATTGGGGTTCACCTGCCTACACTTTTGACTGCTCTTGTCTTCCCTTCTGCTCTCGTTCCCTCAAGTCCACTTCCCTTATTGCAGTCAATATCATAGTTTTAAAAGGCTTTAAATAGCAGACACTCAGTAAATGTTTCTTAAACAAGGCATGAGAGAAAAAGTAGGTGGGCAGAACTTTCCTGGTGTGATCGTTGTGAGTGAATTCAGCATCATTGCAGAAAATAATTCCAGGGTGTGATTATTCCTCCGGATACCTTGTATGTCCACTAGACTTGCCATAGTCCTCAGAACCACTTTTTTTTTTTTGAGGACCTTTGAGTTTAATCCTCTGTACCCACATGACAAACCTGAGTGCAGTGGTGAAGGGAACAGAGGTTGTATGAGCCAGTTCACATTTAGATAATAGGGCACTGATATGGACCTTTGGCATGGACCAAGATGGCTACAGCTGGACATCCAGGCGACAGGGGGCGATGAAGCAGCACAAAATAGCTGACACCAGATGTTGAGGAACCCCAAAATAAACAGTAATGGAATCTGTTAAATAACTATTTCTGACACAATGTCACTTTTATGTAATTCTGTATAAATATGGCCTTGGAGTCAAAGGCAAGCACATTCACCTTTTGGCTCTGCCAGCATGCCTGTGTATGTCTATAGATCTGTGTGCATACTTCTGTGGAGCCTGTGAGCTGGTCTGCATCTGTGCTTATGCCCACCTGCATGCAGCCTGTGTGGGCTGCCATGTGCCTGCTAGAGTCTGCCTGCTTACCAGTCTGTGTGCTGGTGAATGGAATATATCTTCTCTGTCTAGTTTTCCATCTACCGGTCTCCTGCCATCCTCTCCAGTTCCTGGCACTGGAGCTTGGACCTCAAAAAGGAACATGAAATTATCATTCCAATGGTGGGAGGTAGAAAGACAAAGAACACTGGGGATTACTAGATAGCCATCTAGCTGAATCCACCAGCTACAAATTCAGTGAGAAAGCCTATCTCAAAACCCAAAGTACATCCTCAACATTGACTTTTGGCCTCCACACACATATGCACACATGTGCACACACGTACAAAGAACATTTTCTTTCCATGACCTCTCCACTTCTCCATCCTTCCTCAGAGAAGATTATTTTTGAACCATCATGCAAATGCATGCAACCTGAACCTCGGGAAACGTGGGTGGCTGACCATGCTGCACATTGGACACCAAATGCGGTTCGGTACAGCTGGAGACTTAGCTGACTCGTAGTTTAACAGAAAACAGAGGCAGCTCTAGACTTGGGGGGCCATTACTACCACCTCCCAACTGGAGCGTGAGGATCAGGGGTCACATTCAAAACTGCATTAAAGCCATTAAGCAGAGACAGGAGGGGTAGATGAGGTGGCTGGATTTGC
Organism: Rhabdomys pumilio; assembly: GCA_030674055.1. Taxonomy (NCBI): domain Eukaryota; kingdom Metazoa; phylum Chordata; class Mammalia; order Rodentia; family Muridae; genus Rhabdomys; species Rhabdomys pumilio. The sequence continues at coordinate 77,230,153 of JANHMN010000009.1, forward strand.
TGGCTTGCGATGAGTGCTAGTGTAAGGTTCTGAAGTGCCCCTAAGGACTCCAGATTCTGAATAATGTAATGGTGTGCTCTTCACTGTACCATCACTCCATTATGCTATTACTCAGCCCATAATGCCAGCACTTTAGGTATTAAGGTCTGTGCTTTACAGGGGAAGAAACTGAGGCTCAGTTGGAAAAGTAACATGACATACATTGCAGGGCCATGCTGTTTCCTGACAAAAGCAGAGTGTGTTTTAACATGAGACGATAACACCACCTCACATCTCTCTCCTAAAAGGGATCCCACCAAGGTTGCCTGTTAGGATGAAAAGCCAAGAGTTCTGTCTCCTGTCAAGAAAGCACCCTATCTGGTGTGAGTACCAGAGGGTTTTGAGCTACTGTATTATTCACCCCTCAGCGTGTTCACTTTCTTACTACAGCACTTGCAAGAGGACCTACAGCTTGCCTTCTGTCCCAAGTCCTCACCTCACCAGAACTGCCTCTATAGGTCTGTGGACTGGGTGTCCTTGCTGCAGGGACAACCTCACTTTCACACGACCAGTCTTCCAACCCTCTGGGGAGTAACTGCTGATTAAATGCATCTCTTCCCATCCACAATCCAATCTGAGGCCTGAGGTGTTGTCAGGAGGCCCGCCATCATCTGCAGAGCTCTCTGCCTCGTGTTACTGTGCAGACAGGGAAAAATGACAGTGTTCATCATTTCCTCTAAACGATTCTGTGCTGATTCAGCCAGTTTCAGCCCCAGAGCAAAGCAACAGAGAAAAAGAGGGGAGAAATAACCAGAATAGAAGAGCGAACACTTATCAACTGTTTGGAGGTATTGTTACCGGTAGGCCCTTTCAGAAAAGTCCTTGTTATCTGTTCCAAGGACACACAGCTCTGCTGGATTGCAGCTTGCTAGGTTTGCCTGTTATGTGTGGTACTTATTCTCGCTAGGTGGACAGGGGACTTTCTTGGAAACAGCCCGTTTTTTCCTAGCACTGAGAACCACACGAAGAAACAGAAATATGCCGATTCTAGCTCAAAGTGTAGCCACCAGCTTGGGCAAGCCACTTCCTATCTCTGAATCTCAGTTCTTCCTGTCCAGAACAAAGGTAACCAAACCCTTTTCATGTGGGTATGAACATTTACAAGCTACATAGCACCATACAAAGTACAGCACACAGTGGGATGTGGGCGAGTTCCCCCCAAAAGCAGTAATTATTTGACCTGTAGGAAATGAAAGTCTATGGGCAGGCTGGTCAAACTCAAGGCTTTTTAAAAAATCATATTATATTGTATTTACTTATTCTGGGGTGGGCTCCCCCACATGCCATAGAGCACGTGGAGAAGTCAGAGGACAATTTGCAGGGTAGAGTCTCTCTTTTTACCATGTGTATCATAGGGACTGAACTCAGGATTTAAGGTTTGACAGATAGTACCCTTCCTATTAAGCTGTCCTGCTGGCCCCCAAATAACGTGTGTGAATCCAAGCCTCCTAGGAGAGACTTCTACTGTATGGCACTTCTAGAAGGAAGACCTGACTTAGCAACCATTTGCCAGCTGAGAAAAGATTATTGTCTGTGCCTCTGTGCCCTGATAGTTCTGAAAACTCCCCATATTGCCCGCCAAAACTCATTAAATAGTCTTCTTAATTGCCCTAAAACTCCCAGGCTTTTATCAACAAAATTCTGCTTGTAAGAAATCACCCCCATTTTTTAATTCCTCCTAGAATACTACAAACCACATCAAGATGTGTATACTCCTGCTCTGCCTTCCTACATGATCTTTTAATTAAATAAAGCTAATTAAGCTGTGTGAGTCAGTACATGCGAGGTCCTTCCTAAGACCCAGAATTTGTTTTGTCCAGACAGCGAAGCTCCAAACCAATTCCCCTGTGAGACTCACCTCTGCTTCCCTCCGTGTTTCTGTTCACACTATTCTTCTGCACAGGAACATTTTTCTTTCTTTTCCAACACTTCTTTTTCTCTGTCAGAAGACAGGCATATCATAGATCCATTTGAAAATCTCTCTAGGAAGTCTGTCTTTACTCCAGCAGACCATTAAACTATATAAACTTCATCTAATAAGCTTATATAAACTACAGTCTCTTATAAAAAGGCAAAACTGATGTAGCCCATGAGAGGGTCCTTGTGGGTCCCTTCTGAAGATTTGTCACCTACCTAGGACAAGGACTCTCTGATATACACTGAGTAAGGATGGCAGTATCAAACCATACTCTACATTTATCTATTTGTTTGCATGTATATGTGTGGTATGTGTATATATGTTATATATATGTGTGTACATGTGAATAGGTGTGCATTGTATGTGTACATGTATCTGTGTATGGATGTAGTTGTATTTATGTGTGTATGTATATAATATATTATATATGTCATGTATATGAAGATATATAAAGGGAGGGAGCACACCTGCTATAGTGTGTACTTTTTTTTTTTTTTTTGCCTCATTGCCATGCCTTCAAATCTTAACAACATGCCTGTCATTCTCGCATATTTTCTGTCTTCCTAAGAAAACAATAAAATCCTGAGAGAAAGATTTGTTTGTTGTGACACAGTCCTCATTGGCTGGCATATAGTAGGAGGTTACTACAAGATCAATGAATGAATCATGGTGAAAAGAAAGATATTTTTGTGACAACTTAGAAGCTGGAAGAACCCCCAATGGTCACATAAGCAAGTGCACTGCACAAACTTGGCATCTCCCATACAGATCCCTGGAGAAGAGAGTCAGTAGCTTCTTCATAATCAGGAATGGATATAAAAAAAAATCCCTTCTTATAAAATACCCCTTTTGTCTTTCAGCTATTCTTGCTGTTTGCCTGACCTCATTCAAACTGGTACAACATTCAGGCCTCCTCCTTCCTCCTTGGGATGATTCGCATATGATGTACAATTAGCCTGCAGCATGAGCAGTGAGAACCTTTCTAATTGGCATCTCTGAATACTTCTGGAGTCATTTCTTGGGTCCTATGCTTCCTATTTCCATGCCTCTGCTTGATACCCAGTTCCTTCTTTCTGCCCAGTACTTATTGATAGGGACTTCAATAGGACCAGGTTAGCTAACTTTCAGATTCAGCTCTGATTTCCACATCTCTAACTTGGTCTTCCTCAGTCTACGCCAGTATGAGCTCCTGAGACTCCTGTGGGGTGCAGTAGTATTTACGCTTCTCTACCTGCTGAATTGCTTACACAAGCATTTGGCTTCTCTGGTGTAGACATGGGTCCGATTTGTTCCCTGAAGGTTCTCCCCATCTGGACATGCCCCTCTCCTTTCACTCCTAAAACTGCCTCTTCCCTGTGTGGCCTCAGAGTTCAGGTCTTTCCTTTGCTCTTCCTGGGGCCAGTGCAGCCAATTCCAACCCAGCTTCTCTGTAGGATGCATATTAATTGAGATCATCAGTATCCCGCTCTGCAAATCCCAAGGCCACAGTCCTGGATTCCCCATACCCCACTGAACACCTTTAGTAACAAGACAGTAGGGATAGTGGGCTGGCTTCAGGTTTCATGTATCTGCATCCAACAACAAGCAGGGTGCCCCTCACCATCAGATAATTATTTTTCATCACAGTGGGGTATGTTACATTTAGCAAAGCAGAAGTTGCCCTGAGGAAGGGCTAGAATGTATACAGTCTGCTCTATAATTTAAAAAAAAATGAAATAAAAAAAAAATCCCACGACTTCTCCATTTCTCTGCCATTAAGACAAACATCCTTTTCCTCAGTTACATACACAAGCTGATGGTGAATGCTTCTCCCCTCCAGAAATCATTTCTGAAAAGCAGACATTTAACATTTCCAATCTGTCTCTGAAGCCAAGATTAAATTACATTCTGTTTTGAAAGAATCAAAAACACACTTGTTAATATAATAAACGCCTTCCGTTAGTTTGAGAATTTGTCTTTGTTAGGTACATAATTCAAGAATTATCTATTATGGTTAAAAAGAGAAAAAAGAAAAGGAAAAGAAAAACCTCGAGCCATCTGCGTTTGTGCTAATATCTGTAAGAGATAAATCTTCGATTTCCTTCATTCTTTATTACTGGCGATGCACAGAGAGTGATCATTCCGAAATCAGAGTTTGTTTTCTATTGTCTGACTATTGTTCATCAGGATTTATGTATCAACAAAATGGTGTGGTTTTTTTTTTTTTATTTTCATACTTTAGCTATCAGTCCAGTGGTGACAACCCATTTAAAATTCAGCAAGTTGGATGCTTAAGCCATGGAGTTTGATAATGTATCCATCATTTGTACAAATAGGCTCTTTCCTCCTCCTTCAACTCTCTGTAAAGTCTTTTATAGATGGAAAGGACAGGGCAAAAAATGCTTATTTACCACTTATCTGGCAGGCCACTGGCATCCTATCTGACAGGGTGGAGAGGGAGTAGTGCATTGTCATCAGACATTCTGATGGCATGGAACAAGGAGATAGCAGGCAGAGGGCATTCTGCATACATACGCTGCCTGCTCTGGCCTTTGCCTATGGATCTTCCTGAGGGATAGGGGTCAGGTAGAAGGTGCAGAGGTGAGGCAAATAGCAGGTAACAGCTTCCTGCTCCTCTGGGAAGGAATACATATGGGAAAGAATCTTCACAAAAGAGATTTTCTGACTTAAAAGTCTTATATCCTGGAATCTCCTAGGACTAGTAAGAGAACCATGATAGAAGAGACAGTGTTTTATTCTCTGACTTCTTCCTTAGGACTGTCTGGTGTGCTCATTAGCCATATTCTATTCAAGCTATACTTTCTCCGGTCACTTTTAGATCTGTTCCACTTTGAGTCAGCCACCAAGTTGATGGTCATGAGCCACATAAGAGGCTTTCAAGTCACCTGTGGGAAACTATTTCGTCATAGGAGCCAAGCTCCCTGAACTTCATGAGTTAATGACAAATCTCTTTGGAGTCAAGGTCGACTAAGGCCATAATGCAACAAGGTTTGTCTCCAGGCCTGATCATATGGCTTTACTGTTAGTGTTTACATAACAAAGACTAAGGATAAGGTACTTACAAAGAGAAGAGATCTCTATATCCACACTACTGGAGATCCAGCCCTTGACCAGGAATGCTTGCTTTTCAGGTCTTAAGTGGGGTGTGATATGCCTCTGGTGGGAGCAGATGGCAGGACAAAACTCAGTCCCTCACACCTAAATATAAGGACCAAAGGTGAGAGAAAAGACTGGAGCTTTATAATACTCTGAGGCTATATTACCAGTGTCCTAAAATATGTCTCTCAGCCGCAGCTCTTAAAGATCCTACTCTGTCCCATAATGCCATGCTCTAGAGCAAACTTTTAGCATACAGGGCTTCACTGTGCCCTTAAAATCTCCACCATAGCAGCGTTTTTATATGCCTACTCCTTGGAGATACACTGGTAAGGGGGAAAGGCCAGCTTTTCTTGGGACATCATATTCTACTAAATGTACAGGCATGCTTTGTAAATTTGGCTATTAATGAGCCTATTCATTCACTATCTAGCTGTAGTGGTATGATATGAAAGGAACCTAGGTCCACTTGAGTTAATTTTCTACCCCATGGGAGCCTACCAATGTAGAGCTGGCAAAAACATAAGCAGTTGAGACATGCCTAGCTCCTCAGGGCTGTTTCTGAGAGTCTGTGTCATGTCTTCCTTTGGGATCACCCACAATTCCAGAATGCCTGAGTTTTCATTTCTTTCTCTATCATTTGTGGCTGAGGTCAGAGGCAGTCCTCTGAGTGACTCACTCCTTTTCCTGAAACGAATGCCAAAAAGCAACTACCAGACATATTTGGGTGGGCTCTTGGCAGCTGGATCCCCTGTCCACCAATTTCTCCTTTCTTCTCCTGAAATCTGGTGCGTTAACAGTATAAAGTTAATTTCCACTCGTTCTAGGATTACCCTTGGGGCATCCAGCAGAATATTGAAACACAGACTTCTTTTTTAAAAAAATATATAAAACTGGCTTATAATAAAATAATTTTAAATGATAGATTAGATCTTAAAATATATGAACAGATTATATTATCATGTGCCTAGGAAACTTCACCCCTCTGGAATGGTCTGACTCTGTATCTGATTAAAGAAAATAAATGCTGTTATGAGCGATTGGCTTCTGATTTTTCACAATTCTGATTTGTAAGCACTTTCACATTGGTCCCTCCTTACAGTTTACTAAGTGCTTTGTTCTTAAATAGCACTTAGCAGAAAGAGGTGCAAAAAAAAAATTTGCAATTAGGCCAGTAAATTTACCTCTAAACCCTGAGCTTCCACAGGTCATTCTGCACTTCAGGTTTTGTGTCCCTGTCACTGGTAACAAGTTGTCCACAAGCTGCTCCTGACCATGTCAACAGAAGCCTGGGGTAGCTGTCTGCTGCTAACATGTGGCTTGGGGCTCTGACAGACCTCAGACTACATTATCAGAGCTCATTCATGAGCGAGAACAAAGATAGAACAGCCTAGACAGAGCAAGAAGCTTAGGTTCCCACCAGTCACATAGCCTTAGATTCTGATGGCGCCAACTAGCACAACTCTCAATAGAATAATATGACCAGATTTTTTTCCCCCTGCTTTAGAAAGTAGGCCAATAACCTTGGCTATGACCTTCACCCATTCCTTGTCTAAACATTTCACAACCATATGCAGGGAACAACCATATAATTTATCTCCAAACCACATTGTTCTGACAGTGGAAGAAAGTAGGTGCAAACAGAAACCCTCCTGGACATATTAGGGGTGAAGATATCCGGAGTCCTTCCTGAGCCTCCCACCTCCAGAGCAGAAAGAAAAAGGCTATAAACTAATTTCAAAGCATGGACTGAGTCCTTGCCTTGAGTAAACATCTCCACATTGCTTTTCCCTAACAGCCAGCGGTTAGAGCCTTCTCGCTGCCACAGAGAGAGGGGATATTTGATATCCTGTGTATTTTGTCCTCCAAGCAGTTGGTATGGCAAGGCATCAAAGTGTGTGGGCTCCAAAACCAGACTGCCTTGGTTTATAGCTTCGCTCACTGATTACCAGCACGGTGACCAACATTCTCGTGTCTGTTGGTCTACCTGCCAGTCTGTGTATCTGTCTGCATCTGTGTGTCTGTGTCTTGTGTCTAACGTCTCTCTTACCTACAGTGTATAGAAGTTTTCTCCAAATTCAGCTTTCATTTAGTTGAACCCTTGACCAGAAGCTCTTTCCACTGAGGTGTGAAGTCCTGGGACTTAGGTGACATGGCTGTGTGACCTAGAATAACTTAATTTCTCCTTGCTTCAGTTCTTCAGTTTCTTCATCTATGAAATGGGATTATTATGCAGTGACCTCATTGGAACTTTGCAAGTTTCAGTTTACATATGTATGCAAAACCATGCATATCTTGCTTAGCCCACAGAGAATAAACTCAGTAACTTGCTACTGTCTGTATCATGCTTCAAACTGGCTAGGGGAAGCCAAAGAATTAGAGAAATCCTGACTGCATCACTTGGCCAAAGGCACAATAGGAATGCTGGAACTCTTCAGTTGAACTAGAATGAGTTAGATATGACAAAATTATTTTCTTTTTCCACTTAGTAGGGAACTTTCTTAAGGATATGGCTCAGAAGCAACTGCCACCCACCCCACTTACACAGCAGAAAGTAGATTTTCTATGCACAACAGCATTGGCAACCCAGGTCTGCAATCTCTCCTTTACCTACTACCACTCCCTCACAAGCTCATGGTGCTTGCAGGCGTGCTAATTACTTCCCAGCCTGGCTGCTCAGAGTCTACCCTGAAAGAGTCGATGAGAACTAGCGTCCAAGTTTGCAGGCCACACACCTGAAGAAAGCTCTTGATGTGTAAAATGAGGAGGCTGGCCTTGGTTGATGACCTCTAATGTGCTCACCAGCGCGAACCTTCTATGGGTCTATGATTTGGAGGTGCCCCTGGATTATCAGGGAGCCAGAGGGTGAGCTATGTGCATTTCTCATGCATAATGGGCTGGAGAGAAGCAATTGGTGGGAATTAAAGTCCCAAGTCTCCAGCACTGCCCTGTGTCCTTGCTGCTTATCTGGAGGCCGAAGGTCTTGCTTCACTGGAGTTTTAAATATTGATCTCAGCCCTAAACCTCCTTCAGGCTTCCTGAAGAGCCACTTTTCTGAGAATAGAACAAGGTGGGGAGAGGACAAAGAATAGTGGACTATTTCAATACAGGCAAAGGACGTTCTGAGTCCAACTGCCTTGTTCAAAGTTCCTCTGCTGCTGTCTGCTATTCTATTACTGCTGGGCTGAAAACTGTAAAAGCATTTCACTTGCAAAGCTCCACTGTGTGTGGAGTTTCCATCTACCAGCTTTCAGGAGGTATCAGGTTACTACGACACTTCAGTAGCCTGGATCATGAGCTAAAATCACCAAGGACCACAGATTCTGGAAACAGGAAATGAGTTTTGTCCTGTCCAGCCTAGGAAGTACAGATCTGGGGTAGATCGAGGCAGGAGGGTATATCTGGATTCTCTATAAGACAAATTAACAATTTCCTGCATATCCCATTCTGCATGAAACTCACCAAAAGAGAGGTTTCACCCAGACCCATGAGACCTAATGCAATTCCTCTTGCTGTTGGGTTTTCATTGACTGTCATGCATGTTGTATCTCCAGTTTTACAATAGCATGTTCAATAGAAACGTTCCAAAGTATCTTTCAGCCAGGTGCTGAGGGGGTTAGCTGACTCCATCTGACCTAGTTGTCCCATCACTGATTTTACTCTGAGAACATGCCACCCAAGTTTTGTGTGTAATTTAGGAAAGTTGACCACAGGTTCATGTGACCAGATCCTCAAAAAGCAGTGTCACAGATCCCTACGCACAGAGGTCACAGTGAACCACCTGTCCTGAGCTCAACTTTGTCACACCAGCTGTGATGCTTGGATATATTTTCAACTTGTCAGTTCTTTCTTTAAGTATATTTTACTTTGGGACATTGTGGAAGGAATATTGTGAATTTACACCTATGCCTGGCATACTCACTCATGTGCACACACACACACACACACACACACACACACACACGCACACAAGTTTTCTTCTTCTTCAACAAGTTTAGGCTTGTGTTAGGCCTGCAGGAAAGACAGTCATTCAAAAGATTCCTTCAGCACCTAACAGATTTATCCCTTTAGTAGCTCAAATTCAGTTCTAGTCTTTGGTGCCACCAAGGGAAATGGCTCATAGATGGGTGAAAAATTCACTGTGTTAATGAAGAAGAAAATAGAATGACAGTGAGCACAGAGCCCAGTGGTGAGGACACAGCAAGAAGGGAAGTGGCCTAACAGAGCTGCTCAGAGATAGAGGAAAATCTCCTCATCACAGGGTAGCTTTTCCTGTGACTGGCTGCTGTCCATTAGTCACCAGACCACTGTCCATTAGTCTATGACCACTCTGGCCCCTGTTCCTACTCCCCTGCCAGCACACTGCCTATTTTCCTGAACCGTGAGGTTCCTGGGAGGTCAGAAAAAAATGGAGTATAATAACATAGGTTTTCTGTGATTCCGTGGCCACCTTCCCCAGTAGGAAGTCCTGTAGTGATACCTAGACATTCTAAAGTCTCAGAAACAGTTCTAAAGTGTACCCAGGAGCTAATCTTTGCCATAGTGAGATACCATCTGCCATCTAGTTGGGAGCGGGTTCCCTCCACCATGGTGAAATTTGATTATTTCTCTTTGCATTTCCAAAGTGTTAGGGGTTACACTAACGGCATGGTTTACCACTTAGGAAGAGATGCATTCCCTGCAAAGTTTTTAAGGCTCTGGTGCCCATCGGCTGTGTTTCTCCTGGTCCTCTGCTTTTGTGTCTCCTCTCTATGGAGAGAGTGGCACCTGGATATACAAAGTGACTTGAACATTCCAACATGGGATGTTGTAGCCAACATTCTGTGAAACAATACAAGAAAAAACCAACTTAAAAATGAGAAAATATTTATTTTGACACATGGCCTCAGTCTGTGGTGATTTGACCTGTCATTCCTAGTCTGTGATTAGGTAAAAACATGTAGTTCAGAGAACCTCCCACCTATGGCATCCAGGAGAGGCCAAGATGAAGAATGCCAGGATCTCTGAACACACTTCTGGAATATGCTCTTGCTGACCTCCAGTTATGTTATACCTTCTAAAGATCCAACTACCCCCAATAACACCATCAGCTAACAAGCAAGCTCCTTGCATTTGGAAGACATTGCAGAACCAGACCATTAACAAGGAATAGACACACAATCATAACATATCCATTGGGAAATTAAGAATATGTAAAGAAAGACACTTCATCATGCCCCTGTCTCAACTCCTTCAACTCTTGGTTGCCTTGTATACCTCCTTCAAGAGTTTGTTTGTTTGTTTGTTTGTTTGTTTTTAAATATACAAACAAGCATTTGAGAATATATACAGGGTTTTTTCTGAACAAAATAAATTTACATTGTATTTATTGTCTACCACCTGTATTTTACTCCATGATAGATCATTGATGCCTTAGTTTCCAAGCATTGCCATAGCAAAGTATTAAAAACTGTATAGTATGAGCAACGGAAATTTATTCACACACAGTTTTAAAGGCTCAGAGCCAGAAACCAAGTAGGGCTCTGTTCTCCCTGAGGCTCTGAGGAAGATACTTCTCGACTCTTCTGGCTTCTAGATTTTGTCAACAACTTTTGTTATTCCCTTCTCACAGACAGTCACAGGCTACCTTTTCTCTATTCATCCTTCCATCATCTGTCTCAGTGTCTGAATTTTCACCCTTTTTTAAAAGCTACGAGTCAGGGACACTGGGTTAGGGTCTACCCTCACTGGCTTACCTTATCTTGACACTCCTGCTTACAAGACTTTGTCTGTGTAAATCCCTATCTCCAAATAAAGCTTCCATTGGCTCCTTTCTCTGCCACAACCAAACTAATTTAGTGGTCATGGTTTCAGATGGTTTGTTCGATGCCTTTTGGGCTCCTTGTACTTGGGAAGATTATCATGGCAGTGGGAATGTGTGGCAAAGAAGTTTCATTGCCTTAGTGTAGATAAGAATTAGAAGTGGAGGGATTAGAAGAAACCAAAGAAGATACTGCCCATGACCCAAGTCCAGCAAGATCCTACCTCCTGAAGTTGTTGGACCCACTTAAGATAGAACCACTAAATGAAGATCAAGTGTATCACAAATGAGCTGACCGTGTAGGACATTTCATACTCAAACAACAACAGGACATACTCTGAAGAGTATGGGGGTGAAATGTCAAAACATACTTTCAGTAGCAATATCATCCATCAACAATAATAGCAAAAAAATTAATAATGCATCATGCTGAATATACTTCAGTTTCTCTGCAGCTAAATAATACCCCCAAAGCTTTATTATTCTTCTCTGGCTTGACCACTCATTAAGTGATATGCATTTAGTATTGTCCAGTTTTACCTACCCAAGTACTGTAATAAAATTTCTTATTTAGACGGTAAGAAAATGATTCAATCAGTAAGTAAAGTAGTAGTTAATGCTCAGGCATGAGAATCTGAGTGTGGATCCCAGTACCACATTATAAAAATTGGTATTTGGTGGGACTCACCTAGAATCCTGGCATCCAAAAGATGGAGATAGGAGGTCCTCATGGGCTTGCTGCTAGATAGTCTAGACAACCTATGAGTTCTAGGTTCAGTGAGAGACTCTATCTTTACATTTAAAGTGGAAAATGATAGAGGAAGACACCCTATGCAATCCCTGCCTACATATACACACAAGTAAATATGCATGCATATAGCACACACAAAATTTTATAATCCTGCCCACATGGCCACTTATATATTTTCTGCAGCATTTTTTAAGGATGGTGCTAATTAGAATTGTAGAGCCTCCTCAAAATTTGTGTGTTAGAACCTAATATACAATTTAATCCTCATAAGCTGCACCTTTAGGAGAGTGGTAAGCCAAGAAGGCAAAGCCCTGAGTTTAGTCTTCTTACAAAACAAGAGAACACCCTGGTCCCTTCTGTCCCCTTCACCAAATGAGGATACACTCTATCTTTCTCATCACCTGAGGAAACAACAAAGCCATCATCTCTGAGGCAAATTACTAAAGCTCTCCAGATACCATATGTGCTATTATTTCATCTTGAACTTAGCCTCCAGACTTTGAACAGTGAATTTTTATTGTTTACAATTTGCCCGATCTAAGGAATTCTGCTGTAGCAGCCCAAAAGAGACTAAGAAAGATTGACTCTAAGATGTAGGGTATATGAGTCAAAGGATATGTAGATCTTAAATTTGATAGATGTTATAAAGCCCCATAAAACTACATTCATTTAAAAATGTAAATGTAAACAACTACCAGTTGTGTACGAAAGTAGTGCCTTTTCTGCCTGTCTCCACTAAAACTGAGTGCCTGTTAATACTTTATATTCATGCCAATTTCATGAAAAAAAAAAGAAAATTTTACTGTTTCAGAGGTATTTTTCTACTTTCTTCTGAAGCTGAATATAATCTGTTTATTATCTATTTAATTTTTCTACTTTGGTCACTTAATTACCCAACAATAGTTAAAAAAAAAACAATCACAAAGTCCCATTCAGAACATTCTTGCTTAAATGGAATTTTTTTTTAAACTGGGTTTGATGTGTCTAAATTTGCTTTTCTCCTCCTGTGATAAACAACGTAACCAAAAGCAACTTCGAAGGACTCATTTGACCTACATGTCCTGATCACACACAGCCTCCATCATTGAGAGAAATCAGGACAAGAACCATGAAGGAAAACTGTTTTCTGGCTCACTCAGAGCTCCAAGGTTAGCAAACTTTCCTATACAGTCAGTCCCTTCTGCTTAGGGATGGTTTGCCCACAATGGAGCGGGTTCTCTTAAATAAACTGGTATCAAGAAAATATCCTAGAGACATGCCCAGAAGCCAATATAATCAAGTCCTACCTCCTAACTGAGACCCCTTCAGATAATTCTGGGCTATTTCAAACTGACAGCTGAGGCTATCTAAGAAAGCATCTTTTTATAGGGAATCTTTATTTCTGGAAATTAGTCCACTATAATATTCTTAAATTCTTTTTTAAGATGAAGTTTTTTTTTTCATTTTGTGGTGATTTTGTGCTCTATGCAAACTATTAAACTTTAATCATTTCTATCATTTTTTATTTATTTGAAATCTCCACTTAGGTTTTTCACAGGCCAAGACTATAAAAAATATTCTGATACTTTATTCTGGTGCTTTTACAGACTTGCATTTAAAAATTTGATTAAATCTTTATTTCATGTAGGATTTCTATTTGCTTTATGTAAATTTCTTCTCTCCAAAAATGAGTACTAATATTTCAAAGCTATACATTAATTATTCTTTTCTTCCTCCTTCTAATCAGCAATAGAGACAATCCCTAAAATTTTATTCTATGTTTTCTCTTAGTCTATATTCTCTAACAGCAGAGTCCAAGATAGAATATATGTAAATATAACCAGAATCTCTCTCCAGGAAGCAAATATTTGTAACTGAAGCATGAGACTTTGTGGGAGAAAAAGTTAAGACATGAGTGTGCTTTTAGCCATTTATATAGTGGGAAGTTATTGCCTTGTGCCCCAAATCTTCTGAGAACTTTTCTAAACACTCTAGAAATGTCACAACTGCACTGAGAAGCACTTATCCCTGACTCCCACTCTGCATTAGTCAAGGAACAGCTCACAGACATCAACTCTGTTGAGGCTCCAGGCTAGGCATGTTATCGTATGGAACATGCCCACTTGCCTATGCACAAACAATGTAGTATCCCTTTGCAGAAAATGAGAGGTAAGTGACGACCAACATAGGCGCCTGCAAATCTCACGTCAATTTTTGAGTGCATCATGGCGATTGCCATGGAAAGCTCCCGAACATGACATCCAGCAGCCCTTTCATGCAGTAGTAGAAGCAGTCCATATTTGCACTGTCCCACTATTCAGAGTTCATCACTGAGTATCCATCATCCATGCCCCACCAGCCAAGTATCACCAGCCAGTATCCACCATCCAGGTCTACCATTCAGTGTCTACTATGAAAGGTGTACACCCCAGGTTCATTATTGACAATAGCATTATGTGTGTCTGTACATATTTCACGTTTGTGCCTTTTAAGATGAAATGTTACCATGATTACATCTTTAATCGTCTCTTGCACGTGCATGTGCATGTGTGTAGACCACAAGCATTAGAAATTGTTCTACCCAATTTTCTATCTGTTCTATCCAATTTTCATTTTATGTGTGTTTGTGTGTGTGTATGCATGTGTTCATGGTTGTGTGTGTGTGTGTGTGTGTGTGTGTGTGTGTGTGTGTGTGTGTGCGTGTGTGTGATGAATTATCTCCTATAACCAGGAGAGTTCACTGATTTGGCCAGTCTCGGTCTAGAGATATTCCTGTCTCTGCCTCCCCAGTGCTGGTATTACAGAAAGATGCCACAGCACTATGCCCGTTTTTCTTTTTAACCAGAGTACTGGGAATCCAAACTCAAGTTCTCATACTTATGCAGCAAGCACTTTACCAGTTGTGCCCTCTCATTAGCTCCACTTTCCCATTTACTTTAACATGAAAATTAAAGGTAGATGAGGCCCATTTGCCAATGTAAACAGGTAGTTTATAACTTAATCACTGAAGAACAGATTGTCACATCCTCTAAACCACGAGCCAACAAATGATATAATTCCCCTTGTGTGCTTATTACTGGTAGTTTAATGTTTCCACACACGTATCTATGCATTTCCAAGGACAGAGTTATTAACGGAAAAGATCTTAACCCTCTTAAAGTCATTAATTCATTTGAATATGTTACTCAGACATGCTTCAAATATTTACACATCAAAGTTTCTATTTCACTTCTTTCTGGCCTTCACCTGAGGCTATCATTCGATTTAATTTCAACCAAGTGTATTAGCTTTTGTAAATGCCACAGTTATTTTGTGACTACAATTTTATTTGTCCCATTTGTGGCTGCCATGAGTTCTTGTCTTGGCCAAAGCCTCTTGAGGGTTTCTGGTCTTGCTTAGTGACAGTGATGGTGATTCAGAAGATGACAAAATTCAAGGTAGTGTTCACTGGAGAGGCTTGCTAGCAGTGGCCCACAAGGAGGTAGCTTCCAGGGATTCCAGCATTCAACATTCTGGGATAGGAATGGCGGGGTAGGAATGGCAGATTTGATTCCCTTCCTCTCAAGCTAGCCCCTTCTTGGACTTGTGCTTCTTGCAAGAGCTCATTTGAATCTTCTTCAAGTCTCTTACATGTGGTCACACAAAGAAAACCCTGAAGCAAATTTCACACACCAGCAGGAGCGACTCTGGCTAAGCTTGCTATTAGCAGAGCATCAGATTTACTCCTAAATCAATGCAAACAATGGGGTGCTTTATATCTTCCCACATGAGCCTTAATAACCGAGCACAGCCATAATGAATTCTGGGGCTGAATTAATGTAAAAGAGTAATGGTGATTAGGTAATTACCAAGTAAGGAGTGTTTAACCTTCCCAGTGACAAGACTCGAAGACCACCTGACATCATGTGTGCATTGTGGAAATAATTAATAATTAAAATGATCCAATCTGTACTGTTAATCAGAAGTAAGTATCCCAGTGCAGTGCCAGTCAAGCTGAGTTCTTCCCTCACTGACGTCTGCCAATGTGCTGCTGGGCTCTTCGGGTTTTGAAGGTGTCAGCGTCTTTGATTTTTTATCTCAGGTTAGCTAGACTTAAGCTGTTACAAGTCTCTCAGAATATTTCAACAAGCAGAGACACATCACCCTCTAAAATTATCCACCAGAGTGAAATGCCAGGAAATGACCTTTGGCCTCTTTCTTTTTTAATTGCAACTCACGATATTTTAAAGCCATAGTTGCGACAGCTCCATACTCCATTCCTCTCTTCATCCACTTTCCTCTCCCTATGTCTTTTGAGAGGTTTATATTCTGGGGAGGTTATGTGTATCCATGTGTGTGCAGTATGTGTGTGTGTGTGTGTGTGTGTGTGTGTGTGTGTGTGTGTGTGCTATGTTTGTGTGTATATGTACATTGGAATACTGCATTGTGTCCTGATAAAAATGTTTATATCTCTTTTCTCTGTCCTTCTTTCCCCTCAGTGGCCCCTACTACCCCAAGATGCTTAAGTCCCAGAGGAGAAAAGTTTGCTTGGAAATCACTGATCGGTTCTTCTAAGCTCCTTGTTCCACACAGAAGGAAGCAGATTCAGAGTGGAAAGGCCTGCCTGAAGCCTTTCTAAAGAAGACAGAGGTAGAAGGACCTTAGATCTCTTGATTCCCAGGCCTGACCTTTGGTATCAAATGTCATCCCTGGGCTCTTACCAGAGCAAGTCCACCCCCGGCTTCCTGTTTAGGTTGCCTCTCCTTTTAAAGGTTATGAACTGAATTAAAGGAAAAGCAATGGCCATTTAACCCTTTCTGAGACAAGGGGATATTCTGCCTTTCTCCATTTGCCAATATTATTCCTGATCCAGCCCATACCTCTACATCTGCATTTGTCACTCTGTTAAGTGTCCTTATCTCCAGGCCAGCTTCTCTACCATGTCCTGGAGTGGTTCCCCCTTCGCCATCATCCAGTAAGGTATTAATACAGTAGCTGCTTCTAAGTGAACCTTTAATGAGGGCTGTGGTCATCCATTTAGTGGAATTTGATAGTGACAACACATTGACATTGGTAAGGTTAATGATCCAATGCTTTATTTCATTGAACAAGTTGAACAACACTTAGCACATTGATCCACAGTGTCCTACAATCCATCTCTGCTATTGCTTTAATGGTGCCATGGCATTGGTGCCCTTTAAGTAATTGGCAGAGTAGAAATATGGACTTGGCCTTGTCATGTCAGATTAGCACTACGTTGAATTGAGAAAGATTTTTGTCATTTCTATGTTCTTTCTTTCCTCTCATTTGATATCTTTCTGATTTAATAAAGAGATTGGGGCTCACAGAGGCCAGGAAGAAAACTCTCAATACATAGCTAAAAAAAAAAAATACTGGGCCTGAGATGATACACCCACATTTTTTTTTTCCTAGAGCAACTGGAGTGCAGGATCTTAGGCAAGCTTTCCAGCCTCTCATGTCTCAGTGTATTCGTATGACAGAGAGAGAATTTATGAGACTTGCCTGTCCCCACTTGTCTCACAAATGATGAGTCTTGTCCATAAAAAGTGGTTCTCTGTGTGAAAAGAAAGGGAAATGAATGTGTTAGACTCTCACCAAAGTCCTTCTCAGCAGACCTCACAGAGGCCCTGGAACACTACCCTTGAACTCATCTCTGTAGTGTCAGGTGGAAAAGCTAGAAGGTCTAGGCAAGCTCTTGGCCTTTCCAGGAGGGAACAATAAGGTCCCGATTAGCCGTGCCTAACCCCCTGGTAAAGAACAAAGGTGCCCAGGGTGGGCCATCAATATCTAGAAATAAACCCTCATTGAAACACAGTTGTCAAGTAATACTGAGTTTAGGGCAAGTCTCTAGACTTACAGAGGTCATGGATAGGTGAGAACGTTGAAAGAGGACTCTGAGAACCAGGAAAGTGGACTGTTGTATTGGGCCTCCCACACTGCCTGGAGGATGCCCAGCACAACTGTAGGTTGCCATGGTTCAGCTAGAGCCATTCCTATACTGACCTCAGGTAAGCCTTAAACTCACAAACTCACTGGATGAATAATTAAGTCTCTTCAAAGTCCCTGTCTTGGTCAGAACCACCTGAGAATGTGAGAGGTAGGATAGGAAGAGAGATCTGTAAGCCAGAATGAAGTGCCCCATAGCATACCATGGGGGTGGGATGGAGCCTGGATACTGAGCAAAAGAAAGGAAATGAGGCAGAAGAGAGAGACACACAGAGGATATATAACAACATTCACTGAGCAGACCTGCTATGTACCAGACACTAAACTTGGAGTTGGTCCAGCAAAGAGTGACTATATGGTAGTATGTCCCCAAGCTGCCATGGACATACCAAAAGAGACAGACTATGTATTTTGATGTCAATTCTCAAATATTTAGTCCCCCCTAAAAGGAAAAAGAGTTACCAACCTCCTGAATGCCAATGGTGGAATTCCTTTCTTTCTGTCATCTCACTCGGACCCCTGCAGCATGCTCTAATCTGTGTGCAGATGGATGAGTGAGTTTGACACTGGAGGAAATGATAAAGGATCTGCACTTGGCTACGGAACTAGACCATATTCTACAATAAATTTTGCCAATGAAGTTTATATTTGTATTTCCATCTGTTTGACAACTGTGTCTTATTTCTCAATTGATTCTGCGTTCAATGGGGGAAGAAAAGGTTGTTATTTATTATTTGCCACAAAACCAAACATGATACAGGTTACCGTTCAGCAGAAATACGTGCAAAGCATAAAATCAGCTTACAGTGTGGAGAGGTGTGTTCTAACTGAGGCGTGTGTGTGTGTGTGTGTGTGTGTGTACACTCCAGTCCAGAAATGATTTACAGAAGTAGAGGAGAGATGTTAAAGGAAAGATGATTCAGGAAAGAAGAAAAAGAAGAGGCAAGGAAGAGTGTGTATGAAGACAGTTCAGAAAAGGTAAACATTGGATCACTTGTCAGTAGGAAGAAATTATTTTTGCCAAGATTGTGCCAAAGAACTCATTTCTCTCAATATAGCATTTCCCAGATGTCTCCCTGGCTCAACTGACATAGCCATGGGCAGCAAGCTGATCGTGTACAAATAGGCCGGACACAGTAGGATCCTTTCAACACCCATTCACCTGCATGCCTTGGGTCTCAACATATTCATTAAGACTCAAGGTGGAGCTTCCCCAAATGGGAGCAAAATGGGACTTTATTTTTTCTAGATTCTTTCCAGCTCTGAAATGCTTCTTCCCAACAAGTCCTTTGGAGCTTTCTGGCTGTGAGCAGGACACCCCACTCTCAGCATCACTCAGCATCAGATCACCGGTTGCTAACACTGGATGCACTTCTCGTATAGTGCCATCCTCACTGACTCCATCACTTCTTATAACCAACACAGAGGGGAAGCCCATTTTGTAAAAAGGAAAAGGAGTTGGCTGAGCCATATTTAAAATCAATATGCTTGTTGAAGTCCTTCTCTTTCTTTTAAGAACACTATTGCTCAGTAGTCAACACCCCATAAAAACATTAGTAGCAAGACGGTTATCTGTACCAAATGTGACACAAGTACGGGCCTGTTGATTCCACAGAGAGGGACTCTCAACCTAACTATACTAACTTTTAGACTAGACGATTCTTCACTGAGGGAGCTGTGCCTTGCAGGATGCTTAGTGGCAGCTCTGGTCCTTACTCATTAGACTCAGGCCCTGTGTTTCTATGCATTGTCTGATTTTGGTTTCAAATTCCTTTTATTTAATGTGAGCAAATTGATTGTTAACATGTGTCCATCCTCAGAAAAAGGGACTAAAACAAATAGTTCTCTCAGATACCATTCATTCCTTTGTTCTAGATTTGGCTAGTAAAACCTTTCTGCATGCCTGCTATGTTGCCTGTCTATTTAAATGTTCATCGAAGCACCTCTTGCTCTAGCTATCATAAGCCTGACACTGTGGATTTTTTGCTGCATTCCCTCAGCTATTTCTTCCTCAGCTGCCTGGGGTTCAGTAACCTGGGGTTGGTTCTTTTCCTCCTGCCCCCACATCTGCTGTTTTTAGTGGCAAACTATGCAGTGATGAAAACTCTCATCCTGAAGACCATGTTCCAAATTCTAGTTTCAATTCTGCCACTTCCCTGCTGTGTGATATTAGAGATATGTGTGTCTCTCTGTTTGCCTATAAAATGCCAGTAGCCCTTATATGCTTGTGACTTGGTTGTGATGAGGAAAACCTAAGAGAATGGTAACAAAGTTGATCTGAAGTATAGAAAGCATTGTTTAACAGAGAGAACTAGGTGTCACAGTGGTCAATTTATATTAAATAAAAGATTCGTAAAACAGAAAAAAGAATTAGCACAAAATGCCTACCCAGCATCAAACTTTCTGGTGAAGGAATAATCCCTCCTAAGTAAGCTCCCTACAAGGATGAGAAGGATATGTCCTTGTGTTTTTGTGGGGCAGTAATTAAAGTATTCCTGGAGAATGAGCCTATAGAAAGCCCTGGGCAGGGCAACTCAGCGAGGCCTGGAGAACGTTCCAAAGTACAATTGCAGCAAGTCCAGCTCTTTTCATGTATCAGATGCTTACTATACTCCAGCTACTGTACATCAGGCGTCAGAGCACAACCTCCTAAACAATACATCTAGAAAAGATGGGAAAGCCCCAAGTCTCCCTGTTCCCAAGATGAAGTTAAACTAGTCCTATCTATACAACCCCAGTGGATGCAGGAAGAAAAAAATATATTCAGCATCCTTAAAAAATGTATTAGACCATGATAAACAGAGTCATTTGAGAATCATGTACCAAGGTTCTATATTTTTAGGTGTAATGACAGTGATGGGTAAGTGTGCCAGTGATAAGCAGTGGATGCCAGACACCCCTTCTCCCCATTAAACTTCATTCATTAACTAGCAGAAACTCAAAGGAAAATATCAACAACATTGATGGCTAAAGATGCTTCTTTCCACCTAACCTTTTCTATATCTTACATGTTTGAATGTTCAAAGAAAAGAAGAAGATACCTTCAAATGGACAAAGATCCCAGGGAATATCCAGTGAAGGCTCAACTAGGAATAATGTCATCATATTAAAGCACAAGTAAAAGCAGGTGACATAGACAAGACTAGAAATCTCCCCTGCCTGTTGCTGAATTATAAGCAACCATGAAGAAAAGTGAACTGTTGAATGTGGGATAAAACACTCTGCAGGAGGTTGAAGAAGATGCCGGTTTACAAGACCTCCCAGGGGCTTTCCCTTTTGCACTCAGGCTGTGACTTTAGAGGACTAATCTTCCCATAATTTTGGAGTGGGAAGGGAATGTTTGCACAACTGTCCTGTGCTCTCATGCAAAATCTTGTGAACAATTCGTGGATCTGATGCTGTTAAGAGATATTTTCTTTGGCAAAGAAGAAAACACTCCAACAAAAAGAGCATCATAGTATCCAGTGACTTTATATTCCCCAGTTCTGACCAAAAAAAATAGTGTCTAGAGACCTCTACTTTCACAGAAAATTGGCCAATACAAGTCATTTTGATACCTGGAAGTAGTGGATTTTATATATATATAGTTTGAGGTCAAGCCCTCCTTTTCTTGCAAAACAAACATTTCATTTCTACTAAGGTGAAACAGGAAAGCAAGGCTCCAGCCTGTAGGAATCCTGCAGGTTCTCTATGGTTTAAATTTGAAAGAAAATCTCTTGTCACTGAGGGTATGGTTTTTAATCTTTTAACACAACCTGACTTGCATTTGGTTTGTATATTCAAGGAAACACCTTTGGTAGCTAAAATCCTTAGCTGATATTTTACTTCCATATCTAAATCTGCCTGGAAAGTCACCTTGCCTTGTATCAGGGTCCCTCAGTTACAGATACAGTCCACTCTATGTATCATTTCACTTGGTTTTCCCAACAATCCTGAAAAAGCAAGCATTGTTATTTCCCCCCTCCAGGTCCCTCTCCCATGATCCTTCCCCCAATTTTCCCATTCTCATGTGAGCAGGTAGAGGTCTCCCCTGTGTGTCCCCACTTCAAGTCTGGGAGGCTAGGTGCAACTTCTCCCACTGAAGCCAGACAGATAGCCTAGGTAGTCTAGCTAGAAGAATATATCCAACATATAGGCAATAGCTTAAGGGAGAGCCTCCCACTCAGACTGTTCAGGACCCACATGAAGACCAAACTATACACCTGTTATGTAAGTGTGGAAAGGCCTAGGTCCAGCCCATGTATGTTCTTTGGTGGTGGTTCAGTCTCCGAGAGCCCCAAGGGTCCAGGTTAGTTGACTCTGTTGATCTTCCTGTGGAGTTCCTTTGGGGCTGCAATCCTTCCTCCTATTCTTCCATAAGAGTACCCAAGCTCCATCCACTGTTTGGCTGTGAATGTCTGCATCTGTCATTTGCTGAGTGGAGCCTCTCGAAGGACAGTCATGCTAGACTCCTGTCTGCCGCTGTTCCTCCTTTTAAATGAGGCTTTGAATGAGCAAAAGTTTTCAGGACCAGAAACAGCAGAGACAGTCCCAGCCTTCATAAAACTGTGTTCTCAAACTATAAAAGCTGAATCCACAGTTGCCTACATTGCATTCCTTTCTTGGTGAAGGTTTGCTAATTTTGCAGGCCTATTCTGCCTGACCTGGTACTCAGGGGCATCCTCTGGTAGCAGAATTTGGACTATAAGGCATTTTTGGGACCATAATACTTTGCTTTATAGGGCTCCTTTTGTGTACACACACCATCCCATCAAAGTGGATCCCTGGCTTCTGATAGACTTCTTGGAACACAGGACAGTCACAACAGTAACACAAAACCCCTCATATGAGAGTTTGTGTCTGCCTTTTTTTTTGGCTTTCCCTTCTTACAGTTTATGCATCTGTAGCTCTGAGTGACTATTTTTTGCCACAAAGAAGTAAATCAGACCTGAAAGCTCAGATGCAGACCTTTGGAAAGAGCAGCAGCTTACATTAGCCAGCAATGCTAACCCTGTTGGATGCCTGGTAGCTTGGAATCATTCTGGTCCTCTAGGTCCCACAACAAGCAGACAGCCAGTCCCTTGCCTTCTGTCACTAGATGGATCTCAGGGCAGCAAAGGAAAAGCATCTGGGGATCAGGGTGGAGCCACAAAACTCAAAGAGGAGGAACCAGGGTGCAGTTGTCTCTGTAAATCCCCATATTGGTCTCTGTGATGCCCCTCATTGAACCCAATTCCTCCCGTGGATGTAGCCATTGACATCCTGAGCACTAGACGGTCCTTATAGGCTTGTTCCCATATCTCATGGCTTTGTTTTCATGTTGCAGACTTAACGTGTGCCATGCCTCAATGTGTTCCATATGGCAAAATATTGGTAGAGTTGTTTGGAATGCCATGCATGCTGTAATCTGTGTTGGTGGTAATAAGAAAATTCACAACAAAAATCAACGGTAAAGAAATAATCCTATAAGCCAAGACCTCAAACGAATCCCGTGTAAGGCAAGAGACGTTCTAATAATAGGAGCTTAGGTAGGTGGTGGAACACTTGCCTGGGGTCAATTGACAGCACTGCATAAAGAAAAGAAGAGAAACGGGGAGAGAGAGAAAAGAATAAATCAAAAGAAAGGATGAATAACTGACTTGAAATAGCCATAGTGCAGACATAGAGGGGTCATCACTGATCTCATTTCATAACAAATTATTTGGGGGAGGGGGAGAGCCACCCTAAGAACCAGTCCTCACAATGTCTCAGAAGCTTCTCCAGCCAGGTGGGAGTCTTCTGCTATAATTTCATTGTCTGGAGCCAGAGAGCAATTAGAGAAAACAAGCTGTTACTGCAAGCCAGGAACTTTACACAAATTAGTTTTGTTTTTAACAGTTTTATTGAGGTATAATTGACATACAATAAACCACATGTATTTAAATTATGCAATTTGATAAGGCCTGACATATGTATACATCCATTAAATTATCTCCACAATCAAGATAGCAAACATATCTATTTCCCCCCAAATTTTTCTTGTACCTCCCCCTCACATACTTCCCACCCTCGCTCCCCAGACAACTAATAATGTTTTCCGTTGCTCTAAGTTTGTTTGCGTTTCCAAACATTTTTCAGAGACATGGACTCTTGCCATATGGCCTTCATTCCATTATATAGCCATGCAACAGATGCCAGCAGTGTTTACCTGTCTGCTTGCTGATGGACATCTGAATTCTTGCCAGTTTTGCACAATCACAAATAAAACTGCTGAATGTTTATGTACAAGTCTTTCTATGGACATGTTTTGATTTCTGTTGAATGGAATACCTGAGCCATGTGGTAGAGGTATGTTTCAGACACTTCAATAAAGTGAGTGACCAGGCTATGGTATGACTGTCAGCATCACGAGCTTAGAGGTCCCTGGGTCCTTATGCCCTCCATCTGCTTAGAGGAGCCTAGTGCCTGCCTGCCCTCCATCCTCACCTCCAGGGTTCACAGTGCTCAGGCATGCTCCATCAGCTTTGGGGAGCCCAGCCCCTACATGGCCAACACTTATCTGACAATTTTTAACCTCAGCAACATCCACGGGGAGTGGTGCGCATTTAATTTCAGTCTATCCTTTCCTAAGGCAGAAAGATTAACCTATACTCAGGTTTCTGTTTGTTTGCTTGGTTTTCACTATCACTTTTGAGTTGACCACTTTTCTTCTAACTTAGCCACTGTCCCAGTGTAATATTGACCAGCAGTTTTTTCATTATCTCTGTCTGACATGGCCAAGGTCTCAGCTTTGTATCATAAGTTCAGGAGCATTTCTTCCATTCAGGCTTCCTGTCTCTATTATGCAGATTTATTCATTCACTAATCGAGGATCTTTCTGTGTCCTTATTGCCATCTGTGTGCCTTCTCTGGTGTCACTCCAAATCCTTTGCCCATTTTTAATTACGTTATTTTTCTCTCATTTTGAGAGTTATGAAAAAAAAATCAAGTTCATAGTGAATTAATTTACATACATTTCAATGAGTTTTGGCAAATTTGCTCACCTTAATAAATACCAGCACAGTTGACTCATAGGTTTTAAATCTCTCCCAGACCTTCCTGCCTCCTTTTGACAGCTTGTTCCTCTGCTTATGTATGTGTAAGCATGTGTGAACGTGAGTGTATGAATATATACTGAGTGTGTATGTGTGTGTGCATGTATGTATACATATGATTGTGTGTGAACATGTGTGATGTGTGCATATTTAATAACAGCTTTATTTGAATATAATTCACATATAACATAACATCCTCCTTTCAGATATATGCATTATGTTTAATACATTCACAGATTTTGCACCCATCATAGCTAAGTTTAGAACATTTCATTGTTTCCCACATTAATCCTTATTCACCACCTCACATGTTACAGCTTATCATTCTTTACCTATCAAGCAACCATTAATCTACAGTCTGTCTCTAGGGATCTGCTTATTCTAGATATTTCATGTAAGTGCAGTCATAAAATAAATGGCCTTTTGAGACTGGCTTCTTTCCTGTAGCCAGAATTTTCAATGATCATATGTATTAAAGTGATTGGTAGTACTTCATTCTTGAGTACCAAATTACATTTCATCATACTGATGTAGAACAAAAGCATCATTACCTATCCATGGATCATTTAATGGACAGTTGCATAGCTCCTATTTGAGGCTGGTTAGTGAAAGATACTGTGGTTATTTATTTAGAGGTTTTTGTGCAAATATATTCTTTCATTTCACTTAGATATAGACCAGAGAGTAAACCCAGAAGTTGATATGCAGTTTTCTAAAGACTTGAATTATTTCGTATTTCACACTCTGAAAAAGATTCACTCTAGATTGTCTGGCTCTGCCTGCATATTGTGTTTCCTTTCACACTATAGACGCATTGGTGGCATGATCTGAGAACTCCTTGCAGTCTTGTTTTGAAGCACAGACAAACGGTTTTAACAGATTCAAGAATGAAGAGAAAGGGAGAGGGGAAGCGATGGCAGAAGGAGAGACAGAAAGGGATGGAGTATTGGGAAATACTGAATAATCCATAACGAGGCGTTAGATCCTCTCTAACGGGCTGAGGCCTTTGTGAGCATCTCCCAATGTACTGGCAATCACACTTGGGTCCTGTGCAAGAGCACTGCCCACTCTTAACTGCTGGGCCATCTCTCTAGCCTCAGTGACTTCTGCCTAATCCAAAATCACAAATATTTCATTCTAAAATTTCTTCCAGACCTTTAAATACTTTAGCCTATGATTAATTTGAGTTAAATGTTCAAAATTGTTCAGAGAAGAGCTATGTTTGAGTCTTTTGCTAAGCACAACTTTTTTTTTAAAGGGTGTCTTTTCTTTATTGTACAGCTACTTTGTCTTAAAATCAGGTGGTGTCTGCCTGAAACTTTACTACAAAATCTACTTGGTTTTTTTAGATTATTTATAATTTGTTTGAATTTTAGTATCAGCTTACCAATGTTCAAGAAAGCATGCTAAAATTTTGAGTATAAAGCAACTAAATAGTTGATGTTAACCAATATGAATTTTCCAATTCATGATAGAAAGTATTTTTGTTTATTTAAGTCTTCTTTGATGTTTCTCAACAATACCTTTTGTTTTCAACATGTGTAGTTTTAGATTCTTTTGTCAGGTTTGTTCATGCTCCATACTTTTACAAATGAGTTATTTAATTTTAATTTTTATTTAGTCATCACTAGCTTATTAATTATAATTCTTTTACATGGTGATCTTAGTAACTTATAACTTACCAATCTAATGTTATTTTTTTTAACTTTTTTCTTTTCATCCAATTTTCTTTTATCAGTGGTTCTCAACGAGGAGACATTTTTTATTGTCCATCTTGGAGGGGTGGTACTACTTTCAGCTAGTGGGCAGAGGCCCCAAGATGCTACTGAACACCTACTACACACAGAGCAGCCACCTATCCAAGGGGTTGGGGAATGGAAAGTGTCCAGCAGAGGTGGGAAAGTCATTCTCAGATAATCACAAAAAGAAGACAGTTTCACCCTCTACTTTTCAAGCTGGCAGGTTTGGCTTGGTTTGATTAAATTTGGTTTGGTTTGGTTTGGTTTGGTTTGGTTTGGTTTGGTTTGGTTTGGTTTGGTTTGGTTGTTGGTTGGTTGGTTGGTTGGTTGGTTGGTTGGTTGGTTGGTTGATTTGTTTGGCCTGTGTAGTCAAAGTATGTGTTGTAAAAAAGAGGTAAGAAGGAATTTCTGTTAGATTCTGATGGGGGAGCATTCAGTCTTCATCTCTAAGTAGAATACTAGCTGTCGGTGTTTTGTTAGAGGTTCTTTATCAGGCTGAAACTCACTCCTGTACTTCCAGTTTGTCGAGTTTTATCAGGAATGGATATTATGATTTCACATTTTTTTATCCTTATTTGCATGATCATTGATCATGTACTTGGTAACCCATTGATTGATGTTTAGATTTCAAGTATTTAGACAATAAAATAATTTTGTTAAATAAACTCCTGTTGTTCAAAATCTGCTTTCTTAATTTTTTTTTTAATTTTTTCCCAATCTGCTTTTATACCATTTTAATTACATGCAAGTATTAAGGTCAGTTCTAGGCTGATGAACTAACAATAAAATAGATGCAAATATGTTTTAGCATATTGTCTAATTGGACTTAATATTAAGGTTGTGCTAATTTTACGTGTATAGTCATAAGTAATATTAGTCAAGTGTTTCCTTTACCTCTTGGACTTCTGTGTAGTTTCGATACTAGTATAAACTCTGTCCTCAGTGAGTGAGCTGGAATTACCTCTTCCTCAGCTGAGTCAGTTTATACTAAGCTGGTTTCTTTTCTTTAGATATCTGAGTGATTCCTAGTGAGCCTCTCTGAGTCAGAAGTACAGAAACGGTAGCAACGTGATGAAGAACGAACTGATCATCGGTTTACTGGGTACAGGGCTACATTGGGTTATTTATTTCAATTTGTTTTGTTTGTGGCACTGAGAATTAGACATAGGGCCTCACCCCTGTCATTTAAGTGTCCTGCCACTGAGCTGAGCCTAAGTTTATTTAGATCTTTTTGCATAAGAATCTTTTTTTAAAAAAACTCACTATCATCATCTGAGAATAAAATCACAAAGTTGTTCACTGTATACTTTTGCTTTTCTCTCAGTCTGTGTATCTGAGGTGAATGGTCTCTTATATTGATGCTGGAGCCTGATTCTTCTCATGTCCTTATCATTGTGGCTAATAGAGATAAAACAAACTGACAAACCCTCTGGCTAGACTGTTTTACTTTGTTGGTGTTTCCTTTGAAAGTTATTGTTTTCCTTTTTTTTTTTTTTTTGATTATTTTTTTTTTTTTTTTTTTTTTTGCTTCATCTTGTCCTTCATCTTTTTTCTTTTTGTTTGTTTGATGGTGGGGCAGAAAGTGATTCAATTTGCAGACCAGAATGAACTTAAACTCCAAATTCTCCTTTCCCAGCCCAGGAGAGTGCTGGGAACAAGCAAGCCCTACCACAGCCAGCTCTACTCTTTTATCAAGAGAATAAGATGGTTGATTGACAGGAGTCTAGGAGAAAGAGGGAACAGAGGACACCAGGAGAACAAGGCTCTCTAAAACAACTGAGCAAAGCTCATATGAACTAAGAGACTGAAGCAGCAATCACAGGGTCTACCTGGTTCTCTACCAGGTCATCTGCATATATGTTATAGTTTTCAGTCTGGTACTTTTATGGAACTCATGAATGTGTGTATGAGTGAGTCTCTGTCTGATTCTTGTGCCTCTTCTTGGGACTCTTACTTTACTGTTGACTTGGCTTGTTCAACTTTGATATGATGGCATTTGTTTTATATTACTATATTTCATTTTGTTATACTTTGATGTTGACTCTTAGGAACCTGTTCTTTTCTAATGAGAGATAGAAAGAAGATGGATCCAGATGGGGAAAGAAAGAACTGGGAGGAGTAGAGGGAGGGGAAACTATATTCAGATTATATTATATGAGAAAAGAATCTGTTTTTAATAAAAGGGGTTAATGAATAGAAGATAGTTGATTAAAGACAACTCCTTCTTAATGTAGAGATTCCAGTTACATCCTTCATACCACTATGGCAGTATCCTCTAAATTCTAATGTGTTTATTTTTATTCTATTCAAAATATCTTTGTTATATGACTAGACCCATTGCACTATTTACAAGTATCTTTCTTAGTTTCTAGATGCTTGATGACTTTTCCAGGTATCTTTGTATTCTTGACTTCAGATTCAATCCATTGTGTTCAAAAATGTTGTTTTCTACAACACAAATCCTTTTAAAATAAGTGAATCTTGTTCTATGACCCAGACATTTCTCTCTTTGCAGTCTTCAATAATAAGTTCTCCATCCATATGGCTGCCAAGTGGGGGCTATCTTTAATCTCATTTAAAAAAAAGACAAGTGATTTACTGTGGACACCAGGAAGTAATCTACATCTTGTTGCTCTTGGGTAAAATTGTTCTATGGCTGTTATCAGGCTGAGATGGTTAATAGCACATAGATGGCTTACTAGATGCTTGAGAACATTCTGCTTAGAAACTACAACTTTCTAACTGTCATTATGTTTAGAAACAAAATTAACTCATTATACCTGCAAACAATTTTTTTCTGGCGCCTTTTTATCTTTTCTTCAGGCTTTCCAACTGTGCCTAGCTCTAAGCATTTCTAGGCATTTTCCAAGTCTTCCATTTGGGTATGACCTAAACCTGTCAGTATGTCTTACTGTTTCCCCATATTTCCTTTTTATGGGTCCACTCGCCTACTAATCTAGCCCACATCTAATATCAGTTATTATTTAGTTGGTCTTTAAATCAAGACATTATTTTTCAATATGTCTTATAGAATTGCAATTTGAATGTAAGATGAAGGCAAGAGTCTATACTCAGAACATGAGGACCATTAAAAAGGGGGTTATGGGCAGAAGAAACAAGGAAGTCAAGAAGCACAACCAAGCTCTAAATCCTTAAGCAAAAGTTAAAGGGAGAATAATCTATCACTTACAGTGCTTACAGTATGCTGGTCAGTGTCTCAAAACCTTTTAAGATCCAGGCTTGTATGGATGGATGCCCTTGAACAGATGTGAAAAAGCAGACGTGAGGGGTTTTAAGGACTTTTTTGCATCATATATCCTGCACAGGTTATACTGCAGACCTCAGTGAAGAGAATCACACTGGTTGAAGTGGTGGAGAAAATGAAGTCAATGATGAACAAGAAAACAATTGAGGCATTAAAAAATTTAGTCCATGAAGATATGATGAGTTTATACCCATAGAACTGCCTGTGAGCTGCTGCAGAGTCTCCATCTAATAGTTCAGGCCCCCTCATCCCAGATTTTCTGTACTTGTGTGTCTGGCTTTTCTTCACTTCCTCTCTTGCTGCTGAAGTAGGTGAATTATTGGTAGTTTGGCAGCTGAGAAGCCCAAGTCGCCACCATCTGATTGCTGTTAGAGCATGGTGTTCTCGTGTTTTAGTTTGGGTTTTACTGCTGTGAACAGATACCATGACCAATGAAAGTCTTATAAAGGACAACATTTAACTGGGGCTGACTTACAGGTTCAGAGGTTCAGTCCATTATCATCAAGGTCCATTATCATGGCAGCATCCAGGCAGACATGGGGCTGGAGGAGCTGAGAGTTCTACCTCTGGTTCCAAAGACAGCTGGGAGAAGACTGGCTTTCAGGCAGCTAGGATGAGGGTCTTAAAGCCCAAACCCAAAATGACACTTCCTTCCTACAAGAACATACTTACTCTAACAAGGTCACACCTCCTAATAATGCCACTCCCTGGGCCAAGGATATTCAGATCACCACACCATGGAAGAAGAATTCAATGTCAGATTCATTCAGAAATACAAGAAAGAACACACAAGTCAGTCCTAGGTTCCCCTTCTTCCAGGTGTTATGCATAAGATGTTATCCTTAGGGATCATTAGGAATGGAAATCTATAAGATACGTGTTCTGCACCACAGAATGAGAGTCCTGGGTATCCTCCAGGTTTGAGTCTTTGACTGAGGCTAGTTGCATTTCTCAGGATCATGTTTACACCTAGGTTACCATCATTCTTGAGGTCTTAGCTCAGATGTCTTTCTCTGAGGCCTTTCCACATCACATATGCTAAAGGATTGTCCTTTAATGTTTGACCTAATGGGGAAGAGCATGGACTCAAAAGCCAATTGTCCTAATTTAAATTGATTAGCTCACAAACTTGAAAATTCAATGTTTTTGTTCATTTGCACTCCCTCCAATTACATGGCTAGAATAATAGCTTTCTCTGGGGTTCTGAAGATTAGCTAGCTGACAGAATTGTCTTTTGCACAATAATGTGTGTTCTATCTCCAACAATTTCATAAGGATCAAACTAAAATATATGTACTGCCTCAGAAGAAGGCATGACGTGACAGTATAATCACCCTGATTATTGATTCACTTGTCGCCTATGGACCTCTTAGGTTACACCTTACACAGACTTATCATCTAGTCTGTCACTTTCTCTACAGCTCCTGGTATTCCTCTGGGAATGATTATGACCCAAAAGATATTTTTTGCAAGAAAATGAATGAGGCAAGTATCCCCACCCCTGCAATGAAGAATGGACACAACAACCTAATACCCCTTTGGCCAGCAGCAGCCCCATTCACTGATGTTTCTATGGGGCTTAAGGTAAAATGGGTCTTATGGTTCTAATATAAACCTTTGCAACTTTTTTCCCCTCTTGTTCACAGCCCTCTGCAGTCTGGAGTGGGTTTGAAAGGGTGGATTTGGTGGGCTGCCTCTGAACTTTAGTACAATCATGGGCAACTAGTCTAAAGAGAACAATCTTGGATTTTCCAAAGGAAGTGGGATTGCAAAATGTGTTTGTGTTTGTTGGTGCAGATTTGTGTTTCATTCCATAATGACAGGCCTGAGCTGGGCTTTGAAGCCACATTCCTCTCGATGGGGATAGCCTAGGAGCCAGTCTGGTAAGAATCACCCAAGGCAGGATGGCATGTTGTCAAAATGTGGCTCAGGATCCAGGGACTTCTTTTTCTAACTTAAAAATGACCTTGTTTCAGTGTTCTGAGGAAGAGAGTTCAATCACTAAAGTATTTTCCATGGAATCACAAGGACTAGAGTTCAATCCCTAGAACCCAGGTTAAAAAAATCAAAAACAAACAAACAAACAAAACCGGATATGATAATATACAATGTAGTCCCTGCAG
The DNA here is from genome assembly GCA_030674055.1 of Rhabdomys pumilio. Taxonomy (NCBI): domain Eukaryota; kingdom Metazoa; phylum Chordata; class Mammalia; order Rodentia; family Muridae; genus Rhabdomys; species Rhabdomys pumilio. The sequence goes on from JANHMN010000009.1 coordinate 77,261,861, forward strand.
TGAGAAAGCAGAGATAGGTGGATCATTTGTGGGTCAGCAAGCCTAGCCTATCTTATGAGACTCAGGTCCCAGTGAGATACCTTGTCTCACAAAAAAAAAAAAATCTCCTTAGAATCAATATCTAAACAATATTCAAGTTTTCCTCTGGCCCCAGTACATGGTTGTGCATATAACACACACAAACACACACACACACACACAAACACACACACACACACACACACACACACACACACACACACAAACCATTTCAGTCTCCTTTGTGTCAGCAGGTAGTTAGGCATGTTAGTAAAGTGATTCCCTTGAACTGCCAAGAACTAGGATCTAAGTCCTTCACCACAGTACTGAACTTATCCTCAAAGGCCAGGGGGTTGGGGGATTTGGGGAGTTAGAAGTACTTCCCCAGGTTTTAAGACTGGAGGTTAAAGCACAGAAAAACCATTCTCATTTTGTCTACCAGAATCTTCCTGGAGCTCAGCTGTGTGCTAGGCCACTTTCTCCATGTAAACTTTGTGGTGAATTTTCCTAGCATCTGTGCTGCATCCTGTTGACCCCAGAATCCTTAGCTAATTGTAAGGCCCTCAAAAGCAGCTCCAGAAGATAGGCTGTGTGCCTAATAGACCTTGAAAGGCATTTTTTGAGATGTCCGCTCTAGCCTTTCCGGTGGAGCATGTCTCTGTCCTGCCCCTGTATGTGTGCTATTTTCTTGTTAGGCTGTTAGTTCTTTAGCTTCTACCTTTCACTTTTTGGAGTCCTTAAGTCTGTTCTGCTTTGATGGTCACTTAGATAACTGGCCATTGCAAGAGGCTAGAATACACTTTCCAGCACTCTTTCTCCTCTGCACTGGGCCTTCTACCCAACTGTTCGCTCCTTTCGCAAGCATTTCATACCTTTACTGGAGTCTCATTAGCGTCTTCATCTTCCAGAATTTTTTTCTTTACCTTACATGCTTGTCAAATTTCAACACATTTTATAAGCAGGGGCCCTAAGTATCATACCCCGCAACTCCCCTTAGTGCATCACCACATCTCAACAATGTAATATTACAGAATAATTACTTAGATGACTTCTACCGAACTAAACAGTCCTCCACATTATAGATCTTGCTTATTTTAGCTATGTCTCCTTTGTTCAAAGTTTCGTACCTACCTTCTAGTAGGTACTCAGTTTCTAAGAACTGTTTATGGCAAATGGGTGGATAAAGGATGTATAAATATATAGATTGTTGGATCTGAGATCTGCTGAGGGATAGATAATTTCTTTCAAAATCTTAATGCTTCTGGGATTATTAATAATATTCTTCTCTCATCTCATGTATCTTTTTAAAAAAAGTACCCCACAGACACCTTTATGCTGTTTGTTATCTTACTTTATTACTTTTAATACCCATTTTATTGGTAGAATACAGGGGCAAAAAGAATACAGGTAGTGTCCCTCAAATACTGAAACCTGACAGTCTTCTACCAGAATTCTCTGCACTTCCTGCCCTCCAACCTCAGCGCAGTAATCTTGGGCAGCTTCTATTTAATGTGGATTGCTTACTCCTGACAGGTGTCAAGTGTGAGGATCTTTGCCTTTCACAGAGATGAAAAGATTTCCATGGGGTAAGGAGCCTGCTACTGGCCTTCAAAGGGAACAAACAGCTTTCTGCCCTAGACGGAAGCAGGCCAACATGGTTCTAACCTCCCCAGCAGAATTCTTGTTAGTTCTTGTTGGCCTTTAAGTCAGCATTGACCAGGTAAGGCCTCAGAGTTCTACCTTCTCCTTCTGTTTTGTACCTCTCCCTGTCTTACAGTAGTGTGCAATGTTGGCCTTGCTCCAGCTTTCATTAACAGGAGACTGGCTGCTCTTCTCCAGGCATTCTGACACAAAGCCCATCTCCAGGATCACTCGTCATTACAGATTGCCTGAGACAGCCCCCAAATACACATGTTGTCCCAGCGTAATTATTAACAGCCTCTCTTTCATTCTCATAGTGTCCCAGCATAGATGATAAATTATATGGTCATCCACCCATTTCTAAGTTTCCTAGTTCTGTCTCTAAGCTGACAGCTCACTTGCTTGTCACACCTACCTTATAATGTGCTGAGATAGGACAATTCCCACCCTGACCTACTTCTGTCTGTTCCACAGTTTTCTGGTTGCTCGCCAGAGTCAGTAAATGTGTTCGAATGAAATTCCGGGTTTCCATCTGTGTTCCACAGACAATCCCATCTCTACACACACACACATACATAAGCACAGTGAAAACATTAACATCCTTGTTTTTAATGTTTTTTAACTGAGTCCTCCCTGTGGTAAAAAAAAAAAAGGGAGAGAAGAAAGACTCTGGCAGCTTTGTAATGATATGTGTCAAACAGTGACATAGAAAAGAATTATAAAGGACCAAAAAGATGGGGCCAGACAGTGATCAGATCCCTTTTCTCCAATAGGATGCAATCCATTTTTTTTTCAACACCCATACCATCAAGGGAGGGAATTTTTTTTTACACAGACATTGGTACAAACAATGCACACAGGGTATTCCCAGCAGAGGCTCATTATCCATCCAGCCACCAAAGCATTCTCTTCCTAGTCAGACTCCGTGAGCTGCTCACCTCGTGGCAAAAGAGAACATTTGCCTGTGAGCTGTGTTTCATCAGCGTGGCTTTCCATTCTGCCTCCTCTGAAACCTGCAGAAGCCTAGATGTATTTGATCTCTTACACACTTTATGCTGGAAATATCTATTTAAAATGGCTTCATTATGCCTCCAGATAGGCCCCAAATGACACCCTGGGGTTACAAGCTAAAACAGGATGGGTATCCATTCCAACTCTCTAAACATTTCTGGAAATCTAACTCTTTCAAAAAGACATCGTGAGTCTCAAGTGAGGTCAAGTGGAAGTGATATTTTTTTCCTCTTAACATTCACATTCTGCCAATATTTCTCTCTAAGTATTCAAATCAGGACAGATAAATATGGATGTAATGCTGTCTCCAGTACTTCCAGCCAGGAAAAGAACCTGTGGCCAGCTCTGAGTCCTTCCCTGATGTCTGCTGGTTGTATACTGAGGCACTAGTGCTTAGCACTTCGGTAGCCAGACTGGGACCCAATGCATGTGGAGCTCAAGGCTGAACAGCTTAGAAGGCTCACTCCAGCACACTGCTCAACACTGGCATGTCTCCATGAGCCCAGCATGACAACCTTAGGGAACAAGGACAGGCTTGCTTCCTAAGTACTTAAGGCTCTAGACTCAACCCTAAACTTTGAGGTGAACCAAGAAGAAAGATATTATCACTCATATTATGGTAAATATCTCAGAAACAATGGCCTTGGGTGAAGCAAGAATGAGTGATTGGAAATGTATTCATTCTATCAGAGCAACGAATACCCTGGGTGCCAATGTTAAATGTGATAACTTCCACTTCATCGTCACTCTTCATAGCTTCTCATTTTTCTCCTGGTCAGATTTTCACTGTATTACCATCTGAAACCCATTCAGTAACAGAAAAGTTCTGTGCCACCGTGGCAAGAGTAGTAGCCCCGACAATGACCTGTCTCAGGTGATGCTGTGTATGTGGGTGGCTTATCACTTAGATTGATCTGTTTTCCTATTCTTCCATTGAAGGGTTGATTTAATGTCTTTGATATTGAAAATGCTTGAATATTTGCGGACACCCTTTATCCACGTGTCTTTGTAGAATAAAGGATACATTGATTTCATTTAAACCTGAAGATGCACTACCATACTACTAGCGCCTACTCACTAAAGGGGGAATAAAAGACAGAAAACCACACACAGCCAATTCTCCCTTCTAGGAGCAAAGAAGACTATACTCCTCTGAATTCATATGGTGGTAAAGACCACGTGACTGGTTCTGACCAATAGACTGTGAATGCAAAGAATTTGCTTCCTTTTGGAATCTAAGATTTTCACTCCAGTGAGAGATCTCTCTGCATACTCTTTGTCAGACTGGTAAGGTTTGTGCTAACAAGCATAGTCATAAAGATGCATCCCATCCTCCTGGGCTCTCAGGTGGTCAAGTGCACAGATCTCTCATCAGCTTCCATGAGACAGACACCTCTTCTTTGGGAAGGTGTTCAGAAGGTTGTTCACTTTTGCAACACATACTAGCTTATTTTTGACTCAGGCTTCAACTCACCCATTCACGAAATTTTGAAACTCCGGCTGTTGCCAGTGGTTTCTTTAGAGAAGTCACACCTCTGAGTAAAGTAAAAAGAGAAGGCAGATCAATTGAATCCTTTTTTACTTTGGGTATGTTGAATTGAACACCGTGGTAGAGTGAAACCGAAGCTACCATTTCAATGTGAGTTGATAACTCCAGTAACAACGAGGAAACTCATTTTTCAACCTAAGATCAACAGAAAAAAAGAAATATAAGAGGAAGAAACTATCTACGTTTTCTTCCCCCCATTGGTTTTGTTTGTGGTTTTCATCATTTCAGTATGTTCATCTTGGGCCCCTGTCATCCAGTGTCATGTGCATTCTGACCTCTTTCTTAGTGGAGAACTGAGTGGCCCTAATTCATCTGTCTTTTGCTTCCCTGCACTTCCATTATGATGTGGAATTCTAATGCCAGGGCCCCCATCAGCACCTCCGCTCAGTGGCTCGAAGTGGGTTGAATTGTAGCCGGCGGCAGGGGGTGATAAATGTAGCGTGAGCTGCCTTTCCCCCAGAAAACTGCAAATTGCTTGAGCAGTACAACCCACAAAAGATTCCTGTGGAGTGAATTTATCTTGTATTATCGAATGGAGAGGGAAAGAGGAGAGAAGACCGGGCATTGTATTTTTGCAAAGTCACATCTGATCTTGCTCAATGTGTAGTCCACACATGCTTGAGAGGAGGCTCCAATGGAGAAGAAGACTTGATCAGGAAGGTAGGACAGATTTTTTTTGTTTTTTACTCTGATGGAGTTTACAACTATGTGAGCATTTCAAGTCCATGTCACCTCTGAATAGTAATAATAATGTGCTCTTTTGGATACATTCTATGCATGTTATGTCACCTTGTAATTCAGAATTCAAAAGACTATGCTTCAAACAGTAAGACATAACTGACCTATAAAGGGAAAAGCCACTTTCCATGACATCACTTCCTTCAGAAAGAGCTATGCTCCTATCTCTGTTTCAGACTCTCCTGGAGTCTTTTTAGTTAGCTTGCCCAATGTGATTATTAACTTTAAATAAAATTGCATCAGTGACACAGGTCAAACAGCTGTTATTATGGAATCTTTCCAAGTGTGGAGAAATAAAAATAACCTAGGCACATGACGACTTTCACTGTAACAAGCTATAGAATGAGGACCTTAAGACAAATCTTTCAAAGACACAACCTTCCCTGTCTCCTGAAATAGTGAGAAAACATTAGCTTCTTCAGAGAATGAAAGAGACCACAAAGGACCCCTAACACTATTCTAGCCACAGGTCCAAGAAGAAAATGCCACAATACTCTTCTCTATTTTCAGGTAACTGCTGGGCATTATTCAGCTTTACCTGTTATATAGAAATGTTATGTGACCTAAAAGACAAGTCTCAACCCTCTTCCATAATTTTGAGGACCACTTACTCCATAACAGCTTCTCTAAAAGCGTCAGCCCAGAGTTGTCCCTTTCTATAACCACTGAGTACCCTCCATATTCTCACGGCAGACCACCATTAATTACCTCTTGACGTCCCTCACACACCTGATACCTATGCTCTTTCAGCTATGTCAGCAGCTACAAGTGTGGTGGTTGGTAGCTTGGGCTCAGGAAGCCTGCACAATTCAGCTCGATTGCAACCTCTTCAATTGGCAAGTTGATGCTCCTCTCCACATTTCAATTTCTTCATTGTGAAGTGGAAACGATTACTATGAGACATACTCCATGGGTCATTGGGAAGGTGAAATGAGATGATGCATAAAAGGAGTCTAATGTAGTGTTCTAATGTGTGTGTTACCCAATGAATGCTGGCTGTGCCTGTCACTCTTGGTTATAATTTATGAACACACCTGCTGTTGCTTTGTGTCTGCTCCATACAGTTCTTTCAACTAAAGCTTTCAGGGATGCATCAGTCACTCCTCTCCAGGATCTGTTGTGGAAATTAAAGGCAGATATTTTGCATTACCATAATTTAGAAGAACTGGCTGGAAGAAGGCCTCTGGTTAAATGGGAGTGAATTTTATTGTTTCTGGAGATCATTTAAGACAGAAGTCAAGCACCTGACTGAGGGAGAACTTCTCAGGTGTTTCCTATCAGGACAGGATTCTTTGCTCAAGTTGTTACACTGGTGAATTGGAAAACATAGATTATAAGGTCTATGTGGTCAAGTAAGAATGTCCCTCATAAGTGCATAAATTTGAATGCTTGGTCACCAGGAGTGGCATCATTTGAAAGGATTCAGAGGTATGGCCTTGTCACTGAGGGATGGGCTTGTAGATTTCAGCCCCTACTTCAGCACTATTTCTGCCTCTGTGCCACCATTCTTCCCATAGTGGTGATAATGTTCTAAAACCTCAGAAGCTGTAAGTAAGCCCTCAGTTAAATGCTTTCTTTCCTATAGTTGCCTTGGCCATGGTATCTCCTAACAGCAATAAAACATTGAACAAGATAGTCAACTGCCATGGGTATTAAACATGGATTAACAACTGAGAGGTCTCACCAGCCACCAAGCCGCTTGAAGGAAGGCATAGGACTTTTGATGGAAGCCTGCGGCAGAACCTACCAGACCCATTTTCTCTTACTATGGTATTGGAAAGAAGAACAAACACACTGTCCACAGTGTATATTACCAATATCTGTTTGCATACATGTGTCCTAATTAGTAGATAAGTATCTTTTTCTGTCTATTAAAGCATAGGAGGAAAACAAACAGGTTTTCCATCAACCAACAGGTATGTTCTTTTTATGAAGCTGGAAAACAGGAAGATTTCCCACAATTCTGTCTGTTAACTTGCCGTCAGAAGCTGCTCTGTGAAGATCTCTGAAGCATGTTGCAGTGTCATCCTGTCCATGTGATAAGGACAAGGCCTTAGTGTCCATTCTGTCCCAGACAGCACGCCTGCTCTGAGTACCAGTTGATCTTGTTAGATTCCATTTTTTTCTCCTAGGACCTTTCAAACCACAGCCCCCAACTTGCAGCCCAGCCCACACCATCCCATCATCTGTGCTGCTGTCACCCATCTTCTGGTCCCTAGGGAACTTGTCCCTTGTACCAGATAGTTATTTTTAATTTAAATATGCCCACAACAGTAAACATGAACTGTAAAAAGTATAATGAACTGGAAAGAATGATAAAAATGGGCATATTCACCCTTGGACATGTCACGAACCACAGATTATAACCTATTTGTAATTTTCAAAGGCAATATTTCAACTGCCTTTCTAATGAAAAGAATTCAAAACTAAAATATAATAGTCCAATTGGGTTAAAAATTGAGACTATTTAATTATTTTAATGGTGTTTGAATTCACTGATCTCAAGCTCCATAAAAATGCTTTACTAAATTAAATTTCTCTGCTTTCTGAGCCATGAATCATGCCTTCTCTATGCATTAGAAAGTCCCATTTGTCAGTTGTAGGTGGGCTGACCCATTTATAATGGCCTTGCCCTGCTTTTCCTTTGTTTGTTTGCTTGTTTGTTTCTTATGTATGCCTTTGACATGGTTTTCTAGTGGTTAGGACAGAATTAAAAGGTTAGAGCTCCCATCTCTACACTTTAACCTTTGGAAATAACATATATCAGGGATCCCTAAGGCACAGATTGAAATAAACTGAGATACACCAGACAAGAGACAAATGAACACTGCTATTTGTGCTGAACAATGACCATGAAAGAGTAGAACATATTATTCACTAAATAGATTAGATAAGTCACAAGAAGAAAAACAAATAGACAGTATCCCTGTAATAATTGAGAAATTCAAATTTAACTAAATGCTACCTTTAATCTATGATACCATGAACACTAAAAAATAAAATTTTAGTATCAGTAGCACCTACTAAGTGCGGGTTAGCAAAATATATTTTAACTCATTTAATCCTCATAAGACATAGTGAGAAGAAGTTAGGCTTTGCCATTTACAAATAAGGCAACTGGGGAAAGGGGCTTTAAGCAGAGTAAAGATTCAGTTCCATGAACCAATAAGGATGTGGGGAGAAAATATATTTGTGGACAACTAAAGGGATATCATTGTGGTGTAGCCGGTGTATTATGTACCACAACACAGATATGCTTCACCCTACCATCCAGCAATCAAACTTCTGGGTATGTATCCACGGGAATGTCAGATATACTTCTAAGGAGACACACACAGGTATTTTACTCTTCTCTTTCTGCAGTGTTTCCTGGTTGGAAAGTAGGTACAGGACAGCAGCAATGAGTGGTATCTATTTCAAATTATAGTTTTAAGTAAGCAAAAGTAAAAAAAGCAGTAAGATATAGCCCCAAACTATTCTATAACTCTGTAATACATATCAACTATACTTGGTTTTAAAGGTTATTTCTGTGAATGAGCAACTGAAATAAGCACATGAAATCTGGGTCACTAAATAGGCATTGACATCCAAGAAACTTATATGTTGCAGTTTCCAGAACTGTATGTTAATACACACAGCCTTAATTACAGATGCAATTAGATAACTAATCAGGAAGACTAACCTGTATTACTGGAGTGTATCCATGGCCCTGTCTTAATCTCTGTACTATTGCTGTGAAAACATACCATGAACAAGGCAACATTTATAATAAAAGAAAACGTTTATTTGGAGGGTTATGTAACTTTAATTTTTTCAAAACCTAAAAGCTTACCACCCTCCAGAGGTAGTGGAAAAGGAAGGATACAGGGAAAGTAGACCTGTTTAGAAATGGTTCTTCAGAGCAAATCCCATCTATGTTGTCAGGAAATTAGTAGTTCAGTTCACATGTCAGCAGTGGCACTCGATCCACTCACAAACACTTCCACGGATACACCAGCAGTCCGGTTTGGTAGTAGTAGTCGTAGTAGTTGCATGACCTACCAGGAACAGCTAGTCCTCAGCCAAATCAGCACAAGTCAGCAGGAAGGACCAAGAGGGACACCAAGAGAAGTTCTCAGTTGTACCTCTCAGAGAATCAAAGAATAAGTGAAGATGCAAGACCAACAAGCATTCCACAGCTTGCTGTACCAGCAAGCCAAGCCCAGCCTCCTTCACTGGCCACTGAGTTCTTTTTATACTCCTTCCAAACATCAAGTGTCTTCTATGGGTCTTGCCTCAGCATGTGAGTCTGACTTAGCAAAACTCCATGTGAGTCTGTCTCAGCTGACATCACTCTACCAATCAGCACAAATCTGCGGAAGCAGCAAGAAGCTTAGCCATACCACCAGAAGTTTTTTGGTGTGTTTCTCTCTTTGGAGTCCTGAAAAATGGAGTTCAACTACGAAATGTAAAGTGGACCAATGCATGCATGTTGTTATCAAAGAATCCATCACATGTCCTTTCAAGTTCTTGCTTTAGCAGAACATCCTCTCACTTGTGTCTGCTTCAAGAAAACACTCCATCATGAGTTTGCTCCAGCAAAACACCATCCGACACAGCTGACTTTCCCATGAACCCTCAAGATTCTATTTTAGGCTTGCTTAGCATTTCAGAGGTTTAGTACATTATCATCATGGCAAGATCATGGCAGCACACAAGCAGACATGGTCCTGGAGAAGTAGCTGAAAGTTCTACATCTAGATCTTTGGGCAGCAGGAAAAGAGAAGCAAGCCATTGGGCCTAGTTTGGGCTTTTGAAACTTCAAAGCCTACCCCTAATAAGGTACTTGCCCCAACAAGGCCACACCTCCTAACACCGCTTCCTAAAGACTAAGCACTCAAATATATGAGCCTATGGAGGGCTTTTCTAATTCAAACCAACACAGACCCCTAGGAAGCAGAGGGGAAACAAAAGATAAACTGGGGAGCCTCTGATGATGGAGCCAGAATGTCACTGTTGGCTTTGAAGGCTAATTGGGAGCGTCAAATCCAAGAATGCAGATTGTCTTCCAGGCCCTCCAAGAAGAGCCAATGGCCAGCTCGCACCTTGACTTCAATTTGGGAGGATCTACTTAGGAGACACAGACAAGCCTGCTTGACTTCTGAACTCTATGAGATGATATGGGTTATTCAAAGGTACTTTGTTTTATTAAGAGTTAATAAAGTAGCCATGGAAAACCAATACAGTCTCTCTCACACACACACACCACAAAATACAGAGAGGAAAAGATATGAAAGCTAAGGTCAGAACAGAACTGTAAACGTAACAAAATTCAGCAAAACATGTTTCTTGCGAGGATCAAGTTCATTTATCATCCTGAACTAAAGACTAATCTAATTCATGAATATGAGATTAACCATGTTAAGAAAAGAAAATTTGGTAATCACATGTCTAGAAATTTAACTTGACATCCTGGTCTAGGTGTGGTGCAATTTTGTGTGGAATAATGAAGACTAATCCATTTCTGGACTGGCCTGACAGTCTGGACAGTAAGATTGACACCTTGCTTCTACTGGAAGCTGTCTTTCCCAAAGTGGAGGGCTTTCGTAGTGAGGGCTTCCCACACTGACCAGTGTCAGCTTTCTCCTGCAGGTTCAACCTCTGCACTGCACTATTTTGCAACCGCATAGCCTTACTTCTCTGCAGATTTCATTCCTCTTTCTAGCATTATCCCCAGCCACAGGCAACTTCAGAAGACTGTACCTCAGCTCTCTAAATAAGTAGCACATCTCTGCTTACAATAAACATGTGGATAATTAGAGTGAAGCTTGAGCAATGTGGGAGTCAATTCTCTTTCTATCAAAGATTATAAAACAATCTACCAGAAATCTCAGGTCAGAGCCAGATCTCTGTGTCCATTAGTGAGAGAAGGGCCTAAGGAGTCCACTAAGCCATGGTCCTGCACAGATGTGTGTGTGTGTGTGTGTGTGTGTGTGTGTGTGTTCACTAGTATAGCTAAACAGATACCTAAGTGGAAGATAAAAGCTGTTGGTGTTTTCAGCATCTCCATCATGTCACTCTCAAGGTAGTTTTCCTCTACGACCTCCAGGAAATCCCCACAATATTGGAGCCCTCTATTGATGTGCTTTATCCCAGACAATGACAGCCACTGAAACATCCGTCTGATCACACTGGTGACAGTAATTATCTAGGAATTGGACACCAAGTCATTACCAATGAATGAGTTATTACTGGAAACTGTGTCCAATAATGAAGTTAATGGGAGATAATATGACAGTCATTAGATGGACATGGCTCTCTTCATTGTTGAAGAAAGAGGAACAGCTATCAAAGGCTGGCAACAGGCAAGAAGGATTAATCTATGTCAGCAGTGTTTACAACCTGCCTAGACTCTGTGCTTGAGGCCGAGCTATGACTGGAGACATTACAATTCCTGTTGTAAATTTGCGTCAGCATCAAAAAAAGATCCCTGGACTTGTAAACTGTCCTATGATTCCCTGGCATTGGAGCCCCAATGCAAGGTTCTGTGTACACAGCTATCCATTCTGCCAGGAATAAACTTCACTTTATTCACCTACAAATATCTGTTTTGGTTAGTTATGTCAACTCGAAACAAACTTAGACATATCTAGGAAGAGGGAACAACAACAGAGACAATCCTTCCACAAGACTGACTTATGAGCAAGCCTATGGAACATTTTCTTAATTAGTGATGGATGTGGAAGGGCCCAGACCAATTTTGGGTGGTACCATCCCTGAGTTGGTGGGCTTAGATGTTGTAAGAAAGCTGACTGAGAAAGTCATGGAGAGCAAGCCAGTAAGCAGCATTCAATCACGACTTCTGCTTTAGGCTCCTGACTTGATTTGAGTTCCTGCCCTGATTTCGTTCAGTGATGGATCGCAATATAGAAGTATAAGACAAATACGTCTTCCCTCTCCAAGTTGCCTATGATCGTGGTGTCTTCTCACAGAAAAAGAAATTCTAACGAAATCAAACTTTTCCCATTTCTAACCCAAATGTTACTTCTAATAGTTTACTATAATACTTTTAATCTAAAAATGTTACTCTAATAATTTAGCTTTAGCCACCCTGGACACCCCTGCCTTATCTGATCCTTTCCTATTACTGCTAAACGTTGCATTTCCTGCAAGGCTGTCTCAGAGGCAGAATTTGGAAAAGTCCACCAGGTTCCATACAAATGTCTGATGAAGAAGATTGGAAGGGAAGATGAAGAGAGGGAAGCAATAGAGAGAAAGAAGAAGCACCAGTTTTTAAGTGAGACTTCACAATGTATGACTGACATCAAATCTCTTAATCCTTCTCATCCTGAAGTTCTCCTTACTACACATGAAGGGTCACCCACATAACTTCTCACTTCACTGACTCAGAGAAGATAGTGGAAGTAAAGCCAATAAGGAATAGCACATAGAGTAAGATGAAAGAATACATAAATACATAGGGACTGTACCTCCATGATACAGAAAATAGAGACCACAGCCATTCCATTCGACAATATGAAAATATCATTCCCTGTGATTTAATGCCTCTCTTTGTGGTCTAGGGATAAGACCGAAACACTCTATCAGAACTCCAGAGTAGACAGTTAACCACTGACATTCTATAGCTGAAGAGACTTCTTTCCCTTTAGATTCATTGAGTATGGTATGTAAAAACAAAATTGGAAAGAAAATTAGTTAGTGGTAAATCTTTTGCTAACACAGAGAAAAAGAAAAAAAAAACAGAAAAAGAGGGGTTCACTTCCATCATGACATTGTTTATGGTGAGATATATCAGACTGTGATTTCCACTAAGCTTCATTTTTAAGATGACTGACTATGCCCAGGAACAAAAGCTGTATTATGATCTTCCATCAGGAGGAGACTGACGTTATGAGGTTCTAGAGGCTGAGAGCCAGAACTGGGAAGTTGAACATTCTATCCACCATTGTCCTCTTTCTCCACAGCAGAAGCTTCTTGACTGCCAAGACACATCAAGAATGGAATGATAGTGTTGGAAACTGCTCAGAACCTAGGATATGTGAACTGATGAGGTTGGAAAGTAAAGGCTGATAGAAGCTCATTGACTGGGCTTGTATATTATGGTCAGGCAGAGAGAGAGAGAGAGAGAAAGAGAGAGAGAGAGAGAGAGAGAGAGAGAGAGAGAGAGAGAGAGAGAATAAGTAGCACAGTGTACAGAGAGTTATGATAAGAAGTTGTCTCATGTCATTATGAAAGCCAAAAGTCTTAGTATCTGCAGTCAGTAACCTAGAGACCCAAGAATGCCCATGTGGAGTTCAAGTCCAAATTCAAATACTGGAGAACCATGAGAACTAACTATAAGTCCGAGAACAAAACCCAGCAGCCTGAATACCAAAGAAAATTTGAGTCTTCTATCAAAGTTTCAAGACCAGAGATCACTGTCCCAGATCAAGCAGTCAGGATGAGGTGGAATATTTAGTTTTACATAGCCTTCAGTCATACCTAGGCCTTCAGCTGACTGGACAAAGACTGCCTACTGCTGCTCATTCCACCAGCTCAAGTGAAAGTTTCAAAAACGTCTGACCATCTACCTAGGGACAAGTCCAATTAGCATATAAATTAACAAAGACTGCTGAATGCCCTTTCCTTTGGCCCCTCCACAGTGTAAATATCAGACTCCATACTAGGAATCCCAGAGCCTGGAGGCACAGGTCACCCATCCATGATGCACACAACCTTTCTTCTAGAACATTGTACCAGGTGTTCTAGATAGTTTTAACAGTCAACAATCACTGAGAGAAGAGCTCCAGTCAGAGAATTGCTTAAATCAGATTTCTCTGTAGACACTCTGTAGAGGACCCAGCCTACTGTGGGAGGCACCATTCCCTGGGCAGGCAATCTTAAACTATGTAACGTGTTAGATGAGGATAAACCTGTCTACACATTTGCCAACAGCACTCTCCATGGTGCTGCCATATTTCTGTAGCTGTGAAGCAAGTTACTTGGTTGAAGGTGAAGCATTATGGAATTGCAATCAGACCAAGTTGACCTTAAGGCCCTGACTTGAGCTCCTGATTTGATTCCTCTCAATAGCGGACTATGACCTGAAATTAGACACCAAATAAGCCATTTTTCCTCCAAAGTTACTCTTTGTTAGGACTTTTGTCATAGCAACAGAAATGAAACCTGAACAGCCGGTGACACCAACTGCCTCAGCAAACTGCAGCTACTATGATATGGCCATGGAGGAGCTCCTGTGACCCAAGCATCCCTTAAAAATAGGAATCACAGTGTTTTCATCTTTTTATTGTTCCACTTCTCTTGATGTCTTTCATAGTGTCAAGCATCTGGCACACAGTAGGTTCTTTCTTTAAAGCTCCTTTCCCTTCTTACTGATATACAGCCCCTATGACTGAATAAACTACCAGCTATGGCTGGGTGATTCCTCTTGTTTCTCTACTTTTGCTAAATTGTGCCCTGAAGTTTTCCCCTCATATCTCCACACTTGCTTACTCAATGTTTGCACAAACAAGCTTCAGTGTTCCTTGGTGACCACGTAGTGTCTACTATTTGTTACTTAGCTAGTGGTAAAGCAAAGGATCTCATCTCCACAAACATCACTAAGTATTATTTGTGTCCACAAAAGGATGCTACTGCTGTTGGAAGGGCTGAGTATTGAGGGTGCCCTGCAACAGGGCCTCACCTTCATCACTAACATGGTTATCAGACATGTCCTAGGCCATATGTCTTCTCTCCACTGGAATATTTCATTCTGAGAACTGTGTTACTTTTGTACAGTTAGTTTATTCATCATGAGTTCTAAAAGTGCAAATACTCACAGAGCCTAGTGTCTACCCCTCAACACCAACTCCAACCAATGTATGGTAATATAGATTAAGTAAGACCTAAGGAGTAGGACATTGGGAAGAGACTCTTCCTGAGTCCCATGCAAATCCTTTTAAAGAAGGCAACCACACTTGTCTTTATACAGCTTCAGTCTAGCTCTAGATGGAAGCTCTTACATAGAGTCAAAACTAGCTTCTTACCAAAATCAATTAACTCAAGGCAAAAATGTCTCTGTGTTCTCAACTCACATAAGACTAAGACAGTTTAAGAGTCAGTGTGTGAACAAGGTTCAGTGTTGGCAAGACATTCTTGTACTTGGGTCACCAGGTATTTGGTGTTAGCCCTCCAGAGCACCTCACACATGAGTATCAGAGTTGCTGTAGTGAGCTGCATATTCTTAGAATAGTACTAATGTGTATAAGGTATATTCTGTTAATTTATCAAACTATGAAAACTGCCATTTATACCAAGCCACATATCAGTATGACTTTAGCGTAGATACAAACATGATTCTGCACTGAAATTCCACCCTCTTGGGTGACTGGGTTGCCTATGACCCTACTTTGACTGTGCAGCCTGTTCAGATCATTGAATGAGGGATTGAAGTCAGCCTGAGATTGCCTATTTGTAATGACTAGAGCATTAATTAGAAGTAATTTGGAAAACATCTTAGTGACTATGCATATGTTGAGTGTAACCAATTAAACCAATGAAGCCAGATACTTAGGCAGCCAGGCAGCTGTTCATAGACATTTCAGGTAAGAAGGGAGCTGAGCAATGCCCTCCTAGGACCTGACAGTTCTGCATCATCAAGCAGTGTCCTCTCATAGAGGTTTTCTCGGGCTATGTTGGTGGTAAGCAGAATGAAGTATGCGATAAGTTCTAAAAGAGGAAGAAAGCCCTCATTATTTTTTCAAAATTATACACATTTCTAGAAGTACCAAAGCTATAATTGCTATTATTGTCAATTATCTGACATCAATATACAGGAGTTGATGTTGGAAAGGGGTTAATGATCTTTTAAGCTAAATCAGCACATACTTAAGCATATACTTAAGATAAAGACAAGGCAGTTAGAGGAATCAGGCCAACTGTCAACACATCCAAGTTAACCCGTGATGGAACATTTTAGTCTGGTTCAAAACCCATTCAGTTCCAACATGGGGAACACAAATAACCATGGGTTAACTCTTAGACCAGTATCATCGATCAGCCTTACAAAGTGCATTGCTGACCCTCACAAAGAAACCTGTTGCTTTACTGAGCATTTCCACACAAAATAACATTCCCTGACACTTATGCTGTGCAAGCGGATGGAATAAGAGGGAATGGCTCACTTGGACTCTACACCAATGACTCTGGCCCAGAGAAGTTTTATCATGATACAGTGAGGCCAGATAATTAATCTGCTAAAGGCTCCTGTGGCTTTCCGTAGCATGTGGAACTTTAACTGCATCTGCTTTAGGAATCGCTCTGTCTTCTCACTATCCTCTACTTCCTCGAAGAATCCAGAGAGTATTCTCTGTACCCATGTCCTCTGTGACCCTCTTCCGAGAATAGTTCTTCCAAAATCTGTGCAGCCACAATCTTTCTTTCTTTCAAAATCCTTCATGGTAAAGACTTCTGGATTGTACAACTTGATACTTTGCTTGATATCTTAGGCCTCACTTAGCTTCAAATTCTTCCCCATAACTCACCACTGTTTAGCATTTTATACACACATATGTGTCATATACATGCATGTATTTACTTACTTTCTCCTTCCCATTAGAACTCAGATTTCTAAGGGCCATCATTTAATCTGTTCTGTTCAATGCAGTAGTTCCACATCTGGAACAGTGTCTATACCATAATCAATATAAATTTGTTAGATGTATGCTTTGGGGGTATATTCCTACAATAGTCTTCTTAAACTGAAATGCTGTGTAATGATTGTGGCTTCTCTTCTGTCTGAACATGAATTTTCCATACCTTAATTTTATTTTTTTACCCTAAGCATCTTCCTACCTAGGAGAGATTAGAGATTGTTATAGATTGAATGTAAATAAAACAAGGTAATATTCCATTGAAAGTAATATATTATAAATTATATATTATTATTGAGTATACAGATATATAAAATTATATAATATATTATTAATATATTATTAATATAATATAAATTCAATAGCTGTCAAGTCAACTTTCTGCTGCATAAGAAGATTCTACAAATCTATTTTCTTCTTTAGCACCTCAGTATCTGGTCTAAGTCAGCTCCTCACCTTGGCCACATGTGGTTTCTATAGTGAAAAAGGCTCGTGCTGTGAGGCACAATGAGGAGGAAAAGGTTCAGCCCTCATGGGATCTTGTGTATGGTGGAAAGGAATGTGGTGAGACACAAAAATCAACAGAGTAACTTGCTTCCCCTCTCCTGCCTGAGAGTTGGAAAGAGAAGAGAAGGCTGAGAAGAACACTAACAGGATGGGGTTTTATCCTTTTATTTTGGTGGAATATGAGATGAATCTTGCTAACAAACAGCCTCCTACCAGTCTGGGCTTAACTATGGAGAATGTCTGTGATACAATAAAAGACATCCCAACATTTACGATGACTGATTCATGGGTGTTCCTAGATAGGTATAGGTGCTGAGTCGAGAATCACTAGGACTTGCAAAGAAGCCAGATGAACGTACACTAGGGTTCAGGAGTAAACTCTGTGGCCAGCAGAGTGACCCAGACACAGTCAGAGGCTCAACAGTAAGATGGCAGTGAAGCCAAGACTAGCCTTCTACAGAAGCTTCAGAAGCACATGACATCAAGCAGACAAGAAGGCTGACCATCAACCTGCAAGGGGGCTGGAATAAAATTCCTCTAGCAGATCCTGGCTAGATCCCAGCAATGCTATTCTCTTTCTTAAGCACATGGAAAAATTATATTCACTGATGTGTTAATTAGGATTTCTATTGCTTGATGAAACACCATGACCAAAAGCAACTTGCATAGAGGAAAGGGTTTATTTTAGCTTATGTTTTTTACATTATATGCCACCATTGCAGAAAAACAGGGCAGGAACTCAAGGAGGGCAGGAACCTAAAGTTGGCAATGCAAGTAGAATCAATGGAAGAGTGTCTGCTCCCAGTGGCTTAATTAGTCTGCTTTAAATATATATATATATATATATATATATATATATATATCCTGGACCACCGTCCATGGGCGAGGCAAATCCTAGTATGAGCTGGGCCCTCCCACAGCAGTCATCAGTCAAAAAATGCAACATGAGATTGCTCACAGGCCAATCTAGTGGGGAAATTTTCTCAGTTGAGGTTTCTTCTTTCAAAAATGACTCAAGCTTGTATCAGGTTGACATAAAAAACTATCCACCTCAACTAAGCCAGGACCAAATATCAGATTTTTGTAAGTAGAATATGAGCAGTATTATAATATTGATATGTACCCCTTCAGGGTAGATACAAAGACCCAGAAATTGTATACACCTAGGAACTCCCACAAGGTCAGTCAGCCTAAACATCAAGCTTATGCAGAATTCTGGTACATTCTTTTATCACAGCAAAGCACCCAGCCTGTCTACTGAAGTGGAGTGTTTGGAAGGGGAAAGGGTCAGAAATCAGCTTTGATCATTAAGCAGATGCTTACAGAAAAGCCATCATTCCCACACTGCACAATGAGGTCAGGAGTCACTTATCTTAGGTTAAGTTCTGGACATGGAGTTGAGGGGATGTTTGCTATAGAAGATAGCATTGTGTCTTGAATTAATACCTTCACAGTGTTGAGCCATATCCTTCTCTCTTATATTCCTATATGCCAAAAATGAGACGCACCTTCTTTTAGAGAGAGACTGAACATTACCTGAAGGGGTTATTTGCAACTGTTAAAATTGGACCACAGATATATCTGACCAGATATTAAGTTCATTTATTCCGCTCACTAAGTAGAAGTTCAGGGAGAAAGATCAAATTAATTATAGACAAAAATAAAATCTCATATTTTACTCTTTTGCACATCTGTGCTAGGTTGGAAGTTAAATTTGCAATTTCATTATGCAATTTTGGAGAAAGACTTGAATAGGACTTCTAAGACTAATTCTTGCATCTAATACAGAAATAAGGTTGGGATTGGGGAAGCACAGAAATAAAGAAATGTGTTCAGGAGCTATAAACACATTCTTCGAAACCAATTGAAACATGTTTGGCCATTTGTTCATCTTCCTTTGAATCTGTGACTTGGGTGGAGCATTTGTGAGTTTGAGCCATGTTTGGTCCACCTTCAACATGGATGACACTCCTTATTGTATACCAGATGTCATGTTATATTTAAACCACCTAACTCAGAGGTGGCACAACATACATCCATAGTGATTGGCAGCTAAAACAGATAGCGACTATTACAGAGATCTACTACTGGTCAAAATGCAGACAGTAAGTGACTAAGGAATGTCCAGCCCAAAAGACACATCTACATTGCAACACATATAAGGCTCTGTGAGAATTACAGAAAGGAGATGAAAGGATTACAAGAGCCACAGGTCTGGGATACCTGTTGTTAGATAGCATCCCCAAGACAGTACAGAGAACAATACACCCTTAAACTCCCAACAATATGACTGTCCAACAAGACCAGTATATCAATAGCTACTGACATGTGAACACAGGCAGGGAAATTTCCTAAGTCCTGTTCTTAGATGAAAAGTGGTCAGTGGATGTTGAGAGAGGGGTAAAGTTTCCCCCATGCATGAACTCCCATATAGGTTTTCCAATCCTAAGTGCTCAGCCCTGAACACATGTACATATGAGCAAAGCTAAATGGAGTCAGTAGGTTATATAGATATATATATGTTTATATGAAATATATATATATATAGAGAGAGAGAGAGAGAAAGAGAGAGAGAGAGAGATAGATAGATAGATAGATAGATAGATAGATAATATTATATTATCAATTTGGGAAGTTGGAAGAGGAGGAAGGGAGGAGTGTAGGTACAATAATTACAACACAAAAGTAAATCTACCTGAAATTAAATAAAGCCACATTATAGGTACTAAAATATGTTTTGAAATATTAAAAATAGACAAAAAAGACTAAGAAAATGTTAGGATGAAGTCAAAGCAGACTTTTGTATTCTAGGTTCTATCTCCTAAGGGATGCCACGTTTTGATATACTTAAAAAAATTCTTTCCCCTCTAGTCTGAGTCAGTCTTCCTCTCCCCTCCTCCTCCCCACTCTCCTCTTCTCATCCATGCACTATGAAACTGTTTCATTCATGTACCTATGTGCTGTTGAATCTATAAAAATTTCCAGGTCCTAACTGAGAACATTTGACTTATTGCCTCCTTCAAAGTTACCATCAAAGCAACACTGTCACGTACCCCTGAGGCCTATCTCCAGTTTTAAAAAGCTTTTGTTCCTCAGTGGGATATATCCACATTTCACTCCTTAAGGAGACTGATAAAACTAAAGATTGAACGCAGACAATGGGTGACCACTGCATAGGATACTGAGAAAGGAAATCATCTGTTTTTTCCAACTGGTCTTAAGCTACTCAGCTATGTGTATAATATCTTATTCCCTGCAGATCAAGAACCTTTATTTCTAAAATAGCAAGCTCTTTTGAAGTTCTATATGGGCTTATTGTGAACTGTTCCCAAGAACCTCTGGACACTGGGCTAATCCTTGACTCGAAAGGTGTAGCTCTTCATCCTTTAGATCCAGCCCTTAGTTTTTCCTTCCTTTCAATACCTCAAGAGATGAATTCAAACCATTGTCTATCATGCCAAAGGCTCTGGCCCTCAACGTTTTAAGACCCTTAGAGCTAGACCTGGCATGACAGCTTCCACACTATGTTAACCATACATCAATAGACGTAGACATTTCCCTCCACAGTGCTGTGTTACTATAGCCCAGGATTTGACCCCAGTGCACAGAGACTCACTAAAATTCCTGTTCTTGTCCAGGGATCTCAGTCACTAATTTTTCAAGAGAAGATACACTAGCATGGGTGAGAAAAGGACAGAAACAGCCATTCTGTAAGTAGCAGCTGGTTAGCAAACACCCTTCTCACCACCAGTGAGCAAGAGTTGCTGACATTTTTTAAGATGTCGTACCTTTTATAATATCATGAAAAAATACCCTCTCCCCAGTCATCCTTTTAACATTTGCTGATTAAGAAATGCATGACAAGAAATGACCATGAATTCTGTTATGTCTTCATATAATTTTATAAAGCCCAGTAGTGTATGTATGAGTGCATGTGTGTTTAGATGTATTAGCATAAATATATGTTTGTATGCACTATGTACGTATGTGTGCAAATATATTTTCATGTGTACATTAGCATACATTTGTATGCATGTATATATATGCATATTTGAAAATAAGATATATAGATAACAACAAGGCATACCAACAATATTAAGCACTGCTAGAAATTAACCTCCTGTCTTCCTAGGTAACCACCAAAGAGTACATTCTCACACACAAGAAATTACACACACCACACACAAGAAAACAGAAGAGTGCCAAGAATCTTCACTTAGTTTTCCTTCATTTTGTAGTCAATACCTGTTGGGAGCCGACTTTTAGCAGAAAGCGGCTAGAAAGCAGCTATCATCTTTGCAACCATCTGGAGCCATATACCCTGATGAGAGACTTGGTTTTCAACAGCCTACAACAGCTGAAGCACACTCTGATAAATATCTTGTTTATCCCACATAGCTTGTTTTGCTGTTTAGTGACCCCAGCTGCACGGTACACATGGTAAAATGTCTTCACCTGTGTTCTGCTTGTGCTTATAAATACCCAGAATTTCCTTGTAGTGGGGGGTGTAGTAGTAGTCAGTGTAGTGGTGTGTGTATGGTGGAGACAGTAAACAAGTCTTGACTACAGATCCTCTGGCTTGTCTCTATTCTTTGCATCTCTTCCCTTTCTTCCCCCGCACTGTCTCTCTCTCTTGCTAAACCCTGACCCGTGGACTGGAGCAGCAGCACAGGCCAGGACATTTTGGCCCCCAAGCCAGGCAGAATGTGGGTCTCAACATTTTGGCGCCCAGCGTGGGGCAGAGTGGTCTTGTACAAATACCTGATGCTTTCTTTCTCACTTTAGGCTAGGCAAAATCTCTCCTCAGCACTCAGTTTTATTCTTCCTTCTCAAGATACTGCATGATTCCCCAAGCATAAGTGGCAGAAATACAAAGACAACCCTTCTTATTCTTTACTTTATGAAGCAGGCACATGAGTTCATAATGCCAACATCTTGTGCAGTGTGCATGATAATTGCCAGGCCCTTTTTCTATTTTATCAAAGAAGAAAACTTTAGCTTAAGTCAGTGGATCCAACCCCAGTGCTTCCTGTACCCAAACCAATGCACCTGTTTCACTGGAAAAGAAAGCAAACTATGGGCATTCATAAATTATATGAGGTTTTGTCAGCACCCTTATGATTAATATAGAATATTCTACAAGGTCAACTGTGAAGATTCTGACACTCACTAAAACAACATCAAAATAGACCTAGGTTCTAGCTGGGTGACTCAGTAGGGAGATATGCTGTTCTGCTTGTTTATGTCAATAACTTAAGTGTAGCATCCATAGTGATTAAGATCTCAGACCATGGAGCCAGGCTACCTAAATTCTAATAAATCTTCTTATGAACTGAGAAAGTGTTTCCACACATATGTTAAATGGGAAGATAACTGTGTCAGATGTAAGTAACACATGTAAGTACTTAGTACACTGGTTCACATATAGGAGAATAGAGAATAAAAAGATGAATGGAAGTGGGGATGAATAAGTGAATGGATAGATGGATGAATGGATAGACAGACAGATGTCAAATTGTACTTTTGCACTGAATACATGCCCATCTGCTACCTCAAAACAAGACATCAAGTAAAAGTAGCTTGAGAGTAAAAGCAGTTGACACAAATTTTCAGTACTTACAATATCTGGCAGGTCTTAGTGGCCCATCCATCTGTTTTCTACCATCTATAACACTCAGTATTCCTACTCATGCAGTCTTGGGAACTCATAGATGTGCATCTGAAACTCTAATGGTGTCCACTATTAGTTGTATTCATGGTTTTATAAGAAATATGTGGTATAGTATGGTTGAAAACCCAGTTGATAGAATTCTAAACCTGACTTGGACTCACATTAGCAGCTGATCTTCTATAATTTTAACCAAAATGCAGTGACATTTGTGAGGAGACTAGAGAGAAAAACCTCATGAGAAAAACATTGCTCTTTGCCATTTAAAAATACCAAAATGAGCACATTACCTAAGCATTTACATTGGGCTTGAACTATTCTCTCAGAATGGATAATATGTGGCATGAATTACAAATGCGGACATTACGAAATGTTATACTCTGAGTCAGCTGTGACTGAGCAGGAATGTGCAACCTGAGGAACTGACAGTCTGAAGGAGACAAAGCCCTGACATCCAACTCATGGTGGATCTGGTGGATGAGTATGGAAGGGTCATCCTAGCTGATTCTGAGCTAAGTTATGAAAGGAGAACTGTAGAAGATGATAAGTGTATTCCTCACAAGGCTTTCCCACTGAAATGTCTAAAGTTCTGGTAGGAACTTAAGGAAGGGAAACAACAGACTTCTCTTCATGCTGAGCCCCAGACGCTAGTTCACAGAAAAGGTAAGTGATTTCTGATTTTCTACAAATTAGCTCTTTCAAACCTGAAAAATCTCTAAAATTAGAGGCTTCGTTACCTTACTAATTTCTTTCTGGATACTTTCAGGATACAGAGGAGGTGGATCTTCAACCATGTAGGAGTTAACTAGTTATCATCTACAGAAACAAAAGGAGACTCTAGCTCTTCAGGGATGCTGTATGAACCACTACTAACTAGTACTGTAAAGCAGCATAAAGATATTCTCGCTAGGTCTTGAAGACCAAAAATATGAGATAAAGGTGTCTCTGGGTCACAATCCTTCTAAATGTTCCTAAGACTCCTGGGACCTCCACGTATCTTTTAGAATTTAAAAGCATTACTCATCTCTGTTTTCCAGTTTCCTGTGGTTTTCTTCTCTTTATCTCTTTATGTATTTTTTTTATTCCTGTAAGGGTACAAGTCATTGGACTTGGAGACTATCCAAAATTTAGTATGATTTCATCTTGAGACTCCTAATTAATTCACATGTAAAAACTCTATTTTCAAATTAGGTCACATGAATATTTGTGCAATACTATTGAATTCAGTTCAGCAGTCATGAGCAAACATGCAAGGACTAAATGCCAAATTCAGAAGTGCCAGCTCAGCTTCTACCTCTACCTCAGATGCCAGGCATAACCAGTATAAACTCCGAGTGCCCACTGTAGACCCTTCGCCCACATTGTATTTCTACTAGCCTTGGTGCTTTCAGTGGATCAGGCAGAGCATTGCAAAGGTCACACTTTTTGAAGGGAGAATAAAATTTATTTTGAATGCATGCTCCATTGAGCAAGAATCTGAGGAGACAGCCCACGCTTCCCACTTCCCAGAGGGCTGGTCTCGACTGTGGTAAAATACTCAGAGGAAACTGCAGAGCTACAGAACCATGACCTCCCATTAGATGCGCTGGTGGAAAACATGACACAGAGAGATAAGGAGCAGGGAGACCGCAGGGGAGCGTGCCTCTGGGGCAGCAGCTCAACCTCACAGCTGCTCAAATGATACAGACTGCAAGCCCAGGGAAATACATCTTTCCTACCGGTGACTAAGCGATTGCAGTGACCCAGAAGCAGGTGTCCAGGCAGCTTGAGAACTGTCTCTAAGGAGAGGACAGGCTCGGAAAGCCTGGCAACCATCATTTCTCCAATTGTTTAAAACAGGACACCTGACACTAAGGCTGTGGTTTGACATTGGGGAGAATGTGAAGCATTGTGCATTGCGCTGTTAACTTCCTGCTGGGAAATACAACAAACATTTGTTTACCTCAGGTAAGACATCAATGATGGACCAAAGTATGATTCCACCAAAGTCCAGCTTGACAAAACAATGAATTTACAGGGTTACTTACAGAGCACAGATGAGGAGTTGCTTACAGGCATATAGGTGACCCCTAAAGAGCTGCATTGCTGCAGCCCCCCACCCCCAAATGATGAAAGTTGCATCATGAAGTCCCACTTCCAGCTGACTTTCTGTTTTCTGTCTACCCTAGCATATGCAAAGATCATTTGCAGCTAGGGTGATAAGCAGAAAGGAGGAATAGATGAAATCCCAGGTGAAGATGTTATGTTACTCTCTGTCTTACTTGGGGTTTCATTGCTGTGAAGAGAACCATAACCAAGGCAATTCTTATAAAGAAAAAGATTTAATTAGCACTGGCTTACAATTGCATTCCTCCACATTAGGCACAGCTTAAGCATAGAAGACCTCAAAGTCTACCCCCAGCATGACACAGGGCCTCCAACAAGGACACACCTCTCCAATTAAGCCACACCTCCTAATAGTGCCACTCCCCATGGGCCAAGCATTGAAACACATGAGTCTGCGGAGATCAAACCTATTCAAACCACCATACTTCCTTCTTCCCTCGACGACTCCTCCACCATTACCACAGACTTGGATATCACTCTATTGTTCTTCTCATTAGTGGTCATGGCTACAAGCTCAAGCTAGTTTCTACTCTAAAATGGCATCATGTTTTACCCAGAGGAAAAAAACTGCCACACAAGTGTCTTCACCAGGCATTTTTGTCATCAAAGATCTTGTGTTAGTTGCTTTTGCATCATTATGACCACAGTACCTAGAAGAAATGATGTAAATGAAGAAAGGATTATTTTGGCTTATGTTTCAGAAGACTGCAGTCCATTAAGTAGAGAAAGAAAAAGAGTCCACCTCTGTTTTTGATGGAAAAGAGGGTGAACATAGGTTGTTCATATAAGTATGAACCAAAACAAGAGAGTGGCAGAATCTAGGGACCAGTATAGACATCAAAGGCCCATCTCCATGACCTACTTTCATTGGCCAGGTCTTATTAGATTAGAGATTCTCTGGTTGTCATTTTTTTCTCCTCCAAATCAGGCCACACCCCCTTGTAGGCTACCCTTCTCCAAGCAGTAAATAATCAGCTGCTGAGGTCTTGCAGTCTCTCCCCACTTGCAGTTACAAGTCCAGTTCTTTCTGATATCCCCAAGACAACCATGAATTATAATTTAGTACCTACCTACCTACCTAGTG
The DNA here is from genome assembly GCA_030674055.1 of Rhabdomys pumilio. Classification (NCBI taxonomy): domain Eukaryota; kingdom Metazoa; phylum Chordata; class Mammalia; order Rodentia; family Muridae; genus Rhabdomys; species Rhabdomys pumilio. Next base: position 77,287,813 of record JANHMN010000009.1, read on the forward strand.
ACTTATGGTTCATATGATAGGTCACATCATATGGGACATTCTCCAACCCTTTGGAAACCTATAAAAGCAAAGAATTCTCTTTATCCTTTGGAAATCGAAGACTCTCTCTCTTCTTCAGTAACCCTGTCTGCACTGCTATCTGGGGATCTGGCATTCAAAGTCTTAGACTATAGGGCTATCTTAGGTTTTCTATCACTGCAATGAAATACCATGACCAAAAGCAAGTTGGGGAGGAAAGGATTTATTTGGCTTATACTTCCACATTGGAGTTCATACTGATGTAAGACAGCAAAAGAACTCAAACAAGAGCAGATGTAGAAGCCATAGAGGGATGTTGCTTACAGGCTTGTTCAACATTCGTGGCTTGCTCAGTGTGCTTCACTGTAGAACTCAGAACCATCAGCCCAGGGATGGCACCAGCCACAATGGGCCGGGCTCTTCCTCACCAATCAATAATAAAGAAAATGACCTAGGACTGGATCTCATGGAGGCATTTTCTCAATTAAGGTTCCTTCCCTTCAGATAACTCGAGGCTGGGGAGGTCCACCTCCTGCAGAAGTGCAGTAATGGGTTTTTATCTGGTAGGAATTACTAGAACATTGTCTAATTCCATGTGTTTCACCAATGTTCTAATGGAACAGCTCCCATACTGTGTAATCTTGGTGAGAAAAAGTGCCAATCCCAAACAGAACAAAGCCATTTATCACACACACACAACTTGTTGGGGTATGGACTAAGCCAAAAATTAATTATATTTTAAAATATTAGGAAAAGCAAAACAAAAATAATATAATCCTTGCCAACAATAATAAGCAAGAGAGAAACATAAAACATTCACCCTCTAGTCCTTTACAGAAAGTATATAATAAAGGGAAAAGAGATATCACGGCTCAGTCACAGATCAAAAGTCTATGTCTGAATTCTCTGCCACTTCTCAGATAGTGACCAGGGGCTTTAATCTCTCCCTCTATCAAACAAAGGCTGCAAGGGCTGGGTAATGGCTCAGTGGAAAAGAGTGCTTGCTGTGTAAGCATGAGGAGCCAAATTTAAATCTCTAGTCTCCACATAAAAATCCAGTTACGGTTGTGAGTGACTGTAAAGGCAAAAAAAGGCAGATCCCAAGAGCTCACTAGCCAGCTAGGCTAGTCAAAACAGCAAGCTGCCTGTTCATAAAGAACCCCTGTCTCAAAAGCATTAACATAGAAAGCAAATAGAGAAAGACTCCTGATGTCTTGTTCTGCCTCTATATGTGAACACACAGGTGAATGTACACGACTCCTTGTGAGTTGTGAAAATCACACAGCAATCGCGCTTTTAAGAAGCTTAACAGGCAAAGGCAAGGCAGAAAGATTAGTTAATAAATCCCAACACTATTTAAAATATATTTCATGAAGAACTTTAGGATAAGAAAATTAAAGCATCTAGAAACATTGTACTATTCTGAGTGTTCTACAAGCAAAACGTGAATTTAAAAACAAGATCCATTTTTAAATTATACTTTCCTATTATATTGTTTCTCACTATTTTAATTTAATAGCTACATAATTAACTCCTAATAGCTCCAACTTAATACAAAGACCTGAATATGTGGGGTAGTCTGTCTCTTTCTGCATTGTGTTTTAAGGGTCTAGCAGGAACAGAGCCAGCAGGATTATTTGTGCAGAAAAATGGACAAGAATACCAAGGGGTCTGGAAAGACAGTGATGGATATGATGCCGCAAAGGAACCAGACTAAAGAGGAAATAAAGTTGAAAGTTTGCTTAGTAACTTTGAAGAGCAATGTAGCACTAAAAGCAGCAAGTTCAAATACTACAAGTATTTATAGAGGATTTTATTTTAAAAAAAAGAAACACATTTTTACAATAATGTGATGTTAGAACTAAGTCACAGGAAGGACAATCCATCCTCAATCACACACCCCTCTGGAAAACCAAAATGGAGTCTCTGAAGTCTGTCAAGCCAGTGTACCTTCCTTGAATGTACCCATCTCTGAAGACACAGTGTGCTTCATTTCTTCAGTTTAATGAGAGTGAGACTTCCTGACCAAGGTTGGATAGATAAATTACTCACCTAAAGTTTGAGGTATGTAGTAACCACTCAATAAGTGGTACCTGCCCTTACTAAAATAGTGATTATTCATGCATTTCAAGGTGATTATGCACAAATCAGCCAATTACTAAAGAGGCAATTACTTCTGTGCTTTCCTTGAAAAGATCTTAGCCTGAAGCTTTGCTGCGTAAGGCATAAAGTTGACTTCTGGAACAGTGACTCCTAGACATACATACACACATACACACACATGCACACGCACATGCACATGCACATGCACACATTAAGCACAATTCCTTTACTATGCCAGCTTTGATGACTTACACTAATCTGAGACCAGAGACAAAACTGTATTCTGGTTGCAGGCTCCAGACACTTTCTGGGACAACTACTAGGAGAAAAGTCCTATCCCTCATTCGAGAGAAAGTAACTGGGAAGTAGGCCTGAAAGGCTACAGAATGTTAACAATTCAGGTTGCTTAAGTGGTGCCATCACCTGTGCGTTATAAAATTTCGTGTCTTTGGAACATCTTATCCATCACTGTCTTTCCAGACCCCTCTATAATTTTGGTCAAATAAATTCAAATTTTTTTTTACAAATACTCCTCAGAACACAATGCAAAAATAGACAGACTGCCTTTCATGCTCAGACTGTTGTATTCATCTGGAGATATCAGGAGTTAAATAATTAATTATCCAATTATTTATTCAATTATAATAGTAATAAATGCTACAATTGGGTTATATAATAAAAATAATTCTGACTCCACTTCTTACCAGTTTGTAATGACCTTGACCTGGCTAATTTATTTGAGCTTTAGTTTCTTTATCTGTAGAATGGGGTTAATACCCACTATGCAAGATTATTGAGAAGAGGAAATGAAATAATGCATGCATCCCACAGTGTTGAACATCTGGTGTGCACTAGAGGTTAATAGAGGGCAAGCACGTCATCTTCCTCCACGTGCGAACCTCTCATGCTGATGAAGACTGACACATAAGAGGTAAGACTCCAGACTAAGGGCCATGGGAATTTGCAAGAACTTTGGTAATAAACAGAAAATCTTGGCCTTCTGTGCAGAAAGAATGGGGAAACACCAGCAACTTACACAGGAAATAGTCCGGGATATTTCAGAGATATTTGTGATTCCCCTCTTTTCTCTTAACATTTAAGAAAGTCTTTTCAAAGATCCATTTTTCTTCAAAGGCAGGAACTCCAAAGAAGGAATTTGGACCTATCTTGAGCCAAAATAGGAATGCAGAATGAGCTACCTCTGTGGGCATGTGTCCTCCAACATCGAAAAGCAAGAGTTGTCAAGCATGGGGCAGTACTTGGCCAAGGGATAGCATCAGGGTTAGGTTAAAACTTCTCTCTGCACTTTTCCAACTCCCTTCTGAAAGTATACTCCAGAGTCATGGTTTATGAAAGATAAACCAGTCTGCCAAAGATAGGTCTTCTTGTCCGATCTCTCATCACTGAAAGAATAAAATGAAGGGAAAATGGGTCCTAGCCTACTGTCTACAGACGGCAAGACAACTCAGCCTGAATCTCAGGCAACACATCCTAGCCACCCCTGCCTACTCCTCAGGTTTACTTTATTTAGAAGTATGGAGTGGGACCTTTTCAGTAGATCAAAGGAATAGGGTAACAATGAACGAATGCCTGTGATGGGGCAAAAACAGTAAAGTGATACTCACTCAGAGAGACAAGCAGTTTCTTGAGATGTGCTGGGCAAAATACAGCCTTCACTCAGCTCTGGGAGAATTCAGGCTTGCAAACAGAACCTGTGTGTTCTAGAAGTTGGAACAGTGCTACCAGGGTGAGCTCTACAGAAAGGTCCAAGAAAGCGTGACTGTCAGTCTGTGGCTCTATTTCAAGGGGAGAACACAGACAAGGTGGTGAGGATGTTAAGTCATTGGAAGTGTGCTCTCGAAGAGGATATTAGGATGCTCTCCACATTACTTCCTAGCCTCCAGGTCAATAGCTTTCTTCCTTCTACGTATTTCCCATGATCCTTCTTCCTTCACTGCATTCCCAAGGGAAACAGGACTAAGAGACCATGTGAAATGTCTGAAACCATAAGCCAGCCAACCTAAGGCTTTCTGCTGTACGAGTTGATTTCTTGGGTATTTTATCATAGGAACCGAAAACTGAACAATACAGACAATCTATCATCAGCATCTATCATCAAATGAAAGTTTCTGTCTGTAGAGATGGAACAGTGGTACATTCCATTAGTCACAAGAATGTGTATTACATGAAAAGTCTGATATAGCAAAGGGGGTTAAAGTAAGATAGAAGTAAAAAGGAAACTCTAACATGAAGACCAAACTCAAGACACAGACTGGAGCCACTATGGCTCACTAGCAAAGAGCAGGCAATTATCTTAAAGTATCAAAGCATG